>CM023944.1:20526166-20536801 GCA_013407115.1 Glycine latifolia | reverse complement strand
ATCCCCCATACATCAAACAGCTCAACTTCTTGGATGTTGTTCAGTGGCATCTCATGTTTACGAGAGATATTTCCCGTCCTCTGACAATTATCACATTTTTCCACAAAATCCCTTGCATCCTTGAATAATGTTGGCCAATAATAACCGCACTGCAAGACTTTTTGTGTTGTTCTATTCCCTCCAAAGTGTCCTCCATAATCCGAAGCATGATAATGCCAAAGGATTTTAGGTGCCTCTGACTCAGTTACACATCTACGAATTACCCCATCTGTACATTAAAAATAAAGAAAAGGGTTGTCCCATAAATACCTCTTTGAATCATGGAGAAACTTCTTTTTCTGTTGCCAATTTAATTCTTTAGGTATTACACCTACAGCTTTGTAGTTGGCCATATCTGCAAACCATGGGCTGACTTGGATTGCCATCACCCCCTCATCAGGAAAAGATTCATTGATTTCTACTTCTAGGCCATCTTACAACTTCTTGTCTCGAATCCTTGACAAGTGATCAACTACTTTGTTTTCCACTCCAGCTTTATCTTTGATTTCCAAATCGAACTCCTGAAACAAAAGCATCCAACGCAATAAGCGTGGCTTTGCGTCTTGCTTATTCATTAAAAATTTAAGAGCTGCATGGTCAGTGTAAACAATAACTTTGGAGCCAACCAAATAGGACCTAAATTTGTCTAATGCATAAACTACAACTAGCATTTCTTTTTCAGTGGTGGCATAATTAATTTGTGCCTCATTCAAAATCTTACTAGCATAATATATGACATGTAGACGCTTATCTTTTCTTTGTCCTAAAACAGCACCAATTGCATAAGCACTTGCATCACACATAAGTTCAAATGGTAGATTCCAATCAAGGGCTATTAAAATAGGTGCAGTAGTAAGCTTCTTTTTTAATAAATTAAATGCATCAATACAAGCTTCATTAAAATGAAATTCTCCTCCCTTTTCAAGTAATTGGCTGAGAGGTTTTGCAATCTTGGAGAAGTCTTGGATGAACCTCCTGTAAAATCCTGCATGGCCTAGAAAACTTCTCACACCAGTAACATTAATAGGAGGAGGTAATTTTTCAATTAATAATAATTTAGCTCTATCAACCTCTATTCCTCTTTCAGAAATTTTATGGCCTAAAACAATTCCATCCCTTACCATGATATGACATTTTTCCCAATTTAAAACTAAATTTGTCTCTTGATATCTTTTTAAAACTTTAGCTAAATTAGCTAGACATGAATCAAAACAAGAGCCAAAAACAGAAAAATCATCCATGAATACCTCTAAACCTTTTTCTACCATGTCAGAAAAAATAGAAAGCATGTACCTTTGAAATGTTGCAGGCATTGCATAGGCCAAAGGGCATTCTTCTGTAAGCAAACACTCCAAATGGACATGTAAAGGCTGTCTTTTCCTGGTCTTCTGGTGCTACTGGGATTTGATTGTACCCAGAATATCCATCTAAGAAGCAGTAATAATCATGACCAGCTAACCTTTCTAGCATTTGGTCCATAAAAGGGAGTGGAAAATGGTCTTTTCTGGTTGCATCATTAAGCCTTCTATAGTCCACACACATCCTCCAGCCTGTGATAGTTCTTGTGGGGATTAAGTCATTGTTGTCATTTTGAATGACTGTCATCCTGCCTTTCTTGGGGACGGTCTGAACTGGACTTACCCGTGCGGTGTCTGAAATTGGGTAAATCATACTTGCATCTAGCAACTTAACCACCTCTTTTCTGACCACTTCTTTCATAGTTGGGTTAAGTCTCCTCTGTGGTTGCCTTACTGGTTTCATATCATCTTCCATAAGAATTTTATGAGTACAAAAAGAGGGATTAATACCTTTCAAATCGGAAATAGACCAGCCTATGGCAATTTTGTACTCTTTGAGTACTTTCAACAGCTGCTCTTCCTCATAAAATTCCAGCCCTCTATTGATAATGACTGGGTATTTTTCTCCCTCACCTAGAAACACATACTTCAAAGTCTCCGGTAACTCTTTCAGCTCAACTTTTGGTGCTCCAACTGGGATGTCATCTTCTTTCTTTTCCAACACCTCCATGGCTACCTCCAACTCTTCTTGTATGGTTTCTTGACTCCTAATTTCCAGCACTTCTTCAAGTTCCTCTTCCTCTGTTTGACCTGCATGAATCACATTATCCAAAACATCTAGCCTAAAACAATCATGCTCATCAGATGGATTTTTCATAGCATCAAAAACATTAAAAGTAATAGACTCATCATCCATCCTAAGTTCTAGTTTACCTTTCTCTACATCTATTAAAGCTCTAGTAGTGGCTAAAAATGATCTACCTAAGAGAAGTGGTATTTCACTTTCACCATCCATGTCTAAAACTATAAAATCTGCAGGAAAAATAAACTTATCTACTTTTACTAGAACATCTTCAATAACTCCTGTAGGCTTCCTTAAAGAACGGTCTGCAAGTTGTAGAGAAACTCTAGTAGGCTTTAGTTCAGAGATTCCTAGGGACCTGCAAACTGACAAAGGCATTAAATTTATACTTGCCCCCAGGTCACATAGGGCTCTTCCTACATTAATGTTCCCTATTGCAATTGGAATATTAAAACTGCCTGGGTCTTTAAGCTTTGGTGGCAGCTTTCTCTGTATTATGGCACTGCACTCTTCAGTAAGTGCAATAGTCTCACATTCCTGCAATTTATGTTTCCTAGACAACAGTTCTTTCATAAATTTTGCATAGTTAGGCATATTAGCTATAGCTTCAGCAAATGGAATGTTAATATGCAATTTTTTAAACATTTCTAAGAACCTAGCAAACTGTTGTTTTTGTGCTTGTTGCTTGCTCTTTACTGGATAAGGAGGCTTCTCAAAGCGGGAGAAATCCATTGGCTTCTTTGAAGGTGTAGAATTTTTCTCTTCTTGCTTGGTTGAAGGTGCTTCTTCCTCATGTTCTGCATCCCCTATGGTATTTAACTCTTCAGCTCCTCTTTGGCTTACCTTTGGATTCTCTGGAGGTGTAATTACTTTTCCACTCGTAGTGGTTATTGCCTTTGCATGCTCTCTTGGATTCACAATGGTGTCACTTGGAAACTGTCCTTGAGACCTTTCAGCTAGTTGTTTTGCCAATTACCCAATTTGATTCTCAAGATTTCTAATGGAGGCATCTTGATTTTTATGATGAGCTCTGGTCTCATTAATAAAGGCATTGGTGGCCTGGACGTGCTCATTAGTTGTTTTAGACAGTTGTAACATAGCTTTTTCCAGCTCCGATGGTTCTTTGGGTGGAATAGGTGGGGGCTGCAAGTAATTGTTAGATTTGTAATCTAACCCACCACCTTGGATTCTCCTTTGGAAATTATTCCCCATAGCATTATTTTGATTTCTCTGGAAATTTTGTTGAGGTCTCTGATCATACCAAAGGCCATTCACCTGTACTGGGTCAGCTCCTACCAATGTGGGACATTCATTAGATTCATGCTCACCTTGGCAATACTCACATATGGCAGGTTGCATTCTGCTGGATGAAACTTGAGCTGCAGAGACTTGGAGTTTGTCAATCTTTGCATTTAATTTGGCTAATTGCTGAGCCAATATTTTCTGTTAAGCTAACATTGCATCATTACTCCCCAAATGGATAACCTCTCTCTTGGGCTGAACTGGGGCACGTTCATTTTCATCACGGGCTAGAGAGTCAATCAATTCATACGTTTGGACTGCAGTTTTCGATCTTATGGAACCACCAGTTGCAACATTAACAATAAGGCATGATTCAGGTATCATTCCATTAAAGAAAATACGTACCTTTTTACCCACAGTCATGTCATATTGTGGACACCTTCGAATCAGCTCTTGAAATCTATTCCAAGCTGCACATAAAGTTTCCCTCTCATGTTGAGTGAAATTGGTGATCTCATTCACCAACCGATTGTATTTATCCATTGAAAAGTATTGAGAGAAAAATTTTGCAACTAATTCTTCCCAAGTGGTTATGCTATTTGAGGTTTGTCTATCCAACCATCTAAGTGCTTTTCCTTTCATAGCAAAAGGAAATACCTCAATCTTATAGCATCATCTGACACCCCTTGGTGTCTAATGGTATCACATATTCTCATTAATCTATCAATGAAATCATGGGGGTCTTCATTATCTTCCCCACCAAACTGACTACGTTCCACCAATGTAATCAATGAAGGATGAATGTCAAAGTGATTTGCTTCAATTGGTGGTCTTACAATACTAGAGTTTGGTCTAGTGAACAATGGAGCTAGAATATCCTCTATTAGTTCATCATCCGGTCTAGGCTGATTATTTCCTCGGTCAGCCATTTCTAATTCCAATTCAGAGATTGAATCAAAATTAGAATTTTCTGCTTCTCTTTCTCTTTGTTTGGCTAGTTTCCTGTTTCTTCTAATAGTTCTTTCTATTTCAGGATCGTACTGCAGATAATCAGGATTAACTATACCTCGCATAAACTAGGAAAAACAGTTTAGTAACAAAAGAATTTCCAATCACGAAGATTAAAGTTACTCCAAAATTGGTGATTACAATCCCCGGCAATGGCGCCAAAAACTTGTTGCGAAATCGGCAAGTGTACCGTTCGCTTCAAGTAATAAAGTGAGTAAGTAAAGTATCGTCTCCACAGGGATTGAATGCAATTTTATTGTAACTTAACATCTTAGAAATTGGAAGACAAATAATAAATTGAGAGAATTGGTTGAGTTTGTGTAATTACGTAACTTAAATTAAATAACAGAAAATTAACAAGAACGCAAACTAAATTTAAATTGATTTTGATGCAGTGACGAGAAACAATTGTGGTTAAAACGCATTCCCCTATGATCCCTACCTTTTATACTTAAATTGATTATTAACTTGAATTATTTCTAATTGTTCAGCTGATGTATTTTCACATAATTAGCTAAATCCTAATCCCTTAGCAATTTAACCCTTTAGTAAAATTAGAAATCCTAATCCCTTAGTGATTCCCTCTTAAACCAAGCATTTAGCAAATACATCCTGAAATTGCTGCAACTACACATTCCTATCCCTAGGTAATGTATAAATTGTTGTTTTACTCATTTCAAAAACTAGAATCCCAATATCCCTATTGCGAATCCTAACCCTAAGAATCTTAATAGAATGGCCAATCCTAATTAAGAACAATACAATGAAGAACAGAATAAAACAAAGCAATTATGATAATTCTCATTAGAACCAATCAAGATAAAGAGGAGTTCACATAGGTTCTGGCTCTAACCACAATACAAGAACTTAGCCAAGCATACTCAAAACTGACATAAATCTTACAACTAGCATGTTCCTAGAGAAGAATTACCAGAGGAAGAGAAGAAATTACAAGCAGAGTTGCTATTCTGTAGTTTTCTCTAATGAATCCAATCTTCTTTAAGGTTTCTTCAATGTCTTCTTCTCTAAAAAGTCCCTTTCTTTCTGTTCAGAAGCCCCTTTTATTGTTTTCCACACGTTTCTCACTTAATTAGGGTAAGAAAGCCCTTTTTCCAAAGTTAAATCAGTGCAGAATCACCTAATTAAGGAAACAACATAACTGTGGCGCTGATCGCGCGGAATCCCACGCTAATCGCGTGGGCTGTTCGAGTTTACTGGCTGAATTTGAGGTCTGGCGCTACTCGCGTGGTGTCCCACGCGATCCGCGTGGGATGTTCGAATTGAAAAGTCTTCCTGGCACCTTGGCGCTGATAGCGTGGTGCATGGCGCAATCCACGCGGCTTGGTCGAGAGCTCTAGGTTTCTCTTTTTGCTTCTTTTCCTCTCTTGATGGTTCCTAATTAACAAAACAAATAAGAAATTAAAGTAATATGCATTTAAGTAATAAACTTAACTAATCCTAATCTTTATTACTAATTATTGAACAATTTATTAATCTATTGATCCTAAAAACTAATATATGCTGGAAGCATATCAATATACCTTTGGAGTAGGAGATGGAGCAAATCTAGTTCGAAACACCTTGGCATCTGTGGAGACCTTTTTAGGTTTTGGTTGGCACTCTCCAAACTACTTTCTTATGTTGGATTTACTCCAGATACTATCTATTGCAATTTTGTGTCTTTTGTTTTCTTGTAAGGAATCAACTTGTGACTCCAAATCTCTTTCATCATCTGATAAGTTGACAGTCTCTAAGTCTCTTTGTCGGTTGAAGCCTTTCAGGCCAACAAGTGGGAAAGTGCATCTTGAAAAGGCATTTGTGGTTTCCTTGCAACTGAATGAAAGGTTTATCTTCATTGAAGAGGTGTTAACAACATTATTGTTGGCATTGCAGCAACCCTCATGAAGGGGTCACTTTTGTAAGGACTCTGACGAAGTTCTTACGTATGTGTGAGTACGAATATCACCTTAGCTAAATTGAAGGATATTGTGGGAAGGAAGATCTGCTCATCCAACAACCAACGTCTTTCTCAGCTTCAATTCCGCTGTCCTACTTCTATTGTTGGTGAGTCAATTCGTTACAATGCTTACATACAATGTGATCATGATCACAATATGTGTGTATGGTTGATGAAAACCCTCACATTACATGTGCAGAGGTAAATGCATGTGTTGAAGACATCCCAACATAGCCACAACCGACAACCACAACCGCCTCTACATGAGGCCTCATCATCAATAGCTGATCCTACCGCAGATGGACACATGAGTGCAGAGCTCATGAGACAATTAATGCTAGAAATAAAAGACACATATTCAACACGTCCATGGTATTATGATGTATATGGGAGTGTTACTTCTTCTGAATGGGATCACCTGAATTTGTCCCTAGTCATGAGTGCATCTTTAACGACCGTTAAGTTATTACCATTTCATTAAGTAGAGTATGTACTAGGTTTTATTTCAGTCTTTAATATTTGTAAATAGTGTAATATGAACAACTGCCTCTCGTATTGTACAATTATTGCTTAGCATTTGTGATATCTAAGTAAATCCTTATTGCATGCCTATTTTGTTTAGATATTTGGTATTTGTTTTGTATTATTTGTGTAAATTATTTTTAAGTGATTTGTCACATGTTAATGTGTTGTTAACTGTTATTAAAGTACAATATTAGGGATGGCAAAATGGGCCTGGTCCGATGGGCCAACCTATTTAACCGCCAAAAAAGGTGGGCCAGGTTGAAAATGTCAACCCACTGAGAGAAACGGGCCAGGCCAAAGGCGGGATAGAGGTGGGCCAACCCGGCGGGCCAAGAGAAAGATATTATTTGCATTTTTTATGATTTTGTGTCTAGCATCCTGCACACAGCAGCTCCTTCCACGGCTTCCAGGACCTTCCTTTGTGTCTAGCAGCTACTTGTCTCTCACCTACCCCTCTCTGACTCTCCCTCACGTCGGGATCTTCCATTCTTCCTTCACTTCGACGCCGTGGTCCTTGCAGCACTGGCGCCAGCGGCCGGACCCGCACCTGCAACACCAGTCCACCACCAGGTACGCTTTGGGTACATGCTTTCCTGGTACAAACTTACCTATAACTTTCCTGGTACATCCATGTTGCAAAGGAAGATACAAAATTAATAATTGGTCAGAACATTCAAATACAACGAAAAGAATTAGCCAGAACATTCTATTTCTGTCTCTTTACCCATTTGTTTCACGATTCTTTATCAATCACAAAAGAAGTGAAATTGTTGCCACTTCTTTTCCTTACATTTTAGTCCACTGTAGGCATTGTCCACGGTGCTCTTGAACCATATCTCCTTAGTTTGTTCATGCTTGGAGTTGCTCTGCGATTGCAAATGATATGCGCATAACATTTTTACTTTATTTGCCTTAATTTTATAATGCCACAAGTGCAAGAAAATTGCTCTTCAAATGATTAAAAAGTGAACTTAGTAGCTTACTAATAATTGACATATATAATCAATTTAATCAAATAAAGTTTTTTGTGAAACGATAGCAAGAACAAAACACGTACAGGAAATGAGTGACAACAAATTTTCCCTTTAATATATGAACAAGGAAAGTGAAACCAAATGGTAAGTGGTAATGAGAATGAAATTTCCTGTCTTGGCTGATTTTTTCCTTTGCAGCAATAGCGCACCATGGATAGTTCCAACGTGAATGAAACGCGGAGAAAAGGGTTCGTGTGTAATTGATCATGAGTTAGTGTAATTAGTTTTTTATTTTTTATTTATATTTTTTTGGTAGGCTGGCCTGCTGGCCCACCTTAAAGTGGGGCAGGCTAGCATTTCCCGTCCACTTTCCAAAAGTGGGCCAGCCTAGCCCACCCCATTTTTTTGGTGTGTTGGGCCAACCCGGCCTGTTTTGGGTGGGCTAGCCCACTTTGCCATCCCTATACAATATCACTTGTCTATTCTTACAAAATCTGCCTGTCCAGAGTGAAGCTGAACAGTACCATGTAACAATGACTAAGAAGGGGTCCGAACACGCTACTCCTTCAGCCATGATGGAACTAGGCTACACAAATAAAAGCTATTCCAACAACTGTACATTTAAAGGTACAAAATTTAAACAGAATAAAGTTGGTCACATGACGTTATCGAAGAGTAAACTTCCGTAGGGAAGGATGCAAATGCGTAAGTAGGGGTGTGATAAAATTATCCAATGAAAAATTAAATAATCAAAACAATTGATAAACAAAGAAGATAAATCCAAAAAACTGGGGACAAGTTCAATATGTCATGTGAAATGAAACTGAATATAAATTTACTAACCGCAGTTTGCATCAATTGCAAAGTGAAACTCAATCTTTATCTACTAAACACAATGTTATCAAATCAAGTGGATGAAATATTATGAGCAATAAAATTCTTTAATTTCTTCAAGGGCATGCATCACAAAAGTTTTTTTCTCTCGAATATTTAACACAATTGCATAATTGAACAATATTTTAAAATTACAAAATTAATTAAATTTAAAAAAACTTGTATCCTGTCTAAAAAATTCATACATAATTAAATTCTTATAATAAATTGTTATAATCGTTTTATATTTTATATCCATAAAAATCCAAGATAGTGACAAGGGGTATACAATCTATAAATATATTGTGTCTGTTTCAATACTCTCTCAGTCTTTCTACTATTTTAGAGAACTTAATTAACTAAAAATAGTTTCCTTAATAAAATATTAAAATTTATAAATAAATGCATTTCAAACATGTGTCAAAACGGAAATAATGCATGTGGTGCATGTTAGAGTTAGGGGGAGCTCAAAAGGATCAAGAAGCTTTCAGAAAGCTTATTAAAATTCTTTGATATTTTTGTGGGTGTATCTTGTTAAAACACTCAGCAGCTATTTATAGAAAATTATTGTAACCATCAATAATCAATTAATTCACTAATGTAATTGATTAAATTCACTTATGTAATTGATTATTTACTCATTTAATCGATTAAAGTGTTCTTGAACTTTCTGGAAATGACTTATGAACAATGTAATCGATTATATCGCAATGTAATTGATTATCACAGGAAGTTCATTCCGTGATTTTATGTAGTGTAATCGATTACCATACTCTTGTAATCGATTAAAGTGTTCTTAAATCTCAAGTAATGGATTACCACTTGCTGGTAATTGATTAAACCAGTGAGAAATTGTTTTTCCAAAACTTAAACATGGAACACTTGGCTTTTTATGCAATCATGAAAACTTTATGTTTCAGAAAAAGCTTCTTCACAAAACTTATGCTTTTATGAAAACATGAATGCAAAAACATGAATGAGCTTTATGCAATGGACCATAGGAAGTCTCATCATAGACATACACAAATTACAACTATCAATCAATTGAATTGGCATGTAAAAAGCCTAAACATTTTACTATCTAAGAGACTCAGATTACTTGAGAGGATTTCTATTTGGGCGAATTTCAAAAGAAGATTTTGGAGGGAAATTTCTGAAGTAGTTTTCTTTCACCATTGATTCAAGTCTGGTAATCTTTTGCATACATCAGTAGTGGATCATCAGGTGGTTTCTCTCCATACAAATTGTTTGTAAATTCTTTTTGAATTTCTTTTTGTGTAACTATAACCATAGTTTTTCTTAAGGCTTTTCAAGAATAGGTGTTTCTAGAGGTAAGAGTAGAGAAGGGTTTTCTCTATGTCTTGATCACAGAGAATCTATGTGAGTTAGATGTCTCGTTCTTGATCTAGGTATGATTGAGAGTGGTTGTAAGAGCTTGTAAGAAACATATTGTTATTAGTGGAACTCTAACTTGTTGGTTAGAAGAACTGGATGTAGCTTCTCTAGGATGATAAGTTAACCAATATAAATCTTTTGTATTGACTACTTCATTTTTATATTTTCTTGTGGTTATAACTTGTCATTCATTGGTGCAGCATTTCACAATTAACAATTTTTTTATTGCATTCTTTAAGGATTGGTGTTTGATTGATTGAAAACATTCTTGGATTGTTTTGTGATCCGATCTTTTTAACTCTGATTGTTTAAGATTTTTTAATTGGCCAAGAACAACCAATTCAGTCCCCTCTTGGTTCTTGTGTGTTGTTCATACTGTTTTCAATTGGTATCAAGAGCAGGTTCTTGTGTGTTACTCAAGATCACTATCTTTTTTCAAAGAAAATGAATACCACACAAATTACCTTCAAGGAGGGTGCCTCCCTCAATTGTCCTCCGATGTTTGAGGGAAAACACTTCAGT
>CM023944.1:20420151-20513170 GCA_013407115.1 Glycine latifolia | reverse complement strand
GCATGAAGTTGCACACCAATTCAAGGATGACAAGAGCTGGATTTTGACGTCTCAAATCCAATTTAATTCAATAAATTCCAGCACTTGTTAGAAGAAATTCAATAAGATAATTGTAAATAGGTTGCTACTGTTTTAATCGATTATTTTAACTTTGTAATCGATTACAGCATTTCAGTTGCAAGCAGGAACAAAGGCCTTACTGCTTTAATCAATTAAATGGCTAGTGTAATCGATTCTTTCAGTTCTTGACTGCTTTAATCGATTACAAGAGCGAATTAATCAATTATTTCAGTCATAGGTTGCAACTGCACATGTTTGGAAAGCCAAAGGTCACTTAGGGAAAGCTTGTACTTCAAGCTTCATTTAGGCTTCATTTCAATTTGTATTTTCTTACATTTCAGTGACATTTAGCATGTAATTTCGTGCCCTATATAAAGTGCCAAAATTGAATGTAACTAACTTTGGTTCATTAATACAATTTCTGAAAATTGTTGTGAGAGTTTCTCTCTTGTTCTTGTTCAAGAACTTCTTGAGTCTTATCAATGGCTTCCCAATGCTATTGTGGTGATTCTTCCCAGACTTATTGAAGAGCTTCTCCATGGTGTCTTCACCTTCATCGTTAACCTTTCTTCCATCTTCCATTTTCTGCAATTTAAACTTCTAAAACAGCCCTAATTCAAGGAGTGCTGGAAGCTTATGTGTTCTTGAGGTTTGCTTGAAGCTTGGGTTCTATTGCAAGGTAGATTTGGGAAAACTTAATGGCTATGGGTTCAGTTGTTACATCATCTTTTATACTTATAACTTTTATTTGGAAACAATTTTTGTAATACTTAATCGATTGCATAATAGTGATCATCTGCATGTAATTGGTAGAATGTTTTATACCAAACTAGTTGGAAAATCTCCGGTAGGTTGATTAGGAAATTGATTAATCACCTTTATTCATTATTTGGTTTAAATTAATATGTCAATCGTCAGTTAAGTATTCTTTAAGACAAAGAGCATTATTAAACCACCATCAATGGCTAATAATTGACTTTGGGAAATTGACAATTAACAACCTTGTTTGGCAGTTAACAGTTGCGAATTGTCTCAAGTTTTTTTTATAAAAAATTTCAATAGAAAAAAGGGGTATTCTCATATACTCAATATATTTATATATCTATATCTACTTAATGGCATGACCGAATGGTAACACAGGGGACTGCAATTCTTTTTCCCCATTTCAAATCAGAGTGCCACCTAATCAATAAGACATTTGAAATGAAATATTGTATTACGTTTTTTATAGGAATGTTCTAAAAAATGTTGCATGTAAATATTTTCGTCTCATATTCAAGTAGTGAAAATGAATCAATAAATTTAGAAATGATAATTCTTTCAATACACAACTATTGTAGTGTCCGTCTACTAACTCGGTCTCGAATTACATTGACAATTAAATCACATCTTAATTTTAATTCTTTCCGCAATTGCTTCATTAGCAAAAATATTTATTTGGGAACACAAACTGGTCCTATGGGTTCAATATTTGGACTTTTAGTCATCAATATTATTGTATAGGTACACTTGTCCTTGTGCATCACCATTTTATGCATCAAACTTCTGACTAACTTTTTAGATTTCAACTATCTTTTCAGTTAATTTTATCGAATATAGTCTTAAATATGTTTTTAGTTCCTTAAATTTGACTATATATCTTTTTCAACTCCCAAATTAAAATATGTATTTTTACTCTCTTAAATTTATAAAAAAAGTATTATTTTAGTCTTTTTTTACTGTAAGCAATCTTCACAAATTGTGCATTCAAACCAAAAAAATGATAAGAAGAGACTAAAAGAAACATTTCAGAATATAAAGAACTAAAAATTGTAAACTTTAATTTGAAGGACCAGAAGACACAAATTTCAAATTTAAGAATAAAAATATATTTGAACCTACAATTTATATAACCTAATCTAAATTATTTCCTTACAGATGGATATATATATATATAATTGTTGAAAATTACACCATTCATATAGTTTTCCATGTGAATGCTACATACCCTGAAAACTTTCATCCTAATCAATGATCAACAAACACGTAACAAATTCTCAAAAACTTATGTTGGGCTCCCCCTCCTCCTTTTTCCTTTTATTTTTCTGACAAAATCACATTTGACTCTTATCATGCTCGCCACACGTACGCTGATTATTCAAAACAAAACCAATTTGAAAACTACTCAAGCAATAACAACGGGCTGTAATGCATGACCTTATTATATATCCCAGACGGTTCCCTTTGATTTAAAAGACTATTCAAATACGTTTAGGACCCATAAACCTGGCATGGGCGGTGGCGTATGCTTCAATAAAAAGGATCATATCATAGGATAAAACCATATCTAATTGGGGCATTCTGTTTGTCTTTGTTTACTTTATCGGTTATCACTTTCTATTTTATTAGCTTTATTTCTTTGAATCTTTGGTTGAGATGGAGAAGAGGAGCGTCTGTATATGTGGACTCCACGCCCATGGTAGGGCCCATTAGCAGCCCAAATTTGCCGACCACAAGGCTTTGTCTTTTCCATAGTGCTTTAGTCTCTGCCTCCTAAACCTTGCCAGAGAGAGAAAGAAAAAAAAAAAAAAACAATCTTTTTTCCTGCCTCACGCGGGCATTGCTCATAATAAGTCATGGGTTCCTGTACAATAACTATTCTTTAATGAACATGTTTTTCTTTTTCTTAGGATTATTAGGAATAATAAAGAACATATTTAGCAGGTTCAAATTACAGTACTACCCGTGTTCATTTTGTGATTGTAAAAAAATTGTATTCACATCTGAATTTTGAAATAAATATGATTGATTATTATTTGCTTTTCAGATCGATTCACTATTTACTTTATGAGAAATATTTTAACAAATTTTGATGATTGATTGATTTTTTTTTTGGAGTACCATAGTGATGATTCAGTCAAGTGTTCTTTGGCTAGATTCTGTATTCCGAAGACAGCATTGCTTACATGACTTGAGAAACAATAATAATTAGGTAATTTCTTTTTTTAAACTAGCGATTTCGTGTGTGTGAGTGATTTATTTTAAGTCTTCAAAATGATATTTTAACGACAATGCAAATGGACTATACTTGTTTAGAAGAAAAACAAACATAAAGTGTATTGAAAATATTATAATTTATTTTGTTACTCAACAAAATGACACAAAAAATGCAGATATGAAATAATTAATTA
The DNA here is from genome assembly GCA_013407115.1 of Glycine latifolia. Classification (NCBI taxonomy): domain Eukaryota; kingdom Viridiplantae; phylum Streptophyta; class Magnoliopsida; order Fabales; family Fabaceae; genus Glycine; species Glycine latifolia. Next base: position 20,509,940 of record CM023944.1, on the reverse strand, counting down.
TGTATAAATATCGCTTGTAGCTACTAAAAAGTGTTATACAGAAACTGATGTACATAGTTTGTCGGTGACCTAAGGAGTTATGGATTGAGCCCGTTGAGGGTATTTTGCAACGTCTTATTTTCATTAAAATATTATTATATATAATAATAATAATAATAATAATAATAATAATAATAATAATAATTTTGAAAGCTTTATGCTAACTAACTAAAATTTCAATCAACTGAAATTACAATCACCTCAAAATTCAAGCGTGTATTCAGTGTTTCTTTACCATCTCTTTAAATATCGTGCCTTAAGTCATCTCTGGCCTTTTGTTTCGTAGTTGACATTAAATACTTAAAATAAGAGTCATTGCTGATATGGAAATGTAATTGTTCATTGAAACAAAAACTTCATTGTTAAGGAAAATATATGTTGAAACACACACATGCAATTTATGAACATTGAAGCTTTTCCTATCCCAAAGTTGATTTTATTGTGCTAACAGATCTACTAACTGCCAACTACTTTTCTATCAACTCAAACATAACTCTTCCCAACACTAACTGACGGAATATCCTTTATTTAGAGCTTTCCATCAATTTTATTTGATAAATCAGGTACCATTTCCATAACAGAGTTATTTTAATTCTGTTTATGAAGCAGCACCATAAAGCAATTGATTGAAAAGCATAAACCATGATAGTTGTTCCTGGAATCAGATGAGTTTCCTTAATAGAGCCAAATTCACATTAATCAAAAGTGTACTAAACTAAAGCAAGTAGTGCATTATGCATCTTGTCCTCATCCCTTCACCTGCACAAGGCCACAAGGTTTTCCTTATCCAAAAACAAAAGAGGGGGTAATTTGGTCATTTGCAGAAAAAGATGAGTTAAGAAATCAAATCAGCAACAATTTTATGGTTAAAAATTGAAAATCAATTCACCAGCCAATTAAAAACTCCCCTATTTCAAAAATACTAATACTTCATGTAAGAAAATGCTCAAGCATAAAAGGGCCCCCAAACGAAACCACCTGTTAGTGCTAGTCAGCATCAAACACTTATCTAAGAAGGCAAATTCAAAAATCATCATCTGCCGAACAATAGTTGAGAATAAACAAAAAGAAAAACCCACACCAAACCAAAGCAAACCAAGCCAAGAGGGGAGAATCTCTCTCTGGTTGTTTGGGTTTGAAGCCTCCCTTCTTTCCTCTCTCCTTTTCTTTCCTCTATGAACTTCCTCACAAGCAAAACAAAACCACCACATGGTTTCTTTTATTCCTGTGCTTGAACTCCACAAAGCCAAGGAAGGAAAACAAACCAAACCAAACCAATATCCCGTATATCCCACTTGTTCAACCTGTGTGGTTTATCCTTGAAATATGGTTCAAAGAAAGGTGCCTAGCAAGCTTGGTATCCAAGCTGAACATGTTAAATCAGAAAAGAGGTTGGCAAACTTGAAGCTAGCTTCATCTCAGCACCAAGATGGAAAAACTAGAGGGGCTGATATGAAGAAGAAAATGAAAAAATCAAGGTCAATAAAGCTTTCTGATCTTGAGGCTCTTCAATCATCATCATCATCATCATCATCACCTTCAAGGAGAAGCTTGTCACAACCAGGAAAACCACTCCCTCTTCATACTCCAACAACTACAGCTTCACCACAGAAGCAGCAACCTTTGTTCAGAAAAACAGATGGTTCACCAAATTACATGAAGCCAACAAGCAGTTCACATGCAAAAAAGGAGCTTTTCCCGGTAAGCCACAGGAACACTCAACCTGGTTCTGACTTTAGGAGTCTTCCTAGAAAATTTTCCAGTGATTCCAAAGCTTCCTGTGTTAAGAAACCTGCAAAAGCATTGACAAAAATATCTAGTTTGAGTTTGGTGAGAACACTGACCAAAACCACTAGTTTCAAGGCTTCTAGAGCTTGTTCTAGAAAATCCACCAGCGCTGTTATGTGTGCAGATATGGGTGCACCACAGAGAGCCACTTGTTCTTCAACTTTGAAGGACTCAAAGTTCCCTGCATACCTCATGCTTAGCCCTGGGGCAACTGAGTCAGAGGGAACTTCAGCCATGAAGGTTTGCCCTTACACATATTGTTCTCTTAATGGTCATCATCATGCTGATTTGCCACCGTTGAAGAGCTTCGTGTCCGCAAGGAGGTGCCTTTTAAAGATGCAGAAGCGTGCAATGCTTGAAGCTCTCAGCCCTTGGAGACTGAAGGTTCCCCTTGAGACACAGAAGCAGGACTCTGATGTTGAGCAGAATGTCTTTGATGCAAAACCTTCTTGTGATGAAATTGGCATTGATATCTTCATTGAAATCTATGCCAATGAAAAGGATGCAAAAACAACAGCAGCAGAAGAAATGGGGACAGTAGATTTTTTCAAAGAGATTGAGGATCATGAAGATAACAAGTCAACACTTGAGGATAAGGGCATAGAAGCAAGTGAGGAGGGCGTCATGCAAATCACTACTTCAAGAAGTATTGGTAATGGTATTCCTTCTCCCTCTATATCTGAGATTGATCTTGAGGAGGATTTGAAAAAATCCTTAGATGATGTTGCAATTGAAGTAGATACCAAAGGAAGTTCTCTCCTAGAACAAAATGAAGGAGGTGCGGATGAAGATCACCAATCTATTGTCTGGTCTCATGAAGAAATGAGCATGGGAAGTTACTGCAGTGATGGGGAACAAGACATGGGGGATGTTGACATGGATGACTCTGATTCCAAAACCTTTGATATGGAGTGGGAGGAGGAGCGGTTGCACGGATTCGATCCGGAAGAGGATGCTGATTCTTCTGTCTACACAGAGGAGGACAATGTCTCAAAAGTTGAGTCTTCATCAGAGAGTTCTCATGATGTATCAGTGACATGGTTAGATGATATCCTTGGTGGCATTTATGAGGACTTTCTGGTTGATGAAACACGCAAAGAAGCCAATTCAGAAGAAATCACCTACTTTGAAGAACAACCTAGTGGCATCAATTCTGTCCTTGAAGACACAAATGGAAGCACTGAAACTCGAGGAATTGGTTACAACCAATCTTCTTTTACGGAGGAAATATTTGAGTACCTGAAAAATGCACAAAATAATGGTGAAGAAGATGAAAAACATAAGGATGATGATGAGGCCAGTGGCAACACAAAGGCACTTGATGAAGAGACAATTGACAACACTCGATGTCAGAAGATGTGTGAAACTTTCAAAATTGAAGAGACAAATGAAGATGGATACTCAAGCAACCTAGAGAACAATGATGAGAGCAAGAAAGGGGAGAGACAAATTGAGCTGGTGGATGTGTCTAAAGAAAGTAACATAGCTTCTGAAGATCAAGATTTGTTGGAAAAAGACCAAGGCAAAGCTATAAGGTTGCAACAAAGCACAAGTTGCATAAGTGCTGAAGAGGAAACCACGAGCAAGAATTGGAAAGATGGCATTAGAAGAAAGAAGGGTGTTGAAGATGATGATGATGAAATGAGAAATTTCAACCCAAAAGAGCCAAATTTTCTGCAATTGATTCCTGAGCCAGGACAAGAGAAGGTTGACCTGAGGCATCAAATGATGGATGAGAGAAAGAACTCAGAGGATTGGATGCTTGATTGTGCACTAAGACAAGTTGTGACAAAGCTTGCTCCAGCTAGGAAGAAAAAGGTGGCACTGCTTGTTGAAGCCTTTGAGACGGTATTGCCAGCAGCATCACCCAAATGTGAAACCCGTGTGAGAAACAATTCTCCAGCATTTGGTCATTCAGGAATAATTCAAGCTTGTAGCTGATGGATGCTGCTGAGGTAAAAATTCAACAGATAACCTTTTTTTAATTCTTTCTAAGCTTCTCATTAATCATCCACAATTGTCTTTCTTTTAAAACATTATTGACATGGGAACTTATTGAATATTAAGATTTCTTGGGTGTTCATCTGGCATTGAATTCTTTATGTTATTTTTCTTTTTACATGAATTTTTAGTTTTATTTGGACGGTTTGAGGTATTTATATTCATCCTTATATTTGGCTTCAAAAAAAAAAATCCTTATATTTATATTACTAGGAATACGTAAGCTATTTTGATTCACTTAATTTGTTTGATGATTTTTTTCTCAAGTTTAGAGATCTCATATATTTTAATTTATTATTTTAAAAAAAATATTCCTATATAATAAAATAACTAGGTTGCTTTCCTTTTTTTTATGAAGAGGATTTCTATATCTTCATTTATGGTTAAAAGAAAATTTATCGTATAAGATTAATAAAATTGTGTTTCTTTATATGTGAAGTTGTTTGTTATCTTTAGTCATGGATACAGGAATTAGTACATGAAGTCTCAAAAATAACAAACAATTTCACTCTTGAACAAAAATAGTAATTTTGTTAAAATATTCATTTTCATTATTTTAACTATAAAATTTTAAACTAAGAAAATTATGGTATTGAAATCTCAAAATAAAATAACTATCTATAATACAACATAAATAAAAATATTCTATTTTATTTTAGTAAAACAAAAAATTATTATTATTCAAAATATTTTAAATTATTATATGCCACTACACCCCGGAAACCTTGTAATAGATCGCTATTTATATTTATTAAGTTTTTAACCATAAATTTATGATGATACTCATCTAACAAAAATTTGCCGTCACCTTTTCTTTTTTGGTTAACTAGCCTACTGGCAAAAGGTTAACCAATTGCGTGTGAAAGTGTATCTTGCACGGGAAGCATAACCAAATCTCCAAGGAGTAATGTGTATGCCCATTACATGAAGTAATTTAGTTAGGCATCTCCACCTATCTGAAACCAGGAGAAACTCAGCTTCAAGATTTAGGGGACTTGTAATACTACTAAACGAAGAGTGAAGCTCCAGAAAGGGAATTTGTGGTTGCAATTTAGCTGTGTGGGTTTGCTTTACAAAATTGTTTAGTGAACTTTAACTATGTGTTTAATTTGTTATGTTTGTATTTGGCTCATTAATATATTTGTGTTACAAAGGTTGTCCATGACTCCGGATTCTGTTATCTTGCTAATTTGTACATTGCAGAAGGATAACTAATTATTATAAATTATGTAATTTTCTTTTTTCTTTCATCATCGGGAATTCTATAGAAAAGTACAATATGGGTAGCAAATAGTAGTTAAATTCAAAAAGCTCAATAATGCATTAATAGTCAACACCTTTTCGATTTAGCTATAGAGAAGTCCTATTATATATTTTATTAAGGTTAATTATTACTATTTTCGTCCCACTATTTTTGTAATTTTTAATTTTATCCCACCATTATTATAATTTTTATTTTAAAAAATAATATAACGGTGGTTAAGAACAGCGTCTAATTGCTCCTATTTTGAAAGTCTAATTGCTCCAATTTTGAAAATAATGTAATCTAATTGAACCTTTTAATGATAATAGGATTTAGTGAACAAAAAACGATCGGAAGGGAGTCACGGGTCCAAAATGAGTATCACGAGAAGTAGAGGAGCAAGGTTACTTTTGCAAACAATTTTTCTTAAAAAAAATCAGCATCCCTCTCTTTGAAAGTGTTCATTCCAATGCATTTCATCTCATTTTTGCATGGATCTACGGTTCATTAGGACCCACCCTTCTTCTAAAGTCTTCTTTAGAAGATCTTTGAGGGCATGCCTGATGGAACAACAAGGCTGCTGGGACGAGTTTTTGCCTCTACTCAAATTCACATACAATAATAGCACTACTACAAAAGCCTGATTCAACGACGCGTATTTGAAGACGGTTATCAAATAGCCGTTTTTGTTTGAGTACCGGTAACATTTTTGTAAATAATTAAAACTTTTTAAAGTCGATTCTTATAAGACCGTCTTTAAAACCTTTTTTCAAAGATGGTTCTGATAAAAAACGTCTTTGAATTTAGATAGTCAAAGTCGGTTTTATAAAAAAGCCAAAACCCGTCGTGAGTGGGTGGGTCTTTATTCGCTTGCAGTGTCCCTTCTTTTAAAAAAAAATTCATTATTCCTCACACCTGTTCCTCTCCTCTCGTCCCTTCCCTTCCCCTCCCTCCATGTCAGCCCCTCCCTCCTCTCCTCCCTTGATCCCAAGGTGGACGACACCGTCGAGATTCCCTACATCTCCGACAAGAACGCCAACGAGGATCCCGAAGTTAGGATTACTGTCAACGACGAGGGACTGGTTGGGAAGACGATTAAGGACGCCATGGTTTCCAAGGGGATGCCCTTGATCTTGGACAAGGTTAGGGTTTGGGTGCAGAGCATGGCCAAAGGAGGTCCTGTTAAGGATGAATTGGAACCCAACAAGGTTGCGCCATGGTCGTTGTTGCCGTCTTGCTTATTGCAGCTTGTCTTGCTTGCTATCGTTGGAATATGTGGTCCTTACTAAACACGAGCTTGTCTTGCTTGCTTCCATTGGAATAAAGGTAAAATGCAAGATTCTTTTTCATAGTTAAAATGTGTTAAAAGTTGTTGAAATTGTTTGGTGCTCTAGAACTTCCATCTCTCTTTTTCAACATTGAATACATGGGCTCCTATCAAATTTTGTTAATCTTTATGGAAATAGGGGGATGGACCCTCTCATTCAGATTTATATATGAAAATGTCAATGTGAAAATTGGGATAAACGTAGTTTGTTTGTAAGTGTAGTAAATTTGGTATATATTTATTTATTTATTGGTTTGTTAGATTTTTAATTTTTTTTTACTAAACATGCCTAGATTACTTTGATTATATATATATATATATATATATATATATATATATATATATATATATAAATTTCTTGAGGTTGAGAATTGACTATGAAATGATTATAAGAAATTGAAATTAAGGTGAAGATGTTGCCTAGTGTTGCTTCCTGTTTATCCTTTCGCTGTGAAAATTAAATATTTTTGGGAACTTTGACGAACAGTTGATCTCATTTGTTGTGTTGTGTCTTAGAGGTTCAAATCTAAGGTGGAATGAAAGAGAAAAACACTTTGCTGCCTTCTTTAGTTATTTAGATGTTCAGAGAATTCTTTGTGAATAACATCTTTAGGAGAGGAGGATAAGGATATTTTATGTGATAAAGGGGAAATTTGGTTGATGGTCTAAAGTAGATGAGGGGATGAGGAATGGACTGTGGACTTGATCCAGTAAGCAGTGTTTTGGAAAAATGATATTCCAATCTGAAAATATTTCATTGAGAGAACATGCAAAGGGAAGTTGGCATAGTAATAGTATTTACCCGTGCCTATGAATTTCCCTACTCCTAGCATCTGAAGTGTTTTATTTTTCTTGTTGGGTTTTGCCTCATCAATTAATTATATGTTTTATAATGCATTGTTTTCAGCTTGCTAAACATAGTATGGGGTGAGGCAGGTGAGAGTGATGATCATATTGTGCCTTATCCGGAGGCAAGTGAAGATCTTAATAACAAGAAAGAATGGAATCAGGAAGCTTCTGCTACTAAACTGATTGAGCATAGGAGAATCGAGGCTAAAACAGACAGTAAACTTTTATTTATGCGTAGCAAAGAGAGATAACTCAGATAAGAAAGAGAACATGGCCTTATCATATCTGAGCAGCCAAGATCTGTTGCCGTTACATCAAGGAAAGTAAGAGTTTAGAGTTTGAACTCTGTTTTTCTAATGCACAAAGCGTAGATCTCTGTGATATAATGGAATACAGGAAAATCAAAGACAAGGTGAGTGTTTTAACGCATATTTCTTCCATAAACTGATTCATTTCTTCAATTAACAGTACGATTTTGATGATGCATTGTTGTTGTTGTAGGATGAACTTAGGGATGCGGGCGTTGAGGATGTTGGAAAATCATTTTTATTGTCAGGTAATGGTATCGCTCTCGCTCCTCTAGGCTGAGTAGTTGTATTGTGTTAATGTAACATTCATTTCTTGCCTCTTCCAATCCCAGATAACGATTTGAGTGCTGAGGGAGAAACCAAAATTGACAGCCATAGGGAGAAAGTAAAGTGGAAGCGCAAGTATGACAACAATTCACAGAGGTTGGGTGATGGCAATTGTGAGTTGTTAACATTTGTAGTGCTTTCACGTTAGGAATATAAAGCAATATAAGCTGAATTTTCGCTTGAAACTGATCGTGATGAACTTTTCCTTTTTAGGTCATGGCCCTCTTGAGTGGTTTTGCAGGAGTATATACTGAGGTAATTTTAGTTTGGAGCAGTTACATTAAACCCCTTAAGGTTTCATGAAATGACACTCCACTCCAATCTACAGCCAAAATTATACTCTGTTCTGTTGACTACTATTGACTGATGGAATATGCTGCATAAAAATTGTTTTACATTCAAACCCTTTGTATATTAATCTCAAATATTTAATCAGTATATCTTAATTTATTAATGCTTGAGCTGAATTTGATTAGTCATTGGTGATGTGCCAATATGCTTAAAATAAGTTTTATGAGCTCTATTACTTTAGCATTAAGAAAGATTTCTTAGCCAAGGAAAGCTAGCAAGCAGTTCCAAACTTTATATTATTAAGGGATCATTTTCCTCAGAATCTGGCACAAAGTCATGGCCTTACTTATCTTTATCCAATGCGGCTAAAACTGATCATATTGTGTAGTCATGTCGCTCGTCCAGGGTTACCCTTTGTAAGTTTCCTTCTTTAAGTTTGCTAACTTTTAAAGTCTTCTCCTTTTATCCGTTATTCTCAAACTGGCTTTCTTGTTTGTAGTATTTCTTTCACCTTTTTAGCTGGTTTTGCTAACAATTGCCTAATTTATCCATTTGGTTTTTCAAATGCAATGTTCAGGTTAAGCAGTTACAAAATCCAGAGATAGATTTTGAGGCAATTCTTGGTCAAGTTGTTCAGTTGGCAGAGCATGGTCTCATTCATTGTGATTTCAATGAATTTAACATCATGGTATGCTTTAACATGACCAGCAGTACTTCAATAGGTTGTGTGATCAATATAGTTTTGCTTGTTTAAAAAAAATGAAATCCCTAATTTGTTATATTACACTAAACAACATTGAATAATATATTTGGATTTGCTTTTGTATATTGATAGTTAAATGGTGTAATTGCAGTACTTCAATCAGAATTTGACAGTTGTGCTTGAGGTGCTGGATGATTCTGATTCCTCAATCAGAGACCTTGCTCCGTCTCTGGTAGTTGAAATGTTGAAAAACTAGGTTCTTACTCCTTTTTGTGCTATTTTTTGTTGGATAATGCCCTTGTTCATTGCAGTACTTGCAACTGCACATATGCCCCCTCTTATAAGCTTTTTGAGACATAATAAGAGATATAGTAACACACTTTTTTGTGCCCTATTGTTTGTTTGAAAACAGATAATTGTTGGTGATTTGGGAGATGATAACTGTTGAGGTAGTATATTCTGCATTTTCACCAGGTCAAGTAGCAGTTGGCATTGCTAGCCGCTTGTGGCCTAAGACTACCCTCAAACTCTAAAGGTGTGAATGCATAGCTAATATGAAGCTGCCTATGAATGCAATGTTTAGTATAATTGATATTGTCTCAATGGCAATTTTTTCTTTTCAATGTGTTGAGTAACATAGCCTGCATAGGTTATAAATTAGTTTCAGTTTAAAAATATATTGTATTAAATAATTTTGTATGATTGATGGATGTTATTACACACAAAATTAATTATAAGTGAAATTTATTTACCTATTTACGTGTATTCCATCTTAGCAACATATGTTCTTTGCTTAATTAGTACTTATTTACGTGTCTTTCTATCCATTAAAAAAATGTTTTTAAGATCCAAAGACGATTTTTACGTAAAAATCATCTTTGTATCTATTTTTTCAAAAAAAAAGTTTATTACAAAGGTACAAAGACGATTTTTACATAAAAACCGTCTTTGTATGTATGGATACAAAGACGGTTTTTACGAAAACCGTCTTTGTATCTATTTTTTTTAAAAAAAATTATTACAAAGATACAAAGACGGAAAAACTGTCTTTGTATCCATTTTTTAAAAAAAATATATTATTTTAGACATACGAAGACGATTTTTACAGAAAAACCTTCTTCGTATCTTGACATACAAAGACGGTTTTTCCATAAAAACCGTCCTTGTATCCATTTTAAAAAAAAAATCTATGAAGACGGTTTTTTGAACCGTCGTCGAAAGTGTCGCTTTTTAACAACACACGCAACAATGATGGTTCTACAACCGTCGTCGTATGGGGTTTAGAACCGTCGTCGTTTGTGTCGCCTGTAGTAGTGTAGCTTTCACATACACACTTTTTGTTGTTAGATGAGTCTTAGATATCATTGATCATCGCAGAGGGACAAGCTACATATCATGTTCATCTTGAGTATACTCCTCAGTGCGACATTAATCATATCATTTCCTTCTATGCTTATGATAAACGTCAAATTTACCATATTTTTATTTGATACTTTAATATACTTTAGTTCTTGTTTTGATATTTTAGATAAGATATACAATTTTAGAAGTTCTAATATTATTTTGTAAGGTTTTATAGAGAAATAGGGCAATTTTATAAGGTAGTCTTGCTCAAGTGAGGTATAGGCCGCTCAAACAGAAGATAAAATGAAATTTTACAGAAGAAATCTCGCTTAAGCAAGGAGCACGCTAGACAATGCATCCATAAATTGGATTAATTCAAAAAAGAGATAATTATGGGGATATAACTTGAAGATAAATGAAGAAAATCCCTTGGAAGATAATTGCAATAATTAAAATATATTATATCAGCTAAAGAGGTCATTTTCTTGTATAGATTATATTATTTTGTAAATTAAGGATATTATTTTCCTTTATTAAACACATCTATCATTCTATAAATAGGGAGACATAAACAACAACAAAAAAAACACCTCTACACACCACCCTTCTCTATTGTATTTCATGAGTAGCTAGTTTCTTTCTTAGCTAGGAGATGAAAGGATTGAACCATATTTGTTGTAGTTTTGTCACATTAATATATTGTTTGAGTTCATTATTCGCCTTCTATACTTAATGCTTTATGAGTCTGCTCACCTCATAGATGATTCCAAGAATTGCCGTGCACTTTATCGAGTCTCATTGAAACCCAAACTAAATCAAATACTTAATTGAGCTTATCTCTAGGGATAGAATAATCTTGGTTAAGCCTTGCTAATTTCCAACGATAATGCTGATTGTTTGTGTTGGTTTGCCAAGGGATTGAGAATCAAGGTAAGTGATTTAGGGTCTATCCCCTAAGGGAGTAGGGATAAAATACATCAATGAATCAGGGATGAACGATATAATGAGATAGAAGTGTGAGGAATTACAACAAATAAAGGGATTCCGTATACAATAAGCATTAGTAAAATTTCATCTCAATGTTATTGTTTCCATCTACAATTATCATTACATCAACAAGTAACTTCTTACCTTTTCTTTTAATTTTTGTTATTAATTTTTCAGTACATTAATCTTTCTAAAATATATCTTTTATTTTCTCTTTTGATCAGTTTTAGTTTTAGGATGTTTAAAATATAAAAACACAAAAATGTCTTTATTCGAAAAGTTTTATTTTGAATATTCATCCTTGCACTATTCCCTAGGGAGACGAGCTGAGCTTTGGTTCAGTACTTCAATCGGGATTCAGTTACACTTGGCCAACGTAAATCCTAACGTTAACAACTTACTTTGGATTTGAGTGGTCAGACAACCCACTGTGATTCTAGCAGCAATTCTTCGGGCATGATACTAATAGGTGGACCACTAGATCTACCTTTCTTTGGGATACATTCGTTGAGGTCTTCAAGGATACGAGAGATTCTTCGACGATGAGGATCTCACACCTTTCGAGATCGCATTTTACTGGGGGTCTTCGGTGAGAGATATCCAGAGAATAAATGGTTTCGTACTATGAGAAGTGTGATTCCTTGGAAGATGAGAGCAACCCTTCTGAGGATATGATATCATCCTAGGTATCTTGTGGGTCTTGGGTAGTGATTGCTCTGAGTGTAGAATTGTTTCCCTTTTTTGAGGTATATGTGGGGTGGGAAGATTTCTTTACTCAAATGTCGTGATATTTTATTGTATTAATCATTTTGATGATACCATGTAATATTTTGAGGGGCGATGGATTTTTTATCTTTCCTTCTAACAGTTGTAATGACTTTGGTACATCTATGTTTATATCTTAAGGGGCTATGAGGCTTAGTATGTATGATAATGTATTTCTTTCAATTTATTATCATTTAATTTTGTGCAAGTTAATTCTTTATAAGTTTGTAACGGTGGAAGAAAAATGGAAACTTTCAAAATGGCTTTTAAATAGAGAACACATGTTGTCATTACCCATTATTCATGAGTATTTTATTATACGAACATGCCTTAACGAAGTGCGAATATATATATATATATATATATATATATATATATATATGCATATGTGTTCCTTCTTTTCTCAAAAGAAAAAAAAATACAGTGACATATTTTATCAACTTAGAACAACATCAACATCAATAGCACCTTTAACCCAAGTTAATTGGGGTTGGTGGTAGATGAACCCAATGATAAATCGAAAATAAGACAAAAGAGAGAAAAATAAGCAAAAATAAAAGAAGTGTAAAAGGAAGAAGGGATAAAAGTAGAGGAAAAAAACTAAAACAAGGGAACGACTGGAACATAGGACTACTAATGAGTTTAACCCTCCGCCAAGCTTATAGCTTTTCTCCACTTCGCCCTAAGACATACCTCTGCCAATCTATATCCCACTCCATTAGGTTTTGTTTCACTACCTTTCCCCAGGTAAGTTTCGGTCGACCTCTACCTCTCTTTGTGTCAAGCTCTTGGTAACAAACTCATGTGCTTACTGGAGCATCTAGTGACCGTCTCATAACGTGTCCAAACCATCTCAATCTATGCTCCTTCATCTTTTCACATACTGGTACCACTGATACCTTTCATCGAATATCCTCATTTCTTAGCTTATCCATCTTCATATATCCACCTTAACATCCTCATTTCTGCTACCCCTATTTTATGCTCATGTTGCCTCTGTGCTGGCCAGCATTCTGCTCCATATAGCATTGTCGGTCTTACAGTTGTTCTATAGAATTTTCCTTTTAGCTTAAGGGGAATTTTGCGGTCACACAAAAATCCCGATGCACTCCGTCATTTCATTCACCCTGCTCTAATTCTATGATTTACATCCCTATCAATCTCAGCACCTTTTTCCAACATTGATCCCAAGTATCTAAAAACATCTTTCTTGGGTATCTCTTGGCCAAGTAGATGCATTGTGTCTTGATCACCATCTCTTACCCGCGAAAACTCACACTTCATATACTTCATCTTGCTCTTGCTTATCGTGAATCCTTTAGACTCCAAAGTATTGCTCCACAATTCCAATTTCCTATTAACACCATATTTGGTCTCATCAATAAGCACGATATCATCTACAAAAAGCATACACAACGACACTTCCTCTTGAATATCTTTCGTTAGTTCATCCAATACTAAGGCAAAGAGATAAGGACTAAGAGCTGAACCTTGGTGGACACCTACCATGATAGGGAAATACCTTGATGTTCCATTACAGGCTTTCACACATGTGGTAGCCCCATCATACATATCCTTGATAGCATTAACATACTTTACTGCTACCTTTTTCTTCTCAAAAGTCCACCATAAGACTTCTCTTGGGACTCTATCATATGCTTTCTCAAGATCTATGAACACCATATGTAAGTCTTTCTTCTTTTCCCTATACCTTTCCATTAATTGTCGCATCAAGAAAATAGTTTCCATGGTACATCTTCTTGGCATAAATCCAAATTGATTTACGGACACCATGGTCTCCCTCCTTAGGCGATGTTCGATAACTCTCTCTCACAACTTCATAGTATGGCTCATAAGCTTGATGCCTCTATAGTTTGAACAATTTTGGATATCTCCCTTGTTTTTGTAAATAGGCACAATCATACTTTTCCTCCAAGCATCAGACATCTTATTTGTTTGAAGAATTCTATTAAAAAAATTGGTCAACCATTTTATTGCCACATCTCCCAAGCTCTTCCACACTTCAATAGGAACGTCATCAGGTCCCAAAGCTTTATTATTCTTCATCCTCTTTAAAGCCTCCTTAATTTCATATGTATTAATTCTGTGCACAAATCTTATATTCAGATCATCAAAAACATCCTCCAAATCCACCTCACTCTTGTCACCATTCCCATTACAAAGTTTGTTAAAGTAGTTTAGTCATCTTTCACTTACATCTTCATCCCTTACCAAAAGTTTTTTATTTTCATCCTTGATACATCTAACGTGGATGAGGTCTTTACTCTTCTTATCCCTCATTTTTGCAAGTTTATAAATATCTTTCTCCCCATCCTTGCTCCCAAGATTTTTATACAAATCGTCAAAAACTTTGCCTCTAGCTTCCCGCATTGCTTTCTTTGCATCTTTTCTCACTACTCTAAACTTTTGCAAATTCTCATCATTGGTACATTTATGCAAAGATCTAAAGCATTCATTCTTCTGTTTAATAGCCTCTTGCACCTCTCCATTCCACCACCATGTTTCCTTTGTAAGAACTTTGTTTCCTTTGCTTTCACCTAGCACCCTCCTTCCTACATTTTGAACACACATAGCCATCTTATTTCATATTTCATTAGCTTCTCTAGTAAACTCCCATGGTCCTTCACACAACATGTTTTCCTTAAACTCTATTTGTTTCTCCTCTTTTAGCTTCCACCATCTTATCCTTGGGTTTTGAGCCTTCTTCCTCAAATTAAGAACTTTGTTGAACTTAACCCATAGAACTACCAACTTATGTTGTGTCACCACACATTCTCCAAGGTAGACTCTGCAGTCAATACACGAATTTCTATCTTCCTGTCTAGCTATAAAGAAATCAATTTGACTACAATTTTGGCCACTATGATACGTGATAAGATGAGACTCCCTTTTCTGGAAAAAAGGTATTCGCTAGCATCAAATCATAGGCTAGTGCAATGTTCAAAACATTTTCTCCCATCTCATTTATCGTCTCATAACCAAAACCATCATGAATTCTATCAACTTAGAAATAGAAACTAAATTTAGTGACGCGTATTCCACAATATTTATTATTTAATGAGTTTTTAAAACAATATTTTTTTGGAAAAGAATTTAAGTTGTTACATTCTTCCAACGTCATTTTTTGTTGTTTAGGCATCTTCATGAGTTCAACCAATTGTGCACTTGTGAACATGATGTTTTCTCCAATTCTTGGCAACGTCATGGCTCCTGTCACAACTACTACAACAAAAAGGCATTTAACATAAGTTAAAGAAATCATTTAACACCAGTTTCAAACCGATGTTGTATATAGCAATGTTGAAAGTCAAGCACTCTCAACATCGATTTTAAAACCGATGTGAAAAACACATTTCTACATCTATTTTTCCTAAAATCGATGTTGGAAGTGTGTAAAAATTTGTAAATTTTCCAATTTCACATCAATTGTGATGTTAATCAATGTAGAAAGTACCAATACAACATCGATTTTTTCAAAAACTGATGTTGTATTGGTACTTTCTACATTGGTAAATGTACAAAGACATTTTAAAAAATATATATATGGTTTGTTCTCTTTATTTCCTTCTCTCTCCCTACATCAATTGCATTCGTCCTACCTACAATGAGCATGCTTAGTGTCTAGTGGTAGTCAATAAATAAAATAAATCTACAATTTGGAGACCAAAGAAGGGTCAGTTACCTCAACATTGGAATCAAATTCAAATTCTCCTTAAGTGCAACTTTGTCAATAACAGGCTCTCTACTGTAGTTTATAAGAATTGTTTCCTTTAATAAGGACAACATCATTTACATAAAACAATTTGCATCACTTGATTTTTGTAAATAATTTAAAGAAAAAATATGTTCAAATAAACTTTTACCTTCATTTTAGCTAGCTAGTATTTCCTTGTTGACTAGATGATATGTGGTTTTCTCTAAAGCAGGGTGAACTATAGAAGCACCCATGATAAACCATGTTACTTGGAATAACCAAATGTAGTACGTTATAGTTAAATTTTTGAAATCAATTTCTTACTATATCTACCTCCTACTACCCTTTGACTAGAACTTACAGAACCTACACTACTAGAAAATAAGCCTTTAACATTGATTCTTTTGGACTTTCAACATTGATTTTTAACCGATGTTGAAACCACCGACGTCCAAAGTATCATCGTTAACATCATTTTTCAAAAATCGATATTAACATATACTACACAACATCGATTTTAAGAAAATCGATGTTGCATAATAAGAAATAAACGAAAAAATTGTAAAATATGTAAAATAAACATCGGCTTTTAGTAAAACAGATGTTGTAGTACACCTTACAACATTGATTTTACTAAAAACCAATGTTGTGGTCCACTCACGACATCAACTTTTCTAAAATTGATGTTGATTTATGCACCATAACATCGATTTTTCTAAAAATCGATGTCGACTTATGTAATTTTTTAATATACTGTCTGTTTTTTTAATATTACTTAAACCTACAAATTAGAAAATAGACTAATCCAAACAGTTTCACAGTAAAAAAATTATATTATTATTGAATAATTACTATGAATTATAAGTAAAGTCAAATAAAACAATAATGTCAATACATATTACTATAACTGAATCTAATTAAACTATTTATACAATTGTAAAATTCCATAAACACCTATTAAACACCTAGTGTTTCATTTTTAACTCTAAGATAAAATTTCTCCACTGAATACAAATTGTCTTTAATCTCTCGGGCTCCAATGGTCTTGAATTAGTAAAATATTGCGTGATATAATAAAACATAACTTAATCAGTATAAATAAAAACAAGTATAACAAATAAAATTAGTTTTGAAATAAAAAATTATCATCTCCCAATTATCCCTGAATTCTCCTAGTCTTAATACTATCGTTGACATCCAATGCATCACATAATAGTCACACTCAATGCTTCCTCTTTTCTTATTACACTAAATTCAATAAGATATTCAAAATTCACCGGAAATTAGTGTACATAATAATAAATGTAATTTTTAAGACATCAACCATTGTTCAAATGACTAACTTTAACTGCAATCCATTTAGCAGTAGCCTTGGATTTACTTCCTTGAATATCGTTGAATCCCTTCAAAGCAATGGTTAGAGAAACATGCATGCATATTATACAATTGAAATATTGATGTCTAACAAATAATAAAGTAAATGTCTTACAGATTACAACTGACCCTTTAATAATTCCTTTCAAGTAGTTATCGAACAACATTGTCCTTAGGTCATATAATCACAAGTTGCCAATGTGCACTGCATTGGAGAACATTAAGTCATTATAACTCATACATTATTTAAATTGATTTATACAGTTTACTCACCCATTCAAGTAGGCCCCTAGTAGACATGTTTCTGTGAATTCTGCATCAATTTCTTAATATAATCTTCAGATTCAAATTGTTATTGCCCATATCTCTGCATGGACTGTGGCTCAAGAAATCCATACACAGAGGCATTATCCGATTGTAGACTTAAGTCCTTCATATGTCTATTGTTGTTAATATAAATTAAAATATGCATCAATTTAAAACAATTAGTGATGTAATGGACTGGATGTAAAGTGACTTACAGAATCCACATTTGTAAAATAGAGATGTTGAGACATTGACCACCATGTATTATTTCAAAAAGATCTTCATGCTTTATGCACAAGAGGACGTCCTCATCATACACCCCAAACACAGTTGTATCTCACAACACCTACATAGGCTTGAGGATAAGCTATAAGATCATCAATGTCATATGGCATAGAGGATCTTCATCAAGTGTCGCCTTATGTACAGGTTTCACCGATCCCTCAGGTCACTGTTTATCCTACATAGTTAATAAATATGAGTCAATGACAATCAACACTTTATTTGTAACAAATCCTTTTTTAATCGACATAGATTCCCTTTATGCTAACACAGGTAGCAAAAGGACCAACCCCAACCTCAGGAGGCGGTATGAGTGCTTGCGATTGTATTTGGAACTGCATCTGGCTGAAGGACAACATTAGTTGTCGAGTCATTTTTCAATGATCGACTTCTCTAACTTGTTCCTGATATTTTGTTTGAGTCAATCCAACTCTGATGGGCTGATCAACGTACACGTGCTATAACGCCCTGGAATTTCAAGTTGCTAAGCTGGACGTTTTATGTGTATGTTATGTTGACTAATTATATATTGTATTATTTGCTGTTTTGAGTGCTTTTGCCTTGGGTTGTGTGTTTAGTGGGTGTAAAGTCAACTTTGTTGGCTAAGGTTACTGTACATACACGCAAAAGAAGATGTCTTGTCAACTGTGTTTATAAGCAGCAGGCTGGCGCAGTAGAAGCGTGCTCTTCTTTTCTTCAATCTTTGCATTTTCTCTCTGTTCTCTCTCTAAACTTACCTAGAAATCCTCTAGTTCTCGATCCCTCTGTGTTACCTTTTCAACATGTGAGAACCACCAAAGAATCCCAACGTCAAAAAGGACCTTGTGGCCGGAGCAGAAGTTTAGGACAACTCGTCATGAAGCTATAGAACGAACTCACTACAAAAATAACATGATTTAGCGACCGACGAAATCGGTCACTAAATACTAGAATTCGGTCGCTAAATAAGTTAGCAACCGAATTTGCAACCAAATTATATGCGTCGCAAAAACCCAAGTCGCTAAATCCTAAGTCACCGAATTATGTTTTGGTCACAGATTAGCCACCGACATAGTCAGTCACAAATTAATTAAATTCGGTCGCAACATATTCGATACCATTTTTGACTGTGACCAAATCTGCGACCGAAACAGACAGTCGCTAACTCGATTGCTAATACATAATAAATATTTATATTTAAAGCAAATTAAACTAATATTCCGTCGCCAATTTAGTCGCTATTTAAAAATTAATTTATAAGAAATTTTGTTTCGGTGGCTAATTCGATCACTATTTATTAATTAGTTTTAGATATGAAATACGTTTTAGTCGCTAATTTGGTGGCTATTTAATATTTAATCTGTTAATATAAAATAAATTAATAATACATTTAGTTGCTAATTCGGTCGCTATTTAATATATAATTTTGAAATCTAAAATTAATTAAAAAATGTTTCCGTCGCAGATTCGGTCGCTAAAAAAATATGCTTGATTTTTTCTTTTTCTATTTTAAATTTTGACCTGCTTAATATGTATTGATGATAAATATAATTTTAATAAATTATATAATCAAACTTATAAATAAAATTAGACATTGATAATATGTAAATATATCTAATAAAAGTTCTAATTTAAAGATTGATAAAGTGCATATTCAAACTTTTCAAAGTTTAACAAAACGAAATGTCAAAGTTTAATAAAGTTCAAACTCATAACTAACATGACATAATAAAACTCAAATAAATTATAACCAGGAGTCAATGGTCCTTTAACATGTCATGAGGACGATCAACCTGAGCATCGTCAACATGGTCTTCAGTTCCATATGTTGTGGTAGTCGATGGACTAGGAGTTGGGATGATAGACTGAATATGCAAGTGTTGTAATATACGCTGCATTTGCTCATTTTTTTTGATGCATTTGCTTACTTTGTTGACGAATTTGCTCACGTTGCTCTTGCATCTATTGTCTCATCTCTTGACTTTGATGGTCATGATTCTCCACCAGCTGCAACATCTTTTCCTCAAGTGTTTTCTACTTATCTACCTTTGCCATAAGCTCAACATTCAATTTAGTAATTGTTTCACGCATTTCCTCTATTTGGTCTTCCACAGGAGCAAAAGAAGTAGATGGAGCTAATTTTGAGCAACTAAACCTTTTGCTCAATGTACCTAGCCCATACACGTTTCCCTTGTTATTTAGACCTCCAACAACATTCAAATATATTTCATTATCATCAACAGAAGTAGCAGTGTCAGGGGAATCCCTTGTAGATGTGCCTTCCTCTGCCGAATGTTGTAAGATTTCGTCTCGACGATGTTGATATTTCTCCTGCAATATAAAGTGATATATGAAGATAAATTATTAAATGTGTAGCCATATAAGAATTAATATTTGAGAAAATCACCACTAATATAGAAAAAAAAATTGACTTTAATCTACTATAGTAGACTTCAAAGTTTATACTAGCCAATCACAAACATTTAATAGTAGCAAAAGAAAAGAAAATCAAGAAATGTAAATAAGTTGAAGAGATATTAACCAAAGGTAAGAGTTCATTTATAATATCAACCACAATATATCAAATAAAGTGATATAATTAGAAAAAATAACTTACAGCAAATTCGCGGGACTTATCATTGACCCATTCTCCCGACTTCAATTTCTTAGTTTTCTCCATCACCTCTCAAGCAGTTGGTGGTCTTTGAAACTCCTTTGACTACATAAATTTAAAAGTTAAAATTGTAAAACATTTTAATTAATTACATTGAATTAAAAATCAATGAAATATATATACATATATATATATATAAAGTGAAATTACCAGCTTTTCAAAGTGAGCTGCAGTAGATATGGAACCACCACAATATGCTGAGACTCCCCTATCAACAGATCGATTTGCCTTGGCAGTGGAGCTCTTGTTTAGGAAATCTGTAGAACCCCAATGTTCGTCCAAGGCTACTCGAATATTGGATGTTATCCACTTTCCTTTATCTTGACCATTTCTAATCTTGTTCATTGCACTTTTCAAAATACGTGAACCTTTTGTCTCAAAAACAGTTCTAATGGCTCGCTCTTCTGCTGGGTACCACCTATAATATTTCCATATAAGATAGGAAACAAGAATTAAATTGGAAATGATAGCATAAACAATCTATTTTAAATTAAACTAGAATTAAAATTACCTTAAACTCTCCAAACCACACCTATCGCGAAGGTCAACTGATACCTTCAACCAACTTGCAGCTGGTTCATCAAACTTTGCCCTAATGATATTTGATATGATATTAGAACATCCATATGTTGGTTGAAACCTATGTACAAAGACATTGTCAATACCACATTTAAAAAACATTTTAATAAAAATTCATAGTTTAATAAAATGTACTTACTCTCCTTTATTTGCACGAATGAAAGGCCTCTCATCAGTAATATGTTCACAATTTGGATCAGGTGGGTACTCAGGTGTAAGAGAATGATCTGGTGCTGAAGGTGAAGCATCTCCAATAGGGGTAGTGGGAATTGACTCCCTTACAAAGGCCGGATTTGGTTGGTCTTGAGCTGTAGGAAGTATGTTTGGTGTCGGCGCAATAACATTAATCATCGACTCTGAGGTTGATATGTGAATGGAAGAGGTGGAAGGGTTGGTGGTAATTGGAGCTCCCAAACTAACACCCCGTCTTCTACCACGATTTATAAATGTTCTGCGACCACCACCTCTACCTCTGTCTGCCATCTACATGTTTGATTTTGTTACACACACACACGCAGACATATATATATATATATATATATATATATATATATATGATATTTAAGAACAAATAAATAAAAAGTGAAGTACCACAAACAATACACTTTAGTAAACAAACAAATCCAACTTGTTAATGAAAACTCACATAAACATGTTTTCTACACCAAAATAGGTCAGTTATCTTCTCTTTCATGTCCACTACAAGAGTAAAAGTAATAATTATTACAAATCACAGTCATACAAATGTCAATATATTACTAATATATATATACAATGAACATAACGCATGCAATCAACTTTAATGTATGAACTACCTAAGAAGAATCTGTATCATCAAAATCACTCTCAATCTCATTCTCACTTAATATGCATCCATCCTCATCTGGTTCAACCAAGTCTGGTTGTTTCAGTAAATGTGCATCTATCTCTTCTCCACCTCCATCAACATCCACAAGAGATTCATTAATGACATCAGGGTCAACTTCCAACCCTTCTTGAAGCCCCACAAGCTTATCATCTTGGTATGGAGGCTCTTGCTCAGTTTCACTCACTGTATTGTCAGTGATTTTGTTGCGAGCTTTTGTCTTCATTACGGCTAACCATCCTCGATGTCCTTCAGGATATGTTGTGTAATAAACTTGTTCACCTTGTTGTGCAAATATGAATGGGTCATATGCTTTAGTATATCTTTTCGATTGCTTTACTTCAACAATCTTATACTTTTTATCTACTCGTGTCCCTATATAAGGAGTATTATCAAACCAATCACACTTGAATAGAATTAACTTCATCAATGGGATGCCAGTATACTCCAATTGAATAATATCAGACAAGATTCCATAAAAATCAGATTCTAGTTGACCATCAGTTCCTCGTACATAAACACCATAATTAGAAGAATTCATGCCTTCATTCCAGCTAACTGTTTTCAAATTTGTATCCATTTATAACATACATAAGCCATGATTCAACTTTTCTCTTAGGTCCCCATGCCAAATTAACCAATATTGAATCTTGAATATTATTTTCTGGATTTAGAACCTAAAACATTTAACAATTAACATTGTATAAAAGACAATATCATTATGGAAG
The DNA here is from genome assembly GCA_013407115.1 of Glycine latifolia. Classification (NCBI taxonomy): domain Eukaryota; kingdom Viridiplantae; phylum Streptophyta; class Magnoliopsida; order Fabales; family Fabaceae; genus Glycine; species Glycine latifolia. The sequence continues at coordinate 20,487,466 of CM023944.1, read as the reverse complement.
AAATATTATTAGAACAATATATATAGTGTTAACCTACATATTGCTTGAACCATGTAGGAAAGTTGGATGAAATGTCTTGGTTAAGTTGAGCATCTGAAGCAGTGGGATTCAACTCCCTCTAAAAATTCTCATAAATACTGGAAAGGAGAAAACAAATTACCCAAAGTACATAATATGATTAAATTATTTAATTAGATTTTTACAAGTATGAAAATCATCTTACTCTAAATATGGCTCAACCTCTGGACAATTTTGAAGAATGTACAAGTGAGCAACATGAAGATCAACTTGGTCCAAAAAAAATGTTTTGGATTTACCACTCACTCTTCCTGGGTAATTGAAAATTGATATAGGAGGAGAAGATGAATAACCTTCATCCGCATCAACATTCCGAGGCATCCTAGTCCTTCTCGTTGCAATTTGATCAGGATAGTAAAACGAGGCAAAGGTAGATGTCTCCTCCACTAAGTATGCTTCACAAATCGATCCCTCAACTCTAGCCTTATTCTTGACTTTATTTTTTAGGGAATGTAAAAATCTAAAATTAATATGAATAAGTATTTTTTAAAAAAATTACTATATAATACAATGGTGCATAAACGATTACTAATTTTATACCACTCGAAAGGATACATCCAACAATATTAGACCGGCCCACCAACTCTTGCCTCATAAGGTAGATGAACAGGAATATGTTCCATTGAATCAAAGAAGCTTGGTGGAAATATTTGTTCTAACTTACACAACAAAATAGGTATGTTATTTCTTAGTTGTTCAACATTTAATATTGTCGAAGTTAGTTCTCTGAAAAATTGGCTAAGTTCAACAAGTGGCTTCCAAATAGGTTTTGGTAATGAGTCAAATGCAATTGGAAGCAACCGTTGCATGCAAACATGACAATCATGACTTTTCATTCCATGAATTTTTCCCTTGTTAAGATCCACACACTGACCTAAATTGGAGGCATAGCCATCTGGTAACTTTAGTTCTTTGACCCATTTAAGAACAGCGAGTCTCTGGGATTTGGTCATTGCATAAGCTACTTTTGGTTTAAATAACTTGCCACGACCAACATCTACCAACTCAAGCTCCTTCTGATTACATATTTCTGCTAAATCTATTCGAGCATTGTGTGTATCCTTACTTTTACCATTGATGTCCATCACAATGTTAAAGACATTCATAAACACATTTCTCTCTGTGTGCATGACATCAATGTTATGACGCAAAAGTTGGGTTTTCCAATACGGTAACAACCAAAATATATTTTGTTTCTTCCAATTATGTTCAACACCATAACCAAGAAAATCTTTTTCTTCTTGTGAATCAAGGCAGAGTGGTAAGTGTCCAACTCTATTCCAAATGTCAAGACTAGACAAACATGCAGGAGGGGGTGAGGTCTCAACCTGACCCTTCTTGAATGATTTTTTATTCCTCCTATATGCATGATTAAGCGAAAGAAATTGGTGATGACTATCAAAATAGCAGACCTTGTGAAAATTTAAAGTTGTGAATGCCTTCGATCGTTCCATACATATGGGACAACCAAGTCTGCCAGCAGTTGTCCAACTTGATAACATCCCATAAGCCGAAAAGTCATTGATGGTCCACATCAAAGCAGTCTTCATCAAAAAATTCTGCCTCAATGACACATCAAAAGTTGGTATGCCATCATTCCACAAGGTGCACAAGTCATGTATGAGTGGTTGCAAGTACACATCAATCTTGTGCCTTGGATTTGATGGTCCTGGAATTAAGACAGTTAAAAACATAAATTCTCTCTTCATGCACATGCCAAGAGGAAGATTATATGGAGTTAAGATAATCGGCCAACAAGAGTAAGTCTTCCCAAATTGACCAAAAGGACTAAACCCATCTGAACATAACCCTAATCTCACATTTCTAGGGTCCTGACTAAATTCTAGATGCGTTCTATCAAAATGCTTCCACGCTTCACCATCAGATGGATGACATATGACATTTGGGTCCCTCCGATTCTTACTATGCCATCTCATGTGAGATGCAGTGGCCATTGAAGAGTACAATCTTTTTATTCTTGGAATGAGTGGAAAGTACCACATTTTTTTAATAGGAAACTTCTTTTCAATCCCTCTCCTATTGACTGTCAAGTACCGATCACTTTTACAAAAAAAGCAATTAGTTATACTCTTATCTGAATTTTCTTTGTAAAATAACATACATCCGTTCGGGCAATAATCAATTTTCAAACAACAGAGACCCAATTTCTGCACCGACCTCTTAGCTTGATAAAAATTACTAACCATAGTATTGTTTTCTGGCATGGTGTCGCCCATTAGTTGAACCATATGATTAAAACACCTTTCTGACATATTATAATCAGATTTCAAGCTAAGACAGGCCAAAGAAGCTGACAATTCTGAATGATGCTCAGATCCTTCCCACAACGATGCTTGCGTAGCTGCAAGCATATCAAAGAACTTTTGAGCTTCAGGATTAGGATTTTCCTCCATGCATTCTGTCTCAATTACACCCTCTTGTTCTATGTATTGGCCAATTGATGGTCCTGCATGATCCATGATCAGTTGCTCATAAGGATTCAATTCTTCCCTTTGCCCACCACTTCCGTAGTATGAATCTTGCAACACTATTGGAGGAAATTGTTGTAACTCCTCACCGTGGTTTGTCCACCAATAATAATTAGGCATGAACCCTTCATAAAGATCCCTCATCACATCATCCATAAACTTGAAAACTTTACATTTGCATTTCTTGCAGGGACACCTTGTTTGTTCACCTTGCATTCGAAACATGTCTTGACTAGTAACAAAATGTACGAACTCAAACACTCCTTCTCTAAACTCATTTGTCCAACGTTTATTAGCATCCAACCTTTGATACATCCACATTCGATTCTCAGGAATCTCCATTGACACAAACTACCAACAACAAATTAACATTAAGAAACGCAAAGAAGTAAGAAAATTTAATTGTGGAATGAAATGATTTGGTAGTATTTAATGGAGTGTGTTCATACAAACACATAAGAGACATAATATTACATCAATGAAGCCACCACTTATATAAGTGTGATAAAGCACACGAAAACCTTACATCATTTATCTACAAGAAGATCTAAGAAATTATCATTTTAATATCCAACAAACAATTATTCAAATTTTATTCCATTGGAATTAAATTATTTTAATTTATGAAATCTTGGGGACATAACCACTAGCTTGCAATGAATAATTTAATGCATAATAACCTTTTATTGTCACACATAGAATCTGAGTCTGCAATAACTAGTGTTTGATCCTAATTGACAGAACAAATTAAAATTTAGACCAGTGATTCATTCATACCTTAATGTTGTAGTAGACAAATGCAAAGGATGACCTTTTGATCAATTGAGAAAATGTTAAACTGTTTGACTTTTGGCAAGCGTACCAATTGTCGTTGTAAGTTACAAAATTTATAAAAATTCATCTCCACAAGGACTTGTGCTACTCAGTTAATCCAAATAGAATTTAACAGTTTAATAGTTATGTACAATGAATATGGTCGAAGTTTTGATGGTTTTACGGAAATAACGAAAGATAACTAAAAAGTATGGAAACTAATTAATTCAAGAAAAGCGTAGGATTTGGATTTCATCATTCATATCCTTTTTATCCAATTAATATTACCATGCAATAATCATTATCTATCCTTATTGATGCACACTATGTTAACCTCGAATCGATCCCTCGTAATCGAGTTCTAAGGATATTTACCGAATATCGATCCCTCGCATACAAAGTAAATACCCCAGCATTAAGAATTATAATCGCGTGCTTTTATGCAATCAAAATGGTACACCCTATTCCTAGCGATCGTAACGTAATGAGTAAAATTATTCAGTTCAAACCCTAAGGGCACTTTCCAGTCAAGCTTAGGATTTTAGTTCATGATTCTAGTGATCAAGTAGATTCAAGCATTAAACATAGAATAAAATTACCAAGAAGGAATAGAAGAGATTAATGCATAAATAAATATTAAAAGAGAAACATAGGGATAGAAGATTACATCCAATCCTTAAGAGAAACTAACCAAACATGGAGAGAACCTCCTTAAGAGAAGAATTGATGAAGGGCCCCATCACCGCTTCTTTCCGGCAAAGTCTCCACACTAAATCTCACTTCTCTCACTTTCCTAACCTACTTAATACTAATATTTAAGAAACTAAACTAAAGAAAAAGCTTAGAAGCAAGCAAGGAGGAGGAAGAATGGAAGTGAAGGAATGTTGCATTTGCCTTGGGGGTGCTTGGGTATTTATAGGGGCTGATCTGCTCGTGTTTGGTCGCCCAAGCGACCATTTCCTTCATGTTTTACTCGCCCAAGCGAGTTTAAGACCCATTTGCACGTCCACTTGGCCCACTTGGATGTCACTTGCTATTGTTAACTCACCCAAGCGACCATATACCACTATATTCACTCGCCCAAGCGAGTTAAAGCACCTTCTGGAGAATTCTTTTTGGGCCTTGGGCCTGATTTGCTTGATGCACCTCCCAGGTTTGCTTTATGATCCCTATTTGCTTGCTTTTTGTTTTCGGAAGCCCCGGAAATCCTCGGAATCAATCAAAATACAAAACATGTTGGATTAATCTTCCGAAATATGACGAATGGTATGTATACAAGCAATAAGAGCCATTTAACTAGGTTTAGGGTAAATTTATGATAAAAGCTTATGAAATCAAAGGATAAGTGCATTTATTTAAAACATGATTTTAACTGAATTAGGGCACTTATCATGAACCAGAGTAAATATTTTCAATTTCAAAGCGTAGTTCCTACGACCAAATATCATGGTAATAATAACAAGATTAAAACAACAATACACCAATATTGAGTAATCTCATAGTTACAAGATACAAGATAATAATTTGCATGAATACAAATTTCCCCGTCCAAAACTGTAAGCTTATTCACAAAAGTGTTTGATATCCAAGATAATAATTTTACTAATTAGTATGCTGGAACTGCTATGATTAGAATATTAAGCTAATTCATAAATATCATCTAATAATTTATCAGGTTACGAATAAAAAATTAGTAATAGCATACCTCAACATCAAATCAATCCATTAAATTTCTCACTTAAGTCCGATTGCCTTTTATCTGGTTATAGCTCTCATCAATATCACGTCACTCAACTTTTGGGTAGAAACCAACGTCTAGTGCTTTCTTAACTAAATTACCCAAATAATGAAAGCAATGGTGTCCCAATTATTAGTAGAGTAGAAATAAAGGAACAATATAACTTTTTTTAATATAAATCACTTAATTTTTTTATCTTTATAAAACATCATTTTATTTGAATTAAATAGAATTAATATAAATAATAATATCTTTTTAAGTATATGAGACAATTTTATATTCTAAACTCAAATAATAATATTTCACGTGAGATGATCTAGCCACCATCATGGTTGAAGGTGATGGAGAGGTACATGGAAACTAAAAAAGATCGTGTTCCCCCAAAAGAGTACACATTACAACCAAAAAGAAAAAAAGAGAAGGGATGAAAATAAGAGAGAGAAAAAATAATTAACAATTTTTTTAAAAAAAAATAAGATATTGCATTTTATTTCACATAAATGAGTTAACAACATAATCCTAGTGATAGGAAACAGAAAGTGATAATAAGCCATATTCTTGTGTTTGATTCAATTGATAAAAATAGCAACACATTAAATAAATAAATAAACAAATAAAACATTGAAATAGTAATTGCAAGTTAGAGAGGACCAGTACGTACGTGCAATGTCAAGAGAATTTTACCTTACCACTACTCTTAAAGTCTTACCCAAAAGTGAATATCCTAATTGACAGTACCAAATTAAACATCTATTGTGTGTAAATGGCAACTCATTGTAGCCCACAATTAGTTAAACACACATGGAAAATTTAATAAAGAATTTAATAATTTATCATATTCAAATAATTTCAAGAAAAACATGTCAAACACAAAAAAAAGGGGGGGGGGGGAATAGGCACTAACAAAAAAAATATGGAAAAAAATAGGCACCAACAGTTATTTTTCTTTGATTTTGCCTTAGGCTGGATTTTGGAAAAAAAATTAACTTCTTGCATCAACTCCACAATTTCTTCTAGCATATATTGCTGGAAATTATTTACTAATTAAATAAAAATGGGAAACAAAATATAAAACTAAGATATAGATATTCTATTTTTTCTCTACTCTCTTATATATTATTTTTTTCGCAGTTTACTTTATTACAACAAATAATAACTAAAATCACAAGTTGAAAGAAATATACCTTAGGGGGGAGAAATGGTTTCACACCATCTACTGCAAGTAAAAAGGAAAATGACAAGAGTCATAAAATAAATAAAAAAATGTGCAGTGAATAAGCTGAGAAGAAACAAAAACAGTCATAAAATAAATAAAAATATGTGCAGTGAATAAGCTGAGAAGAAACAAAAAAAACAAAAGTGACAAGTAGAGACAAAAATAACTCACCAATCACAAAAGGGAGAACTTGGACAAGAATCGTACTTCGGTGGAGAAGAAACCAATAGTGGAAAATGGCAACAATGGGATGAGAGAGAAAAAGAAGTATATGGAACGTGTACCGAAAGGATTGTGTGGACCAAAATTGAAGATAGCTTTTTTCCCTTAGTAAAAGGAAGTAATGGAACGTGCAGGGAAAGGATAAGAAAATGTGAAAGTGGTTGGACCACAATTAAAGATAGTTTTTTTTTTCCCTTAATAAAAGGAAGTATATATAGAACGTACACGTGCTTATTATTTCAAATGTTAAAATACATAATCATTAGTAACAAATCCAATAACAACTTATAAATTTTTTATACTCTATTTTCATGTATTTTAAAAATAGAAAGTTATCCAATAATTCTCATACACAAACTGACAAAAGCATCATATCTACACCAAACAATAATTTTAAAAAAATTATAAAATGAAAACATAAATTTTAAAAATAAGAAGTAGATATATCTTTAATTTTTTTATAAAAAATTCACCCCAATATGAAAAAAAAATGTGATAAAAAAGAATGTGAAAAAAAGACAATAATAAAAAAGTAATTTTAAAAAAATATAAAATTCAAAAAAAAAATTAAAAGAAGAAACATAAACTTTAGAATACTAAAACAAGAAAACAAAATAATTTAATTTATTAAATATATAAAATTATCAAAACAGGAAAAAAAATTATTTTAAACCAAATTTTAAAACTGTATTATTAAAATTTAAAACTGATTCTTATTAGATATTACTTTTTAATTTTGAAACTAAAACTGATTTGAAACTAATGTGTAACTGATTTGAAACTAATTGTGTAACTGCAAAGGCAGGTTTGTAACTACCCATTTTTAGCTTTGCATCATAGTCACATATGAAGATAAGAAAGGGTATGATAAGTAAGAAAAATAATTTTAAAAAATTTATAAAATGAAAAAAAAAGGAAACAAAAAGAATAAGAGAAAAGAAGGAAATCCCATAAAAAATCAAAAAAGGAAAAAAAATATTTTAAATGAAGGAAATAGATAAAAAAAAAAAAGTAGTGCATAATTGGTTTCATACATGTATTATGAATGTTGATGTTTTTCTTTTATTGGATGAATGTCGATGTTTCAGTCTCTTAAAAAATGCAAAAGCTAACTATCATAAAATAAAAGAAAACAAAAGGAATATAACCAAAAATAAGATAAAAAATGTATGGAGGATATGTCATTTATATTTTTAAAGATCTTGTGATACATTATTTCATATATAATTATGATCTTCATAATACTTATATATATATATATATATATATATATATATATATATATATATATTAATAATAATAATAATGACAGCTCCCAAGATGATTTATCCCTTACATATTGTAGAGGGAAGCAACATAAATGAAAAATGAAGAGGGGAAGAACATGAAGAGGAGAATGAACTCAAAAATACAGATCAAACAATAAACAACAATGGCAAGTAGCAACAAATCACAGTTGAAAAACAAGAAAATAAACAGATCCAATGACAAAATAATAAATACAAGAACAAATAAAAAATAACAATGGAATCTTGTGAATGTTAAGTTCGCGGAGGGGCATTGTGTTGCGTTGCGGAGGGGGAGGGTGGTGCGCCGTAAGGAGGTGGAGGGTGAGGTGTTGCGCCATGCAAAGGTGGAGGGGTGAGGTGTTGCACGGGGAGAAGGGAGGTCGTGGAGGGTGAGGGATTGTGTGGCTGAGAGTCAAGGGGAAAGCAAAAAATAAAGTGAGTGTGTTGGAGGGTGATGGTTAAGTGGAGAGGGTGAGGTTGGCGGTTGAGTTGAGACTTGAGAGAGAAAAAATTAATTTTTTTTTTAAAATAAGCCCTTACAGCCTTTATACTTATTCTTGTTAAAATAATTATTTATCAACTAAAATATATGCAAACATCTTTTTAATTACTTTAAATAATAAGTAATAACAGGTCAACCTCTAAAAAATTAATGGCAACCCAACAAAAATTGATCAAGTAACAACCAAAATTATATTTAAATAATAAGAATGTATACAAGTACCTTAACAATGATCAATTCATAAGTTTTCTTTAGCTTTCAAGCACATCCTAAGTACATGTATTTATTATTTTTTAAAAATTCAAATATTTTAAAAATAAGTTTGCAGTCCAACTGAATCCTATAAATTGAACTTATTTGATATCTAATTATCTATGTTATGAAATTATATTAATTTTTGATTTTTTTAAAAAAATATTTTAAGATAGGTATACTTTTTTTTATATTTTTTATTAAGGGTTAATCAGTGTGATCCACCGGTTCGACCACTGACCAAGTAACCTAGTATCCTGATCGGGTCAGTCACAGAGTCAATTTTTAAAACATTGGATGATAATAATAATAATAATAATAATAATGATAAACAAATTAATTCCTTTTACTATAAAAAAATTAACAAACATGTTCTATGTAGTTTTTTTAATTTGTTCAAGTAAGTACATGTTTGTGGAAGCGTCTTTTTGTTTTGGACTTATTAACTGCTGATAGCAATACCTTAACATGTTCTATGTAGTTTTTTTATGGCGCTAGCACTATGTTTTCAGGAGACAAAAAAAGGTGTTCATAGTATGGTCTAAAAGAGGACATTAACGCATAAATAAAAATGGACCTTAACAAAATATCCAACAATCAAAAGTATTTAAGTCCTTATTATATTTTTATTAGACTTAATTATATTTTTTGTTCCTCAAAACTTGTAATTGTGAGATTTTAATTTTTCATGTTCCAATTGTCAGGTATCACAAGAGTATAATTTTAGTCCCTCAGATTTAATTGTGTCAATTATCTTTGATCTTTTATAATAATTATCAAAAGTACATGCAATATAATTGTTACTAAAGCTTTATATTTTTTTCCTTCTTGAAAATGTGAGTTATTTTTTATAAACCTTGTTATTATCTATTATTATAAAAATTAAATAGTTAATTCTAAGTTAACTCTCATAATTCTAAGTTAACAATTGACTGTTAAATTTTAAACGTTAATTACACTAGAGTGAGTGAAAATGGGCTTGCGGAATAACTACAACCATGGTCTTTAGAGTGAGTGACACACTCCTTTACCACTATATCCACATACCCATTTTGATATTTGATACAAAATATAATATTAATATAAGTCTTTGACAAAAATTGTTCAAAATTCAAACTTTATTCTTTTTTAATTTATTATATTTTCATAATCTTATATATTATCTTTTAAAATTAAAACATAATATATAATAATAAATTCTATTTTTACATAAAACTTATATTAATACTATATTTTGCACCAAATATTAAAATAAGTACTTAGGTGTAGCGGTAAAAGAAGTGTGCATCTCACTCAAACAAATATGGTTCTAGTCCTCCCTCAAGCATTTTTAAAGTTCTTATTTTTTAAGAAAATATTTGTCAACTTTCTAGTACAGTCAACATTTTAAATTTATACTTAGTGAAATATTCTACTAAAATTCAATTGGGTTTCATCAATGCATAAATTTTACTTACACCATATTGAATCTTAATGAATCATTAAGATTACACTTATGTCTTATATTTTAAAATCTTTAATTTTACAAAATTTGATTATAACACATATTTTCATAATATACGGTATTTATTTATTATAATTTTTAAATAATTAAATGAAATAAACGATTATTTTCTATAGAAAAAATCAATGATAAATATGATTTATTTATCTTAATAAAAAAATTTAAATATTGGTTTGTTAAATTTATTAAATATTATCTTAATATAATTAAAAATATTATATATCTATTATGATTTATCAAATATTGTAGATATTTATGGGTAAATTTAAAAATAATATTAATAGATTATTTCATTAATTTTCAAGTATAAAATGTATTCAAGTATATATGATATATTTATTATGATTTAAAATAAATTAAAATTTTAGTTTCTAAGGAAAAAATACATTCGGTCGCTAATTCCGTCGCAATTATAATAGTAAAGTAATCTAATAGCAATTGACACCGTATCGGTCGCTATAATCATAATATAGCAACCGAAAAGTATTTGGTGGCTAACTTCAAGTCGTTCTTCAGTCGCTAATTTGGTCGCTATAGTCCTTTTGTGTAAATACATATATAGTCACCGAAATAGCGACCGTCATTAACAGCGACCCTTCTAATCGGTCGCTATTTCGGTTGCTAATGCAAATTAGTCATCCAGTTAAATTTCAATCGCTAATTCGGTCGCAATTGGCAACAGAAACAGTTCATTGGCTATTTCGGTCATTGACAGCGACTAAAACTACTCGGTCGCTATTTTCGGTCGCGAAATTGCCTTTTTCTAATAGTGACTCCTAATTAGGTAAGGGGAGTTCATTATGTTTGATAACAACATTAGATACCATGGTTGGGGGCCAGGGAGTCCAACCGTGACGATAACTGCATGTCCCTGGTGTGTGATGTTTTCCAGAAAAGCTATGTCTTTTTAATGAATGGGACGTGATATGCTTTATGCCTGTTGGTTGCTGTTTTGTGTTGATGTTTGATGGTGTTCTTGTGGGGGAAATGATGCTATAAGAACCCCCCATGCATGTGTGTGAAGTTGGCATTTTGATGCTGAAAAACTCCCAAGACACTTCGTAGTAGTGTTCGTGGAGGTGCCGGATACCGGGATGGGTATCCCGAGCTAAGTTGTCTAAGTAGCATGCATGTGTGCATGCAGGACGTGATTCTTAGTCCTTGTTGGTGGACGTCTATATACTAGGTTCCCTACCTGAGTTTGTTCCCTTAGAGCTGCTGGGCTCACTTCCTTTTCTTTAGATATACCGAGTTCCTTACCCGGAGTTGTACTTTAGAGCTACCAGGTTCCCTAACTAAGATGAGCTTGTGCCTTCTTGGGAGAAGAGCCATCGAGTTCCCTAACTCGGATGAGCTTGTGCTTTCTCGGGAGAAGAGCCATCGAGTTCCCTACTCGAATGAGCTTGTGCCTTCCTGGGAAAAGAGCCACTGGGTCTTCTACTCGGTTAAGCTCATCTCTTTTCCTTAGAACTACCACGTTCCTCACCCGGGATGGGCTATTCTCTTTATAATTGCTAAGTCCAAGTCTTTTCTTTGTGAACTACCGGGTTCCTTTACTCAGTAGAGCTCGTCCCTTTTCCTTGTGAACTACCGGTTTCCCTTACTCGGCTTTCGTAATTCAAACAACCTTGTGTAGGTTGGTGATACTAATACAAACCCGAGTCTTGCATGCTCTATCTGTTATAATCGATTACAGTGCTTACGTAATCGATTGCATAGTACTGAGTCCGTCCTTTGGTATTTTATAGAAACCCAAGGACCCTCTTGATCGCCTTTGACTAGCCTTTACCGACCTTGTCCAACCTCTTCCGATCTCATCCACTCTTGTCCACCCTTGTCCAACTTTTACCCCCTTTGACCGCCCTTTACTAACCTTGACTGATCTTGTCCGCCCTCGTCTGACCTTGTTCAGATTCTTACCTAAATTTTGTTATATATAAGAGTCAACCCGGACACCTAATACTTCACACCGGCTCACTTGTTTGTGGTGTTGTGAATGACGTGTAAGAAATGTATATGATTGTGTTGATAATAGTTTAGATTGTCCTATGTGATGGCTTGAGATAATGATGTATGCATCGATACCATAGAGGGTGTATGACGAGTATCCTATCTTGGATGAGTTGTTCCTGATTGGGTCATACATTGATGGTGCCTATGAGTATCGAGTGCGAGTAGATATGCATTGATACCATGGGGGGTGCATGGCAATATCCTAGCTAGGATGAGTTGTTCCCAGGGCGGACCATGCATTGATGGTGCCCATGGTTATCTGAATGCGGGTGGATATACATAGATACCCACGGGGGTGTATGACGTATTAACCTATCCAGGACGAGTTGTTTGTGACTGGGTCATGCATTGATGGTTCCGTGGTGGTAGGCTATGTGTAGACACGTGAGATGCCGGGACCGGGTGGTTAACCTTGCAAGGACCGCAGTCAGTGCATCAATGAGCCCATGTTGGGGCAGCCCGTGATTTTAATGGTATGTACATAGGGGGTGCATGACGTATTAACCTATCCAGGACGAGTTGTTCTTGACTGGGTCATGCATTGATGGTGCCCATGGGACATACAACAATTGCATGACGGAAATATGATGATTGGCTATAGGGTACCGGGCTACTAGGGGGCCACATCTGTTTGGTACTTCTTCTGACACCCGGATGCTGATCACTACCGGGGGGAGCGACCTGTGTATGACAGAGTGACCCTGAAAAGCTACTGCATCATCGAGACCACAGGGATGGACTATTTCTGGGATGGTACCACATTGCATGTTGAGAGTTGAGTCAGGAGCATGCATCATGTTAGATATTATAAGTTAACTTATGGGATGTTTGGATGCCCGTGCGTGTTAATTGCGTGATGAGATGCTTGGATATTTGTAATGATATGGTGATGACCGGATTGTTTTCCCTAACTGATGTTATTTATTGTTTGTTGTTTAACATGATGAACTCACATTTGCTTTGTTGTGCCGTGTAGTTTGGTACCTGTGATGATCACGAACCGGGTTCGTGTGAGAAGACGGGCAGCAGTAGGTGCTTTGGAAGATGACCATCCTTTGGTTGGGGCCGCCGTGTAGCCGGGATGTCGATGGACTAGATCCCGGGCAGAAGTTTTGTTTTGCTAGTTACACCCCGTCGTTTAATTCTTATTTCCTTTGTAGAACACTTAATACATTTTAGACATAGTTATTTGTACCAACAACTAAACTATGTTTTGTTTATCTATATATTTGAGATAACTTATGCGTATCTTAATTACGTGTATATTCCATGATGATGATCATTATATGTTCACAAAAAATTTACCATTGTTTTTATAATCAAAATTCAAGGAGTTTTCATTTAAAACATGTTAATAGCGTGATTAAGAGTTAGTGATATAGAAGCGACGTGACGGGTCATGACACGTGTGACAGCTTGTTGAAGTCGGTCCAAAGTATTGTTTGATCATCACACCGACTCCAGCAGCATAGACACGACCAAAGTGCTCTAATCCCCATATGGTAGCAATTAATACATCCTGATGTCCATAGGCGACAAAGCTATCTGTGTAGACTATTCTTCTAAGGTATCTTACAATCAACAAAATACTACATGAGTTTACAAATTTGTTGTTATTATAATTAATGACCCTTGAAACAAAAAATTAACTTATAATCCTCTCTGTAATTTCACGTGCCGCCTTAGATGTCATCCCTCCTTATTTTTTGGTGCAAGCCATCTTCCACTTCATGTGTCGTCTAACAAGAGATGGGGGATGAACCATGTTTTCATGCTCTTGGATTGGGTTGTTTCCTCCAACCGTTTCTTTTATTTTTCCTCCATTGACTTTTCTTCTAATAAATCATAACCCCCACGAGACAACATGTGAGGGGCAACGCTGAGTTTCTGGATCGCCTGAGCCTTCTTTCTAACATCTTGTCACAATTAAACAGAAACTTGTGAACAAAATGCGCTTGAAAATAATGCAAGTTAACTATTTTATTCATAAACAATGCACGTCAACTAGCCTCCCATGAAGGGTCTCTACAAATCTAACAAAATTGATTCCACTTTTCTTTGCTGACATCGTACTTCTAATAGACAATGTCATCATCCTCCTCCTTGCCTTGTGTCAGAACCCATTTTGAGGTCAAATCTGACTTAAATTGCCTTCATCACTCTCATACCGTCTTAAGGATTTTCTTCTTTGTACTTTGGTCAGACACTTATGGTATATCAAATTCAATCTGTAATACAAAAGATACATTTAATAGTTAATCAACATTCAACATTTTACGATTTTTAGTACAACCAATTACAATAACATTCAACATTTAACTCAAATACCTAAATGTCCTCCCAAATCAAATCCTTCTGAGATGCAGTAACTTCTTTCCAGTTAAGAAATGAAACATCCACCTTGTCCCAAGCAATGATCCCCAAATACATCCTTAATTTCTTTTTGTGGGGACCATCAACTTTCTCAGTGGCAGGATCTACATGAACCACTGGTCTCTCTATCCCGACAAGTCTGGTAACCAATGATCTAAGTCATGTTGCTTTTCTAGTGTTCTTCGACATAGATGGTGAAGGTTCTGACCCAGGAGGAGGAGGGAACTCGGTGGTGTAGTAATGTGCATGTTAAAAAACAACATTAACTAAAGTCAAGTCAAAAGTATAGTAAGTTACGTAATTGTAAATGTGAGAACAAGTAAATATAAAAAAAATACATTAAATGATGTTAATTAATTATCCTTCATCATGATCATTACGATTTACATGGACGTCATCAACTTCTTCTTCTCCGTTGACATCAGGCATTTGTGTTGAGAAAGGAATGAGACCAATATCAAGGGTTGAATCATCATCTTCAAGATTAATATCTATGGTTTTTCCATGTAGAACCACTGACCACCTTTCCATCACAAGGATCTTGAACATAAAACACTTGTTTAGCTTGTTCTATCATGATGAAAGGCTCATTCTGATAAGCTAGCTTATTAACACTGTATCCACTCAAATCCCCATATACTGGAAAGTCTAATGGTACCAAATAGCATTGCGCGCAACTTGAATGTCTCATTTTCATACCCATCAAAGACGACAACCCCCTCATCCCACAACTTTGACAAGTCTTCAATCAAGGGACTGAGATAAAAATCAATGTCATTTCCTGGCTGTCTTGGGCCCGATATCATCATAGACAATATTTTTGCTTCATGCACAACCAAGGAGGCAAGTTGTAAATGAGTAGCAAAATAGACCACTAATTGTGCTAAGTGCTTAAACTGTCATAGGGATTCATTCCATCAATGGCAAGTCCAAGCCTAAGATTTCTTGCCTCTTTGCCAAAATCTATATACAAACGATTAATCTTCTTCCACTAGGAGGAATCAATTGGATGGCAGAGCACTCCATCCCAGATTCTCCCATTTGCATGCCATGTAAGGTCTTTTACGTCATCTCCATTAGCAAACAGACACTTAAACCTTGGAATGATTGGAAGATACCACAACACCTTTACTGGGGAGCCTTTCTTTGTGTTTTCATCACTACTACACTTGTCATCGTCCTTCATTTTGTATCGTGATACCCCACACCGGGGCATTTATGCATTTCTTCAAACTCATGTTTGTACAATATGCAATCATTAGGGCGTGCATGAATTTTATGATACTTCATACCCATCGACACAATATCTTCTTTGTTTGATAGTAACTTTTTGGCAACGTGTTTTCCTCTGGAGTTTTTCCTGCACTTCCTGTAGCAGTGAAGTGAAGCTTTTGTCACTCTACCCATATTTGACCTTGACATTAACCAAACTTAACACTATTGACAGCAGTGTCAAATACTTCTTGCACCCTAGATACAAAGGCTTCTTCAAATCACTTTCCAAGTATCATAAATTAAGGCATGTGCTTGCTGAAAAGACTCTTGTCTGAGATCATGAATCATATCCTCTAATCGATCTCCCATTTCTACATCAACCAATTCAGTTTGGGCCCTCCTCTGCATGTTTGTCAATTCACCACGTCATACCCATGTCGTATCATTCTTCTTAATCCCATCACACAGTAGATGTTTCCGTATGTCATCTAGTACTTATTGTAGCCCATTCAAACAGTTTATACAAGACAAAAATATTTTTCATCCTCACCCAATCGACTTCTTTCAGAGGAAAATTCCAAGAACTGTTCAACACCTTTCTTATATGCAGGGCTCGCGCGACTTACATTTATCCAACTTCAATCCATCTAATTAATAACTTTGTGATACTCACAATGTTATTCTATGCATGAAAATCTCTTTTTTTTTATTAAAGGTGTGGCCCTATCCTATTCAAGAAGACATTTTTTAAAATAGATTCATACGTAAAGGTTAAGTCTCTTTTCTTAAATTTGATGAAATTTTGGGAGCAATTTGCATTGATCTCTAAGCACACGACATGAAAGTGGTGAGATAAATTCTACCACTATCAAGTATGCACCTCGAGAACAAAGTGAAACGCACTATGCCAAAATTTCATCAAATTTAAGAAAATAAAGTTAACTTGTACGTATGCATCTACCATTAAAAAAATGACTCCCCAAAGTGTCCATACAGACAATTCAATATTCAATACAACGATTAATCCAAATTGTTCAAAAGAATCATTGTATTTAATCTCAAATGGAAAACTAAGGTTCAGTTATAATAAACATAACTTGTATATAGAATAATAGTCATTGATAACATAAAACAAGTTATAAAAGCACTCGTAAGAAAAAAAATGGAATGAAAAGTTTATAAAAGACATTCGTACTTGTGATGATAGTCACTAACAATTTCCAACAATGAATGTCATGATCACGATGCAAACAAAAAAACAAAAAGTACCTACAGATTACATTGAATTTTGAAGATTAATATATATAAATTTTATCTAATCAAAATGATAGAAGATTCAATTATAAAAGAATTCTGTAGTGTATATTCTTCCATGACTGATGACTAGCTAGAATTTTTAATACGTTATTCCATAACTGATATCAAAAGTCATTTAATTTTTGCATTAGTTTTGAAATCAATGTACAAAATACTTACTTTATATATCAATTGATTATACATCTCACCTAAAACCAATCTAAAAAGTTAAAAACAATTATAAAAAGTGCTAAAACATGTCTAACTTGATATAGAAATTATACCTAAAAGATGTAATTAGCACTCTTGAACTAGCATATTGAGTACATTTAAAAGGATTTGATTCCTGTAAAATGAGAGATCGAGTTCACCATAAAAAAGGAGTCCATCTTCACACAAATAAGTGAAATAACTGATCAATTGAAGTGATATTGAATGCTAAAATAGTCGTAGTACGTTTTCCACTATACAGGAGATTGTTAAGTACTTATGTTATTATGTGCATTTGGTTCAACTTATTCTGAACTATTAGTTATTATATTTTTCTACTTTTTAAATGATAAATAATTAATTCTCCAAAACAAGTTATTCAAAGCAGGTTGCAGGCATGCAGCGGAAATGTGCTTCCAACAAGTGATGTTTGAAAGGGATTGCAAAATTGTTTTCCGTGTCTGGAGGACAAAGAGACCAAGGAATCAGAAGCTATATACAGGGTATTATTGCTGATTGCAGCCTATTGTAGCAGCCTCATTTACACGGATTCAGCTGCCTCTTGTTAAATGTGTACTTGAAACAATGCTGCAAATAGTTTAGTTAAATTATATTTTATTTGCCATGAAACAAATGTATTAGATGGAGGATATTCTTCAACAGTTGACTCATTCTTTAAAAAAAAAAGAGGTCGTTCAAACGTACTAAATGCATTTACCTCCCCAAAAAAAACGATAAATTACACAACATCAATTTTTAAATAAAATCGATGTTATTAATAGTATAATAATATCAGATTTTTTAAAAATTGACATTAAATTTCTGTCAATAATATTGATTTTTCAAAAGATAAATACTAACAAAAAAAAATATTTATAAAAATGTTACCACAAATAATTTAACATCAATTATTCTTGTAATCAATGTTAAATTAAAGATGTTGAATGACTATCTTTTAATGGTGCTACTTTAGTTCCAGAAATACTAAGATTCATGGCCCTCCATTACACTCCAATTACATGTATAAGAATAGTATATTCAATTTTGTGTCAAACTATCATTTCAAAATCAAGCAGAAGTAAGAAATCATTTAACAGTCTATGAAGATAAATCATCTTTAAAGATATACCATGACTGCATGTGCGAAATTCTTCTACCCTAGTAATTGAATAACAATTGATTTGCCTCAGATATTTATAGTCTGCATTTTGTAGGTTTAGCTTCCCTGAATTATAAATTTAACAAACAATGAAATAGAAAGTCAAATAGACAAAAACACAAAATATTAAATGTTACAGACAAGAGAAACACGAGAATACAAAGCTTATGTAAGGCAGTGTTCTAATATCTAAGTATTTTGATAACACTATCAATATTCTTTTAACTAACTAGATCAAAATATCTAATTGAAAACATAAAATAAAAGTTATTGAATTAACAATTAAGCAATAGGGAACTAGCTAGTAGCTACATGTTTGGGTTTTGGTAGTAAAAAGTTAAAACATCAACAATGATAGCAACAATTCACATGACAATTTAAAGAATTAGCATCACAAGTCAGGAATCTTACAAAACGACTTGAGTGGTCATTTCTCAATGTTTTTGCATTACCAAAGGCTTAGAGTATTGGATTAGTCTTTAAAATCTCACACCCTAATCCACTTCCATCCACCGCCAAGGGCAGCCAAGTACTGCATTGCTACTCCATTCTCTCCACTGAATATGTACATGATAACTATTATTATAGGTCCCAATCCAAGCACAATAAACAATTAAGGGGCACACAAGATTAAGGAACACCAAGAAAGAGCTTGTCATTAATGAAAAATCTACACACCGCATGAAGAAGCTTTTAAATCGATAAAAATATTAACCTAGGATGAAAAAAACTAGGAAGTTTTTTTTGTCAATATCCAATAAATTGGGAAAGTACCTCCATTATACAAAATTTAAAACATCAACAATGATAGATGAAAAAAAATAGAAGAATTGAAGCAAGCAACACCCTAAATAACAGACAGAGTGGGTCTACTATATTAAAGAAAAATTCTGAAACTCAGGCATTAGTCAAAACAAAATGCATATGTATCTTGGCACTTAAAACTTAGCTCAGCTCAAGGTTAATTTAGATGAGTTCGTATTTTAAAATTAGACCCATTTCATTTTGAGGATTGGTTTGTGTTATGCTTCAAGTTGTACCAACCCGATTTAGTACCTATATTCTTCAAATTCAATTTTTTAACAATTGTGTATTAATAATAAAACCTTTTTATTTAATAGACAATATTTTGTAATATGTCATATATTATATTTATAATATTATTTATTTTAAAATATATATTATAAAATATACCTTAATTTAAGTTTTAAACTTATTTTATTCTAAGATTTAATTATACATAATGTTAATTAAAATTTTATTATCTTAAAAAGATGGTTTCACCCGGTCTTGTCCCATATATTTGGGTCTTGATCGGGGATGGGGAGGGTTCAAGTTAATAACAGACCCCAATTAAATTTCCAGGTCGGGTAGAGACAAACATAATCACCATCCCTTGCTCACCCCTAATGGGGGACTTCCTACATGGAAACTATAATATTATTTAATATGGACAAATAAACTTTTTGGAAAAATGAAGATTAAAGAAATGGAATTAAAATAATTAACTACTCAAGTGGTTACTTATTAACCACTCTTTAAATATTGCTAACTGATTTAGCAGTTAATTGTTGCTAAACTGTTGGAAGTATTTTTTACCAAAGTTTCCTTTTTTATATGTTCCATGCAAATTTGTGGGACTATCCCCTAACTTGATCCATAATAACTTACTGGGGAAATTACCAATATGAGATTCAGAGCAGTGTTTTAAAAAATGGACCGATCCAGTCGGTCGGACTGGTCGAACCGTGATCCGGTGGCTAGACTGGGTCCAGTATATCAACGGATCGGACATGCTTTTAACCCAGTGTAATCCAGTGTGACCCGGCCGGGTTCATGGTTCAATCGCCGACCCGCTAACCCGGACCGGGTCGTTATTTAGAAAAGAAAAAAAAAAGTCTCCTGCCTCGAGCTGCTTCCGCCTTCTCCCTCCACACTTGGCATAAAATCAAATGCCTTCAGGCACACTGTGAAGGAGGCGGAACTTGAAACCGGAGAGAAGAGGCTGAATAGAAATCCAACCGCATCTGTTGAAAGCGCAAAAAGAATAAAAGAAGCATAGAAGAAAACAGCAGCCAAAGAAGAAAAAAGAAAATGCAGAGATAAGAAGCATTGAAGAAGAAAGTCCAGTGCAACTACCAAAGAAGAAAACAAAAAAGTGCAGCGGCGCAAGGCAGAATGGAAGCGCAGCACAAAAGCTTTTATATACATGGGAAGAGGGTTTTTTTGCTTTTGGGCCTAGATCCATAACATTTTTGCTTCCTACACTTCCTTTATTACTTAATATACTCCTTCTACCTTTTTTTTTATTAAAAATTGAACTTTTGTTTTAATTTAAGTAGTTACTATTTACACTTTCTTTTTTATTAATGCACTTTACTTGTGTTATCAACTTTAATATTTTAATTTTTATTTTGAAATTTTTAGTATACTTTTCTTAATCAAATACATATTTTGCTATCTAATTATCTATGACTCTATATTATGGAAAAATATTAATTTGTGATTTTTTTATAAATATTTTAAGACATTGTCATGCGGGTCAACCGGTTCAACCATTAGCCAGGTCATGCGGGTCAATCAGTGACCCACCGGTTCGACCACTGACCCAGTGACCCAGTACCCTAACCGGGTCAATCACCGGACCGGTTTTTAAAATACTTCAGAGTAGGTTTTAAAAACAAAATTATTTAGTTAACCATCCAGAAATGAACTGTAGACAAGAATGAATGTTCATAATATAAATATAAGAGTAAAACTTGACACCAGTATAAAAGTTTAAATTAAAGCAGCTTATAGAAAAGAAATTAACTACAGTTTGTCTTACCAGCTGCTCATAAAATAATTTAACAAAAAAACTATTGACTTTATGATTATAGATTGATTGACTTCATCTGGAAAACCGAGCAAGAGTCAAAGCAAGTTCTTGCTTAAAACAAATGGAAGTGGTATTAAACTCTAACCTTTCGTCTATAAATGTAAATAAAAGGAAATAAAAAGTTACCTCGTATCATTTATCGGATGGCCGTGTTTGTTATTGCATATACATGAGGGCTTTCAATTGCTTTACGCTTGTAGGCTTCAATATAATCATTACCATATAGAGGAACTTTCTTAAAAGGGATTTATAGCAATCAAAACAAGGCCTGCTTTTGTCTGAATTGTACATAGTTAGACACATAAATACATTACAAGTTATGATCAATAATTGATGAGAAAAACTTTAAAGAGACATAAAAACTTATATAAATCATGTTTTGATTGTATATATTGGAAGGAAAATATTTGAGAAAATAAAAAGGTTCGGAAAGATTTGGTGGAACAGAACATTTTATTACTACACAACTTTTTTACTTTTGACTTGATACAAAATGATGGAGAATTCTCCTATTTATACTAATAACACTTCTTTAATCAATGGTTAAGATTATGCCAACACAATTCTCACCTAATGTGTAAGTTCTAACGTACAAAGGGTAAATTTGGTAAAAGAGAAACACTTTAAAATGTTAAAATTAATTAATATTTAATTGACACGTCAATTTTTCGGCTAAATGATTCAAAAGTTATAGCATTTTCAAAAAATAATAATAATTCAACTTCCCTCTCTCTTGCAAGTTTCATTTCATTGCAATTCATCTTGAGATAAAAGTTATGTTCACAAGGACCTACCATTATTTTAAAACTTTCATATCTATTGCACACTTACTTGGAGATATTTAGAATCAAATAAATCGAACTTAAAACTAAAAATTAATCCAAAAAATCAAAAATCGTAGAAAAAATAATAGAAATTAATATGGTTTGATTTTTTTTGTTTTTCAAATGGTGCAATTTGATTTGTTTTATGATTTGATATGTGAAAATCAAACCAAATTGAACTGATCATATTAACTTAAACAGTTATTATTTAAGTTGAATAGTTATTATTCAAGTATTATTGAACTTAAAATTAATTATTATTTTACTTTAAGTTCAATTGTTGAAATTTTGTTATTTATTTATACTATTGATTGTTGAAGTAGTTATTATTAAAATTTTCAGTAAAACAAATCATAAAAAATTAATTTGGTTTAATTCAAAATTTATAAATAATTTAAGCCAAATTATATTTAATTTTTTTATTTAATTGAACTAATTTTTAAAACAAAATTATACCAAATAACACGACAAACACCCAAATAGTTATCCAACACAATCAACTCTTCTCTTGCCACTCTTTTCCACTTTCACTTCCACCCATACCCAAACACACTATTAGACTTGGTCAGGTTCCCTTAGACTACTTTGGATTGTATGTTTTTTGGGCCGATGTGACCTTGTTATGATGAATTGGGCTTCAAGAGTCCAGTCCGAAATAGTAACACACATGTATTACCTAATGACCTAACTATATAAAGGGATTTGCTTCCTACACCAAATATCCTTTTAATACACTCATACTAAAACAGTGCATTTATGAAAATACCCTTCATTATAAACTTAAGTAGGGAGAACTGTTCCTATTCTTGACGCTGCACCATTCTTGTTCTTCCTCTGCACCGTTCTCATTCTTCCTTCTCCAGCGCTTACCGCATTTTGGTCTAGCTCCCTTGCAGTGGTTCGTCTTCTTTGCTTGTCTTCTCCTGTCGTCGTTCACGTTGCAGTGTTTTGTCGCTTGCGTCGTGAGTTCTTTGTCCCTGTCTTTATGTTTTTTTCAATACGAATTCACAAATCCGTGTGGATGATATGGATTGGGGAATTCGTATGTAGGTTATGGGCTTCATATGGATTTCCCAATCCGTATCATCCACACAGATTGCCCAATCTGTATTCTTCATACGGATTCCCCAATCCATAGTTTTTTTAAAAATACAAATAATAAAATTTAAATTATTTAATTATCATATATATTACAATGGTAAATACTTATTTATTATTTATTATATATTATACTCATTTTAGGTTATAATAAAAAAAATTACATTTTAATGAAGAATAGTTAAAGTAATTACAAAATTCTAGTTAAATTGATTACACATGTGTTATATAGATTTTATGATATTTATTTGTTATTCTTATAGATATGTGTTTAATTTATTTTTAAACTTGTAATTCATTATAATAAATTAATATTATGTGTTTTGTTTATAAATATTTCAATTCACAATAATAAACTAATATGCATGTGTTGTATTTATTTTTAAACTTGTAATTGATTAAAATATGTATGTATTTTTTTTATTTTTTGTGAAATTGTGAATTGTATGAAATTAATTGAAATTGATTATGATTATTTTGTAATTGAACTTTGTTGAAGTTTTTGGTTGGTTTGAAGTGCTAGACTAAGAATTTTGAAAATTTGTAGATTATGGTTAGAATAAGCAGATTGCGTCGAGCTTAGGCATAGAGCCTTAGGTAGAGATGTTAGTTGTAGTGAAGAAGAAGCCCCTGTACGCTGAAAGTCGACAACATCCATACGAAGACAACAGACAGGTTCTATTGTTCCTAAGGATGCTCCTACTCAAGACGCTTTTGTGGAGCCTCAGATTCCAATTATGGAGGATGGAGGTACTGATTTTCAAGCTTTTCCAGGCTGCTCGGAAGATACATCAGTGTTGACAGAGTACACTGATCATGTGTCTGCTAGAGTGTGGGCAGAAGAGGTACTAATATCTTTAATTAGATACAAAATTACATATTTTGTAATTTTAATGGTTCTAATTCATGTTAATTTTTTGCAAGAACGTGTTGAGTTAAAATTGGCTTCTCATAGAAGGAAAATGCAAAATTTTGGAAGGCTTGCACCTGAAATTGAAGGCTTAGTGGCTGCTACGGGCTTAAGCTCTTTGATTACATGCTCGGTGGAGATAGGAGACATGGGATTGCTTTCTACTTTTTGGAGAGATGGCACTGGAAAACTAACAATTTCTATCTACTCGTAAGGGAACTCACTATCACCCTGGATGATGACACATCGCTGTTGCATCTCCCAATTACCAGAGCCTTCCAAACCTATGATGCAATTGATGTAGGAAAGGCAGTGCAGTTACTGGTTGAATTGCTTGAAGTAACTACAGAAGAAGCATGAGCTAAGTCAGAGCAATGCCATGAGGCATATATTCATCTTTCTTGGTTGCGAGACGTATATCATTCAAATGTCAGGCAAGGCATTGGACTGTAGCAACCAGGGCATATTTGCTTCATCTTGTAGGTTGCACACTCTTTGCTAACAAGAGTGCCACACATATTAGTGTGGTATTCTTGGACGCTTTTCGCGATCTGGAGCAATTCGGGGGATTTTCTTGGGGTGCGGCTGCACTCGTTCACATGTATGATAATCTAAATTATGTGTGTTAGCACCACGACAAACATCTTGCAAGGTATATCACTCTGTTGCAGGTAATTCTCTTGACATTTATCATTTTTATTTTGCTAATACTAATATGTACTATTAACGTATTTTTTTTCGTTCTTTTATTTGTAATTGTAGTGTTGGATCTATAAGCATTTTCCAAGTATTGGGAATGTCATTGCAAAATGAAAACTATTAGGAGATGCAATCACATGTCTTTCGCTGGAAGGGTGCAAAGACATTATCATTGACGACCTATCGTAAGCGATTAGATAGATTGACGCTAGTTGATGTGTCATACCTCATTATCACAACTACAAAACCATTATCATATGCAACAGTACAAGCCCATTTCAATACGTCCTCACAGGAATGAAACACCTACAAAAAAAAATCATAAGCTTTAAATTAACTTTTAAATGAAATGGCAAATTAAATATTAAAATTCATACAATTATTAATGTGGATAAACGATGATAACAATAATGACAAATTGTATCCACATTAATAATTGTATGAGTTTTAATATTTAATTTCTCATTTCATTTAAAAATTAATTTAAAGCTTAAATATTTTTCATATAAGTTTATATATTTTATTTTTATTCTTACAAATTAATTATAATTTGACATCATGGCATAATGACATCAATATTTTGTTTATTATATCATTATTTATTATTTTTGTTAATAAAATAATAATTTTAAAAAAATATTTTAAAAAATATAATCTGTATGAAGCATACGAATTGGATAATTTGTATGCTTCATATGGATTGGGTAATTCATATGTTTCATACGGATTAGGTAATCCGTATTCTTCATACAAATTAGCAAATTCATATGATCCATATGGATTATCTAATCCGTATGTATTAAAAAAATACTTGGAAGCCACCACCGCATCGCGACGCCGACGAAGGAAAATATAGTGAAGGAGACCACCATCAGACAAAATGAGCTCCGCTAACAACAAAATACAAATGCACACACCAAAATCGAACAAGAAGCAAAAACAATAACCCACAAATGGAAATATACAAATGAACATGCACCAGCAAAAACAAGAAAGACAGAAGGGTATTGTTGGAATTTTTTAAAAAGGAATGGTGTATTAGAAGTGTTTATCTAGTGTAGGAAGCAAATCCCCTATATAAAACAATCGAATAATTATAGGTTTGCCTTATGAGTGATATTGTTTTGACTTCAAAGAAAAATATGAAAAACACAATGAACACTCTTCAAATAAACCAAGACGGGGGTGAATTGGTTTAAAACAGGTCTTTAAAAATTTTCTTGAAGCAATTTGTGAAATTTGATTTGTGGATCGTATCACATAAACCTTTTTCACACCAGAACTTTTCTTTCAACCAAGATCAACCTTGTTATGTATGTAATGACAAAAACTTTTTCTTATTGATTATATCTTGATTACCCATACACAAGCAATGAGAGATATACAAAATTTGAACAAGAGACACAACAATTTATACCGGTTCACCTCACAAACTTGGAGGCTACATCTAGTGTCTTCCAACCAACACTAGGTTAGAGTTTTCACTAAATCAAAATATTTTTTACAAGCAATTTACAAGTGATTATCTTTATCAACACTAGATAAAGAATCTAAATTCTAAAACCCTATTAGAAAACAAATCACAAAGATCCTGAGAACTCTACTTAGATCTTTCACCTAGAGTACCCTACTCTAGAAAGCTTGATAGAATCAAATTGATTTATTACAACACAAAAAAAAATTAGAACATCCAAAAAAAAAAGTTTCAAGATAAACACAACCTGTGATCCTTCATGTATGAATAAATGACATGAATTGAGATTACCACACAATCCAGGTTGTAAAAAATCAAATGCTCAGAATCACTATCTTGAAAAACTTCCTTTCTTTAACACATCTTCACCAAAAAAAAGCTCAGAAATCTTGATCTTTACAAGATGTGTTTCTCACTCAGAAATCAGTCTCTTAAATTCTTAGAAAGCTTTGTGTCTTTTGGGTAAGTCACTCGTGTATATTAAATGATTCGTTCAATCTCTATTTATAGAAAACAGACTCACCAAGCTTTATATAAAACTGATTTAACTGACAATAATCGATTAATCCACTGGTGTAATCGATTATTTTGTCATATGTAATCGATTATAATAACTAAATAATCGATTAAATTGTCCCTCAACTTTCTAAAAAATGTTTATGAATAGAATAATCAATTAATACGCAATGTAATCGATTAAAGCAGTCTGTGTATTTGAAACAATGCATAATAATCGATTACGTAATACTGGTAATCGATTAAACCAGTGAAGCTTAAAATATGAGATAGCCTGTGTAATCAATTACAAAGAATGGTAATCGATTATACCAGTCAAGTATGATTTTCATATTGCACTATGTAATCGATTACAAGAAGAATGTAATTGATTAAACTGTTCTTCAAGGTTTTTCCAAATTTAAAACAAAGACATTTAATCGATTAAAATACTATGTAATCGATTAAACAATAAGTTTCCATTTTTCCAAAAACTTAGCCATGAGAACTTGAATTCTTGTAAAATCATTTGAGCAGCTTTAGTTCATTAATCAAAAACATGTATGCATGAGGATGAGAATGCAAATGCAATGAAAGATCACAAGGTTATGCACTTGAATCACTTAGACAAATTACAAATGCCTTCAAACTTGATTGGACATGTAAAAAGCAAAAATTTCAAGCCATCCTTGCTTCAATCTTCTTGCTTCCTTTAAATCCAACAAAATATTCACTAAATTAACAGTATACTTTGAGGAGAAATTTTTTCATAAAACTTAATGATAAAAAGAGATATTAAAATGTAGAAATAGATGGCGGTAATTATCTACTTTCCCTTAAAAATTTATGTGAATTTGGTTTGGTGATATTGAAAATATGCATTATGAAAGCTTTTACTTGTTAATCGTGAATAAAACTGCTCTATTATTTAATTCATATAAAACTCATTCAGTTCTAACCTATTCAATACTTAATTATTGTCTTAACTTTATGAACAATAAGTTATTAAAGCTAGTAGTAACAAGAAAGTCAACTACTCAAATAATACAAATGTTAGTCAACTTTATTATGCTTCTCTATATTGTTTGAAATAGCTTTCATGAAGGAAAGCAAAGTGCAAAGTGCATAGTGTTTTAAGTAAAACTTGTAATAGTTGAAAAATACTCAGGCATAAATTGAAGAAATAAAAATAATGCAATTTAAGAATTTACTAGACAACTCGAGCAAAAGTTGAATTGATTAAATGAAATGTTGAAATAAGCTAATTAGGCAACTGAAATGTCAATACTCAAGGTTTACGTGACATATTTTTATAAATATAAATATAATAGGTAAAATGTCGAGCAAGTCCGTTTCTCTCTTTGTTTCAGCAATCCATCATTGACTTAAGTTCCAAGAAAATTGTTTAAGTTGTCAACCGATTAAAATCCACATAAAGATTAGCTGATAGAAATGCTCCACCATCTAATTCAGCAGCCAAGATTTTTCTTACGCACGAAATTGCCAGAGATTCAAAATGATGGGCACATAATCCTGTTTGAAGTAAAAACAACTGCGAAAATGGGCTTTTCTGGGAGCGAATCTTAAATTGTTGTTCTTTTAATATAACGAAGGTCTTCTTTTTTGTCTTTGGTGGGTTTATATATTGTCAATATTTAATGAATTCAACTACCAAAATGAAATATCAAGCTCAGTAAACGATATAAGAACACACAAATATACAATTAAATTCTAAAAAATAATTTTCATCCAAAAGCAAGTACATTTCCATTTTCATTTGCTCATAACTTTGCTCTGTTAAAAGACCGTTAAATAATTTTCATTCAAAAAAATTTAGCTTGTTTAACAACCTAATCAACTTTAACACATCCTTAAACTACAGTCAGTGAAATGCGACCGATCATATATGGTTTAGCTGCACAAATACTACGTTTGCATCAATTACTGAGGAATTTCCGTTTTTTAGTGGTGTTCATGTAAGGTCTGATGACCCATTCTATTTGAGCTTCAGCTTGATCCACCGTTCCCAACTTTATCTGCAACAAAGTTTTGAAATTGTTTTAACAGTTGTGGTATGAGGAATAGACCCGGTTTCAATGACAATCAACTTAGGAAGAATACTGGAGTTTAAGGTAAACCAATGAATGCATCCATGCAAAATATCCACTTTAAGCAGCTATAATACCAGGAACATAAGTAGCCAGTTGTTCACCAGAGCATTACAAAAAATAAAAGCAATGCTTGATCACAATTTAAAGTGATACTTAATTGAATTAGTCTAGATTCTGTCAAGCAGCTTACAAAAACCAAGACATTCAAATGAAAAATAAATCAATACGAAATCAAATCAAAATGAAGTTTAAACAGATTGGAAATATATCATATTAACCCATGCAAAACAATCACCAAACTATGCAGATTTAAGCAAAATCTTAAATCCTAATTGCAACAATGTGTTCAAGTGTAAAAGAAATTGTATTTGTTTTCTTAATTTTATTAGCATGTAGTTATTTCCTTCCAAGTGGAAGGTCATCCCCTTCTTCACTACATCACTAATAACAAGCAATCAATAGTGAGCTTAATTGTGATGCAAACCTGATAAAGCCGTAACTCAAACCGTGGACCAATTTCCTTCAGTTCTATAGATTTAGGGCCCCCATTCTTTTCATAAATATGATGCCTGTAAGTATGTAACAGACACAATTTCAAATGAAAAACAAACTCTAACTAGAGAAAGATAATAGAACTTGAACAAAAATTGTAATTAAGGCTGGATGCACAAAACAAAATACATTGACCCAACCTGAATGAGATATAGTCAGACTGGTTGGAAAAGGTGACAATACGTTTTGTGTTTAGTTTTGGCACTGGAAAAAGATGCTTCAGAATGTTTAGGGTTCTGTCACCTAACTGGTTAATGTCCAAAAGAAATTCCAAACAAGATGAGCAGTCAGCACACAGCAGTGTAATTATTGTAGTAGATAGTAATTACTTTTGTTAGAGTTTGCCAAAGCATATTTTCTTAAAAAGATACACATGAAATAAGAGAAAAGTACGTGGATAAAGGGTCATTATACACAGATCATGACCCTATATGTCAATCATGAATTACCAATGCTTTCAATGTAACTGCTCCTTGGCAGGCTCCAATTTTTTCACAGAAAACATATGCAATTAATATATTGCGGGAAATAACTTTATTGATAAAAAATCAATAATAGCCCAGTGATTGAGCACCTTTTGTTTTCTAAGTTGAATTAAGTTTGAATCTATTAAGCACCCAAGCCCTTGGGGAACCCTTCCATTAAGCTAGCAGTTGAGAGGGGAGAACCAATCCCCTTGTGTTCTCCACTGAGTATCCCATACTACTAGATATGGGACTTAGGAAACACATAATACCCAAAAGTCCCTATCACAGCACCACCCCTAAGAGTTGACATCTCAGCAGCTTCACTCTACAACACTGCACTTAGCCTTTTTGGTTATCCCCCACATAGGTAACCATTTTTGAGACATTGACAACCAACTCTGATACCAATTGATAAGCACCCGAGCACTTGGTAAACGCTCCCTTTTTGTTTCTATATTCACAAATACCAGTTGCAACTACCTTAACTCTCAATACTAATATTCACTTTACTTCCCTTCAGTCCTATTTTAGAAATGGAATCAACTAAAAGATTTGGCAACTGGAAAATTTTCTGGATCTACTCAGCACTTGCTCCCATCCACCATCTGAACTGCTACCTAATACTTTGCCTCCACCAATTGAGACTTCCTTATTTGAGAATAATGCTGCTAGAGTGTCCACACACTCAGCAGATTTTGATATTAATAATATATATAAAAGTTTACAGAAAAGGGTATAAGAGAGTCCCTAGACTACTGTAAACAAAAACTATTAGATACAACACAATAAGACTTTAAAGTCTGAACAGCAGACATAATAAAACTTTCCTAACATGTACAAATCTAACACTTATCATAGCTGACTATGACTGAGGCTCATACAGACTAACTTCAGCCCCAATATCTTCCCTAAACCTGTTCCAGAAAACTTTCATCAAGAATTCTTCATCAAGCCCTTTTAACTGCTCCTGCATACTTTTCAAATTTTGCAATAAACTCCCAGAACTGAAACTGTGTTTCAGTGTCAATAACAGTGCTACAGGGCTGGCTTTTGGCCATTGTTGGTTGGAATCTTTCAACCATTGCAATCTAGAAGGTCTCCCACAAAGGAATGGAATTACATCCTTCCCACCATTGAAACCAACTAAGTGAGCCCTCTTCAACAGCATGCATTCTGTCCTTCCCCATGATCCCTCTTAATCCAGAAATTTCAAACTTATGAATCCATCCATAAGCATCCTCCCCCAGAATAGTGGCACATCCAATTTCCTCCATTTTCTGCCAATTTTTGCCCAGACTTGATCTGTCCCAATGTGGATCCAGGGTCTTGGACCTCTGCCTCAATTCCCAATTGTACAATCCCCCTCAACCCTTTTCCTATATATTTATTCTACGAGAACTAACCTACCCTGCCAGACCTAACTAACAAACTTCTGATAGTCAGTTGTTTACAATGAAACTGACGGATTAAGGGTTGTGATCCTCTACAGCTGCCTTACCTCCTCTCATAAACCCTCCTAATAGGTCTATTCCTATCAGAATCTCAGTTATACAATTTCTTATTTCAAACACCTATAAGTACAAGGGGTGTAATTAAAAAAATCAGCTATATTAGTTACACAAACCAGTGCTTAACTGATTGACAGCACACCCTCTCAGCTCTAATTCATGTTCAAGTACTGCTCCCATCTTCTTGGGGCTTGGGCATGATTCTATCATCCTTTTCTCAGTAGATGTTATTCATATTGTCCCTCTTAATATATTCACTCCTGATCTTATCTATTCTTATAAGTCCACTCATGCACCACAACATTCTAATTTCTGCAACAC
Source organism: Glycine latifolia (assembly GCA_013407115.1). Lineage (NCBI taxonomy): Eukaryota > Viridiplantae > Streptophyta > Magnoliopsida > Fabales > Fabaceae > Glycine > Glycine latifolia. The sequence continues at coordinate 20,455,760 of CM023944.1, read as the reverse complement.
CTAATGCTATTGTCAGCACATAAGAGGGAGATAATAAATTTGAACGGTCGAACCTGATTAACCTGTTAAATGCTCAACCACAACCTTACCCCTACCAAATACTAAAACCACAACCAGTTTGCACATTTGCACACTTGACTGGTTAGAAACACATTCTCTTATGCTAAACCTGGTTCGTACCACTTTGGTTTCAAAAACCAGACCAGATTAGCAAGAGTGGCCGCTGGTTAACCACTCTGTTTAAAAATACTGAGAATTACAGTTTACATGTCAACATTGGAATAAAATATCTATCTCGTACAATCTTTAATTAAAGTTTGTACACAAGTTTTAGTCAATGATAGAACATCAAGCTACAGCCTATATCAGTTAATATTACATTCACATTTGAATACTTAACTATCAAAACATTTTGAACCCCAATCATTCCATTACAGAATAAGATACGAACCAATGATACTGCACGACCTGTTGTTATCAGAAGGTTCAGTGATGAGTGCAACAGACCATTACCAGTGAAATTTGGTACATAAAAAAGGTAATAAATCTAGTAATGAATTATGAGTACCTTAGTTGAGAAATTATCGAGAATCAGATGTGGATAAGCCTCAGGCATTGTTCCAATGGCTTTCTTGTCTTTAATTTCATGCCTTGTAACCTACAAGAAACAACAAATTAGCATATTGTCCCCAAAAAAAATCAATAAGAGACACTGTAAGACTAATACTTGCCACGTTGAGTAATCCAAAATATGCAGTTGGACCAAATGGTAGATGGCAAACAATTAAACCATCTGGCACACCACGATGTTCATGGACCAATACAACATCTGTATAGTCATGTGCACGACAAGATTCTATGATCTCTGAGATAACCTGAAATGAAAAGGAAGATTGCATAGTATGTAGAGGAAAGACCATAGGCATTCACACAATTGTATAATTTGTTCAAGGTGTCTAGAATTAGCAACTGATTATATTCAGCTATATTTATAATCATGCTTAATCAACAAAGTGTTGAACAAGCAAAGAAAAGATTTTGACCACACAGAAAAAAAATATTGCAAATTACAAACACTCAAGTCAAGTTAGAGACACCACAAAAATTATTGTCAAACATGTACAAGGAACAGATATTTTAAACAGCACCAAGTAACAGGATAGAGTTGAAAATAAAACTAATTCAGGAAATTCGTTTGCATCCTGTCCATTTAAGCGCTAAATAGTAAATACAGCAACCCGATATTATGAGATGGAAAAAACAGCTTAATGAATATAAATAAATTGAAGCTGAGATGCACTGAGGCAGACATTTATTCCACCTAGATTACTTACAAATAAAATTTAGAAATTCCTAGTTAGAAGAGGTACAGCTAAGAAGACAGAACTATGGTTTTCATGTCAAACAATATATTAGTTACATTATGATTTAAGAAATGTAGGAGTTAGAAACTTGGAATAATGGAGCCTAGTGGACCAGATGTTATTCATGCCATGCCTTCCATTGTGCCTGTGTGATATCAATTTCTTTAACAAGAAGCAAGAGGAGTAAAGTTTGTATCTCATTGGAAGACCCTTAGCAAACATACTATAAAAAATGAAATTATATTAACTTCACATGGCCTGAATGAAAGAGAAAGTAACAAACAAGGAAGTAACAAGTAAGAACTCATTCTGATATTTTTATATTGAGATTCTTTTGGTGTGTTTACTTCCAGCAACTCCTGTTTTCAGTTTCTTGTTCATGCTCCAGATAAATCTTCCTTCAAGACCATTTGGAATTCAGAAATCTAAATTTCCCTCCAAGGTCTTGTATTTGTTTGGATAGTAATTCTCTAATCTGATGTGTTATGTGCACATCTATTTTGGAAACATCATCGGAGTTCGAGCACCTACATTCTTATGGAATAATTAATTTAATTTGAAGTTATTGGATTGCTCATCACTAGGGGTGTTATGTCACCACTCACCATAAAGTGTTTCACATAATGAGCAAAATGCTTTTGCACAAATAACAAGAAGAAAAATTTATCACAATGTTTATTTTAAGAGGCTCTTCAGTACTTGTGCATATTCATCTGGACAATTTGAGCAGCACGCCTGAAAGATTAAGGGGCTTTGCATATGCTATAATAACGGATTGTGTTCATGGTATCTCTTGGATGCTTTTGGCCATCTACTCATTTATTATCCTCCTACCTTAGTTCTCTTATTTCTAATTACAAACACACTTTGTTATAGAAAAATATAAACAAAGAAACCACCCAATAATTGAATCTTCATGCCACAAACATGCAGAAGACGAGACAATGGACAGTAAAACAGTAAAGACACCAACCTGACCACCCCGATTCATTCTCTGCGCATTGGGAAACACAAAACTCAACTCCTACACAAAAGAATTGAATAACAATAAACAATGAGATGTCTGCAAAGCATCAAACATATATAAACAAAAAATGATTTAAATAAAAGAATTGAAACAAAAATTCACCAAACACAAACCAAAGCAAGCAAACCTTAACAAACTGTTGAAGAGGAGCACTCGGATCCCTGGAAGTAGTCAGCAAAATTTTAGGATCCTTTTCCGCACCATAAGCATACTCATCGTCAATGTGCGTTCTCGGAACTGAGTTCAATCACAAACCACAATTGAAACACACAACTAGGAGAAACAAGCAAAACAAAAAAACTAATATAACCCAGAAAACTGAAATAGAATCCATTCTAAGTTATTACAAAATTCGCAAGGAAAAAAAAAGGAAGAAATGTAAATATACCAGCGGTGTTTTCATCTTCGAGGTCGATTTCGCGGCGAAGAGCAGCTTCCTCGTTTCTGAGTTCAGTAGGTATGGGCTTCCCTTCTGCAAAAATAAATATAATTATTATATGAGAAATAATAAATAAAATTAATAATAAAGGAATGAAGGAAGAGGAAATTGAGTTTAGGGAAAATTAGGGAAGACCTTGAAGAGCTTCTCTGATTTTGCGCTTCTTTTCGTAGAGCAAGCGTTCTTTACCTTCTAAGCTCTTTCGGTACAAATACTCTCTCCTCAAACGCATGTTTCTACGCAGCATTTTCAAAATGAAACCTTTTGACGTGCTCTGTTGAATACAGATTAGGGAAGAAAAACGGAGTGAAGAGAGTGCGGAGCGACGGCGGGTAGATGAGAGAAGGAAGGAAGCAAAAAAAAGGGAAGACAGCAAATTGAGGTTGGAGGCTTGGAGCAAAACCCCTGCCTTTCTGTGCCTCTAAAGTCTAAACCCTTCTTTTTCTTTTCAATTTGAATAATAATGTTAATCTTTTTAAGAGAATATGTTAATTTTTTTAAGAGGAGTAATCCTGTTTATTTTTCGCTTATGAAGAGGAGTAATCCTTTTATTTATCCTTTATTACTTAATTACTTAATAATAGGTTGGATTAAAGTATATCTTTTTTAATATTTAGGAGAGATTAATTAGTATACACTGTCAGTGTAAACTCACTTTACTCATACGTTCAATTATATATAGGCTATTAGCCATGTCAGCAAAATAATTTTAAAAAATCTAAAATTACGGGAGTAATTCCCTCACATCCAGGTCAATCAATCATACGTGTGTCGTCTTTCCTAAACCTATTCTGATTTGCTCTGCCCTTCTTCCTCCATAAACTCCTTATTGATCGCTCTAGTAAAAATTGTGTTTTCCACACTTTTATATACTGCGAATTGAAATTTCAATTTAAAGTTTTGTTGCATTGCATTTGTTGTACACTACGATCGTCCCCAACTTTCCGCAGGTACAGATCACTTTCCCGCATTGTCATGAACTCGTTACAAATTGTTTATTTCAATTTCAGGAATATAATCTAATCTAATATCTAATCTACTATACATATATCTACTATACATATATAAAAACTAATTGCTAGCAAGTTTACAAAATTGGACACCTTATATTTATGATACTTGGCAAAAAATAGGGCAAAAAGATAATTGGACATAAGTTTTCTAATTGTACCCCCTATTTAATAAGTGCAGGCAAGTATTCCCAAATTAAAAATTGTTAATTGCACACCCTTTTTAATAAGTGCACTCCAATATTTTCAAATTAGAACTTACTAATTGCATCCCCTTTTTGATAAAAAAAATCTATTTTTCTTTCATCTCTCATACGTTATCTCTTTAACACGTAAGCAGTGGTATAAATGAATAAGATTAAGTAACATTGAAAAAATTTCTTATAAATTTAACTCTTTAGATATTGTCTTTTATTATCCAATATTATTATACATAAAATAATTCTTGAACTAAAACATATAGTTGTTGATGTGAAAAAATAGGTTATAAAAGATAAATAATAACATGTCTCAAAGATTATCCTTATCTCTTCATTCAAAAACAACAGAAAATTGTTTACACTAAAATTTAAAAAGGAATTATATGGTCACATGGCGTTAATGAATTTTTTGGTCTTATAGTATACTTTTCTTTGTATTGCGGATTTGCGTCACTTTTTTAATTTTGGATCTAATCACTTTGTTCCCCAATATACATTTTGTGATCCCCATTTGGCCTAAGGTAAATCACAACACAACTGAATAATAGTGTCCATAATTTGATTAAATGATGTCACTCACCATAAAAGTAATAAAAATATATTATATTTTTTATAAAAAAAATTCTATTAAATGTTTTAATTCAGATGTAAAATAACTGTCATAGGACTATCATCTTGATATGCATTTCCTCAACAAATTGTTTCTATAGAGTACAGGTTATCATGCTATTACTACAATAATGCAAATAATTTAAATTAGCTTTTCCAAAATTGTAATATTGAATTGACCAAATTGTTGGACATTATAAGATATTAAGATGGCTACATCTTATTCGATATCCTAAAACACAAAGTCTATAAATTTATCTTCTCTCCATGTTGATCATCTAACTCCTTAATATCATCATTCTCTACAACGTGCAACATCCAACTATTGATTAACTCAAATAATTATTATAATTAAATATTCAAGAACTACTAAATTCTAAATTTTATTAAATTATTATTATTAATAACAAATTAAAAAAATAATCAAATACATATTTTATCATAAATATTTAAAGAAAAATTATAATGAAATTTTGTATAATATTTATATTTCTTTTTGTAATACATTATTTTATTTTATTTAACACTTATTTACATATTTTTTTAAATACCAAATTATTATTAAAAAATCATAAAAAATTTATTTCCCCTAAAACCATTTTTTTTAACATTCCTTTTGTACATTAAAATTTACTTTTGTCTCCAATTTTAATCATTTGTTATGAAAATAAAAACTCAATATAATAAATTATCATATTTAATGATTATATCATACTCATTAGTCTTTGTAGTTTTCTATGTAATTATAACAACGACTTTTCACTATCAATTGGACACTCAAAAAATGCATCAAAAAGTCATATTTATAACATTTACATGTTTAGAATTGAAAACACTCTAAAAATAAAATACAAAGAATCCATATACAATGAAAGATTGCAAGAGCTACAGATGGATCTAGAATTCTCTTAGGAAAGGGGTGGATTTTTTTCTTCTTTTCTAATTATTTAAATATGTAAATTTTAATAATTAATTAATAATAAATTCCACAAAATTTTGCTAACTTTACACTTAAAAATAAATTTATTTTTTCAAAAAAAATCATTAACTGATAATTGAAATGTATTTTTCAATGTAAGAAATTGCTAATTGCACCTCCTTTATAATAAGTGTACTCAAATATTTCCAAATTATAACTTGCTAATTACATTTCCTTTTTGATAAATTCACTCTAATATTTCCAAATTAAAATTTGATAATTGCACCTCCTTTTGATAAACAAATTAATATTTCCTTTTAAATCTTAAATACTAATTATATCATTTCTTTCATCTCTCTCACACGTTATCTCTTTAACGCGTAGGTAATGATATTATCTATGTACGTAGGGTATCGTACTACAGTTACAAAAATACAAAATCTCAATATTATTTTAATTTTTCCTTTCGAAAAGACTCTAAACCACTAGTGGTATAGTAATTCCTCTTTTATTTACTTAACAACTGTCTAGAAAAGTGCAATGATTTCCTTTTATTTTATGTTATGATTTTCATAATCTCCTACTTTTGGTCCTTCATATTTCTCAATATTGTTGGTTCTCATCTCAATTAACTTAGTCTAATTATTGACAGGTTTGCACATGCGTAACAATAGATGAAGTCTTAAGTGGATTCATTGTTTAAGGCTTGATTTCAATAGAGGTGTATTATCACAAGAAGAATAAATTATTATTGAACTTCACTTATTTCTTTCTATTATTAATTTACTTGACAATTGTCTAAAGTGCAATGATTTCCTTTCATTTTATGTTATAATTTTCACAATTTTCTCCTTTGTACCCTTCATATTTCTCAATTTTTTTTGTTTTCACCTCAATTGGCTGAGTCTAATTATTGGCAGGTTTGCACAGGCGTGACAAAAGATAAAACCTTAAATGGATCAATTGTGTATGCCCTGATTTCAACAGAGGTATATTATTACAAGAAGAAAAAATTATTATTAAACTTCACTTCTTTTTTTCTCTTATTTTTGCTACACATCCATTTTGTCATTAATAAACTATATTAGATCTTTCAATTTTTTAAATTTCTTTCCAGTCTGGATGATATGTTGTCTTAACTACCTTTTTAAGAGCTATGTGTATTCAAATATCTTCCTTATCATCTTCTCTCTTTTATCAACTCTGAAATGTTGAAATGTTCTTCTTCTCTGATGTTCTCTGTCTTCTCACCATTTTTCTCTCTTCTCTTACCTTCTTCATTCACTCAATTTATTTTCTCTCTTTTCTATAAATAAACCAGTGAAATATCTTTTTATTTCTCCGTTAACCATTCAACATCGCAACTCTTGCTGAATATGCCTTTGTCAGCCACTATGACTACAACTTCTTCATAATTTTTTCATGATTTATAGTGATCTGTAGCAATAAAGGTGAACAATTTTCTTAGTTTCTATTTTCTTGGTTGATTTTGGTTTGACCTAATTACTTTCTTTGATTTTTCTCCTTCATTAAAATTTCTTTAATATTGTGAATATGGACTAAATTTGTTAAAAATGTTTATTTTATAAGAATAGATGAGAATTGAAAATTTTTTTAAATATTTATTTGATTTTGTTCTAGAATGATTTATTGGTTGCAAATTATGTGTTTGATCAAATGTCAAAATGACATTTTTGGATATGTTTCCTTATTTCTCATTTTACTTCTAAATTTATGCACTTTTGAGACGACTTTTCACATGAAAACTTTTCAGTTGATTCGGTCAGTTTGGTATTATCTTATAGAGTAGGAATTTTTCACATACAATCTTTGGTTGTTGTTGCTTATCTTTTGTTAATATTACTCCTATTTATAATCAATAGTTCAATTATATTTGTTTAAAAAAAGTTAGTAAATGAAAACTGATGTTTATTGCAGAAATTTATGTGAACAGGTAAATGATCAATGGAATGTTCAATTGTGAAATTTGATGCAGGATCTCTATAAAAGTGATCATTGACACAAACAGAAGTGAATAAAAGTAATTGATTGATGATTAAGTAAAAGATGAATGTTCAAAGTGAAGAAAAGATGCAAGACAAATAGAGAGAAATAAAAGTATTACTTGGGTAAATTAAAAGAGAATACTTAAACAAGTGTGAATTTTTTAGTTTTTTTTAATTTAAGTTCATAATTGAAAGTTGCTTGCTACATATTACAATTCTTACTTAGATTGAAAATTAGTATTTTTGTTTCAAGCTAATTTTTTCATTTTTTCTATCCATCTTATATCTTTATCTTATAGTAATTATATGAATTGAATTTCTAACAGGTTTTCAATCAATCATACATTAACCATATTTCACTCAAATTATTTAAGTTTTCAATGTTTTTGAAATTGTTGTGATCTATCGGTTACATTTATAGACAACATTTTATTTCTAGGCTGAAATTTTATAAGATATTAACAAAATTGTTAAGAAGTACTACATTACAAATTGATTGCCAAGTGTCTATAATTATATTACATTATATCTATATACCTATTGTTATTAAATAATCTTTATTTATTACACATGCAAAAGGAATGTAACAGACAAAATCGAAGACAAAAGATACACACAAATAAGTATTATAATTTTTATTCGTGTGTTTACTTATAATTGTCATATATTTATATTACACATAACAAACATAATTTCTTATTTTTATTATAAATTCATCATTTTTTTCATTTCTAAAATATTTATATGTTTATTTATTATTAAAATAATTTTCTAATTTGAAGCGAAGCGAAATACAACAAATCGATACATCCCGTATGAATGCACGGTTTACCAACTAGTATATCTATATAAAAGCAAATCTACACCAAAATTACATAATTAGACAGCTTATATTATTGACAATCGGCAAAAATAGGGACAAATTGATTATTTTGCAACGTCGTCTTCTCCACTAAAGCTCGCTCCTTGGTCTTTCTCTTCCTCACGGTGATGAGTCTATGTTGTTATTTTCTGTGACCCAGCTTTTTATTATTTTGTACTCTCAAACAGAGAGAATTCTGTGAAGATTCTCTTACAATTAATGAAAGGATTTATTTTCTCTTTTTTTATTGTGCTAGGCCCCTTGCACTGACTACGGATTTTTAATTTTCTACTCTTTTACTCTGGGCCAACTAGTGATACAACCCACAGAAAGTACGCGGCATACTTTACTTATTTTATCTATTTTTTTCTTTAAAAAAAGAGAGTATATATTACATGAAAATTATTAGTTAACAGGGTTTTAAATTTTCTACTCTTTTACTCATGTGGCGAGTTACAACCCACAAAAAATACGCGGCATACTTTACTTATTTTATCTATTTTTCTTTTAAAAAAAGAGAATATATATTACATGAAAATTAATAGTTAATAAAGTACAAAGTTATTATAATTATAATTTACTGTAAAATGATTTTCATCGGTCCAGCATGCTTACTTAGTTACTTTCACTGTATAATTATGAAACAAAGAAATATATTAAAATAAATAATTTTAAAATAGCAAAACTATTACATTAAACAATATATAGTTAGAAATAGAGACTATTAAAATAATTAATCAAATTTTTAGATATTAATAATCAGTAAAATCAATTAATACTTGACACATATATAATATTAGAAAAAAAAACTAAAACTACGTATAATTTATATTTTTGTTATTATATATAAGATGCGCCTTTGGTATCGCTGGCAAGAAAGGTGAGACAGTGAGGGGGAAAGCGGGAGCAAGAAATTATGGAATGAAAAAAATTATGGAATGAATAGTATCTCTCACAATCTACAAGAAGAGCAGTAATGTATAAAATAAAGCAGTGAAGCAACGAGACTGAGAGAAGCGAGGTAGAAAGAAGTGTGTAGAAGCTGAAATAGAATCCTCATCAATCTCAATGCTCTATCACTCTCATTCCTCCAATCTCAGCCATTGAACCTTATGCCCTCTTTTTTTCCATTTTATAAAAATTGTAACAGTAAAAAACGTATCTCTTTCTTGGGTTTTAGATCTCTTTGTAGAACATTGCATTCAGTCCTTTGTTGCACAACTTAAACTATTTTGAAAGAAACGAATCCTGAAGTGTGCCACTCCCACTACCGCTCAATCCTTCACCCCTTCTCTTCAGTTTTTTTATTCCTTCAATCGATTTTCCTCACGATTCTTTCAACTGGGTTCAGTTTTGTTGTTCGAAATTTCTTCCTCAACAATAAAAGTTTTCAGCTTTATGTTGTTTTGGTTTACTCATCAGTTATCACTCACTGGGAAAAAAAAGTATTGTAATTTAAATAAAAAATTAAAAATTTATTATAATTTCAAAACTATTTACAAATCTATGACAATAAGTTGCGCCCCAGCAAGACGCAACCAGTCACGCCCCCACCCGGTGGGATCAAGTCACGCCCCCACCAAGCGTGTTTAAGTTGGTTGCGACACGTGTCGTTTTGAGACATGTATCATTTTAAAGCGCAATGTATATAAATTTTGGAAGGTCATAGCTTTTGAAAGGAATGTCTGATTGAGGCGAAAATGGTGTCAAAATGCTCGAAATTGAGAGGAGAAACCCTGAGCAGATTCCCAAAGGGAATTTGGTCAACTCTTTTTTCTAAAAAACGACTCTAAGTGGCTCAAAATTATGATTTAGGATTCAATCATCTAAAAATTTTCAAAGAGTCTACTTTTTTAATTATTTAATTAGTTAATTTAATGCCATTTTCTATTTTTTAATTACTTTTCTTAATTTCGAGCGTTTTGACATAAAGTACGCCTCCATCGGACATTCCTATCAAAAGTTATGAACGTTTGAAGAACATGTCGTACGCCTAATTTAGGCTACTTTTTTTGAAGTATGATATGTCAAAACGCATACATAAATTGATGTGCATATAAAATTCGAACAGTCATAACTTTTGATAGGAATGTCCGATGGAGGCGTACTTTATGCCAAAACGCTCAAAATTAAGAGAAGAATTAAAAAAATAGAAAATAGCATTAAATGAACTACTTAAATAATTAAAAAAGTAGACTGTTTGGAAATTTTTGGATGTTTGAATCCTAAATCCTAATTTTGAGGCACTTAGAGGCATTTTTTTAGAAAAAAGAGTTGACCAAATCCTCTTTGGGCATCTAAATAGGGCTTCTCCTCTCAATTTCGAGCGTTTTGACACCAGTTTCGTCTCAATCGGACATTCCTATCAAAAGTTATGACCTTCCGAAGTTTATATACATTGCGCCTCAAAATGACACGTGTCTCAAAACGACACGTGTCACAACCAGCATAAACACGCCTGGTGGGGGCACAACTTGACCCCAGTTGCGTCTGGTGGGGGCGTGACTTGTTGCGCCCTGCTGGGGCACGACTCGTTGCCATAGATTTGTAAATAGTTTTGAAACTGCAATAAATTCCTAATTTTTTATTTAAATTGTAATATTTTTATTTTTTTCCCTCATTTACTTCTCACTCAAAGAGGGAAGTCTCACTTAAGTGATATTTAAAATTTTTAAATTTTAATGTTTAGTTTCAGCTAAGAAACTTTCAGAAGAGCTTGAAGAGTGGTTGCAATCGTGTGGTTTGACCAAATCTTCTTATGTGTGGGGAGTGATAGTACCGTAAGTGGAAGTGCCTATTTTATTATTGATTTTGGTGCTTTTTTTATTACGAATTTTAGTTTATGAGGTAATGTGCTTGAGACTATAAAAGGAAACCACTAGCATGACCACTTGGTTATGTTGCCCGTATTGTGTAAAGTGGTTTTTTTTTTCGTATTTTGTTTTTTCCAATTTTGTCCTTTATATATACCGTAAAACTCATTGAAAAGAGTGAGATGGATATCTTTTGGACTTATAAGTGGGCCGATTGACTCTAAAAATAAAAAGTAGTCCTGTTAAAATTAAAAGAAAACTGAAAGACAAAGAGGACACAAATGTAAGTGTGATGTTTACTGTGGATTTTTATTCTCTCTCTTTTCATGTTTGATTGATTTTGACTACTATAGAGTTAGTTTCGGCATTGCAGGAGAGGTCTCTCTGCTTAGCAGAACATGGATGGGCTATTGCTTAATATGATTTTACCGAATGAAAGAGTATTATTGTTTACTTTTATGACAGAGTCTAGCATAAGAGAGGAGAACGTTATTCGCACAATGCGTAAGGAATTTAATCCGTTAGATTTTTCTAACTTTTAAATCTACGGTTCAAAAAAATTTCTTTCTTTTTTTTCTTTTCTATTTTTTCTTCCCTTTCCCAATTTTGTCCCTCCATCAACAGCACTTGCTTCACCATCATTGCCACTAAGAGCCTATGCAGCGGCCAACGGCGAAACCACCACCATCACCATAGGTTGCCTCCGACCAACATCTGCAATGCTCACGGTGGAGTGGGCCTCACCACGCAAAGTATCTCCACCCCACGGAAGCTTCCAGAAGGCTGGTCATTTTCGGTGTTGTTGTTGGTGTCTGGCTGCGATTGGGAGGCAGCGAAAGCAGAAGCACAGAGGGTGCATGTTGTTCGCACCGTGTTGAGGTCGAGGATGACGGTGGAGCCGAAGGCGACGATGGACTGCAGTGTTGGGCATAGCAATATTAAGGAGGGGAACAAGAACAAGCTTTATTATTATGCAGACTACTGCTTTTTCCTATAGTGCCATTAAGCTACTCCCTATGTATTATCTTGTTGCATCAGACTTGGCATCCCTTGTGCCAATGTAAAAAGATTCTAACTGCACTTTATTAACAACAAATACATAAGAAATCAATTGGAGGAAATAAATGACTGAAAATATGATAAACCATGTAGCTTGTATTAACAACAAGTACATCAGAAATATAGTGGAGGAAACAAAATTAGGAAAGGGATGTCGGAGAAGAAGAGAGAAGGGATGACGAAGAGAGAACGGTGACGGAGAGTTTCAGGGACAAAATTGGGAAAGGGGAGAAAAAATAGAAAAAAAAAAAGAAAGCAATTTTTTTTGAACCATGGATTTCAAATTTTAAAAAATCAAACGGCTACCATTACTCCCGCAGCATATGCAACATGTTTTGGTTGCATATGCTAGACTCCGTCTACTTTTATATTGCTTTACGGGTTTCATTTTGCAAAACAAGTTTGCATGCAAGACGTCTGTTTGGTTTCGACAAAATAATCTGATATCTAAAAATAAGTTGTTGTTTATGTTTTTCTTTAATTGTTGAAAGGAAAACATGGGTTTATAGTTTGTTGTATTATTTTCAGATTAGAGATTGTTTTCTCTCTTAGCTTGTTTTCCTTTGTTCTTGATTTTCCATTCTATTATATGTTTCATTTGGTTATGCTTTCAATGAAATCTCTTAACATAAAAATTAGCTCTAAAACCATTAAATCATATAAGCAAGAAATTGTTTTTATACTTTTATTTTTTATTGTGGCTTTAGTTTACATATATCAGATTCTTATCCTCCTTGCTTTGCTTAACCTTCAGTTTCCCAAAAATACAAACATTACTAATTAACATTGAAAGATGACCCATGATTTTGTTACATAGTCAAATAACAAAGGATATTTGTTTTCACAAAATTTTATTCAATAAAATAAATTTTGTTAAGAATTATTATTTCCGTAACTTGATTTTCATACTATATAAAATGAAATAAATATCAATCTTTATGGAACATGTAATAGTCACAACTAATGTGGGATATTATTACATATAGTCTATTATAGTTTTAAGAAATTATAATATGATATTGATTGATGATCAAGTGTTAGTGTAACGACCCTGTATGCATCCGGTTCATTAACATTATAATATGGTCTTAAGCGCAGCAATACTTAACGTAATTAAGTAAACACGGAAGCATTAAAATAATACAAGACGTCATCTTACATCATATAATACAACTAAAACATTATGTATGGAATTATGATATACATCCCGGCACCCGGGTTCTGTTCCACCAGATACATCATAGTACAACTCATACTGAGTTACAAAATGTACAACAAAAAAATTGAGCCAACAGGCTCGCTCAAAACCGCCTTCCGATTTCCACTCCTTTGAACCCGCCCTCGACCTTTTGTCCGGGATCCTCAATTAGTGGCCAACCCGGCCTTAGCCAACATGGCCTCTTAATTGAGATCCATCGAACAAATCTTACTCGGGTCTCTTACCCTGGACTTCGTCCTCCGCTCTTTGGCTATCACCTGCAATAAAATATAATCCCCAACCGGAGTGAGATAGAACCTCAGTAAACTCAGGGTTCTGGGAGTTACACCTCCCCCTGGTTCACTTCCACAATACATGGCATTTAAATTGACATTACAATTAACATAGCCAACCCGACCTTTAATAAAATAATACATGTACATAACCACACCAACATACCATTCCATCACCAATATGCAATTTAGCCAGCCAGTGCAGATATCATACACAATTGCATATAAGATATACAAGTTAGACAGCTAGTACACATAAAGTGCACTCTTGTATATCTTCCAGTATACTCCGCGTACACATCATGTATCTCTGCCTGAGGTCCCAGACCCCGGACTCCACGTGAATACCACCAAAGACATGCATAAATGTAAAACCAGATATACAACTTAGCCAACCAGTGCACTATACGTACACAATTGTATATTCCAGTTATACAAATTAGACAACCAGTGCACGTCTCCATTATATGTATGTTTTCAATCAAAAAGCAATAACACACAATGTAAATACACGCACCATGACATCCAATAACCATCACTCCCCAGGAGTATGGTGGAACACAATCAAGGGAACAATCTCCCAAGAACAGAGAGCTTACCTCCTCTGATTCCAGCACCAGCTACCTCAGCCTCGTGTTTCCGACCACCAATATCTTCTTTATCAAGCCCTACATCAGGCAATAAAGATATCAAGAACGATTCTCAACTGTTTCATAAAAAGAACCCAGTTCTTTTCCAGATCTCAACCCTATACAACGAACCAGTGACCTGTAAACCCCACAAATATCTGTCCGGGCATAACAAAATTCCAAAAATCCAGAAAAGTTATCTTTCAAGGTTGAACCTTCATCACAGCAACCTTCTAAGTATATTCTTCCAAAGAACCATCACCCAAAACCAAACCTAACTCATATGGGTCATTTTTTCTCTTAAAACCAAACTTAAAAATAAACGGTAAAACTCACGTGTCTTACCTTAAAAACGTCAAGGAAGGCTAGAAAATAGCTTCTCCAAGCTTAGATGTTCTTAAAGTGCCTTCTAACTCTTAAAGGTTGAAACTTTGCACTTTCTTTGAAGAAATGATCTCCTCGCATGATGGTTTTTACAGCTAACAAAGGGTGGAAACTAGTTTATAAGCTTATTCTCTTCAATCCTCGCGTTGGATGTGAAGGTGTTTAGGTCAAGAAAAGGTTATCTAAGAAGCTTTTCTCACTCTAATAATGGAGGAAAATATGGAATAAGAGAGAGAAGGTGTTTTAGCAAAGACGGTGAAAATAAGGTTACTACTGAAATATCTCACTCATGTACATCTTATATAGCCTGTAAGTTAACACACGTCCTAAAAATAACATTAGAGTCTTCTCGCGTCAAAACAACCAGCAGGGAGTCAACACGTGTCACTTGTGTAAACTGAACATGTAGGGCCAACACGTGTAAAAAGGCTAAGTCTAATGTTCCCTCCTCCTCCGACCTAATCCAACCTATTCCAACCTAATCTGACCTATTCCAATCTCATCCGACCTAATCCGAGTTACTACCTTGGTACTTCACAAGTCCAAGGTTTCCTCCTAACCTCGTTCGGGTTCCTAACCCGGTAACCTTATCAAAAGGGGTTCCAAGCTCTTCCGATTTCTCTACTCAGTAGCTCTTATAAGTCAACTAAATTGGAGTTCCTCCGAGCTCAACCGAGATCACTACTCGGTTGTTCATCCGAACTCATCCGAGATCATAACTCAGACCTCGAATAAAAGAACACTAGATCAGCCGAGATAGCTACCCGGTCGCTCTTCCCTTCCTTGTCTGAGTTCCTTCTATATAGCACGATCCTAGATTTGAAAAGGTGATATCTACACCCCCTTCATATCCGAGTTCCAACACACACACCCCCTTTTTGTGACAACCTGGTTATACGAACCTGAATTAAACACAGGGTTATTATTGTTAGAAATGCAATTATTGAATGAATACAATACAACATTAAAATTAAAATATTAGAGAATAAGGATGTATATGCAACAACAACACTTTAACCGATTCCTACAAACATCTAACTAAATTTGCACACTTTTAGCATAAATTTTGCATGTTATCTTTACTATGCATTTTGGTAGAATACAATCTTATATTCATTTATCAAATTGATTATCCAAGTCTTCAACCATATTATTTTTTAGTTCATTTTGTTTGTCAAAAACAATAGTTCATTGATAGGTTTGGCTTATTAATTCTGAATTATTCAGCAAGCACACTCCCTTCACAGCCATCAATGACAATAAATTGAACATCATATTCTACTATTTTAGTTTAATTTTATTAATTTAACTTTTTATTAAACAACCATTAAATTCTCAATTTTTTAATTACTATTGTTTAGGATTGTAGATTCTTATCCGTGTATTTAGTTACCAAACTTTGTGACAAATTTACAACAATCACTAAATACCAAATATTTACCTTTATCTTAAATTCACACAATAACTGACTATAAACATTATTTAATGCTTGACTTTAATAACATATTATCATCTTATAAATTATACTTATTATCATAACCTTAACAATATCATTATCTAATTAATCAAATATCCAGAATCAAACAAATAAACACAAATCACAGTGGCCCTTGCATACGCACGGATTCTAGACTAGCGAAGGAATTAAAACAGTTGCCAAATGTGCTTATTGGTATCGCTCCCAAGTTTTCTTCATTTTATTTCATCAATTAATTTTGTTTGACAGTATTTTTATTTTTGTTGAATGCATATATTGTGAGACTATGCATGGCATATGTCATCCAGATTATAGAATAATGGTCCACAAATAGTATTTTGCTGGAGAAGCCATCCGGAGCTAATTGGTACAATTCTAAAGTGAAGTCAATTAGTTTCCACATCAACATTGTGAACTTGTTCCTAAAGAAGAATATTTTTGCAGCTTATAAAAGTCACTTATCTAACAACTCTCTTTGTCTTTTCCTTTTTGTAGGAATCCAAAGGAAAATATTAATCTGCATAAAAAAGGAAAATATTAATCATGTGCTAAGGGGTTGCTTTTCTAGCCAAAGAGGTCTGGACACTTCTCTCTAGGAGTATGGTGGATCATTTTTTTTCTCCCAACGTCTTGACATGTGAATGAGTTCACAACATCAATATTGGAAAAAGGACTATAACAAAATGCAAATAAAATGATAATATTGTTACCTTTGAATCAACCAAACTAGCCAGAAGCTTCAATATTAGAGTTCGGAAATTGACAGTTAATAATATCACACCTACAAAGCGTAATGAGACATACATTAAACTTAACACAGTAAAAAGGAAAAACCAAAACATAGGCAAAAAAATTCAAATATTGTTTTTTTTTAAAAATTATGAATTTGTAGCTGTTTGAAAACTATTTCCGCATCTATAGCAACGAGTCGTGCCCCAGCCAGACATGTTTTACCTGGTTGTGACACATGTCATTTTGAGACGCAATGTATATAAACTTCGAACGGTCATAACTTTTGATAGGAATGTCCGATTGATGTCTAGTTTGTGTCAAAATGATCGAAATTGAGAGAGGAAGGCCTGGGCAAATCTTAAAGGTCAACTATTTTTTTTTCCAAAAAATGCTTCTAAGTGCCTTAAAATTAGTATTGAATATTCAATCATTCAAAAATTTTCTTTTTGTCTACTTTTTAAATTATTTAATTAGTTAATTTAATGCCATTTTCTATATTTTTAATTACTTTTCTTAATTTTGAGCGTTTTGACATAAAATACACCTCCATCGGACATTCCTATCAAAAGTTATGACTGTTCGAAGTTTATATACACATCGCTTCACATATGCGGGACGTGTGTTGCCACGGGATGAAACACACCCAATTTGGACGTGTTTAAACATGCCCAATTTAGACGTGTTTGATTGCCCCATTTTCGTAAATAAGTTTCAAACAACCCCAAATTGGTAAATATTTTTTAAAAAAGTATTATTTATGTGCTTTTGCCCATAAACACTACACCATTAACGAAGCTCCTCATAGTAATTAGTACGGTCAACAAAAAAATTACCACGTGGCATGAATCCTTTTTTTTTTGAAAAAAAACATTGGTCGCTAAAATGTAATTGCTAATTTTGGTCTCTATTTCAGTCGCTAAAAGTGTTAGCGACAAAATTAGTCACGCCTAGGGGAGGCGCGACTCAGCCCCAATTGCCCCTAGTAGGGGCGCGACCTATTGCGCTTGGCTGGGCTCGACTCGTTGCTATAAATTCGGAAATAGTTTTCGGACAGCTATAAATTCGTACTTTTTAAAAAAAAATAATATTTAAATTTTTTTGCCCAAAAGATACATTAAACTTAACACACTAAAGCATAACATGGTCATGTAAAGCATGAGTAATGTGTATTTTTTAACATAATTTGCTTGGTTTAAACTTGGGCATTTTGGTGTGACCTTTCTTCTTACAATAACTACAAGTAAAAGAACTGTTTTTGAGTAATTCCAAACTGCCTTTCATTCGCAAAGTTCGTGGACGTCCTTTAATTGTCACAAGAGGAGGCTCACACAAGGTTATAGTAGTGTTAGAGACTTATGGAATAACTTGATTTATCGAATTGCCAAAGTCTTCCTTTGATTCTTCAACTTCCAATAGATCAAGGCTTCCCATTAGCTCTTGTATACCTTCAATTGCAACATCATGATGTTTTTTTGATCTTGAAGCTTATTCAGATAGTTCAACAAATTCAACCATAACACTATTAAACAATAAAGTACTAGAAGTTTCATTGGTATCTTCATGGAATCTTCACCTACCAATTCTTTAACCTTCTCCTTCTTAGCATTAATGGTCCATCTACTTAGCATATATTGTGGAGGGAGAGAATTTTTTTTTTCTTTAGGAATACATTTAACACATGTATATAAAGAATACCCAAAAATTCAAACATGTGATAGCTAGAATTTGCTTCTTTTGAAATGGCATGAAAAGTCACATAATATAGATAAGCTTCTCTTTATAAATATCATGAACTTTGTATATGGACACTTCAATGGACAATTTAATCTTCTCTGCAACAAACAACTGAGAACCAATCAATTCTTCTTGAAATATTTTGAACAATTTTCTCTTATAAAATTTAGAAGCTTCTTCTTCCATAGGATAATAAATTCGCATTAATGACTTTGAATTTACTATTTTGAAAGTCTTCTCTCTTTTCTTGTTATAACGTGTATCAAAAGTCTTCTTATATCTATACAGTAATAAAAGAACATTTTTCTGGGTACGTGTCCACTTTTGGTGCATTCTTAGCTTCGGAATCCAGCTGGCAGGCTCACAATAAATCTTAGCTTCGGATGCTACATGACAACGCCACATTTCGTCTCATTTTCTCAGCCAATTCCAAACCTCTGTTGGGACATGCAAACCGGTGAGGACCTCTGTAACCAGTGTTGAAGCTAACCGTGGAAAGGCAATGGAAAGCTCTCTACACACTCTTCATCATTCAAATTTCAGAATCTTAATCTTTCTCTTTCCCACGCCTCATAATCTGACATTTACTGTGTTACGTTACCTACTGATTTGTGGTTCAACAAATTGTGATGTTAACTCTGTTACGGTACCTCACACACAACTTCTCTTTCCCATGCCTCTTCATAATTCAATTGTTAAACAAATTGCTTCAACAGTCCCGCTAAATCTTTGGTGAGCATTTTCATCTTCGATCTCCTCTCTCTGTTTTCTTGGTTCTTCTGCTTTTGCATGTATAAACTGATACCAAATTCCGCTTGTCTCCTTCTTCACTCTCATCGTTTTTGTGTTGGTTTTGATACAAGGTATTGATCACCGTCCCAACATTGATATGTATATACTCTGTTTATTCGTTTATATAGTGGATATACTCTATCTCTTTCTTTTCTTGGTTCTTATCCTTTTGCATGTATGTTTGATCTCTGTCTCTTTCTTTTCTGGGTTCTTATCCTTTTGCATGTATAAACGGATACCAAATTCCGCTTCTCTCCTTCTTCACTCTCATCGTTTTTGTGTTGGTTTTGATATAAGGTATATGTCTGTTCATAATATTGTCTTTATACATTGCATTAGTTGTTGCAGCAGTTTTCGTTGATATTCATGGTTTTCGTGTTGTGTTATAGGCTCATATAAATAGATTGATCCAGTAAGGTTCAGCATAAGCTCAATGGCGGGTGGTAATCAACATATCCTACTTATTTATTTAAACTATATTCGTCTCATTTATTTTAGCTGATCATATAACATTACATTTATGAGTAGTAACCACACCATGTTGTTTGTTCAACAACAGTGTTACGTAGACTGAATTTGATATCCGAAATCAATGATGAAAAGGAAATATGGAAAATTGTTGTGCGGGTTATAAACTTGTGGACTATTCCCAGATCAAGTAGGCATACTGTTGAGCTTATATTAATGGACAAGGAGGTATGGTTATTTACAAATGAAAAAGCATTTTGTGACTATGTGCTGCTGTTAGTTTATGATGTCACACAAGTTATTAAACTATGACCTGAAATGTTCCTTCATCAGGGTGGTAAAATACTGGCTCAAATGAAAAATGTTGATATGGGAATGGTGAAGGACACCTTCGAGATTGGGCAAATTTACGTTATCCAAAACTTTGAAGTCGAAAAGAATAGCGGTCACTACAAGGCAACGAACCATGCGTTCAAAATTAACTTGCTTAAAGCCACTAAAATTACACGACATGACCTGCCTGAAATGCCTCTTGCCAAGTACTCATTCACAAAGTTTGATTCCATTCTAGATGGCTCTGCCACACCAGACTATTTAATAGGTACAGAGGGTTGTAAGTGTTTAATAATCTTCTTTCCTGTATTTTTGTTTGTGAAAGTACTTAATTATGCTGTATGGTTGAAGATGTTATTGGTTGTGAAAGTACTTAATTATGTTGTATGGTTGAAGATGTTATTGGTGAGTTAATCGAAATTGGTCATTGAAACCTTGATGGGAAGCCAAAGAAAGTGTCTTTTACTGTGAAGGATGAATGGTATTTTTGACTGCCTTAACCAGTTTTTTTTTAGAAACCACACCTGTTTTCATATTTGATTTGTGATTCTTTTGTGTGGTTATTATGACTCAGTGGAACTGATATAAATTGTACCTTGTGGGAGGAACATGCTATCAAACTTAAGGACTGTCTTGATAAACATAAAACTGGACCTGTGGTCTTGGTGATCACTATGGCAAAAATCAAAGAAGCTAGAGGTTTGTTGCCTATAACCTTATGCTGTAGTATACATAGAATAACTATGAAAAAGTTAGTGGATTAACTTTGTTGTTTGAATACAGGCCCTTATCCTATTTCAATCCAAAATTCGATGTATGGTTCTGATATATTTGTAAATAGCAACATGAAGGAAATCATGGATTTCAAGGATTGATTGATGAATTTGTAATTATCCAATGTCTCATGTTATTTACTTTTGACCACAATAATGTTGTAGTTTGAGTTATGTTTAATTTAATTGTACAGGATGGATCCAACCCTGTCAACACTGGTTTCCTATACACAAACCTCTAGCCAGATTTCAGGTTCTTCTCAGTATTCAAATGGAGATCGTTTCCTGCACAATGCAAAAGTCCAGAATTTATTTCAAATTGCCCAACTTAAAAAGGTGTATTGTTAACCTTCTGATTTTCTTTATTTCGATTTTTTATGGAACTACATTCAGCATTTGTCATCACCTCTGTTAACTTTAAAACAGGAATGTATGGTTGTCACTGTGGGTACCATCCAGAAGTTGCTTATAGTGAATGGGTGGGTTTATGATGCATGTCCCAAGTGTGTGGTCATTCAGAAAGAATGTGATTAGTAAATTGGTTTACTTTTTATCTATCTTTTAAAAAATATCAACAGAGGTTTACTTTTTAGTATAAATAACTTACCCTCCTTTAGCAAAACCAAAAAGGTTATATAGTTTATCTAAAAAAAGAAGAAGGTTATATATTTGTATTTCGACATTCCTTTCTTGAATATATCTGTTGCTGATAGATTTTGGATCTGCTGCTGCCTCCTTTATTGAAATGGGAATGGAGGGTAAGTCACAGATTGTAGGCAAGTTAAATTATTCTGAAAATATTTGTTTCCTTATGATGGATTTTTTATTTATTATAATTGCATTTGCCCCTTCTAAACATGCTACTGCATAGAACAAAATGAGATTATAATTCAAGATTTTCTAACGTGGATCTGAATCGTGGTATTGTTGCTTGATTTTTCCACAGTTAAACTACCCTGTGACAGATTCTACAGCTTGAGAGAAGATTAGTTAGTCTTGGTGACACATGGTATATTTCGTTCACTCATTTCTTTGTAGTTATTAGTAATTAGTTAGTCTTGGTGTAATGAGTTGTTGTATGCGTGTGGCAGACAGATAAGGCTTCAATGCTCGATGAAGCTATTGAATACCTTAACAGCTTCAGCTACAAGTACAGGTCTGTATCTCTTGTATATGCTGCATTTTTGTCCTATTTGTAAGGCTGAAAGCTTCATTTTCTTATGTATTCCTAACTTCAACTGGAAATTAAATGAAATTTTTATTTTGCGAATTTTGATGTTGTA
Source organism: Glycine latifolia (assembly GCA_013407115.1). Taxonomy (NCBI): domain Eukaryota; kingdom Viridiplantae; phylum Streptophyta; class Magnoliopsida; order Fabales; family Fabaceae; genus Glycine; species Glycine latifolia. The sequence goes on along the minus strand of CM023944.1, from coordinate 20,433,356 downwards.
GTTGTTGTTGTCCGTCTTGTCTGCTATTCTTTTGATGTGAACAGAAATATGAAGGGAAACTGCAAAATATAGGAAAATATGAGAAAATCCTAGCTGGAATTGTTGTCTTGATGCCAAATAAATGGTTTTTTACTTTAATGCATAAACTGCTATCATTTATGCTGAAGCTTGCAACAAAGTTTTACTAACATTTGATTTGAAATGCCATTGTTTTTCTCAGCTTTAAAGTTAAAAGCACCTGATCCAAGCCATCTTTGCTATGTTCATAAAGAAAGGTCATGATTTTGGTATACTAATATTGGAAAATTGCCCTGTGTTTCTTTCAATAGGGAATGTTGGGTTAAATTTTGGCCACTAACAAGTGTTGCAGTCTAATAAAAGCACCCAACTAAATGTGCAGGGTTCATGTTAGCAAATAGTAAGGGATATAGAAATCATGAATTTATACTTAACATTATAAGTGGCCTTATAGCAGGGTTCTGCTTTGTGTCTCTTGGATAGAATTTCATAGCAGTAAATTTTAATGAGTGAAGGCAAAAAATGAATCTATATATAGATATAAAAGAATGTTTCTTCTCAGCTTCTCCTTGCTTCGCAGTTTTGGTAAGCTTCTCCTCAGCTTCTGCCAGGTTCGGAGCTTGGTTCGGTAATTCTCCTCAGCTTCTCCTAGGTTCGGTCTCAGCTTCGGTCCATTATCACTCCTCAGCTTCAGACCAAACTTCCTCACCTCCCTCAGCTAATGCTAGCTTGCTAATTTTATTGGATCATATCAGTTCATTTAATTTATGTTTAACCAATGCTTGCGTCTAATTTGAAAAATAAACTCTTGCCTTTGGCTCTTAACTCTTGAACTTATCTCTTTCTCTACCTTTTGTTTGTACTTTGCATGTGTGCTTGTTGTATTTTAAAAAGGCAGAAGTTTCAATTAGTGGATGGGCAGTGCACAGAAAAACTATAACCAATCTAATAATTTGACTGGCTGCAAAATTTTCTTTGATAATTCTTACACCGATTATTCTGTGTGTTTAATGTGTATAGATATTATTAGTGCAAGAAAATATCTCTTTTGGGATTCTTCACTTACCTGATATCTTGATTCTTTCCTGGGTTGAGTTTGGTTTACTCAACCAATAAACCAATGGTGTGACTCAATGCAGCACCTGTTAGCCTATTGTCTGACAAGACAATCAACTGAAGGTTTTTGGGAAGAGAATCTAGAGCAGAACCAGTGCGAATATTTGAATGAAAGTCTAGAATTCAACCTCTCAATTTTGAAGAGTGAGTCAATCCATTTCCATTTCTGTTTCTGTCAATGTTATTCTTTGCATGCAATTATTCTTTACCCTCCAATTTCCGTTTTAGATTTTATTTCTGTTCAAATCTTTTTTTTTTATTTGTTTATCAGCTATCCATTTCCATTTCTGTTTCTGTTCATTAAAAGAAGCTAATAGAAGAAAAAGATTAAAAAAATAGCTTTAGCTGGTGATATTATTGCTCTTGCTGGTTTGAAAGATACTATTACAAGTGAAACATTGTGTGACCCTGATAATCTAGGTAGGGATAGGGGCCTTGGGGACTGGTCTTGGGCCCAATATAGCTAGGAATGCAATTATAAATGCTGCTGAATTAGCTAGCTATGATAAAGTGAAACTGGTAATCACATTATAGGGTATTCTAAATTGGATTTTTCCTATAATTCGAATTACATCCTTACATAAAATTTAATTGCAATGCTGCTCTGATTCTTTACACTTATGCAGGTCTTTTAGCTGTCTTTATTGGGTCTCCTGTTGATGTGGTAGGTGCTACCCTAGCCCCTTTTTTGTTTGTCTCCAGTATACACCTACTGCAAGCTTTGTTTGTTCGTCTCCATGCAGGGTTGCTAAAGAACTTAGGCAAACCAGTGTTATTTGCTCATTAGTTTCACTTAATCCATTCAAAAACTTATATGTATGAGAATGTTTGTTAAACCATGTATTTGACTGTTCTTAAAAAATGATTGATATTGTTTGTTTGAACAAGTATATATTGCAAACCACTTATATAAATGTAGAGTAATTAACTTAAAGCTATAGAAAATTCCAGAAGGCCTATAAATTAACAGGAAACATTTTTGTAAGAATACGTGGGATTTATGAGAACCCTCTGAGAATTAAGCATTTATATAGTGAGAAAAAAGGATGAGCTAAAAACAAAAAAGAACGAAGAGATTTACAGTACATGCTCTATAGACCTGCTTTACAGTACATGCTCCATAGATCCTGAAGAGAATAATGACAGGGTAGCGGCATTTCTTGTAAGACACCCGGTAAGCATTATCACTGTTCACTAATCGTAATAAAATATTCTAATTTGTGGTTTCAAATACACTTGTCCTTTCTAAATACTTTAAGTTACCTTTAGTTGAATATTTATTAGGCAAGTTACATTTTTTATCTCATGCATTTTGGTGGTGGGTGGTTCTACTGTTAGTTGATCCGGTGGCAGGTCTCAGACCCTTGAGAGAAAGAACTAGGCCCTGGGATGATGAGGTTTGTTTAGGAACTTGTCTGAAATTTCAGTTTTTTAATGACTGGTGGTAATTGAAGAATGCGATGCACATGAATTTTTTTATTTTTTTTGTAATGTTGATGATTTGGTGCTTGCATTTTGATTGTTGTTAGTTAGGGATTGCATTAGCTGCTATTTATTTATGCAGCTGTTGTGGTTTGTGGAAGTAGGCTAGACACTGGAACATGAAATTTGATGTTTGATTTTGTTAAAACTGATGTTAATTGAATGTGTTTAGAATGTTTGAATTTGAACCTAGGGATTGCATTAACTGTTATTTCTTTATGCAGCAGTTGTAATTTGAGGAAGTAGACTAGACACTAGGAACATGAAATTTGATGTTTGATTTTTTTAAAACTGATTTTAATTGAATATGTTTAGAATGTTTGAATATGAACCTAGGGAGAAGAGTAATATTCGTAGTGAACATGCAGTGCCAACAAGCCAATTTAGTGGCCCTAATTTACATAAAAAAAATATTATTATGTTGTGTTACCTTCTCAATTTTCTTTGGTTTCTAATCTGATAACAAAAAAATTACAGTGACTAGATAGAATTGCTCTGGTCTTGATTTTTCAGTGGTTCGAAGTCCTTGATGAGTTACTTGGTCCATATTGGAAAGCACTGGGGTTAGCCTTCAACTGTACTTTCCTCCTCTTTGGATTTGTGGTACAACTTATAGAATGTGCAAGGTGACACCTTTGCTTCCAGTTTAAAGGCAACTTGAATTAATCTAAAGTGGGTTCTCATCTGTTTTAGGCATGCTTATTTAGTCAACTACTTGTGTTCTACTTGTGGTTACAGCCATGTCCATACCGTTACCCATCATTTGTATTTGGTATTATTGTTTGTTTGCCTTCGAAATTTTGTGCCTGCTTTGTGCTTTGGACATATAAGCTGATATTCTATAGGAGTAGACTGGGGGAATAATGGTCATAGTTGCAACTGCTACAAATTGAACCATAGGCATACCCTGAATGATTTAAACTTATGCTAGCTTGCTAATTTTATTGGATCATATCAGTTCATTTAATTTATGAGGAGTATTCATTTACCTTTTGATGATACAGCCAAGCCAGCTTTGGACTGGCCTACAAGGAAGAAAATAGCTTTAGGAGCTGGAAGAGGCTTGCTATATTTGCATGAACAGTGTGACCCGAAGATTATTCACAGGGATGTGAAGGCAGCAAATATCTTGCTTGATGATTATTGTGAGGCTGTGGCGGGAGATTTTGGGTTGGCAAAGCTGTTGGACCACAGGGATTCTCATGTGACAACAGCAGTGAGAGGCACTGTGGGGCACATAGCCCCTGAGTATCTCTCTACAGGCCAATCGTCTGAGAAAACAGATGTGTTTGGGTTTGGAATTCTTCTTCTTGAGCTTGTATCAAGCCAAAGAGCACTGGAGTTTGGGAAAGCAGCAAACCAGAAAGGAGCCATGCTAGACTGGGTGAGCTAACCAGAATTGGTTTCTTTATCATTTATTTATGGTTTAATCATTAATGTGTTTGTTAATGTAGTTATTTATGCATAGTGTAAGTTGGGTAAGGTTAGAACTTCCATCCAGCTTTTGGAAAGAATTACAGCAGGAAAGGAATTGTGTCCTGACATAAGAGCACATACTAGCCTTTTGTGGGATATCTGTAATTCGTTTGGCATTGAATAGGCAATTGTGTATCTAAATAAAATGTTAAATGAAGGAATATTTCCCAATATTGCCACTTAGGATGTGTTAGTTTGAGGTTCTTTAACAAATTGGGCCTATGGGACCAATCCGCATCTTGGATGATATCTTGGGAAAAGGATAATACTATATGATTTTTCAGCTTCTAATAGATATTTTCAACAGTATGTAACAGATGATCATGTTACCATACTATGAATCGAACCATAGGCATACCCTGAATGATTTAAGCTAATGCTAGCTTGCTAATTTTGGTCTAGATATATAGGTTCCTGATATAACCTCTAAATTTTTCTAAAAAGTGTTGAGATGACATGATGGAAGAATTTCATTCCTTAATTAAGGCTCTGTTCGGTTTATGCAACGAAAATAAGGGGATGAGGTTTGGTGCGTACAATTTTGAAAAGAAATAAGTTACCAGCTTATAAGTTCAGAGCATTTAATTTTCTATTTTATCTCTACTAAATAATTTTATAATTTTATTATTTTTAGTTTATTTTTTAAAAAAAAAAACTTAAACTAAACAATAAAATATATCTCTTTATTTCTATCATATGTCTCCTTTTTCAAAATATTTCTTCATTTTTCACATATTTTATTTCTTTCTTTTAAATCAAACGCAGCATAAAACACCATGTTTTAAATTGAAATTTAAACTTGAATTGGAATGTTTCATCAATGCAATTGAGGATTGTTTGAATGAGCATCCAAAAAAAATAATTTTATTAATTCTTCTTAAAATTAATTTTGAAGTGATATAATTTATATTTAAAAATTTGTATTCTAAAAATAAATTAATAGCAAAATCCAATATAAATTTTTTTATCCCGAGACAAAAGTTAACTAAATTTTATTTAACTAATAATTATTTATAAACTCGGAATCAATACTTTATGTAAAACTAAACGTGTGAACATTTATCTAAATTCACATTAACTAATATTGTAACGTGATTTCGGAGATTATGACTTTATTGCAAATATCATACTTAAAGGGTGATTCTAATAAACAACTAAAAACGGGAAGCGTTTATTAAAAAAATTTAGCATTTGTTATTCCATATTTTATTCATGGTGCAATTAATATTCTTTTCCTATAACAACTTTTAATTGACTTTTAATTACTCAAACTTATCTTTACAGGACATTTGGTAGAAGAAAAGTTGTTTCATACTCAGCCTAGAATTCTTGATTCCTAATTATCTTGCATCGTGGCTAATATGATTATGAGAGTATATTATTTTAACTAACTGTAAAAGTTATTGAAAATATTTACAATTTTTTTTGGAATCGAAGATTTTCATTTTCAATAAAATACTAGGTATATAAGTATTTTCTTTTTTAAAAATTAGTTTAATTTATGACTACATTATTTTTCTTATATTAATTACTTTTGATCTTTTCCATTTATAGGTTTATTGAATTTTCGTATGCCAACCTTTTAAATTTTATTTTGTAGTCATTTTTCTAAATTTTGCAAACAAACTATATATAGTGAAAAAAAACCCTAATTTTTAATAAATTAAAAATAAACTTATTTTTGTTACACGTTTTTTTATAACATAGTTTTTTTCATGCACGTTATTGAATAAAGAAAAAAAAAAGCATTAATCAAATACTATCAAATACAACAAAAGACCGAATGTTGTACATTGAACATTGTGTAAACTCAAGGGCAATAATATTCATTTGTGAAGGTAAAGACATACTGCTTGATTCCTTTGTTTAACTGTTTTTATTTGAAGTTTTAGTTACCCACTTGGAGAAAGATAATTTGTTAACTGCACAGTTGTTCAATATTGTATTTATTTCTTTATTACATTTGTGTGTGGATTGATTGAAAGACATGGATGGAATGAAGTGAAATGGAATATAAATACAGTAAGCAGACTTGGAATTGCTGGAGATGTTCGAGTCAATATATATTCAATGACGAGTCAATATATATTCAATGAAATTACAGTATCATAATTAAAATAAGAAATCAATTATGGGTTCCATCCAGTACCTCCAATTTGAGTGGTAAAAATGATGGAAACAGATGGAGTAGGTTCCATCACTTGCAATTTTCTTCCATTCTTTATTTTTCAGAATTAATTTTTAAACTTGAAATTAAACACACACTTAGTCTTATTTTTTAGTATTCAACCAATTCTTTTCTCTAAGAAATTTTTATTGTGCCACATCATTTAAATTGTTAGGTTGCAAAATTAAGCTTACAATCTGGCTTTATATTCAACTACACGCGAATAACAAGATTACCTCACCATCCTCATGAAAGAAGGACAAACACAAAAGTAATAATTACAATATTAATTATTCGATCTTTTCGACTCATCATGCGTGAGATATCTCTTCAAAATTGTTTGAACTTAGATTGTAGAAGTTAAATTTTTCACAAGTAGATTATGATATTTTTTCTTCATTTACTGTATTTTGTTGAGGTAACTAATGAGTTTATATTTTTATTTCAAACCTCTAAATTAAAGGAAAAATAGCTTCGTGGTTCCTTTATTTTATGTTGTTGTGTTTAAATTTCTATTTATAATTACAGCTTCAAATGAATAATGCCCAATTAATCAAATGTGTTTTTTTGTTACAAAAATTGCACTATTAGAGAAAAAAAATTGTATTTCACGGATTCCTTAAATTTTTCACGGATTAACTTAGTTGGTAATTTTTTCTGAATATTTTCAATTAGGATCTATAGGTTTTGTTTATTTTCCCCATTGGGATGTGAAATATCAATGTCATTGAACCAACTTAATGCCATTTTCACATTCTATTTTCAATTTTTGTTTTAGCTAGATATCACTGAAATTCTAAAGCTTAACCTTTTTCATTAAGATGTATTCTTGAAAGGAAACTTCTATTTCATTTTAGGAAAATTCTTTATCGTCTAGCATTGATGTTTTATATGAATTTGGTCAGTATAGTGATTATAGATTATAGTCAACTTTTTATATTTACTTGAGTTTTCATGGATTGGATAATGTACTTACATTAATTGATGTCCCACTTAAATGGAGGATTGAGGACCCAAAGATTACATTGAATTTGTTTTCTTTGGGAGGGATAGGAAGGGTGGTTGTGATTTTCTGATGTATGAAGTGCTAATTTGGTATGACTAAATAAATGATAATAATATGTAATTAATTAAAAGTTAGAATATCATAAATAAAAATTATTTATTTATGATATATATAAAAATTAAAATTAATTTATAAAAAATGTAATGGAACGTAGCAAAGCGTAGTGGAGTGTCCTGTGCATATACCGCCGATAAGTTGCCTATTATATCATTCCATGAGGTGTTTGATAAAATGTGTTTTGCTTATCAAATATTTAACAATATTGATGCTTGGTACATTTACTAAACCATCATCCCAATTTTGGAACAGTTTAGCATGAACATATGTTTCTTACTTTGGGTTAGTGGTTCCATCTTACCTTCTGCACGAGAATTTTTAATTACACATATATTTCATACTATAAAAATCAATATATCATATTAAAAGCTAAATAAGATTTACAAATTACCTTACAATTATATAGCATTAGAAATGACAATTATGTAGTGCTGAAAAAAAATGACCCATTATTCCTTTGGAAAAAAATGATAATTAATTCAATTCTTACCATAATTAATATAATAATATTAAGTTAATATATTTATTAGATAATAATAGTTTGATTCTATGTTATAGGACAACCAAAGTTAATTGATTTAGATTACTTAATCAATAATATCATTTAGGAAAATAATTATTTTCTTGACCGTCATGAGTTGCCCGAGAAAAAAGTTTTATTAACAAATTTATTTAACACAATTACAAATCAAACAATCATCAATATGTTTTAACTAATTATATTATTTGATTTTAAATTTTCATCATATAAAATAATGGATAAATAACAGTAAACTAAATTGATAACATTTTAAAAATATATAAAAGTTATAGTTTTATTATTTAAATTTAATTAAAATTTGGAATTTTTAATAGTTCTTATTAGCATGGATATCAAGAGAATAATTAACGCTTCTAAATACAAATATTTTAGTTATTATATATATAAACATTAAAATTATTTTATAAAATTTAGCGTATAACAGGGGAGCGGAGCGAAGCCGTCGCACGCACGCGACGGTACTAAAACTAGTTGTATCATAAACTTGCTCAAGGACTAATTGAATTAAAAAAATCCTTAAAGAATTTATTCATGCTTTCACTTCTTTGTGTGGTGGACATTCCCGCACAAAAATTCCGATGATCAAAAGCAAGAATATATTTTGCACGAATAAAGTATATCTTCTCTAAGCACTTATGATTGTAGCCCATATTTATCAATCATTGCTTTCCAATCAGATTCAAATTCTTCAACGGTGATAGATTGGTGAATGCACTTCCAAAATTGAATTTTAAATTCAGTATACAATTCAAATACTCTGGGACTTTTTTCTCAATGCGCCACATGCAATAGTGATGATTAATTGCAAGAAACACCCTTGCAACAACATTAGTGATAGCAGCATCTTGGTCCGTGATAATAGTTTTAGGAAAAGCTCCTAACATTGCTTCAAAAAATATAATATAATTTTTTTTCTTTTTTTTTTAATCTGTAAATTATAATTTAATTCTTCCATTGGATTAAAATACTTGATTTTGTTCTAATATGTAATTAAGAAAATTTCTTTCAAAAAATGGTGTTACCAATTCAAAGGACAACAACCAATTAAACGCATATATGATGTTGTCAAATGTCAACTTCTCTCTTAAATAGGATTGAGTCTAATATATAAGAATTTTCAAAACCCACTAAACAAAAGGGCACAAAACCAAATCAACTTTGATAATAATAATTCCAACACATAGATAAAGAATAGAATAGAACATATCACATCCTCGTTCAAAATCACACTTTAAAAATCAATGTTGGGCGAACAACCTTAAATGTTGCTTCAACTTCTGCGGGCATTTTGAATGGTATTAGGGAGTTTGGTAATATAGAAACGAGTACATGATCTGATTTTGGTAAAAACACAAAATTCATGACAACTTTTACGGTGTGAAAAAGAACTTGGGAAAAGGAATGTAGAGAGAGAGAGAAAAAACCATGAATATCCTAAGATACTATTATGTTCTAACAATGTGTCAATGATCTCGGTGGCAGAGAAGACAAGTAAATAGTTATAGCAAATTTGGAATGCGTGTAAATGAATATACTAAAATTTGAATTTTCATCTCTCCGACACAAATTTGTTAGTGCTCTACACATTCAAGGACAATAATTGCAAATTATGCTAAATTGCATTTTACCTTTAAATGAAACAAAATTTGGGATCTAACAAATTTATCCAATGAAAACTTACTGACATTGTGGTCAAATGAAAATTTATTAACATTTTGATTCAATCTATTATGTAGTTATATTGACAATCTTTTTTGTAACATTTTCGTCCCTTTGTGTTACGTAGACTCTTTCATTAACGATAACGAACGAAAGTTATTGAATGAATGAATTTGTCGCACTTTTTTCACTTTTGAGGATTAAAATTTGAATTTTCATCTTTCGGGAGAGAATTTGTCAAGTCCCTTCACATTTAGGGACGGAAATGATTATATTATCCTATTATGTTAATTGTATTGAATATTTGGATGAATTATGATATAAAATAATAGTTTTAAGAAAAAAGATCAAATTTAAGTGGGTAACCCGTTGGTCCAAACCAAACAAAGCCGTTCATGAATGAGTTAGGTTGAGTTTTTAAAAATATATCTGAAAATCGAACCGAACTGAACCAATCAAATTTGATTATATTGGGTCTTAAATTTGACCAAAATTGATCCATAAATACCTCTATTCTTTAGTAGGGGATCTAGAAAAATGATCAAACTTATGCAGTCTAATTAATTTGAATTTCAATCTGTTAATCTGTTATATATATTGATGAGTAATATTTAGGGACGATCATAACATTTACTAAAATAAGGACAAAAAAAAAATAGTCCTTGATTCAAAGCGTAAAATGTTGTCATATTAATCCTAAAAGTAAGAAAATTAAAATAAGTTTATATGCTATTACTTTAGTCTCTATACTTAGTTACTTATTATCATTTTTATTTTTAAAAAGAATGTTAATATTATCACTTAATTTATATAAAAAAGTTACATCGACATAAACATATAAAGTTGATCATGGATATAATAAGTTGATAAATATAATAGGTATGAACTATACGAACGAATTTAGTTTTATTATTATTATTATATCTGTGTGTTGTGTAAAAATTAACATGGTCAATGCAAGTGTGCATATAAACATACAAGTTACTTTTAGGGTAAATAATCAATTTAATTATCGAAAGTGAGACAATGTTATTTTAGTTTCTAAAATAATAAAATTCAAAAAAGATAAATTATATTGAAGATAGGAAATTAAACATATATAAGAATCGATAATCAGCATTAAAAAAATAAAAAGAATCGATAATAATTTAAATAAAATGAGAGAAGAAAATCCTTAGAAAACAATTGTTTCAAATATTATGTGTTCAGCCAATATGCTATTTATAAATAGAATAGACTACTCCATGTAATAGATAGTAGATAAGGTTCAATTCTACAAATCGTGATGATTCGAATCTTACGGGAATGTGATTATTATATTATTTGAATGATAATTACACTGAAATAATTAAATATTAAAAAGTTTTAAGTTAATCCTTGTAAATTAGGATTAAAACAAAAACAAATGGGGAATCAGGAAAAAAAGAGATATTAATTAATCAAAGATCCAACTGATCACCTAATCAGGGATTTGTGAATGAGAAATACAAGTCAGCTATCTTCATATCAATCAATGGGATTATCTCAAATTGATTCAGAATTTGATGGAATTGTTTGATTTTAAAGGGGTCGATAATTTCGCACGTTCTTTTTGTGATCATTCCACATTATTCAACCGTCACTACTTGAATTTCCACTATTAAATGCAATTTTTTCCTACGAGTTTATATTAATTAAAAATTCGCATGAAACGTTTTTCTTGCAGATTTTAATCCGCAAGTAATAACTCTGAAAATAATACATTTTTACGGATTTAAATTTCATAGCAAAATTTCCTGCCAAGTTAAAATTCGCAAAAAAATTTCTTGCAAAAAAAAATCAAAGTTTGTAAATTAAAATCTGCAAAAACATTCACAGGAAATTAATGTTTATCATCTTCTTCCAATTTATTCTTTGTGGAATTTCATTTGGAGGCTGAAGGTTACTCAACGTGTTAGTGTTCATCTGGCAAGTGCTGCATGCAAGGTTGTTGACGAGAAATAAGACAGCTAGGTGGGGTCTTGGTAATCCTTTTTGTCATAACTGTCGTAATGTTGAGGAAGACATTGTTCATGTATTACGGGATTGTCCATTAGCGTAGATCAAAGAAGTGATTTCTTTCGTGCCAGTTTTTTTAGATTGGATCCATTTAAATTTGAAGAATGAAGTGGGCCATTTTGCTAATAGAGGTTGGGCGGAGACTAGCATACGCAACCGAAACATGTTGCGTATGATGCGTAAAGAATATGGATAGTTGGATGTTAATTTCATATTTTTCATACTGGTTATACAAGAGTTTACTTTGCTTTTCATTTTGTACCCTGTAACTTATTATTATATACTATCCTTTTCGAATCAATTGGGTAATATTTGCCATTCATCGATCAAAGCATTTCTTAGCTGCATGCCACTCATAATTTATTCGTTTCTTTTCAATCTATTATTCATCAAATTTTTCTACTTTATTATTTCTATTTATATAAGCAAATACGATCACTTTATTTTTATTTCCATTTTTCACATTTATTTTCTACAAATTTAATTACAGTTCTTAGCAGCACAAAAATTTCTTGTGAAAGTTACCATGTTTATTTTTTTTATCTCCTAACACAAAAATCATCCATTCTTTTTCTTGTCACACTCAACAATACAAATATTTTATATTTACTCTTTATTTATTTAATATTTTCTTCTAGTTATCCATTTATATTGCTACAAAAATATAAAAATATACTTTTAGTTTTTTTTTGTTTTTTATTATATTAAGTTTGATCTCTTATTTTATTTTAAAAATATATTTTTAACCTTTTATATTTTTTAAGTGAGTTAAATAATTTTGTTAATTGTTAAAAACAAAAATCATTTTTACTATTGGAAAATAATTTTTAATCATTTTTTATTTATTTGATATGTGAAAATTGTCTCATTAATTTTTTAAGTAAGTTTTATCATATTTATGACAAATCACTCAAGTTTGGTTAAGTTAATATTGACTAGTTAAAAATTGCCTTGACTGATAATTAGCGTTCAATATGAACCTTTTTTTTAGCTCGAGCTTAATGCAAGCTTTTGAACAATTCGATTAATCTTGTTAGCTTGATTTAATTTAAAATTATTTTCCATATTTTTTGCAAAATAAAACTAATATGAAATTAATATATCAATTTAATGATATAATATATGTATAATTAAAATTTTATTTATTTCTAATTAATTTTGTATGAAAATTGTTTTGTATAAAATAAACAAAAGTATATATATTAGTATATAAATCAGTTGATTTATGAATTAATCAAGTAGAGCTAACAAAAATGTTTTGTATAAAATAAAACTATTTATAGCTCTACGGGTTGCTAACAAAAAAAGGTTCATATTGAACTCTAATTACCAGTTAAGATAATTTTTAACCAGTCAAGATTAACTTAACCAAACTTGAGTGATTTGTCATAAATATGACAAAACTTACTTGAAAAATTAATGAGACAATTTTCACATATCAAATAAATCAAAAAATGATTAAAAATCATTTTCCAATAGTAAAAATGATTATTATTTTAACAATTAACAAAATTATTTTGACTCACTTAAAAAATATAAAAGGTTAAAATGATTTTTTTAAAATAAAATAAGAGATCAAACTTAAT
>CM023944.1:20400093-20420051 GCA_013407115.1 Glycine latifolia | reverse complement strand
TGATTTTTGTGTTAGGAGATAAAAAAATAACATGGTAACTTCCACAATAAATTCTTGTGCTACTATACTCTCAAGAGAGCTACAATTAAATTTGTAGAAAATAAATGTGAAAAAATGGAAATAAAAATAAAGTGAACATATTTGCTTACATAAATAGAAATAATAAAGTAGAAAAATTTGATGAATAATAGACTGAAAAGAATCGAATAAATTATGTGTGGCATGGGGCTGAGAAATGCTAATGTAGCAGAGATTTAAAGCTTTTAGAGTCTGACCGATGAATTGAGAAATGTTACCCAATTGATTCGAAAAGGATAGTACTGTAATAAGCTACAAGGGTGCAAAATGAAAAGCCAAAAAGTAAACTCTTGCACAACCGGTAGCAACCCGTAGTATTGCAGCATGGAAAAGTGTGAAATTAACATCCAACGATCCACATTCCTCATGCATCATACACAACATGTTTCAGTTGTGTATACTAGACTCCGTTGGAGGTTTGGGCCACAACATGTTATTTCTTGTGGTTTCCAAGAAATAGGCATCAGGATGGGACTTTATAAGGCTCATTAATCCATAAACTGGTATCTTGAAAGGCTGTGATGATTACTATAGAGGTAACGTTCTGATGGAGGTCCAAGACAAGCCAAAGGTCTAGAAGGGGAGCTTGAAGCACTTCCTTTGGTGAGCTTCAAAGGACCAATGACAAGAGCTAGGACTCAAGCACTTCAAGACCATATTCAAGCTAACTTGGGCAAGCATGAAGTGACACACCAAATCAAGGATGACAAGAGCTAGATTTTGATGTCTCAAATCCAATTTAATTCAATAAATTCCAGCACTTGTTAGAAGAAATTCATCAAACACTTGTAAATAGGTTGTCACTGTTTTAATCGATTATTTTGGCCTTGTAACCGATTACAGCATTTCAGTTGCAAGCAGGAACCAAGGCCTTACTGCTTTAATCCATTAAATGGCTAGCGTAATCCATTATTTCAGTTCTTGATTGCTTTAATTGATTACAAGAGCGAATTAATCGATTATTCCAGTTTGAGATTGCAACTGCACATATTTTGGAAGCCAAATGTCACTTAGGGAAAACTTGCACTTCAAGCTTCATTTAGGCTTCATTTCACTTGTATTTTCATTACATTTTAGTTGCATTTAGCTTGTAATTCGTGGCCTATATAAGGTTCCAAAAATTGAATGTAACTAACTTTGGTTCATTAATACAATTTTTGAAAATTGTGTGAGAGTTTCTCTCTTGTTCTTATTCAAGAACTTCTTGAGTCTTATCAATGGCTTCCCAATGCTATTGTGGTGATTCTTCCTAGACTTATTGGAGAGCTTCTCCATGGTGTCTTCATCTTCATCCCTAACCTTTTTTCCATCTTCCATTTTCTGCAATTAAAACTTCTAAAATAGCCCCAATTCAAGGAGTGCTGGAAGCTTATGTGTTCTTGAGGTTTGCTTGAAGCTTGGGTTCTATTGCAAGGTAGATTTGGGAAAACTTAGCAGCTATGCGTTCAGCTGCCTTACATCACGTTCTTAACGGTATTCTTCTGAAAAAGGAATTTTTTATTGCTTAGCAATCTCCTCTTGAGGGGTTGGGTCTTTCTTAACACATATGGGTCGATCAAGGGTACTGTATGGGGGGGCCGGGGAGGGTGTTGATAAGAGGGTATGATGAACAATGGATTTGTGGATTTATTAAGAAAATTGGCATCACAAATTCATATATTGCATAATTGTGGGGTGGTTTGGAAGGTCTAAGATTAGCGCAGTTGAAAGGTTTTGTTAATGTGAAGTTGCAAATTGATTCCAAAGCTATTGTCATGAGTATTAATTTGTTAGGATCCAATTGCAAGATATGAGACTTGGAGTTCCACATTGAAATATGAGATTCTAGTGTGGGTTTTATAAGGCCTTGGACTCTCCAACTACAAAAGCTAGCTATTGTAGTTAGAGAGCCCAAGGCCTTATAAAGAAGTCCTATACCTTGTAATTGGATCCTAACGGCCAATCACGTTCTGCAACTCTAGCACCCCACGCGGGTTGGCTGTGCACTAGCCCTTTGACTAGTCCTGTGTTTATAAGGTCTTGGACTCTCCAACTACTCACAACTAGTCAGAGGTTGCTTCAGGTTGGCTTTTTTTGGAGAAGTTCGGGTCACTCATATTTATAGGGAAAGTAATAGATGTGTTGATGCTTTAGCTAATTTAGTTGGAGATTTGGATGAGGATTATTTGATGTTTGATTAGCCATCTTGTCTGCAATAGTTGTTGTGGGTCGACATTATTAGTGTTTCTTCTTCGCGTTTTGTTGTAGTGTAGTTTTTCTTTTGGGCCTTTAGGCCCCATTGTATATAAAAAAAATTAGCCTCTGTTGCAACCCTTTTCTATTGCCATTGCAATCCCTTCATTGTTCGAGCCCAAGGTAGACTTCATTTAATTTTGTGCTTTCTCTTTCTATTTCCCATTAACCATGTGCTTCCGGTTCGATTTTCAACGCCTAAATTAGGTGTTACGGTGATTCTCCAATTATTCTCTCGTACGTGTTGTGTCATCATTTTTTCATCCAAAAGGTATTTGTGGAAATCCTTTCAGGCTAAGTTCTAGATTTGGACTTTTTTTCTTCTTATTTTAGTAGAACTTTTTTAGCTAAAATACATTTTTGTCCTTATGAAATTACTAAAGTATAGATTTTGTCCTTGTAAAAGATTTTGTTTATTTTTCATTCTCGTAAAATTAAAATATGCTACTTCGAATCTAAACTCAGTTGATTCTCATACCTATGTGTCATTCTCCTTTCGATGTGTCACCCTCTAATTGACTCAGTTGTTGAACTATACTCTTATGATTTCTAGGGTTAACCCCCCCCCCCCCCTCCGCAATTGCTAAAAAGTTACCACAAATTTTCAAATCTCTCTTCCCTAACCTTCCATCATGGCTGATCAAGTTGATTGACCATCCCCTGTGAGATGCATACCCAAGCGTGGTGGTGAGTAGGAGCGACATTGTCGTGGATGGCGTTCATGGTTTGTGATGGAGATGGTGAACAGGTCGCACAAATTTGTGATAAAGGGTGGTGTTAGATTATTAATCCTACATTTGATTCAGGGATCAAAAATCCTTAAAAATAAGAAAACAACTAAAGTGAATAAACATTTATAATGCCTTCTTTCATTAAAAGAAGGAATAAATAGGTTGCAGGACCCAACGGTCCAAAATACAGTGGTAACTACTACTGTATTAGTACAGAAGCTTCGTGGAATAAAATTACATGTCATAAAGCTAGGTTTGCTCAAAATCCTTAGACCTAGAAGGTGGTCCAACATTGCGTTTGGGCCTAAGAGAAAAAGTGCAGCCCGTTGGACTATCAATGCTCTCCGAATCAAAAAGGTCATTATCCTCAATGACCAAAGAAAAGTCTAGAATTTGATGTGACACATCCTTTTTTGTTGCCAATGGTATAGATTCATTTGGAGCTAGATGCACAAAGATCATCACTTGATCAGAGGGTGGAGAAGAGTCTGTGTCTTCAGTAGAGTGGGTGCTAGCTAGATGCACTGTCTCGGGAATAGAATTAACTGATGCTGATAGGTTGGAGGGAGCAGTGTTGAGTTCCACTTTCTAAGTACGGTTACTTGAGCATCAGATGAGTGGGGAGATTCAAAGAATGCTTTCTCTTCTTCTATTAAGACAAACTCTTGGTCCTCTTTGATGGTGCATACCTCCTTTGGAAGGGTCGCCGGAGCTGTGGTTGTGGTCTGATGTAACGACGTAGAAGAGAAACATGGAACAATAGATGGAGCTTAGTTGATGCTGACAAGTCAAGAAGGTAGGCCATAACTCCAATGCATCTTTTAACTTTGAACATCCCATGATATTGGTGGAGGAATTTTTGCGAAGGCCTTATAGAGATGGAATTTTGTCGATAAGGTTTGATCTTTAACCAAACCTAATCTCCCCCTTCAAACTGAATGTTGCGGCAGTGTTTGTTGGCTTGAGCTAGCATGCGTTGGCGAGTGTATCACAATGTTTCTTTGATTCTTTCATTTATGGTTTTTCTTGTTTGCAGAACAGTGTCTACTTCGGTCATGAGAGAGGCTTTGGGCAAGTAATCCAATAGAGATGGCGGTTTCCGACCATAGAGTGCTTGGAAAAGTGTCATCCCAATGGCACTATGGAGCGTACTATTATACCAGTATTCAGTCAAATGTAAAAAGGATAACCATTTTTTTTGGATTCTCACCTGCAAAGGACTGTAAATAAAGTGCCTAATTATTTGTTCACTGATTCGGTTTGCCCATCTATCTTAGGGTGATAAGTTGTGGAAAATTTAAGTTGCGTCCCTTAGTGATGGAAAAGTTTGTGCCAAAATTGGCTTATGAAGATAAATCACAGTAAAAGACTATTGAATGTGGTACACCAGGTAAACGACACAGTTCTACCGAGAAACAAGAGGCCAAGCTTGAGGCTATGAAATTTGCTATTAGTGCAACAAAATGAGCATATTTTGGCAGGCGGTTGACCACAATACAAATAATAGGATGCCCATGTGAAATAGGTAAGTGTGTTAGGAAATCCATACAAATATCCTCCCATTCTTTTCTTGGTTGTGATAGGGGTTGTAACATACCTTGAGGTTTACTGTGGATATATTTGTTTTGTTGATAGGTGGTACAAATCATTGGATATGTCAAGCCAGTAGAATGAAGAAGTGACCCTAGAAAGCATTGGCTTAACTCTTGAATGACTAGTAGTGGAAGCAGTGTGATATTCTGATAATAACTGTTGGCACAAATTTTGAGTGTTGAGAAATAGAGTCTATTCTTAAAAAAGATAAGTCCTCTAGTCACATGGAAATTTTTTTGCATTTTAGTATCATTTTGGCATTTAAGGAAGAATTCATGACATTTTGTATCATCTTAATAAAGTTTTGTAGGGTTTGGAACAAGGCGGGTACATGTGAAGAGAATGTCAACAAGATAGCTTACCTTCAGTGTTCCTTCGAGAAAGAGCATCTCCAACTTGATTTTCGCTACCCAGGTTGTATAAGATGTCGTAGCAAAATCCTTGAAGCTTGGTGGCTTAGTGTTGTTGCTCAAGAGTCTGATAATTTTGGGTAAGCATATGTCTTAAGCTCTGTTTGTCTATATATACATTTCTAATCAAGTATTGCCTCCATTTCTTAATAGCTTTAGTTATGGCTTGCATTTCCGTTGCATATGTTGATGTATTTTGCATTTTTGGGCAAAGTATTTTACTGAAGAAGGGAATTGAATGACTCTGTTGGCTAAGGACTACTCCTACTGCAAAGGCAAATGCATCAGTTTCAATCTCAAAAGGCATATTGAAATTGGGCAAGCTGAGGAATGATGCCTATATGATAATGTCTTTTAACGTTTTATATTCCTGTATCATGTGTGTATTCCATTGAAATTGAACATTAGTGCGTAGTAGGTTCGTGAGAGGTGTGGCAATGACTGTATATTTTCGAATAAATTGATGATAAAAACCAATCAATCCTTAAAATCCACAAAGAGATGAGCGGTTTTGTGGTTGTGGTCATTCCTAATGGCTTGTGAAAACAATATGAGTAGCACACAAACCAAGAGGGGTGAATTGGTTCTTCTTGCCCCTTTAAAAAATTGCTTTAAAAATTAGAGTTTAATGGATTATATCACAAATCAAACTTAGAATGCCTTTGATCAATCAACCTTCAACCTTTATGAAATGCAGTTACAATAAGATTGCTTCTGTTGATTATGAAAGAGTTGAACCAGTGAATGACAATCAATAACCCAGAGAAAAGATTAGACAAGAAGAAAACAACACATAATTTATATTGGTTCACTTCTCAATTCAAAAGAAGCTACATCTAGTTTCCTAACCAACAAGCTAGGATCTTACTATATGCAATATGTTCTCACAAGTTTTACAATCACTCTTAATCAATCCTAGACTAAGAACAAGGCATCTAACACCTATAGACCCTTTGTGATCGAGACTTAGAGAAACAAACCTTCTCTAATCTCCCTCTAGAAAACCTATTTTAGAAAAACTCTAAGAAGCTATTGCACAAGTTACAAACACAAAATTTCTTAAAGAAATACAACAATGTAACAAGGAGAGATACAACCTGGAATCCAATGCAAATTTATGTGGATGATTAAAGAATCTTGAACCAAAGATTGAATAGAAATTTCAAAACAATCTCTCCAAAAATTTCTCTTTAGGAAGTGCCCAAAGGAAATCCTAACAAGGTTTCTAGATGTTTGTTAAAACAGAGGATTTGTGGGTCATAACAGATTAAGAGAAATCAGAGATACCACAACCTGAAACTAAAAAAGACAAACACTAAGCTAAGTTTTCATCAAAGTCCTTGAGACTCATCCTAGTCTCAATGTTGCCTAGTCTAGTCGTTATGTCTTCAAGGGAGGAATGAATATCAGTTGCATGTTCATGATGTAAAGCAAGCATAGTATCCATCTTTTGAATCATGAGAGATTTAAAAGGATTCCACTGCTGCTCAGCAAGTGCAACTTCAGCATCATCTTCCTCATCAGCTTCTTAATCCTCATCAGCAACTCCTTCAGGAGCTTGAGCTCTAGCCATAGTCCACCCATCAGGGGTGTTCATCATTCCTAGCTTGGTGAAGTGCTTCTTGGAGATTAGGTTGGTTATGGAGGTGGTGTTATCCACTATTTCATTGGCCACATCAATCTCAAAGTGATCAATGAACCTTGAGATCATGACAACATAAGGGAATTGAAAGCTTAGCACCCTCCTAGCCTTCATCATTGTTTCTTCAATAATCAAAATCCAATTGATTTGAGTCATTGTCTTCATTCCATACACGAACTGGAGATCATCATCAGTGATCTAGGCATGGTTGGTTGATCTTGGTGTCAGAATATAGGTGATTTAGCCTATTCACAGCAGCCTTAAAGCTTTTGCTTGCCTTCCGCTTGTTTGTCTTTTGATTCGTGGAGGAGGATAGTTGAGACATGGTGAAGAGGAAGAGTTTCGAAATAGGAAGGGGCAGAGTTTTGGTAGAGAAGAAGAAGAGGAAATCAAGAAAAATAGAGTTTTGCTTAAGGAGGAAGGTTGATTTTGGTGAGGAAAGTAAGCTCTTGGAAAGTGAATTTATAGAGCCAAAATAGGTTAAAGATTTGATGTTTCAAATCATAATTGCTAAAAACACAGAGCCCAATGTAGGCTAGGTTCAATGAACTTGAATTGAAAAGATAAGAATTCTGATTTTTCATTAAAAGTTGCTCAGATTTTGTAGAATTTGCACCCGTAATCGATTACAAGTCCCTTGTAATCAATTATCCCAAGGCAAAGAAATTCCCTTGAATCTCATGTAATCAATTAATTCGTTGGTGTAATCGATTACAATGTAAAAATTCAATGATGTAATCGATTAATCCGTGGATGTAATCGATTATGTCAGTGTGAAAGACCCAGTTTTGGCCTTTGGTCATCGATTACCATCTGTGGTAATTGATTTTCACAATGAATTATGCAAATTGAACAATGATTTTTATCAGAAAATGAATTTTGCAAAGTATGATGCATAAAGTACTTGTGAATTATGTTTCATGGTATCAAACACATCATTTTCATGCTAATCAATGTTGGATTCATCAAGTATGCCTAGCATGTTACTAAGGAGGAAGAATCTATCTCTTGCAAGGGGTTTTATGAATATGTCAACTAATTGATTATTTGTATCAATGAATTCTATTGAGCAATTACCCTTCAGTACATAATCTCTAAGAAAATGGTGTCTAATCTCAATGTGCTTTGTACTGGAGTGCATAAAGTGATTCTTAGAGAGGTTGATGGCACTGGTGTTGTCACATAGCAATGGAATTTGATTCATTTCAACACCAGAGTCTTGAAGTTATTGCTTGAGCCATAAGCTTGGGCATAACAATTACCAGCTGCAATATATTCTGCCTCAGCTGTTGAGAGTGTAACACATGATTGTTTTTTTACAGTGCCATGAGATCAAGGAACTTCCTAGTAGATGGCAGGTTCCACTTGTACTCTTCCTATCTAACTTGCAACCTGCAAAGTCAGAATCTGAATAACCAATTGAGTTTAGAGATGCACCTTTAGGATACCATTGACCAACTTTTGGAGTTGATTTTAGGTATTTAATGATCCTATTGACTGCTGTGAGGTGTGACTCTTTTGGATTGACTTGATATCTTGTACATAGGCACACACTCAACATGATGTTTGCACGACTTGCAATCAGATACATAATGAAAATCATGTGAATAACACATAAACCAAGAAGGGGGGTGAATTGGTTGTTCTTGGTCAATTAAAATTTCTTTAACAATCAGAGTTGAAAGAGATCATATCACAAAACAAACATAGAACACTTTCAATCAATCAAACTCTAATCTTTATAGAATGCAATTACGACAAAAATGTTTCGGTTGATTATGAAAAGTTATACCAACAAATGACAATTAATAATCAAAAGAAAAGAAAAAGAAGTAATCAACACCAAGATTTATACTGGTTCACTTCTCAATCTAGAAAAGCTACATCCAATTTCCTAACCAACTAGTTAGGATCTAACTATTTTCAAATGTTTTCTTACAAGCTTATACAATCACTCTTAATCAAACCGAAATTAAGAATAAGAAATCTAACTCCCTTAGATACTCTGTGATCAAGACTTAGAGAAAACCCTTATCTAATTTTCTCTCTCTAAAAACATATTCTAGACAAGCTTTAAGAAAACTATTGCACTAGTTACACAACTCAGAAATTCTAAAAAGAATTACAACCAAAATAGTAAGGAGAGAAACAACCTAATGATCCAATTCACATGAATGCAGATGATAAAGATTCTGAATCAAGGTTTAATGAATATCTCAAAAGAATCTCTCCAAATCCTTTTTCTTTTAGCAACAATTCTCAAAGGGAAATCCTCTGAAGATTTCTTTATGATTGATGAAACTGAGGATTTATGAGTCAAAACACTGAATAGCTCGTACTATCTTTTCTCTCTTCAGAAAGGGTTGTAATATTCGTTGTATTTAGTTTAAACAAGCAACATCTATTTATAGAGAAAAATGTTTTAACTGTCAGTAATCAATTAAATCACTTATGTAATCGATTAAAGTATTCTTGAGGGTTTCTGGAAAAGACTTGTGAACAATTTAATTGATTAAAATGCAATATAATCTATTATCACAGGAAGCTTTAATCAAAATAGTTGCCAAGTAATCGATTACCACCATGCTGTAATTGATTATCACAAGAAGTCCATTATGTGATTTTGAACTGTGTAATCGATGACCATAATCTCGTAATCGATTAAAATGTTCTTTGTTTTCAAGTAATAGATTACCACTTGCTAGTAATCGATTAAACCAATGAGAAAACATTTTTCCCAAAACTTGAAACTTGGAACACTTAGCTTTTTATGCACTCACAAAAACCTTGTGTTTCAGAAAAGATTTTTATGAAACTCTTGCTTTTGTGAAAACATGAATGCAAAAACATGAATGAGTTTTATGCAATGGATCATAGGAGGCATCAACTTAGACATAAATAAATTACAAATGTTATTCAATTGAATTGACATGTAAAAAGCCTAAACATTCCAATGTTTAAGATCCGCAGCTTCATTGATCTCTAGCTCCCCCTGAGTCTAACAATCTCCCTCTTTTTTGCTTTGGTCATGCCAAACTTTAATTGAACATCTTGATCCTTAGTGTTCTTTAGTAGAGAGTTTCCAGGAGTTATTATTTGATACCTGAAAAAGAATCAGCTTGCTAGCCAATATCTAATGTCAAGTATCCTTTGCAGAAGCTATACACATCATAAGCATTTTTATTGCTCCCCTTTTCTCATGTAATTTCATATCAATTCAGATTAGAGCAATTGTTATGTTCTGTTTAATCAGAGCAAATATTCATATATTTTTCTCCCCTTACTTTATTTTACTCCCCCTGCACCTTGCATATGTTTATTTTTCTCTTCCTTTTGGCTTATCAAAGGCAAAATATACCATTAATTGTGAAATAAGCAAAGGAAGATCAAAAAAACTTAAAAGCAATTTTATTTATTCAAGGATAAAAGTGCATACAACAAGGCAAGTCATCGAAGATCATAACAGAATATTAGAAAACAAAAACAACATAACCAAAAACAAGACAACGACTAAGATAAACTAAACATCAAAGTGCTTGAGACTCATCCTAGTCTTAATGTTGCCTAGTCTAGTGGTAATATCTTTTAGAGAGGAATGAACTTTAGCTAAATGTTCATGATGCAAAGCGATCATAGCATCCATCTTTTGAATCATTAGAGACTCAAAAGGACTCCACTGCTGCTCGGCAGGTGCAGCTTCAACATCTTCTTCCTCATCAACTTCTTGGTCCTCATCAATAACTCCTTGAGGAGCTTGAGCTCCAACCATGGTCTGCCCATTAGGGGTGTTCATCATTCCCAGCTTGGTGAGATGCTTCCTGGAGATGAGGTTGGTTATGTTGGTGGTTGATATGCTGCTAGCATATATTAGTTTTTAGGGTTAATTAATTAATGATTCATTCAATAATTAGTGATATAGGCTAGAATTAGTTAGGTTTATTTATTTATTTGTTATTATCTCATCTTATTATTATTTTTGGTTAATAGAAACCAACAAGAGAGGAAAAGAAGCAAAAAGGAGCAATCTGGCTTTTCGAACATTACACGCGATCCGCGCCAGCCTCCGCGCTAGTAGCGCCAGTATGTCAGAAAGAACCTTCATCATGGCTATCTCACGCGATTAGCTTGAGACCCCGCACTAGTCGCGCCACAATTATGCAGTTTCCTGTTTTAAATGATTTGGCACTGAAATAGCTGAGGAAAAAGGGGTTTGTTACCCTAATTAATATA
Source organism: Glycine latifolia (assembly GCA_013407115.1). Lineage (NCBI taxonomy): Eukaryota > Viridiplantae > Streptophyta > Magnoliopsida > Fabales > Fabaceae > Glycine > Glycine latifolia. The sequence goes on along the minus strand of CM023944.1, from coordinate 20,409,135 downwards.
TAAATGTGCGAGAGAAGTAAGGGCACTTTTGGAGATACAGAAACACAGAGAAGAACAGGCAGAGGGAAGATTAGAGTCAGTACGAGAAGATCGAAGGAAGACAGAGCAATTTATACTTCTTCTACTTTCTTTGTAATTCTCTCTTAGATACATGCTAGTTTTGCACTTAAGGTTAGATATGAACATGTTTGGCTAACTTCTCTTATTGTTGTTAAAGCCAGAACCAATGTGAACTCCTCTGTAACTTGATTGGTATTAATATGAAATTATGATAATTGTTTTATTTTACTTTGTTCTTCATTGAATTGTTCTTTATTAGACTTGGCCATTCTAGTAAAGTTCTAAGGGTTAGTGTTTACAATAGGGATGTTGGAACTCTAATTTCGGAAAACAGTAACATAACAGTTTTTACATTACCTAGGGATAGGGATGTATGATTGCAGAATTATTTGATGTATTCTCTTAATGCTTAGCTTAATAATTACTAAGGGATTAGGATTTCTAATTGGGTTAAAGGGTTAAATTACTAAGGGATTAGGATTTAACTAATTGCGCAAAAATACATCCTCTGAACAATTAGAAGTAATTGAAATTAAGAACCAATTCAAGTAAAGAAGGAGGGAACAAAGGGGAATGTGCTCTGACCACAATTATTTCTCATCGCTGTGTAATAATTAATTAAAATTCATTTTTGAATTCTCACCAATTTTCTGTTATTTATTTAATTTGCGTAATTTCCAAATACAACCATATTTTCTTCAAACTTATTATTTGTCTTCCAATTTCTAAGATAATAAGCTGCGATAAGATTGCATTCAATCCCTGTGGAGACGATACTTTACTTAATCACTTTATTACTTGAAACGAACGGTACACTTGCCGAATTCGCAACAGTGGTGTTGTCTATAATTTCATTTGTCACATCAATCTCAAAGTAGTCAATAAACCTTGATATCATGACAACATAAGGAAATTGATAGCTCAGTAGCCTCTTGGCCTTCATCATAGTTTCTTCAATCGCCAAAACACAATTGATTTGAGTTCCTGTCTTCATCCTATACACCAACTGAAGAGCATCATCAATGATTTGAGCATGGTTGGTTGATCTAGGTGTTAGGATGTAAGTAATGATGTTGTGAAGAAGCCTATCTTCAGCTGTCATGTGGCCAACACCTAATCTGTTTCCAATTTGAGCATGAGGATTCTACAACATACCTCTGTAGGTTTCCATCTTTGAGTAACCACCAATCTCTTCTTCAAGCCTTCGAACACCTCTAAAAGTGATACCGGCCACTGTATTCCACACAATGTCATCAATCACCATAGCCACTCCATTCACTTTGGAGTGGAGAATAGCATCCATTCTGGCCTTGGCACAAGTATAAAAGACTTTCACCAATTCAGGGTAATAGGTACCTTTCATCTTTAGCAATTTGGTGAGTCCTTATGCCTGCAGCATCTCAGGGAAATTGAATCCCTCATTGACAAACCAATTAAGCTCTAGATATTTGGGAGGCAGAACAAGCTTAGTGGCATGGAGCTGCATGTAGTTATTTCTTTCAGCCTCAGTGGAGAACCAGGTTTCTAACTTGTTCTCAGTAGCTTTGGAGCTTTGGCTAGCCTTCCTCTTGCTAGTTTTCAGCTTCTTTGAGAAGGATGGTTGAGACACGGTGAAGAGAATCATTTTGAAATAGGAATGTGCAAAGTTTTGGTAGAGGAGAAGAAGAGGTACAACAAGAAAAGTAGAGTTTTTCTTGAGAAGGAGTATTGATTTTTGGTCTGAGGAGTGTAGGCTCTTGCATTATGAATTTATAGAGCCAAACTAGTTTAAAATTTGAATTTTCAAATTAGAATAACTACTCTCACGAAGCCCAATGATGTCTGGGTTCACTGAATCAGAATTTGAATTTGAATTAAGAGATAAGGTTTATGAATTTTCATTAAAGCTGTGCAGAGTTATAGAAACGACAGTAGTAATCGATTTCGAAACCCTTGTAATTGATTATTCTAGGGCATAGGGATTCCTCTGAACCTCATGTAATCAACTAATTCATAGGTGTAATCGATTATTCTAGAAATTTTTTAAACTGTAATAACCCTAAACCCTCATGTAATCGATTAATTCGTTGGTGTACTCGATTACATCAGTGAGTTTTTACACAATAATTGATTAATCCGTGGATGTAATCGATTACATCAGTGAGTAAGGCCCAGTTCTGGCCTTTGGTAATTGATTACCATTTGTGATTATCGATTATCACAGATAATTATACAGTATGAATAGTGACATTTATCAGGATACAAATTTTGCTAAACATGATGCATCATGTACTTGTGAGTTAAATTGCATGTTATCAAACACATCATTTACATGATAATCAATGCTGGATTCATCAAGAATATCTAGCATGTTTCTTGGGAGAAAGAATCTATCTCTAGCAAGGGGTTTTGAAAATATGTCAGCTAATTGATTATTTGTATCAATGAATTCAATTGAACAATTACCCTTTTGAATTTGATCTCTGAGGAAATGATGTCTGATCTCAATGTGCTTTGTCCTTGAGTGCATAATTGGATTCTTGGATAGGTTGATGGCACTGGTGTTGTCACACCATAATGGACTTTTATTCATTTCAACACCATAGTCCTGTAGTTGTTTGATATGCTGCTAGCATATATTAGTTTTTAGGGTTAATTGATTAATGATTCATTCAATAATTAGTAATATAGGCTAGAATTAGTTAATTTTATTTATTTATTTATTATCTCATTTATTATTATTTTTGTTATTTAGGAACCAACAAGAGAGGAAAAGAAGCAAAAAGAAGCAACTTGTGCTCTCGAACATGCCATGCGATCCGCGCTAGTAGTGCAGCCTGTCAGGAGGAACTTTAAGCTCGAACATCTCACGCGATTAGCGTGAGGTACCATGCTAGTAGCGCCATCCTGTCAGGAGGAACTTTCAGCTTGAACATCTCACGCGATTAGCGTGAGATACCACGTTGATAGTGCCACAGTTACGCAGTTTCCTGTTTTAAATGATTTGGCATGAAAATAGCTGGGGAAAAAGGTTCTTGTTACTCTAATTAAATATATGGACGTGTGGGAGACAAAAAGGGACACTTTTGGCACAAGAGAAACACACAGAACCGCAGAGAAGAACAACAGAGATAGGATTAGAGTCAGGACAAGAAGATCGAAGGAAGACAGAGCAGTTTATACTTCTTCTACTTTCTTTGTATTTCTCTCCCTGATACATGTTAGTTTTGCACTTAAGGTTAGTTGTGAACATGTCTGGCTAACTCTCTTATTGTGGTTAGAGCCAGAACCAATGTGAACTCCTCTGTAACTTGATTGGTATTAATATGAAATTATGATAATTGTTTTATTTTGCTTTGTTCTTCATTAGATTATTCTTTACTGGACTTTGCCATTCTAGTAAAGTTCTAAGGGTTAGTGTTTACAATAGGGATGTTGGAACTCTAATTTCTGAAAGCAGTAAAATAACAGCTTTTACATTACCTAGGGATAGGGATGTATGACTGCATAATTATTTGATGTATTCTCTTAATGCTTAGCTTAAGAGGGAATTACTAAGGAATTAAGATTTCTAATTGGGTTAAAGGGTTAAATTACTAAGGGATTAGGATTTAACTAATTATGCAAAAATACATCCTCTGAACAATTAGAAGTAATTGAAACTAAGAACCAATTCAAGTAAAAAAGGTAGGGAACAAATGGGAATGTGCTATGACCAATATTATTTCTCATCACTGCGTAATAATTAAGTAAAATTCGTTTTTGAATTCTCGCCAATTTTCTATTATTTATTTAATTTGCGTAATTTCCAAATACAACCATATTCTCTTCAAACTTATTATTTGTCTTCCAATTTCTAAGATAATAAGCTGCGATAAGATTGCATTCAATCCCTGTGGAGACGATACTTTACTTACTCACTTTATTACTTGAAACGAACGGTACACTTGCCGATTTCGCAACATTGTTGCTTAAGCCACAGACTTTGAGCAAGCAACTACCAGTTGCAATATACTATGTCTCAGCTGTTGAGAGTATAACACATGACTGTTTCTTGCAGTGCCCTGAGATCAAGGAACTTCCTTGTATATGGCATGTTCCACATGTGCTCTTCCTTTCTAACTTGTAGCATGCAAAGTCAGAATCTGAATAACCAATTTAGTTTAGTGATGCACCTTTAGGATACCAGAGACCAACTTTTGGAGTTGATTTTAGGTATTTAATGATCTTTTGACTACTGTGATATGTGAATCTTTTGGATTGGCTTGCTATCTTGCACATAGGTATTTAATGTTCCTTTTCAATTGCATTCCATGCATTAGAGTCATTTGATTGAATGAAAATTTGCATTGAATTTTTCCAAAAACTGAAGTGTTCTCCCTCAAACATTGGAGGACGATTGAGGGAGGCATCCTTCTTGAAGGTAATTTGTGTGATATTTATTTTCTTTAAAGGAAACTAATGATCTTGAGCAACACACAAGAACCTGCTCTTGATACCAATTGAAAATAGTATGAACAACACACAAGAACCACGATGGCAGGGTGAATTGGTTGTTATTGGCCAATTAAAATTTCTTTAACAATCAGAGTTGAAAGGAATCGTATCACAAAACAAATGTTGAACACTTTCAATCAATCAAACACCAATCTTTATAGAATGCAATCATACCAAGAAAGTTTAAGTTGATTATGAAAAGTTATACCAACGAATGACAATTAATAACCACAAGAAAAGATAAAGAAGAAGTAATCAACATCAAGATTTATACTGATTCACTTCTCAACCTAGAGAAGCTACATCCAGCTCTCTTAACCAACTAGTTAGAGTTCAACTATTAGAAATTTGTTTCTTACAAGCTTATTAAATCACTATCAATCAAACAAAGATTAAGAACAAGAAATTTAACTTCCTTAGAGTCTCTGTGATCAAGACATAGAGAAAACCCTTCTCTACTCTTCCTTCTAGAAACACCTATTCTAAACAAGCTTTAAGAAAAACTATTGCTCAAGTTACACAACTTAGAAATTCTAAAAAGAATTACAACCAAAGTAGTATGGAGAGAAACAACCTGATGATCCACTACAGATGAATGCAAATGATTACCAAACTTGAATCAAGGTTGAATGAAAAATCTCAGAACATTCTCTCCAAGTTCTTCTTTAGAAAGTTGCCCAACAACGAAATCCTCTCTAGGTTTCTTGAAGCTTGAGGATTTGAGGGTCAAACACAGAATAACTCGTAGTATCTTTTCTCTCTTCAGAAAGGTTATGAAATGTCATTATTTCGTTGTTTTTAGTTAAAACAAGTAATATCTATTTATAGAGAAAACTATTTTAACTGTCAGTAATCGATTAAAGTGTTCTTGAGGTTTTCTGGAAAAGACTTATGAACAATGTAATTTATTAAATCGCAATGTAATCGATTATCACATGAAGCTTTGTGCAAAATAGTTGCCAAGTAATCGATTACCACCATGCTGTAATCGATTATCATAGGAAGTCCATTATGTGTTTTGTACTGTGTACTCAATTACCACAATCTCGTAATCGATTAAAATGTTCTTAGTTTTCAAGTAATAGATTACAACTTGCTGGTAATTGATTAAACCAGTGAGAAAATATTTTTCCAAAACTTGAAACATGTAACACTTGGCTTTTTATGCATTCATGAAATCCTTGTGTTTCAAAAAAGCTTTTTTATGAAAACATGAATGAGTTTTATGTAATGGATCATAGGAAGAATCTACTTAGACATACACAAATTACAAATGACATCAATTGAATTGGCATGTAAAAGCCTAAACATTTCATAGTCTAAGAACCTCAACTTCTTGATCCTCTCTAGTTCCCCCTGAGTCTAACAGTTTGAAGTCTACAAAACCAGGAGGTAGATCAACATATATTTCCTCCTCTATGTAACCATTTAGAAAGGCACTTTTTGCATCCATTTGAAATAATTTGAAGTCCATTAAACATGCAAATGCAAGCAGCAACCTTATTGCTTCTAATCTAGCAACAAAGGCATAGGTTTCTTCATAGTCAATGTCTTCTTCTTGGTTGTAACCCTTTGCAACCAATCCAACCTTATTTCTAACTATGATGCTACTCTCATCAAGTTTGTTTCTGAAAACCCACTTGGTGCCTATTGGCTTATGAGAATGAGATCTAGGAACAAGTTCTCATACTTCATTTCTCTTAAACTGATTTAGTTCATCATGCATAGCAAGTATCCAGTGTTCATCAAGTAATGCTTGATCAATATTTTTTGGTTCAATTTGAGATATAAAGGCCATATCACAACATAAATTTCTAAGATATGCTCTAGTGGATACTCCTTTAGATACTTCACCAATAATGTTGTTTATGGAGAGGTCTCTTGTAGTTCTCCAGTCTTTTGGCCTTTGAGTTAGAGTTGAAGGATCAACTTCTTCATTTGTTTCACTCTTTTTCGTCTCATCAGTTTCATTGGTATTGACATTTTCTTCCAATGGTCTTGCATCATTTTCAAAACTATTTTCCTCTTTTGAGGAGTTAGATTCATCACGGATAACATATACAGATTCTTCCTTACATAAGGTTCTTTTGTTGAATACTCTATATGCTTTACTTTTCATTGAATATCCAAGGAAGATTGTTTCATAAGCTTTTGCATCAAATTTTCCAAGAAATTCATTTCCATTGTTCAAAACAAAACATTTACAAGCAAAAGCTCTAAGGTATGAAATGTTTGATTTTCTACCTTTCTAAAGTTCATAAGGAGTTTTCTTTAAGATGTGCCTTATGAGAAATCTATTTAGAGTATAGCAAACAGTGCTCACTGCATCAGCTCAAAAATGTTTTGGCAAATTAGTTTCATAAAGAAGAGTTCTTGCACCTTCTTCAAGTGATCTATTTTTCCTCTCCACAACACCATTCTATTGAGTTTTTCCTGGAGTTGAAAAATTGTGGTTTATGCCATGTTCTTCACAGAAGTTTTCAAAATGTTCATTTTGGAATTCACCATCATGATCACTTCTTATTGAGACTATTTTGCAGCCTATTTCATTTTGTAAAAGCTTGGTTAATTTTCTGAAGGCATTAAAAGGATCACTCTTGGATTTCAAGAACAAAGTCCATGTAAATCTTGAGTAATCATCAACTATGACAAGTCCATAGTAATTGCCACCCAAACTTATAGTTCTTGAAGGACCAAACAAATGCACGCGAAGCAATTCAAGAGGTCTTGAGGTGGAAACAATGTTTTTGTTATTTTTGTTTGTTTCTCCTTTTGACAAGCATCACAAAGTTTGTCTTTTTCAACCTTGAGTTTATGCAATCTAGTTACTAGGTCCTTTCTTATGAACTTGTTCATATGTTGCATGTTGATGTGACTTGCTCTTCTATGCCAAAGCCATGATTCATCAATTTTACTTACTAAGTAGTTTATGTTATGAATGAATGCATGTTCTATTGCAAGTAAGTAAATGCTTCCTTTCCTTTTCCCAACATGGATTACCTCACCAGTTTTGCCATCACATATTAAGCAACAATTGTTGTTAAAGGATACCTTGAATCCTTTGTCACAAAGGTGGCTTATGCTAAATAGATTATGCTTTAGACCTTCAACATATAGCACATTTCTGATTTTGATTTTGCAACTATCACCAATGTTGCATTCTCCAATGATTTTCCCTTTGTTGTTGTCTCCATAGGTGACAAATCATTCTTCCTTTAATATCAGATTAGTGAGCATGGATTTATCACCTATCATGTGCCTAGAGCATCCACTATCTAAGTACCATAGTGAAGTTTTAGCTCTTAGACACGCTTGCAAAAATCAAATCAAGTGGCAAAGAAAGGTACCCAATTGAGGTTGGGTTCATAGGGGTTGGCTATTTTATTCTTTTTCTTAGGAACCCATATGCATTCTCCATTTGGCACAAAGAACCTTCTAGCATAACCCTTGTGTGGGGTGTGACCTTTCTTCATGCAGTAGTGACATGTTATAGATTTTGATCCTTTTTCAAAATGAGTCATTTTAGTATGCTTTGTTTTTGAAAACCTTTTTCGATTCATCTATTTTGGGGGTACAAACTTGGAGTTTTGAAAAGTTTTTGATTGATAGTTGTATCCCAATCCAGATTTATCAAAATCATACTTTTGCACACTTAACATTTGGTTTAACCTATATTTCCCTGGATAGAGCTTTTTCAAGAGATCTACCAAGTAGGAGTTTTCAGTTTGTAAAGTCATGCATTTTTCAAGATAGATTTTTTGAAATCATTAAATTCCTTTTTGTAAGACTTTGTTTTCATCTACTTTTGCAAAAAAAGAGACACACACACAACCATTTTCTTTGTAGCTTGAAACAAGTTTTTCATTTTCTTGTTTCACATTGCAAAGTTCTGCTTGCATTGGAGCTAGCTTCGTGGTATGCCATCAAAGGTGATAGAGGTCCATTGCAAGCTAAAGGTCTAGAAGGAAAGCTTGAAGCACTTCCTTTGGTGAGCTTTAAAGGACCAATGACAATAGTTAGGACTTAAGCACTTCAAGACCACATCCAAGCTAACTTGGACAAGCATGAAGAAGCACACTGATATGCTGTTAGCATATATAGTTTTTAGGCTAGTTTTATTAGGAAAATAGGAAGAATATAAGGAATAAATGATAGAATAAGTGTAAAAGTCATTAGTTTTATGTTTATCAGTGATTATATGCTATTTTGATGTTTAAGGTCAAGAAAAGCAAGAAAAGAAGCAAAAGAAAGAGCCAACTGAAGCTGAGATCTCGCGCTAACCGTGCCAGAAGCACTGGAGTATCGCGCTACTCGCGCCAACTTCGCGCTGATCGCGCCACAGCTACTGGAGCTTAGCGCTACTCACGCCAGACTCGCGCCCGTCGCGTGGGCGAGTGCGGGAATTCTGAATTAGCTTAAAGATAACATAAAATTGATGGGCTTTTACACTTATTCTATCATTTATTCCTTATATTCTTCCTATTTTCCTAATAAAACTAGCCTAAA
>CM023944.1:20379084-20399993 GCA_013407115.1 Glycine latifolia | reverse complement strand
TGCTCTATTCCTAGCAACGTAACGTAAAGAGTAAATTATTCAGTTCAAGGTTTAAGAGTACTTTCCAGTTAAACTTAAAACCTTATTTCATGAAACTATTGATCAAGTAGAATTAAGCATTAAGTATGGAATAAATTTACCAATAATAAATAGAAAAGACTTATGCATAAATAAATATTAAAAGAGATATTTAAGGGTAAGAAGATTACATCCAATCCTTTGAGAGAAGCTAGCCAAGCATGGAGAGAACCTCCTTAAAAGAATAGATGAAAGGACTCATCACCGCTTCTTTTCGGCAGAGTTTCCACACTAATCCTCACCTCTCTCACTATCCTAAACTACTTACTAACAAAGCTTTAAAGTGCATGAAGCTTAGGAACAAGCTTGGGAGCAAGGAGGAAGGAGAGAAATGAGTTGAAGAAAAGTGAGATTTCCTTGGGGGAGTGCATGGCTATTTATAGGGGGCTGGCTGCTCGAGTTCACTTGCCCAAGCGAGTGTTTTTGCCTTTGTTTGCTCACTTGGGCGAGCTTATAACCCACTTGGAGGCCCACTTGTAGAAGCCACTCGCCCAGGCGAGTGTTTTGTGCATGTTTCACTCGCTTGGGCGAGTTAAACGTACCATCCAAAAGAAGCTTTTGGGCCTTGATGGATTTTGGGCCTGTTTTGCTTGTTGTACCTCCCATGTTTACTTTTATGATCCATTTTTGCTTGCTTTATGTGTTCGGAAGTTTCGTAAATCCTTTAACCTATCAAAAAGCAAGAAAGGACTGGATAAATCTTCAAGAATATGAACACAACATTCATCCTAAACACTAAATGCAAACTAACTAAATTAGGGCAAGTTTTTATAGATATTCTTAGTAAAAATAAAAGATAAGTACCTTTAATGTAACCCTAATTTCACTATGTTATGGCACTTATCAAAGAGTAACCAACAGAGATGACTTCGCGCATAAAGGGTTGCTCGATTGAGCCCCCTGAATCAATACCATCGAGACCCAAAGCAGAGTCAGAGATGGGAGATACAGACATTATCAAAGAAGAAGAGGGGTGTACCTTGAACGAAGAAAGAATAATGACAAGGCAAGAAGAAGATCAAGAAAATTCTAGAAGCAATAAGGTCAAGATTGCAAGAATGATAGTGACAGAAACGTCATGCATCCAATCCATTTAATTGGAGGCGCAACCATTCAGTTACTGACGGGATTTGCAATGATTCCCTTGAAATCTGTGCCACGATTAAACTCCACTCACTCTCTAATGCACGACTCCATTACGTGCCCACTACACAATTTACACGTATGCAAGAGTACTGTGTGTGCGCTGCATGCACCTATGGCAAAAGACAAGTGTAATGCTTGTTTTCAATATAGTCTCCAATGGTCAGATAATGGTAAAAATGTCCAACTTTGACACTTCACTTGCCTAGCATGTCCGACCTCACCTACAGAATAAAACCTGTCCTCCTTCGACAATTAAAAAGTGACAACCCGGACAATGTATGTCCAGGATGGGAGGTTTGCAAGACTCACCATATTTGCATTTCTCGCATTTATTAAGGTTACCTCCATCGACGCCAGACAACACTTGTCCATACTCGAGGGCTCCATAAGCTTGCGACTCTCTTACTTGTCAAGTCTACCACCCTTGACACCAGACAATCTCTATCAATATAAAACACTCTTACAACCTCTTTCGCTCGCAAGTTCGCTCAAAGGATGGGGGGCTTATGTACTGTCAAAAATATGGAAAATACACGTGGCCACTTATGTGGGACCTTCTGTACACTTGTCAACCATCCACGTTAGCCCAACTATAGGAGCTCGGACGCACTCCCCTCAACAGTCGGGTTGTTACTCTTAATAGGTTATCTTTAAGCTTATTTATTAAAATATTATTGATAATGTTGCAACCATATTTCAAATAATAAGTACCTGATTTTCTACAAGCTACAAATTATCTACAAGGTACAAATTATCTACAACCTGCAATTTTCTATTATCCTTATCTACAAGTTAATTATTTACAAAGGCCCAAGGTCCACACTTTACACTATAAATACAGGTTTCATCTAACCTTTCTACACACACACATATTCACACAATCAAACTCACACGAGTTACACACTTGCCATACATAGCATACTCATTCTCATACTCTCTTTATATGCTTTGTTGTCATATAATTGATGGACTTACTTGAGCGTCAAAGTCCTCTCCTTTGTTTTGCAGGTCCCCCCTATTAACAAGGCTGACTCATTGTCCGACATGCAAAGTCTGGAACCCATCTGGACCACGTCTACTCTTACGTGTGGTACTTCCAGATTTTGGTAAGAACATATACTTTATCTTGACAGTATCTCTATCCGATGTGGAATTTGGGTTTTCCCCACTTATATTTCATTTAAGGTGCAAGAGTTCTTTTTACACAACTGTCATCCCTGATCCAATGTTTCATAGACAGCCAAACACATTGAGGTAACATACTCTAACATTCCTTGGGCATATCTATGTCCTAGTATCTCATCTGTAAATATTTGGCAGTTTTCATTGATAATGCCAGCTTTTTCAGCTGTTGTAAATAAAAAAGAGTTTTAGCTAATGCTATGTACTAATATTAATATGTTGTACTGAAATGAATCGATATTAACATCAACAGCAATACAAGATGGATTTGTTGTTTGGCTATTTCAAATCACCCAGTTGCTCTAGAAAACAAAAACATAAAACCCTTTATACATAGAAATTTGAAACAATTAAACCATAGAAAAGAAAGAAAGATGAAAATAAAAATCGATCCATCTTCTTGTCTTGTTGATTATTTCATTTTCAACCTCTTGAAATCCATGGCAATGCAAGGGATTCTTCATATTCCAGCACATATATGAACATTCATCTCCTAAAACTCCAAGCTGATATAGAAAACAATGGTCTGTCACTCCAGCAAACAAGTAAACAATCATTCTCTTCTCGAAATTTGTATTTATTACTATATCTCTGCAACAGATTCTTTGCTTCTATCCTCCCATTGTAGCTCAAAGGTACCTTTACAAAACCAGCCATTTCAAGTCTTCGAATCCATTTCTCAAGTTTCTCATGTCTCTCCTTTCTATCAACGCCCTCACAAGCAATGATGTTTTTTATCTGCTTTCCTAGAAGCATGCTCTCAAGTTTTTGCCTCTCTATTGATGTTCTCATAACAGTAGAGTCCAAGCAGTCAAACAATGCACTGTAAAAGTACAATGCTCTATCAACTCTCTCCATCAAATTGGAACCATTCAGATTTGATTCTTGTTCAGTAATGACTACCAGTTTTGGTTGGAGTTTTCGAATAGCATTGAGAAAGATCCCCATCTTAGGTGAGGCACCTAAGGAAAGAGGCGACAAAGCAGAATCAGGACTCAAGATATATGCGTTGATCATATCTCTCTCAAGGCACTCTGCAAAAGTCCTTTGGCCCATATGCACTACTCTTTGCAGATTCATAGATGTTGCCGCGGCTGGTGAGATCCTCCCCGCCATATCATCATCAGTGGCAAGAAGAGAATGCAGCTGAAGAACAGAAGTGATTGCAAGAGCATCTCCTATCTTTACAGGCAACTTCTCAAAGTCAACATCTTCCAATTTGCTAACAATTGGATAGAACTGCAAAGGAAAATCCAATTTCCCAGCTTCAGTTGTCAAATGAAAGTTCATTTGGTCTAGCACTTCTTTCTTCTCATGAATTCCTGTAATTTTCAGATGAGGTGGACCTCCCTGACGGTTTTTGAAAGTTAGTAGAAGATCTATCCATTGAGCTGGTTCACAACAGTGAAGATCAATAATGTGAACAACCTTTTCATACTCCATGGCCTCTGCAATGGCTTGGTTTGTGATCAGGTATGAGAACTTCAAAAATGGACACAATTCATAGAAGAATTTCTGAACAAGGATATCTTCAGAAGACAATGATGTTTTTGATGGATTGAGAGACTTATATACACCAGGCAAATTTTTTATTATCCTGTAACCGAGTGCTTCACTGAAATAAGTGACCATTCTTTGCACTGCATTACCATCAGGAGATGAAATCTGAGATATGTACTCAAGGCCAATATCTGCATTCTTGATGCTTCCAGATGCAACACATTTGGCACAGTCAATCAGAAGACTTATTGGATTTAAGCCCTGGGAGTCCCATCTCAGCTCCCTCAGCCACTGGTATGGCGAACCTAATCAATCCATAATAGCTGGATTAGCATAAGTGAGAGTCGTAGGTGTGAAAAGAGAAAATATAGGATGCTCATTCCACTCAGATCATGTACATGTTAGAAAAAAGCAGTTCCAAATACAGTTTTGTCAATTAGACAATGATACATGGGAGTTTTCTTCTTCCTTTCCTTTTCAGAAGATATTACTTTTTGGTAGTGAGAAAAACAGTGAACTCTCTTATGTTTCTTTCTTGTTTTACAAAAAAAAACTTTGGTTTTTAACCAAGCTAAATGGTGTTGTGTGATCAACCTAACCAACTTTACCTAGTGGAACAAGGTATTATTATTGTTGTATGTTTTTTAATTAAAAAAGTGATTCGTTAGGAAAAACACAAATGAACAGGCAAAGTTCTTACTGTAAACAGGTGATGAAGTTCATGGGGTAATTATTCTGCTCTTTTATCAAACTCAGACTGTGTAAAAGAAAAGTTAATTGAAGAGAAAAAATAAAGTTTCATATAAAAAGGTGCAATAATAATGCATATATATATCATTTTTAGTAATTGATCAAATTATCATGCACCTAAGATCACAGCCTGGTTACTTATTTTACATTTGTTCAGAATTTCATATACAATCTATGATTCTGTTGTGGAAGCAGCTGTTGTTTCCCATTTCAAAGGGAAATTTTAATTAATATTTCTACACTGCAAATACTATCTCCTAAAAATCTCAACAGGATGCAATATCCAATGACCAAGCATATTTTTGTGCTTTTTTGGTGAGTTTAGTTTAGTATTTTAATATTTATACTAACAAAATTTTTACATACTTACACTGTTATGCTCTGGATTTATTTCCATTATTTTTCAAGGGCTAAAACTTTTAACAGCTATTGAGCGATCATATCTTAAGGAAGCATGTGAACAGTTTAAAGTTTCTATTGTTTTCTACCCTTTCTGTTTCTAATGCAGTATTTTCTTTAACCATGAATTTCATAAAGGCGAAAAAACAAAATATTATTACCTGAGTCCATAAGGTGCAAAACCAAAAGTCCAAAAATGTTCCTCAGCTTGATGCAAAGCTCTACAGTGTTTGGTGATGTGGGGATTTATAGTTGAGTTAAAGCTCTTGCCTTGAAGAGTTTTCCCTAGAATGGACAAGAGAAGTGGTTGATAATGTCACCTCTAATTTGTCATCCTTCAGGCAGCAAAGAATATGCAATTTGTCAATTGCTAAACCCTCCCCGCCCGGAATTGTCTCTTTGTAGAGTAGAAGATTTTAGTGCTGGCCAAAACGGGTTATTTATCAAAAACAAGCATGTCCAAACGGGCCAGCACTTGTTTCTTAGTGGTTGGTGATGAGGATAGCAAGGAAAATCTTAGGAAGATCCTCCAAAAGAAAATTTGGATTCATGTTAAAGGTTAGACCCTCCACTTGGGAACTTCTCCTTGGACAAAGGAGAAAACAAACAGGTTTTATATGCATATTCACACATTGGAAGTGGTTACAATATCTTGTGCTCTCTATGCAACAAGTAGTGTTCTTCTAAGCACTGCACAAACTTCGAACTTTTATATATATAATAATAATCAAGTTGGCTTAGAATAAGCTTCATTCAAGGCGCATAATCAAAGGTCATTGGTAAGGACATTTTGGATCAGTGTCCTATATGGATAACATTTGTAACAAAATAACAAATTGATTCATGAATTCTTTATTATTAGGATTTTGTTAGCCGATTATTCAACAGGTTTTTGCCACAACATATAAAAACAAAAAATAAACGTAAGAATGTGGTCCGAGTGGTCTAAAATAATTGTCCAATAGCGATGCACAATGTACAGGAAAGAATAATCACTCAAACAATTTTACTGCTTCTAGAAGAAATATTGTTTATAACCAACGAGAATAAATATAAAATCTTCCAATAAATGGTTTTAACTAGAAAAAAAATTGATAGAGTTATTTATTTAAATTCAAATTTGACTCAATTAAAATTATGAGAGAAGACGTGATCAATCTAATTTTTTGATATAATATATAATATTAACATTATGCATACATAATTAAATTATAAAATTAAAATGAACGATATTAACATAAATAAAATATTATATTATACAAAATATTACTCGCTTAAGTCAATTTTTTTATTATTAGTATAGTTATTAAAAAATTATATTTTAAAAAAAATATAGGCCAAACCATATTATATTATATTATACTATATTATATTATATTATATTATATTAAACAAACCATATTAGAATGACTCATCAACTCAAAATAGGGTTTAGGATATGACATCCTCAAAATCCATCAAATTTAATTTGAAATCCAATTGGACGGGTCATGAAATTCCTGAAAACATTTGATATAATTATTTTGGTACGTTAACATCATAGGATTACGGGCAGGTGCAAGTTTCGATCCTTTGACTTCCTATTCTATATGCAATGTGGCATCTTTAGCATGTTTGATACACAATGCAGTAATAGAAGAGCACCACAACACAAAGTTATAGGATAACTTTTCTTCTTGTATATCGTTCGATGAATGATGAACCGCACAAATCTATTAACACCAAATTTACCATAATACTCTTTTTAATATATCTTAATAGTAAGTTCACTTAACTATTTGAAAACATCACGCTCCCGCACCATTTCCATTGTAGTGTGACTGCAAGTGAAAGAGCAAAACAGGATCCACTTTGAAAATGACGAGTTGGTTTGGATTATCGTCTTCAAGTGCATAAAAGAGTAAAAGAAATTCCCCATGTAAATTAAAATGAGGAAGACGTGCAACCGTTGTGAGAAAAGAGTGAGACATGCAAAGTGGGAAGGATAATTTTTTACTTTTAATTCTGTTACGCAGGGCAGTACGTTGTTCTCTTATTTAGTGGATAACAATATTTTTATGTTAAAAAAATTCATTAAAAGAATATCAATCTTGTGAAGTTTTAGGTTTAAACCTTGCTTGCAAGATCTGTTGGTAAATGAAGATTGCTTTCTGCCGTAAAAAAAACAGTTATATGATAAATAAAAAATAACTCAATGCCTAATGCCCTATATATATGGTTGTGTATGTAGTATTTTCCTTTACAAAATATACAAATTGCTGCCAAACTAAGCCTTGGTTATAATGCCCCATAATTTTACAAACACATCCAATAATGAGGTACAAAAGTACAAAAAATATGGTATTCACCTTGATTAGTGGATTGGCAACCAAAAATCCAACTTTAAGGGGAAAATGCAAGTCAGCTGCCCCAAACGAACCGAAAAATGTTCCTACTGGCAACTGCATTGATCACATTGTTACTCTGTCTTCTAAGCATCTCTTCTTGGGCACTACCATCACCATCCTATCAAATCAAACGATTAGAGTGGGAAAAATTAGAAGGGGGGAGGGAGCAAAAGTTAGTGACAAAGTATCCAACAAAGAACTGAATGAACCCCATGAAATAGACTGGCTCTTAAATACTAATGCAATTTCTCAAGATTCTAAAATCTATTATTCCTAACATAAGGCAATTTTTCGCTGACCGCTATAGGCAATTTGTGAATGGAAGCCCACCATGGGGCCCCATAAGGGACAATGGCGTGTTTATATGGCAGAATTTCACCCTTCCACCATCTACCGTTGATAACACTGTTAAGATATAGACCCGGATCCCGATCCATAATTCAGGAAATTGCAGCTTTTATCTCATCCATACTGAATGGGTACTGAAGTACTTGGAATCAAATTCATTGCCTGTGTTTTAGTTTAAATGGAATATCCTCTCCCCTTATGCCATTTTTTGTACACACTAGCAAAACAATAAAGCTATTCAAATACTAAAATTAACTAAAAAATCAACAAAACAAAGAGTATCAATTAAAAGTTCTATATTTAATTCAATTCAAAAGCTATCCAAAGATTTTTCAAATCCTAGTTATAAAATGTAACTTATGTGGGAATAGAACACAGTGCACTATAGTATCCAAACCCATACTCAAAGAAATCCTTGCAAGTACTCGTCCAATCCAAATACAATTTTAATTTCTAGACAATTGACTTCCTATTAGGGAGAAAGAAATGGGGACTCACGAGTAGTGAGTAAGCACGGGCAAGAGAGATAAGCGTGGGGAACAAATCCAACACAGCCATGGCAACCTCCTCCGTAACCTGTGGGACCTGCATTTGCAAATTTCAAAATGTTTAAATAATAAACATTTAATTAATGACTTATAGGATGAAAAATTTAGATATTAGAATTACTCATCCAATTTTACAAAAAATCCCAATTCATTATGCAAAACATAGGCTCAAGAATGAAAAACACGTTCAGTAAAAAAGGAAAGAGAATTCATCAAAGTACTACTGAATTCAAAAATCAAAATTAAGTCTGCAGTTTAAGCTGTGCTGTGATTTCTGAAAATTGCCTGTAAATAGTGTTTCAAAGCTAAATTACACCAGAATGTGGTGTAGATGTGTTGTAACTTGCAAATTAAAAAGATACTCAAGGTCACTGGATTCAATTTAGTCAGACAAACTAAACAACCAATAGAAAAACAGTTTAATTTTTAAATTGTTAATACCTGCATAAGCTGCATGGCAAATTCATCACTAACTGTCATTTTTTCAAGGTCTTGACACCTTTTAATAAATTCATCAAAGGAAGGACATGTCACAAAGCCTTTAACATTGTCTTCAAAAATTTCTGACTTGTAATATTGAGAAATTTATTGGGTAAGATAACCATACTTCCTTTGAGTATCACCTAAGCCACTTGTTCTCTGTACATCAAATCCCTCTAATATCTCTGTTAACTACTAGGAAAATTAGTTTTAACATCGTTAAGATAACATCGGTTTTCTCAAAAACCGATGTTAACGAAAACGCGGTGGCAAATTCGTAATTAATAGGATATGCTTAACATCGGTTTTTAAGATTGTTAAGAAAACCGATGTTAACAAAAACACGTTAACATTTATTTTTAAGAAAACCGATGTTAACAGGAACACGTTAACATCGGTTTTATTACCAGGAACAAGCTAACATCAGTTTTTTAGGTTTTTAAGAAAATTGATGTTAACAGAAACACGTTAATATTGGTTTTTCAATGAAAATCGATGTTGTTGTTGTTATTATAAAAGTTGGGCCCCCAAATTAAACACCATTTACTCCTATGCCTATCTCTCACTCTGATTCTCAAGCTCACGATTTTCCTGCTAATGTGACTCTCACCCTTCACTGCTCGTTCTCTCAGGCTTTTGCTGCTCGCTCACACTCGAAGCGTACCTTGTAATGACCTGCCTTGTCGCTACTATATATACTCTTAATCATGTTTTTCAATCACGATTTATAGTTGAAAATCCCTTTAAGTTGATTATAAAAATAGTAGTAAATTTTTCGCATGAACATAATCAATATCAAGAATTAAAACAAGAATATTTAATGATGAAATACCTCGTAATATATTTATATAAGAACATAACTTGGTTGTGATTACAAATAACCATGTCTGAAGGGTACAAAATTCTCAAAAGAAACAAATGATTAACTAACTATGAATGAGTTGTCACGGTACAACTCATGGCCGGGATCTGGTCCGATGCCATCCCGACATCAAAATATATCTATAGGCCGGGATCTAATCTAACATTATCCCGACTACTTGTCGGCTCCAACAAAAGAAAGTATCTCTGCCTGCTACTGCCCGTCTGCTCACAAGAACACGGTTCGTGATCATCACAGGTACCAAAACCACATGACACAAGAAAGCAAAGGTGAGTTCATCATGTAAAATAATAAATAGTAGATAACATCAGCTAATAGAAGACAATACGGTCATTGCAATAATACAATAATATTCAAGTATTTTTGCACACAATCAATCATGGACAACCCATCCAACAACATATCACAGTACATCTTATAAGAACTAGTCATGATACATGCCCCTGACTTTTCTCTCAGCATGCATTGTGGTACCATCTCCGAAAATAGGCCAAATCCATGGTTCAAATGATAGCTACAGTTGACGTCGGGGTCACTCTGTTGTGCACAGGACTCATCCCCCCATGGTGATCAGCCAATAATGGGTGTCATAAGGATATCCTTATAGACGTGGGCCCCTAGTACTTCTCGTACTATTACAATCAATCATCCTACTTCCATCATGCAAATGAAATATGTTACATAGGAACCATTAATGTATGACCCGGCCCGGGATCAACTCGTTCTGGCTAGGATAATGTCATACAACCGCTATGTACATACATATGTCTCATGGGCACCATCAATGTATGGCCCGGCCCGGGATCAACTTGTCTTGGTTAGGATAATGCCATACACCCCCCATGTACATATATTTGTCTCATGGGCACCATCAATGTATGGCCTGACCTGGGATCAACTCGTCCTGGCTAGGATAATGCTATACACCCCCCATGTACATATATGCTGACCCATTCTCGGGCCTACTGATGCACTGATCATGGTCCTCGTAAGCTTAACAACCCGGTCTCGACATCTCACATCTATACATAGAATATCACCATGGTATCATCAATGTATTTAATATCTCAAGCCATAGGCCGACTTCAACGTAATCACATACGTCATTCACAAACACTATAAAAAAGTGAACAGGTGTCAAGTATTAGGTGTCCGGGTTGGCACTTAGATATACTATCTTAAGGTAAGAATCTGAACAAGGTCGGAATCAGCACTATGCAATCGATTACATAAGTGTTGTAATCAATTATAACAGTTGGCGCTTGCAAGACTCAAGGTTGTTCGGGTAAGGGAACCCGGTAGTTCTCAAAGAGAAGGTACGAGCTCTGTCAAGTAAGTAAGGTACGAGCTCTGCCGAGTAAGTAACCTGGTAGCTCTATTCCTGAGAAGTAACTTGAGCTTAACAGCTCCAAAGTACAACCCTGGGTAAGGAACCCGGTATGCAGACGTCCGCCAACAAGGACTAAGTTACGTCCTGCATGCATACATGCATGCTACCTAAATCGCTCAACTCGGCCAACTCATCTCGGTAGCCGACATTACAAACAAAGGTTTGACACATATATGCAACTCGGCCAACCCTTCTCGGTTGTCGACATCACAAACAAAGGTTTGACACATATATGTAACTCGGCCAACCCTTCCCGGTAGCCGACATCACAAACAGGTTTGACACATATATGCAACTTGCCTAGCCCGACTTACCCAATCCGATAGTCGTCTTCTTCACAAACACATCACAACAAAACTTCATCAATTTATTTCACGCAAAACATCAGAACACATATACCTACTGCATCTCAACCATGATATCTAAAACCATTATTAACACAATAAAACTCCCCTTACTTGGGCAAGAATTCCTTTCTTTCAAACTAACATGAGTTTTGTTCGAACATAAGTTCTCACAGTAACCAGGAATGAAAGGGATTAAGCTCCGTTCATGAGTTCCTCTTAACGTAGAGGTTTTTTCGCTACAACTACGGTGGTTCTTGAGAGTTAAAGGTGGTATAGAGGGTTGATGAAGAGCAGTTTCTGGGTGCAAGAGAGTTTAGAGAGAAAAGAAGAGAAACACGCACAGAGGTGAGAACGAACATGCTTCATACGCTGCTATATATATATATGTGGAGCTACTAAGGCAAGTTGCCAACATGCGTGAACGGACAGCTACCATAGCCACAATAGTTGCCAACTTGCATGTACGGACAACTATCTTAGCAACAAATTTTGACTCACGTTCCTCAAGCACAATTACCAATGCAAAACACTTTACAACAAATTTGCAAGAATTACTACATCCTTCAAGCACAAATACCAATGCACAGCCATTTGCAAGAATTATATTAAACAATTAAGCAACACAAAAATATCTATCAACTTATAATTTTTCAAGGTGTTCCATACCTCACGACTTGAAATCGTTGTTTCTCAATCCCAGGTTAGTAGCATTATAAGGTAATGTATGGGATGCATTAGCCCAAACTTTGGACCTCACAATCTAACTTTAGACCAGGTTACTCCCACTGTCACTCTCATGGCACTTCCAGCCAGGTGTCTTTCTTGCTCTCATTGTCTGTGTTGGGCTAACTCTCACAGTGCTTCCACTCTTGGTGTCCTTCTCGGTGGTGTCGCTCTTGATCTCACTGTTGGTGTCGTTCTCAGTGGTGATTCTCTCGCTTGAAACTCTCTGCGACTCCCATAAGGTTAGCATTCCTCTTCTCGTTTATGTTCTAGGATTCTTCTTCTTGTTCTTGTGTTTTTTCCCCTAAAGTACTTAAAAACTTTTGTGGCTTGTTAGTTGATTTTCAGTATCATTGATGTTGGATGGTAATATTCTGTGGGGAATGATTTCTCATTAGTCACTAATTTTTCCTCTATCTACAAGTGAAGTACGGTATTGATAGAGTAATTAACACTTTTGATATCAGGTTAGACACTTAAGTACAAATTGTACATGCTTGTTCTTTTCTATTTACTTTTGGGGTTCTACTAAGCATAGGTGTTGCTTGAACAACCTGCCTAGGGTGGTACAACTGTAGGGACTGGATTGAATACCAACAAGGGGTAACTATTCTTCTTTTTTATATCTAAGTGATGGTTCTTATATTTTCTTTCTGTAACATTACTATGTTTTTTATTTCTGTAAGCTGTTATTTGATGTTTGCCAAAATGAATTTAATAGAAAATTTCTATAAGCACTAACTAATTCGTTAACAAATAAATTTTCTAAGATCTGAATAGCAAAATTTATATAGAGAAAAAAATATAGAAAATTGAAATCGCATATAGATGAAGAATAGAAGAAATAAAATTACAATTTACCTTGAGTCTTTATAGTCACTGATGATATACTTTTCCCAATTTCATTAAACTTGGACCAGCCCAAACACCCATCCATTACGGAAGAGTGGGTTTGTCTTGAATTGCTCTTTATCTTCTTTTATATTAAGTGTCCCTGTTCTATGGTACTTGAGTAGTCTAATGCAATGATAGGTGTGAATTAAATCATTAATGGCAATGGGGGAAACAAATGGCATGCCTAATGAGTAGAACTGTTTGTTGACTAAGCATTTGTTCTTAGTCTTCCTATATGATAGTTTTAGATTAATTGGACATATGAAACCGTGTTAGTTTGTTTATTAGACAGTGCGTGCTACACCAATTTTAATGGAAGTCAAGAGCATGAAAGTGCGCCGATACCGTTAACCCGGGTTGAGAACATGAATACCACATTTGGAAAGACCCAAAAGAAGATGAAAAGTAAAACTTGCATATGGAAGAAGAGGTCAATATTCTTTGATCTTCCATACTGGTCTAGTGTAGATGTTAGACATTGTATCGATGTTATGCATGTGGAGAAAAAATTGTGTGATAGTGTCATAGGCACGCTTCTAAACATTCAAGGCAAGACAAATAATGGTTTGAATACTCGTCAAGATCTTGCTGAGATGGGTATGCGTGAGCAGTTACATCCAAGGTTTGATGGTAAGAAAATATACTTGCCTCCAGCATGTCACACTTTGTCGAGAAAAGAAAAGATAAGTTTTTGTCACTGTCTGCGCTGTGTCAAAGTTAGCAGATAGGCCTAAAAGAAATGTTAGAAGTTGGCAGTGATACGATATCAACAAGTACTCGTTCAGCACCAAAGAACAAGATGAAAGGAGCACAACGCAAAACAGTTGGGTTAGTCTTAGGGCTGAATCCCAGCACTTTGTTACTGTGCATGACCACAATTCCTGTTTGGCGTCCATGCCTTACTTTGGAGTCATTGATGACATCTAGAAGCTTAATTATGTTAATTCACTATGTGTGTTTTCAAGTGTAACTAGGTTGATAGCAATAGCGGTGTGCAAACAGGCGATTTGGGATTTACTTTGGTAGATCTTAAGAAGCTAGCTTATCAAAATGAACCTTTCATCATGGCAGAACAAGCTAAACGAGTGTTTTATGTTCAAGATCCTTGTGATGAAAAGGTGGTCAGTGGTACTACATGGAAAAACCATTGGTCTTAATCTTAACGATCATGATTCAACCCTTGATACTGGTCTCACTCATTACTCGACACAAATGCCTAACGTCAACTGAGAAGAAGAAGTTGACGATGTGCATGAAAATTGTAATGATCATGATGAAGGAGAATTAATTAACATCATTTATTGTAATATTTATTTTATATTAACTTGTTTCCACTTTTACAATTTCGTAACTTACTCAACTTTTCACTTAACTTTATTTAATTTTGTTTTTAACAGGAACGTGACTACACCCACCGAGCTCCCCTCTTCCTCCTCGGTCAGCACCTTTGCCGTCTATGACGAAGAAGACTAGGAAAGCAACACGGCTGAGGTCCTTGGCTACCAGACCCGTCGGTGTTAACAAACCAGTGGTTCACGTGGATTTTGCCATTGGGAAGGTTGAAGGTCTCCATAAGAAGAAATTGAGGACGTATCTTGGGATTGTGACTCGAGACAACATGGATGTCACCATTGGTAACTGGAAGAAAGTTCCTGCAGCTCAGAAGGAGTTGATTTGGGAGGACATTCAGGTATTACCATTAATCCTCTAATGTGAATGTAATTTTTTGTAGTAATACAATTTAAATGTTATTGTAATTGTTAAACTTTTTTTTTGTATCGCAGGCTGAATTTGATATACCTGAAGCATTCGATCAACGGACGAAGAAGAAAATTCTTAAGACAGTAGGAGAGCGAGGGAGGCAGTTTAAGTCGGATCTGACCTCGAAATGGGCTCTAGCACAAGGCAAGGATAAGGATGCCGACACTGTCTGTAAGAAATATGGTATCAGTAACGAAAAGTGGCACCAATTCTGTGAGAGTCGTAGAGCCGCTTCATGGGAGGTTAGTTGACTTGCATTGTTTTAGAGTTTCATAATTATGCAGTATTTTGAAGTGCATTTTGTTTAAAACTATCTGTGTAATTCTTACATGATGTTAGAAAAAAGGCTCAGGCCATCTAGAAGCGGAACACTACCCCTTACGTGTTGTCTCGTGGGAGTTATGATTTATTAGAATAGAAATTGATGGAGGAAAAACAAAAGAAATGATTGGAGGAAGCGGCCCAATCTGGGAGCATCTAGACAATCGTTCATCCTCTGTCTCCTATTAGATGACACGTGAAGTGGAAGATGGCTCGCACAAAAAAAATAGGACACGACATTTGAGGCAGCACGTGAGATTGCAGAAAGGATTGTAAGTCAAAGGATGGTTTGATCAGTCATTAATTATTCTTGCCTAACAAATTACAAAACTCATGTACAATTTATTTTGATTGCAGGATACCCTGGAAGAGTAATCAACACAAGGTAGATTTGTCTCTAGTGGATGTCAGGATGTACTGAGTGCTGCCATTGGACGACCAGAGCACTTAGGCCGTGTCCATGCTGCTGGTGCCGGTGTGACCATAAGACAATACTTCAGACCGTCTTCATCAATCATAAGACAATTTATCCCCTATACTAGATCGCATTGACCATTCCCAATCTTTTCCTCAGTCCCCTGAAGGTGCCGTGGGATACTACTTCATTCAGGCTGTATAATAACGACTTCCCATTGTAGATAAAGCATGAGGATATTTCTGAAATAATCCATGGTG
Organism: Glycine latifolia; assembly: GCA_013407115.1. Taxonomy (NCBI): domain Eukaryota; kingdom Viridiplantae; phylum Streptophyta; class Magnoliopsida; order Fabales; family Fabaceae; genus Glycine; species Glycine latifolia. The sequence goes on along the minus strand of CM023944.1, from coordinate 20,384,181 downwards.
GTCAATGTCTGAACATCTCTGTTTTACAACTATGGATTCTGTAAGTCAATTTCAATTAACTACCGTTACATAACCAATTGTTTTATATTAGTGCATAATTGACTTTATTTTCAAAACAATAGGCATATGAATGACTTATGTCTGCAATCGGATCATGCCTATGTGTATGGATTCATTGAGCCACAATCCATACAGAGATCTGGGCAATCGCAATTTGAATCCAAGGACTACATCAAGAAATGGATGCAGAGTTCACAGGAAGATGTCTACCTTGCAGCGTACTTGAATGGGTAAGTAAAACTGTACAAATGAATTTAATTAATATATGTAGTATAATAACTTAATGTTCTCCAATGAAGTGCACATTGGCAACTGGTCATTATATGTCCTAAGGACAATGTTGTCGTGTGGTTCTGTTCGTTGCACAATAAGCCTAATAACTACCTGAAAGAAATTATTAACAGGTAGGTTGTAATTTGTAAGACATTTACTTTATTATTTCTAAGACATCAATATGTTAATTGTACAATATGCATGCTTGTTTCTCTTAAGGAGTGCTTTAAAAGGATTCCACGATGCTCAGGTCACTAAATCCAAGGCTACAACTAAATGGATTGCGGTTAAAGTAAGTAATTTAAATAATGGTTTATGTCTTCAAAATAACTTTTATTACTATTTACACTAGTTTTCATTTAACTTTGACTATGATATTAAATTTAGTGTAATAAGAAAAAAGGAAGCACTGAGTGTGGCTATTATGTCATGCATTGGATGTCGACGATAGTCCAAGGAGGCTTCAAGAATAAATGGGACATGGTAATTGTGTAATTCAAAACTAATTGTATTTTTTATACTTGTTTTTATTTATACTTATTAAATTATATTTTATTATGTCATGCAATATTTTACTGATCAGAGACCACTAGAGCCTTAGAGATTGAAGGCAATAAGGCTTCAATGGACTACATTTTATCTTAGAGTTAGAAATGAAACATTAGGTGGTTAAGGAATTTTTAAACAATTGTATAAATAGTTTAAAATTACAATCGTTTAAAAAAAATCATTTTATGTATATTGACACTATTGAATTTACTTTTTATTCATATATTATTTAATTGTATTGTATTTTGAAACTACCTGGATGTCTGTTTTTTCATTTGCAGGATAAATTTGGGTAAAATTAAAAAAATAGACAATATATTAAAAAATCAACATCGATTTTTAGTGAAAATTGATGTTGTTGTGTTGTAACAACATCGCTTTTTCGTAAAAATTGATGTTGTTACATCACAACAACATTACTTTTCATTAAAAACTAATGTTGTTAAATAAATTGACATCGGTTTTTAACAAAAATTGATGTTGAATTATCAGATTTTACATTTTTTTCCTTTTATTTCTTATTTGGCGACATTGGAATTTCTAAAAAACCAATGTTGTATACTTTTGTTAACATCGGTTTTTGAAAACCGATGTTAACATTCATTCTTTCAACGTCGATTAAAAATCGATGTTGAATGCTATTTTTCTAGTAGTGGTTATAAAACAACTATAGAAGGTGAGATTAAAAACTCAAAAATTGGGTTAATGTTTTGAATTTTTAGAGATATAGGCAAAGAATTTGAATAAGCTTCACCCATGAAAAATCTATAAACCTCATGCAAAATGGCACCACCATAACAACACATAAGTACTCTATCCGCCACATTACCAAATAAACAAAAAAGTTGTTAATGGAAAATTTATGTATTAAATGGTTTATCACTCACATGCAACAATAAAAATTCAGAAATGATACTTTCAATTGTCAATGCTAAAAACTACAACAAACACAAATGAACAATGAAGTACTCAGAAGTAGCTAATTTATAGTTAAAAGACCAAAGCAGTATACAACTTAAGAAGCATGGTCGCAGTTGCGCACGGGTGTGTCCCGCTTTGGAATCACACTAGATATGGATTTGGACACGACTCGCATGCGATGGAATGTTGGGTGCGTCTGAGTTCATCGGACATGGTTAGGCTGCCAGACATGCGCAATTGGACACGGCCCACTATCCAGACGTGAACACGTCACCTATTTTTTATTATTTTTTCAAAAAAATTTAAAAAAAGTTTACGAAAGATAACAGACCACCTCAATTTTCCTACTCATGCACGAAACAAACCTTCTTCTTCTCCTTCACATTTCTTTCTCTGCAAGCAAACCAAACACCATCGTCGGATATACTAAAGCCTTAAGTTCATTTATAAAAGTGTGTTTTGTCAATTTTGTGACATTTCTTATGTTTCTCTAATTTCTGAATTTTTCTTGATGTTTAAGTTTTGTTGTTATCTATGTTGCTCATATATTTGGATTTTTTTGGTGAAAATTTAAAATATTAAACTCGTTATTTGGTATCGTCTTGGAATTGAGTTCATATATATTTTTATGTTCATACATATATGTGCTCATTCATACATATATAGGTTTTCTTCAATGTTTTATTTTTCTTAATTCTTATTGTATCCATTTTTTATTATTGTAGAGATAAATAGATCAAGTCATGAAGTAAGAGGATCAATCAAACCCCTATGAAGATATGTCATAAAGTTAAGAAAGACTCTTGGTGAGGGAAATGCCATGATCAAATGCAATTTGTGTGAAATTTCATTCACTGGGTCTTAAACCTGAGAAAGGGCTCGCCTTCTGAAAATCTCGAGAGGAGTTAGACCTTGTTCAAAGGTGACTTCTCCAAAAACTTGCGAATTAAAAAAATTGGACAATGAATAAACTTTGAAGATACAAAATTCAAAGAAAAAAGTGTCTACCTAGTGAAGGTAAATAGACACAAGATGATGCTCCTCCAAAAGTCTCAGGTCCTTTAGGAAAAGGTTTTAATTTGCAAGGCAGAGATGGACTTGATGCTAGAATTGCAAGGATGTTTTTCTCTACAGGACTACCATTTTATTTAGCAAGAAATCATTATTAAAGAGAGGCACTTTCTTATGCTTCACTTCTTCTAATCTTAGTGGATATAAGCCTCCAGGTTACAATAAGTTGAGGACTATCATGCTTAAAATAGCAAGAAGTCATGTGGAGAACTTCTTGCAACCAATAAGAAATTTGTGCAATAAAAAAGGTGTGCCCATTGTTAGTGATGGGCGGAGTGATCCTCAAAGAAGACATCTTATCAACTTCATGGTTGTCAATGAGAGTGGACCAATGTTCTTAAAGGCAGTAAATTGCTTTGTTGATATAAAGGACAAGGATTTCATTGCTCAACACATCAAAGATGCAATTCTGGAGGTTGGGTCATCAAATGTGGTGCATATTGTGACTGATAATGTAGTTGTATGTAAGGCAGCAGGTATGATCATGGAGAACAAGTTTCCTGCCATCTATTGGACTCCTTGTGTTGTGCACACCTTGAACCTTGCATTGAAAAATATTTTTTCAGCCAAGGATGCTGAGAAAAACAATGTTACCTATGAACAATGTTCTTGGATCAAACAAATTGCAGACGATGCTAATTTGATTAAAAAATTTATCATGGGACACTTTATGAGATTATCAATGTACAACAACTTCAACTCATTGAAGTTGCTTTTTGTAGATTTACTTCAACTATTGAGATGCTCAAGATATTTAGAAGTTTGAAAGAACGACTCCAAAAGATGGTTATTAGTCCTAAATGGTCTACTTACAAGGACGATGATGTTGGAAAGGCAAAAAAAAGTGAAAGAAACTTTGTTGGATGATATTTGGTGGGACAAGGTAATTACATACTTTCTTTCACTTCTCCTATTTATGATGTTCTTAGAAAGAAAAATACTAATATGGCTTGTCTTCACTTGGTATATGAAATGTGAGATTCAATGATTGAAAATGTGAGACAAGTCATATACTGACATGAAAGAAAGACAGAAAATGAAGAATCATCCTTCTATGATAGTGCACAAAATATTAATGGACCATTGGACTAAGAGTAGCACACCTCTTCATTGTCTAGGACATTTTTTAAACCCAAGGTAATACTTTATATCCTTAAATTAATTTATTATATTTTTTACATGCATTTCTTTGTGGGTTATATTAATTTATGTTTATTTTTTTTAATGTTGTAGATATTATAGTTATGAATGGTTAAGTGAAGATCCATCAAGAGTCCCCCCACATCAAGATGTGGAACTTACTGATGAAAGGAAGAAATGCTTTAGAAATGACTTTGATGATGTGGATGTAAGGAGACAAGTCAATTTGGTGGAAGAGAAGGTTTTCATGATGTTGACTCTTTAAGGGATAGAGGTGAATTGAATGCAAAATCTGGGTGGCTTGTTCATAGTGCCTATGCACTAACACATCAAAAGATTGCCCTTAAGCTACTTGGGCAACCATTTCATCTTCTTACCGTGAAAGGTATTGGAGAACCTACAATTTCTTACATAGTTTGAAAAGAAATAAGATGACATCTAAAAGAATGAAGGATCTTGTATATGTTCATAGCAATATTCGTCTCATTTCAAGAAATGCCTTAAACTACAATGAAGAGGAAACTAGAATGTGGGATATTGTAGGAGATAGGTTTTCACTTGATGATGATGGAATCCTTGAAATAGCCAATTCATCTCTTGATGAACCAGTTTTAGAAGCTGTCTTTTTCAATGAAGATGACCAAGGGCTTTGATAGACTAGTATTTAAACTTTTTGTTAGACATATCTCTTGATGCCTTAGTAGTCTGGTACTTTTTCTAAGATTTATTATCATATAAATATATAAATTTTATTGTCATGTTTGATCATATTTAAATTTGTCATGTTGGTATTGATCATATTCTCTCTCTCTCTCTATATATATATGCCTCCACCATGTCCTCGTGTACCATGTTTTTTATTGTAGGCATGTCCCCATGTCCGTGTTTGTGTCGTGTTCGACACCGTGTCTGAATCCGTGCTTCTTAGTATACAACTACTAGTATGATTATTAAAGATAGAAAGCACAAAATTTCATAGAATGAACTCCATTCAACCCATACGTAAAGTACTTTAGGGTGTGTTTGGTTTGTGAAAATATTTTTTTCCACTTTCTGTTTTTACCATTATAGTTAAAAAAAAAA
>CM023944.1:20358571-20369576 GCA_013407115.1 Glycine latifolia | reverse complement strand
TGATGAGAAATGTGCCCATATAGATGGATGTAGCTTCCTCAGGCAAATGATAGAAAGTCCTGATGAGAGATGTGCCCATATAGATGGATGTAGCTTCCTCAGGCAAGGATAGAAAGTCCTGATGAGAAAAGTGCCCACATAGGTGGATGTAGCTTCCTCAGGCATTGATAAATGATATCTATATATATATGCCATGTACATGTGATGTGTTTTAATAGTCTGATGGCTAAATGATGATGATGTATGTTATAAAAAGGGTGATGATGAACCCTTGAGACATATGTATATGCGATGATATGGCTTGAGAGCTGTGATGGCTAGTTTATACTGCCAATTTTGATATTATATGCATAGAAGTTAACCAGGGGGAGAAAAGACCTCCAAGGACCTTGAGTTTACTGAGATTGTCATTCACCCCTGTTGGGGGTTATGTTTTGCATGTGATACTCAGGAAGCTGCCGAGAGATCCCAGGGCAAGAGGCCCGAGCAGGGATAGGTTTTGTGAGAACCTTAGGCATAGGGTTAAGAGCATGTTAGCTCTACATTTTGTTTTATGCCTATTGTTTTGTACCCCGAGAGGGATTTTGTATAGTTTTGAGATATACATTGTATAGTATGAGAATTCACAATATATGATGTACAGTTGATGTTGTTAATGACGTTTGGTGACATCATTTTGTTTATCGCTTCCGAATTGATTATCTGTGAAAATTGTTGCGCTTAATGACCATAAATGAATGTTAATGAACTGGATGCATACGGGGCGTTACATTTTATGGTATCAGATCAGTTTCATAGGGAAGCATTATGTATGGTGAATTGTGTGTTGTTCACTAATGTTCTAGGTGTTCATTATGACTATTGCATGTGTGGTCATTGAGTGTGGGCCTGATCAACTCACCCTTTTTTGTGACATGTGCAGCGCCATGGTGAGGGCCCAGAATAATAATGGGATGACGGGTGCAGATGGGCAACCCGACCTAGTGATAACCGCCTTGGCAGCTATGCAGCATGAGATGGCTGCTAATAGGTAGGCGAATGAGGCCTTGTTGAAGGCTAATGAGGAGTTGGGGGTAGAGTTGAGATCTCTGCGGAGAAAGGACAGAGTACCTTCTTCATCACCTACTTATGAGGGCGAGGATAGTCGCCACCAGGGTGGAGGTAGCCATCGTTCTGATGGGCCTTGCCACCACAGAGGGGACCAGTTGTCCCAATCTGAGGTTGATGAGGATACAGCTGCTAGAGGGAAGATGCTCATTGCTTTTCGTAAGCATGACCCTCCAGCCTTTCATGGAGAGTATGATCCCATTGCTGCTGTTAGATGGCTACAGGCCTTAGAGAAGATCTTCATTGTGATGGAGTGTTCAGACCATCAGAGACTTCTCTATGCCACATACATGCTTCAGGGAGATGCTCATGAGTGGTGGGTTACCACTTCAGATTTGATGAGAGGTCAAGGTGAGGCTGTTACCTGGCAGGCTTTTGAGGCCCAGTTCCTGGACAGATACTTCCCCAGAGATGCTAGAGAGCAGAAGTAGGCCGAGTTTGAGGGCCTTGTCCAGGGACAGATGACAGTAGATGAGTATTTGGCCAAGTTAAATGAGTTGGCTAAATATGCTCATTTCAGGAGGGCTCTACCTGATGCAGAGGTTCTTGCAGCTAAGTTCCAGAGGGGACTTAGAGAGCGTATTGAGGAGAAGATAGCTGGTAGTGGGTCCAGAGATTTAGGCAGTCTGGTGAGACAGTGCCGACAGGTGGAGGATATGATCAGGAGGCGCAGTGGCAGCCAGCCTATTTCCTCCGTGAGACAGGAGATGAGGAGATCCAGTGGTCCAAGCCCATCATGAAGGGATAGGGCAGAGATTTGAGGGTCTCTTCTCCAGCAGACAGATTCAAGAAGGGCCCCAGTCAGAGAGGAGTGCCATAGAGACCAGGTCCACATCCCAAATGTGCTAGCTGTGGGCGGAATCACTGGGGAGTGTGTTCCACTGGTCAGCTGGTATGTTACAGATGTGGCAAGCATGGCCACTATGCTAGAGAGTGTCCGCAGGCAGGAGGCCGGGCTATAGCTGCTCCTGTGATTTTAGCGGCACCTACTACAGGCCGAATTTACACAGTGGATGCTAAGGAGGCAGCCAGAGCTCTTGATTTGATCAGACGTACTGTTCTGATTGATGTTTTTGATGTGAGGGTCTTGTTTGACTCTGGAGCTACTCACTCTTTCATTAGTGATTGCACTGCTTTAGGATTGAACTTGCCAATGTTCAGACTTTCTTCTCCTATGGAGGTTACCACCGCCTCGAAGGAGTAGTGTAGAGTCGATATGTGCTGCAGAGATGTGCATTTTCAGTTTGAGGGCAGGGAGTATAGTGTTGATCTGTATTGCCTTGCGATGCCTACCCTTGAGATTATTTTGGTATGGATTGGTTGGCCAAGTATGGCATCATGTTGGATTGTTGTTATAAGAAGGTTGTAGTGCCTTCAGATGGTGTCAGCTCGAGTTCCACTTCGTTTCTTTCAGTCTTGCAGGTTCGCAAGGAACTGAAGAGAGGAGCTTAGGGCTATCTTTTGTTGAGTACAGCAGATGAGAGACAGGGGGTGGATATGTCAGAGATTCCGGTGGTAAGTGAGTTTGTTGATGTGTTTCCAGATGAGATTACACAGCTTCCGCCAGATAGGGGGATTGAATTCTCCATTGATTTGGTTCCAGGTGTGGGACCCATATCCATAGCTCCTTACCGTATGTCTCCTTTAGAGTTAAAGGAGCTGAAAGTGCAGATTGGGGACTTGTTGTCCAAAGAGTTTATTAGACCAAGTGTGTTACCGTGGGGAGCACTGGTTCTTTTTGTGAAGAAGAAGGATGGGAGTATGAGGTTGTGTGTGGATTACACGCAGTTGAATAAGGTTACTATAAAGAATAAGTATCCTTTGCCTCGAATTGATGATTTACTTGATCAGTTGAGGGGAGCCTGTGTGTTCTCCAAGATAGACCTGCGATCCGGATATCACCAGATTCGGATTAAGCCTGAGGACATACCGAAGACAGCTTTCAGATCTCGGTATGGTCATTATGAGTATCAAGTCATTCCCTTTGGTTTGACGAATGCCCCGGCAGTGTTCATGGATTATATGAACAGGGTGTTCAGACCTTACTTGGATCAGTTTGTAGTGGTATTTATTGATGACATACTGATCTACTCCAGGATAGAGACAGAGCATGCCGAGCATCTTAGGATTATTCTTCAAACATTGAGGAATGATCAATTGTATACTAAGCTATCTAAGTGTGGGTTTTGGCTTTCAGAGGTGAAATTCCTGGGCCATGTGATTTCTGCAGCTGGGGTAGCAGTTGATCCCAGTAAGATAGAGGTTGTGATGTCTTAGGAGAGGCCTAAGAATGTTTCAGAGATCCGTAGTTTCCTTGGTCTAGCAGGTTACTACCGGAGGTTCATTCAGGGGTTCTCACAGATGGTGTTACCTTTGACCCGCCTTACCAGGAAAGGTAGCCCATTTGTTTGGACTCATGAATGAAAGGAGTGTTTTCTGAGATTGAAGGAAAAGTTGACCACAGCTCCAGTGTTGACTCTTCCTGATCCTGAGGGATGTTTTGAGGTTTATTGTGATGCTTCCAAGCAGGGACTTGGATGTGTGTGTTGATGCAGGAGAAGAGGGTAGTTGCCTATGCATCCAGACAGCTGAAGCCACATGAGGAGAATTATCCTACACATGATTTAGAGCTTGCAGCTATTGTCTTTGCTCTAAAAGTTTGGAGGCATTACTTGTATGGTGCCAAGTTGGTGGTATTCAGTGGCCACAAGAGTCTCAAGTATCTCTTTGATCAGAAGGAGTTGAATATGAGACAGAGACGGCGGATGGAGTTCCTCAAAGATTATGACTTTGAGTTGAGATACCATCCAAGCAAGGTGAATGTTGTTACTAATGCCTTGAGCAAGAAGCATGTGAGTGTTGCCTGCATGATGATCTAGGACTGTGAGCTGATTGAGCAGTTTAGAGATATGCACTTGACTGTGATAGAGGGTGTTATTGGTCTCAAGTTGAGAGAGACCAAGGTTGATAATGATTTGATACGGAGGATCCGAGAGGCTCAGAAGCAGGATGATACTGTGAGGGCCATGATTGGTCAGCAGGATGTTTCTTGGGAGACTCATGACTTGGTGTTGTACCAAGATCGGATCGTTGTGCCTAAGGGCGAGCTGGTGGATGCAGTTTTGTTTGAGGCTCATAAGGGCCAGTTTAGCATTCATCCAGGTGCCACCAAGATGTATCATGATCTTAGGAGGAGATTCTGGTGGCCAGGGATGAAGAGAGACATAGTTGAGCATGTGTATAAGTGTTTGGTATGTCAGAAGGTGAAGATTGAGCACCAGAGACCGTCAAGTTTGCTACAGCCTTTACAGATTCTAGAGTGGAAGTGGGATAACATTTCCATGGATTTTGTAGTTGGACTACCGAGGACTCAGACTGGTTGTGATTCCATCTAGGTGATTGTAGATAGGCTGACCAAGTCTGCTCATTTCTCACCTATTCGGACTGATTATACTACAGAGAGGTTGGCTCAGCTATATGTCAGAGAGATTGTCAGACTGCATGGTATCCTTGAGAGTATTGTTAGTGATAGAGATCCGAAGTTCACTTCTAGATTTTGGAGTGCGCTTCAGAAGGCTTTTGGGACCCAGCTGAGGCTTAGTACAACTTACCACCCACAGACGGATGGTCAGACAAAGAGGACTATCCAGACCCTGGAGGATATGTTGAGAGCTTGTGCTTTGGAGCAGGGTACTAGGTGGGATAGCTATCTACCTCTGGTGGAGTTCTCGTACAATAATAATTTTCATGCTAGTTTGGGCATGGCACCTTATGAGGCATTGTATGGCCGGAGGTGCAGGACTCCTGTTTGTTGGACGGAGGTAGGTGAGAGACAGCTTCTTGGACCTGAGATGGTTCAGGAGACTACTGAGCAGATTCGTTTGATCAGAGATAAGTTGTTGAAGGCTCAGAGTCGGCAGAAGAGTTATTATGATCATAAACACAGGCCGTTGCAGTTTGATGAGGGCGACCATGTGTTTCTGGGGCTGTCTCCAGTCACTGGTGTTTGACAGGCATTGGGTGTAAGGAAGCTCAGTCCTAGGTTTATTGGCCCTTACCAGATTCTCCAGAAGGTAGGGCCAGTGGCTTACAGGCTAGCTTTGCCTCCCCAATTGTCATGGCTGCATGATGTTTTCCACGTGTCACAGCTGAGGAGATATGTGCCAGATCCTTCGCACGTGGTGGAACCTGACACCGTTCAGATTAGGGAGAATCTGACTTGTTCTACACGACCAGTGCGGATTCTTGACAGGATAGAGAAGCAGATCCGAAGTAAGACTATTCCCATAGTCAAGGTACAATGGGAAAGGAGGACACCTGAGGAGGCGACTTTGGAGCGAGAGCAGGAGCTTTTGCAGTTGTACCCTGAGTTGCTTGATAGGTATGAATTCGAATTTTGCGGTCAAAATTTTTAAAAGGTGGGGTGAATATAATAACCAAGGTTAAATAAATAAAAGAAAAAGAAAGAAAGATTTAAATTTACTATATTTCTGTCGCAAAAGCATTAGTGACGGAATTAGCGACGGATTTAGCGATGGCTGGAGACTGGCGTTGATAGCGTGAGATTTCAGTAGAAAGCCATTTTTCCACTGGTATGCGGCACTGGTAGCGCCAGAGTGGCGCCATTTGCGGCGCTGGTAGCACGGGAGGCACGTTAGAGGCCAATTTTCCACTGCAACCTGGCGCCGATAGCGCCAGAATGGCACCGGTAGCGTGGGAACACGTACTGGGGACCTATAAAAGGCCATTTTCGCGTTTTGGCCAGCAAAAATGCTTCTTCTTCTTCCTTCTGTGCGTTTTCCTCCATTAATGAAGTAAAAAACTTCATATCTTCTCCATTCTTCATCTAAACACTTCCTACCCAACTAGAAACTTGATTAGAACTCCTCCATGAGCTAGATTCCAGCTTCAATTTCTCAAGAGAACCATCAATCGGAGAAATCCCATTCTCTAGGGAACTTTGAGAAAACTGAGTTTGGAAGGCAAAGAAGGCGATTCAAGGACGCCAAAGCTTGGAGAAGTGATCCTCCAACCTTCCTCGACTGTTTAGAGGTAAGAAACTCGAGTTTTATCGATTGATTTGTGAAATGGTTCTTGGGATGAATAGTGACCCATTTGTGATAGGGCTGGAATTAGTCTTGGATTCTTTCGAAAAGTACGCTCAGGAGGTTGTTCTGATGAATACTAGGCTTTGAATCATGACCATTGATGAAGTTTGGTTTTGACTCTGATATATGTATGAGTAGGAAGAATGATGATTAAATGGAGGGTATCATGACATGTATGAGCATATGTGCTTTTACTAAAAGTGTTCATGAGACTGTATAAAAGGTGATTAGGTGTTGAAATGATTGTTTTGAATAACTTGGTTATTCTTGAGATATAGAGGGGTTAAACAATTGTATGCTTTGAACCATCTTATGCAGAGTCTTAGAGGGACTCTAGTGCCTTGGTTAGGCTGAGATAGATCCTGTTAAGGGTCTGTGAATCGCCTATAAGGTGGTTAGTTCTGATAACCTTAAGATAGAGAACAAAACAGTTTAAATGGGAAGGAATGACGTTTCTTTTCATTCTAACAGTTGATGACCATTATTGATTGATTGTTTGTATGCCTTGTGTAGGGCGTGATACAGACATTGCTGGTGGTTGTGACCACAAAGCCGGGAGAGCCGGTGTAGCGCTGAGAGCAGGTAAGCTCTTTGTTTTTGGGAGTGTTTCCCCTTGATTGTGTTCCACCATACTCTAGAGGGAGTGATGGTTATTGTAAGAATTGATGCATGTATATTGAAATTGTGTGTTATTATTTTGATTGAAAACATGTACTTAATATACATGGATTGAGGCTATGTATGTTGAATATATGAGTTTTCTCTGGCCAGTAGAATAGAATAGAATAGAATATACATGTCTGAGTAAGTCCTGATGAGAAATGTGCCCATATAGATGGATGTAGCTTCCTCAGGCAAATGATAGAAAGTCCTTATGAGAGATGTGCCCATATAGATGGATGTAGCTTCCTCAGGCAAGGATAGAAAGTCCTAATGAAAAAAGTGCCCACATAGGTGGATGTAGCTTCCTCAGGCATTGATAAATGATATCTATATATATATGCCATGTACATGTGATGTGTTTTAATAGTCTGATGGCTAAATGATGATGATGTATGTTATAAAAAGGGTGATGATGAACCTTTGAGACATATGTATATGCGATGATATGGCTTGAGAGCTGTGATGGCTAGTTTATACTGCTAATTTTGATATTATATGCATAGAAGTGGGGAGGAAAGACCTCCAAGGACCCTGAGTTTACTTAGATTGTTATCTCACCCCTGTTGGGGGTTATGTTTTGCAGGTGATACTCAGGGAGCTGCCGAGAGATCCCAGGGCAAGAGGCCCGAGCAGGGATAGGTTCTGTGAGAACCTTAGGCATAGGGTTGAGAGCATGTTAGCTCTACATTTTCTTTTATGCCTATTGTTTTGTACCCCGAGAGGGATTTTGTATAGTATGAGAATTCACCATATATGATGTACAGTTGATGTTGTTAATGACGTTTGATGATGTCATTTTGTTTATCGCTTCCGAATTGATTATCTATGAAAATTGTTGCGCTTAATGACCATAAATCAATGTTAATGAACTGGATGCATACGGGGCGTTACAGAATGCATTAGCACCAACCAACCAAGATCTTGGGAAAATCTTCCCCAATTAACTCCCAGATCAGTGGTTATAAATATAAGCACTTCCAAGGAATAAGGTACACTCAATTCTGACTTTCTCTTCTCCTTTCACACAGTGCACACACCCCACGTCAATTGTGGTGTTTTGTTCTAGCATTGTGATCTTCTTTCCTAAGATATTCTACTTTCATAAATATCTTCAGAGAGAGAAAGAGTCTAATCATACATTAAACATCTAGCAATCCTTGCTAGATATTCATGTTCGTCATGAACAGAACATTGGCATCGTCTGTGGAAACGTTAAATTTCAACTCGCACGATTCACAATGGTAAACACGAGAAGTAACCCGATTGAAGGATGACAGGAACCGCCTGTTACTGTGGTTCCACATGAAAATGTGCACGTAAGTGACGCAGTTTCAGACACCGCTTCATCTCCTGCCCAACCGGAATTAGTTATGCCAAAGAATCCTCCACACATACCAGCAGGGATGGCGCCAGATTCTGCTAAGCGTTTTATTCATAACGCACTCAACTCGATCTTATCCCGGATCGAGAACCTAGAAAAGCGACATGCTCATCAGCGGCAGGAGGATCTTAATAATATCTTGATGCAGATAGAAGAACGCAGTGCAAAATGGAGACACGAGGAGAAGCAACGTATACAGTTTATGGAGCGACGCATCAGAAACATGGAGAATCCAGTTCAAGGGGGGAACCATGAACAACCATCTCACCCAACCGGGACCGAAGCACGTCACCAAACCAGCCAGATCCTGGCGTTCAACAGAAATCAGATTCATGTTGAGGTAGACACGTCGGGGCCGGTTAGTCATTTTGAACCTGGAGGATCATCCCAACATCAGGCACGAAATGATAATCTGGGACGTCGCGATGTTGGCGCACATGTGAAGACCCCACACCAAGTCACGAACTTGGGGGTGAGCCCAGCGAAATCAATGCCGACACGAGTGGAGGTTCAAAGCCCGGTCATCGAATCTGTACACCAACCCAGAATAGAGGGTGGTGTATACCGGAGGAAATATCGACGAGGACAGCAAAGCAATAGTCTCTTTGTTGATGAAATCGTTAATGCGCAATTCACAGAAGATTTTGATGGCTCTTTCTGTCAAAATATGATGGAAGCCAGGATCCCCAAGTGCATATCGATGAGTTCGACATGCAAATGTGCGTCTAAGGCATCGATGAACCAATAATCTCACGGATCTTCATCACTACCCTGTCCGGCGTTGCTCAGACATGGTTTCACACGTTACCACCATGGTCAATCCGAAACTTTGAAGACTTCGGCCAAAAATTCTTGCTAAATTTTGTAACTAGCAAGAAACAACTGAAATTCTAGTTCGCACTGGGAAAGATACGTCAACAGCCCAGAGAGACGTTGCAGAGCTACTTAGATCGCTTTAAAGAGGCCATTGTGCAAGTACAAGGTTTGGAAGAGAAGGTGCACATGCATCTCCTATCAGCCGGGCTCAACGGAGCATCTCGGCTAGCCAAGTCAATATATAAAGATCCGGTGAAATCTCTGTTGGAGTTCAGAACGTGATCCAAGAAATACTTGAAATTGGAGCAAATGGAGATTACCAACACGGTTCCCAGAAAGCCCCGAAGAAAGCCTTCCCCGCCAAGAAGCCGCCATCATTAGGGGAACACCCATCCCGGCCGGAATCATGATTCCGGTTTCAGGTCAGGAAAATACGAAACTAAATATGATAAATATACCCCGTTGAATACATCCCGGCCTCAAGTATGGAGAGAAGTCGCCCTGACTGACATGAAAAAGGTAGACCAACCCCGTCCAGTTTTCAAGAAGGTCGGACTTGATTATTCCCGCTTCTGCGAATTCCACAACGGGCCGGGCCACACTACTGATCAATGTTGTGACCTACACGACGCCATAGAAAAAATTTTCCATGAAGGCAAGCTGAAGCAATATATAATCAAAACCCAAGGTCAGCGCAACAAGCGGAGAATCATACAGAACGAGGCCCAATCACAAAAAAGTCGGGATGATAAAAGAAATAAACGTAATGAGGTCGAGTTCCCAGAACCAGAGTACGAATGTAACGTAATCTCTGGAGTCATGGGAGGAGGAGGAGATACGTCCAGTCAATGGAGGAAATATCTTAAAGAAGTCCTTTCAGTAAGGGAGCAACCCAAATTCAAAGGGAGTCACAACAAAACCGAGCTCCCGCTACTCTATTTTACAGATGAAGACATGAAGGACGTGGTTCCCGGTCATGAAGATAGTCTAGTAATCATCAGGACATTAGTTAATTGCCGGGTTAAGAGAATATTCATCAACAATGGCAGTTCAGCCGACATTATCTCTTGGAGCACCTTCAAGAAAATGAATCTAGAAGAGGAAGATTAGAAGCCATGCAAAACTATGTTAATAGGCTTCAACGGTGAGAATACCGACCTCAAAGGCTCCATTGATCTCTGTTTGACACAGTCACATTTGCCGTAGCTGACTTCTCCTCACCATACAACATCATCCTTGGAAGACCAACCATCCACAAGTGGGATATGCTGATGTCCACCAAGCACCAGAAGCTGAAAATGATAGGAGGTAACAACAAAGTAATCACCATTCACGGAGACCAAAAAGAATCTCGTTAATGTTATTACAATGCCGTGAGAGAAAGTGAAGGCGGCCCATCCTCACCACCCTGAATACGCCAAGGAGACCGGGGTGGACGAGAAGCTGATGAATGCCAGCCTAAGAAACCAATAAATCTGGTGGAGCTCGATATGAGAGAAGATATCGAAGAACGGAGGCCAGAACCAGCTGACGAGCTCGAGGATGTTCAGATAGGAAGCCAGGCGACCCAAATCACTAAGATAGGCAAGATAGCCGATCCAGCTGTCAAGGCCAAATTAACAAAGTGTCTCAGAAATAATCAAGATGTATTCGCATGGAAAGCTTTTGAAATTCCGGGAATAAAGCCAACCTTCTACTGCCACAAATTGTCAATGTATCCCGGTTCAAAGCCGGTAGCCCAGAAAAAGAGAAACCTCGGCCCGGAACGAAAGTAGGCACTAGAGAAGCACATCACAGAATCGCTGGAGACCGGTTTCATACGAGAGATCCAGTACACCACCTGGTTGTCCAACGTGGTGATGGTTAAGAAATCCAACGGCAAATGTAACACCCCGATATTTCCATAATTACAAATATGTATTAAATATAT
>CM023944.1:20328779-20348571 GCA_013407115.1 Glycine latifolia | reverse complement strand
ATACCGAACCGGAACTCCAATTCTTCTCTTGCTTGAGTTAGATCCTTGGATTGATTAATGATTTAGCCTTCCATGATGATCACCAAGGAAAGCCCCATGAAGTAAGTGCAGAAAAATGGAAGAATAGCAAAATGGAAATGAAGAAGATGAAGAACAATGAAGAACAAATGAGAGAAAATGAAGAACAAGCTTTTGATTCTAAAAACTAAAGAAAAGAAATAATAAACTTGTTTATTTAATTGTAAAGTGCTTTTTAGAAAGTCACTAATATATAGTGACAAGGTCTGGAGTTTAAAATGGGCTATAAACAAACCCAACAATTCTAATTATTTACTATTTACACCACTAAAAATAAAACTCGTAGCCCAAAATTACAAGTACAGAGGTTCTATCTTCGAAGCCTAAAACGACCCTCTAAATGACAGAATTGGCCTTGAGCTATTTCTATCAAACTTGTATATCTTTTCGATATCTTTCCAGGGACTCCTAGAACACTCCATTCGGAGTTCGGTTGAGCTCTATAGATCATGAACAAGTCAGATACGTAAAGTGAGCAAAAATCCAAAAATGCGCAACAAATAGCAATTAAGCCCACTTACTAGCCTAAGACAAAAACTGAATTAGAATAGGAAAATAAAGGTCCTAGAGAAGTCAAATAAGCTAAGAAGTATAGAAAAATATTTAACTAAAAACACTCTATCAGATAGCAAAGACAAACGCGACCGGGAATCATATTCATGACCTGGAAGAGACTTTCCATGGACTAAGGGAACACAACATCCGGTTGAACCCACTCAAATGTGCGTTCGGTGTAATAGCCGGTAAATTTCTAGGGTTCATGTTGACCCATAGACGAATAGAAGCCAACCCGGACAAGTGCAAAGCCGTGTTAAACATGCAGTTCCCGGCCAATAAAAAGGAAGTTCAGCAACTAACAGGAAGGATAGCCGCGCTGACACGTTTTCTTTTGAAATCAGCAGAAAAAACACTTCCTTTCTTTAAACTTTTGAAAAAGGAAGCCAGTGTTGGATGGAACCCGGAATGCGTAGAGGCCTTCCAGGAAATTAAGAAGTGTCTAGCTTCTCCACCAGTGCTGTCAAAACCAGAACCCGGTGAAACACTGATCCTTTATTTGTCAGTAGGCGAAGAGGTGGTAAGCGCCGCGTTAGTCAGAGAAATCAATAAATCCCAGTCGTCGGTATATTTTGTAAGCCAAGCTCTTAGAAACTCGAACTTGCGATATCAGAAGCTGGAAAAAGTCACATTTGCACTTCTCATAACTGCCAAAAGACTCCGCCCGTATTTCCAAGGCCACACCATAGTGGTCTGAACCAATCAACCAATCCGGCAAATCCTACACAAGCCGGATTTGGCTAGCAGAATGATGAGCTGGGCTATCCAGTTATCCGAGTTCGACATAAAATACGAAGCCCGGCACGCTATCAAATCTCAAGCTCTGGCCAACTTTGTGGTAGAACTAACCCCGGTAAATGGAGGCGACATAAAAATCTGGAAATTATATGTTGATGGCTCATCCAACGCGAAAGGAAGTGGAGCCGACATCGTAATCGAAAGTCTAGAAGGAGTATCCATTGAGCAGTCCTTGCAGCTCAACTTCCCGACATCAAACAACCAGGCTGAATACGAAGCACTAATAGCCGGGTTGATACAGGCGAAGGAACAAGGAGCAAAGAAGGTAAATGTATTCACCGATTCCCAGCTCGTCACAGCACAGATTGAAGGGAGATACCAAGCGAAAGGACCTTTACTAGTCAAATATTTGAGTAAAGTCAAAGAAATAATAGCCGAGTTCGACGAAGTCGTTATTACCTATATCCTTAGAGAAGAAAATTCCCGAGCTGACATACTATCAAAGTTGGCCAACACCAAAGGCTCAGGCAACCACCAAACGGTCAATCAACAAGAGATTTCCCAACCCACATGTATAATGGTGATTTCGGAAGCCGAGGACTTGAGGAAACCGATAATCAGTTACTTTAAGCAAGGGACAGTACCAGACGATGGAATCGAAGCCAAGAAATTAATCCGGGATGCAGCCATGTACACCATAGTAGATGGTGAATTGTATCGGTGAGGTCTGCACACACCGATGCTGCTATGCTTGGGCCCGAACAAGACTGAATACGTAATGGCCAAGATACATGAAGGCATCAACGGCCAACACATGGGAGCAAAAGCCCTAGCAATGAAAGCCCTCCGGGCCGGGTACTACTAGCCGATGATAAAGGCAGACGCCTCAGATCACGTAAAAAGATGCGAGAATTGTCAAAAGCATGCCAAAATCGTATGGTCCCCTCCCGCCGAATTGACGTCGATCACTACACCTTGGCCTTTCTACAAATGGGGAATGGACCTCTTAGGACCGTTTAAGGCGACATAGGGACAGATGAAATGGCTAATAGTAGTCGTTGATTACTTTACAAAGTGGATTGAAGCCGAGCCCTTAGCCACTATCACCTCGGCCCGAGTTCAAAAATTATTTGAAAGAGGTATAATATCAAGGTTTGGGATCCCGGCTGAAGTTGTCACGGACAATGGAACTCAATTTACTAATAAACGGTTTCAAGAAATGATGGCCGATTTTCACATAAAACATCACTTCTCTTCTGTGGAACATCCGCAATCCAACGGACAAGCTGAAGCTGGAAATAAAGTCATTCTGGATGGGCTAAAGAAACGCATGCATGAGGCCGACTCAAGTTTGGTGGAACAGTTATATTATGTCTTATGGGGACATAGAACTACAACCCAGACATCTACTCAAGAGACCCTGTTCAGAATGACATATGGCTGCAAAGCAATGATACCCGTAGAGATCAGTCAACCGTCCTGGAGAAGAAAGCATGCACTCCGCGAAGGAGAAGACACCAATAATGAGACATTGGCCGCCAAGCTAGAGCTAATAGAGGAGGTCCGGGTTACGGCACACCACTGGGATCTAACTATGAAACAGGTGACGGCCAAAAAGTTTAACAAAAAGGTGAGACCAAGGTGCTTTGAGAAAGGCGACTTAGTTCTGTGCAGAGATGACGTTGGGAACAGAAACGCCCAAGATGGAAAGCTAGCAGCCAACTGGGAAGTCCGTACCGGATCGCACAGAACCTCGGACAGGGGGCATATATTTTAGAAACTCTTGATAAAAAAGCGATAACGCGCACTTGGAATGCGGACAAGTTGAAGATATATTATAGCTAAGAGTTTGCAGCTAAACGTTCAGTTACCAATTATTACTCCTAATAAGGAACAAAAGGCCTCATGGCACTTAGTTTTTCTCTTGGATTTACAATATTATTTACAATTCATGTGTTTCTCCTTAATTGAGAGTATGAGCCGGGGTTGATCAATTCGACACCCGTAACTGGTACAAATCTCTTTCATTGAGATCATGAATCTTTGTGGTTACTCCCAAAGCTTATTAATAAATATTCTTGCTCCTATAAGGAAATTACAAGTGGTGTGCACAACACGTGATATTTACTATCCTAGACAATGCTAAATGTGTAATCAAACCCTGATCAGGTTGACGTAATCACTTAGTGATTATGTGACATGTTAAGTATTGATTGGATATAAACCGGGAAAAACTTGATCCGAAATAAATTACCGACATCTAACTCGAAAAATATTATACTTGGCCTTGGAAGCCAAATGAATATATAGTAAGCATGCAAATATAGAGTTTGGCCAAAATGTGATAAAATAAGTACGAGTGCAATTATAAAAGCAAATATTGTACGGAAATGTTGTACGTGAACTCAAATATAGTCGGGAATAACCGGCAAAAACAACAGTAAACTGTTCGAAATAAACGGGAATTACACTCATAACCGGCATCCCGGCCCTTCAAAATCCTAAGCCACCTCGGGGTCCACTGTAACATCCTAAAAATTTTATTAAACACTTGTGGAAATGTGATGATGTTTGGATACAAGTATATTTGAAGAGAAATGACTAAATCACTCTTTCCATAAAGTAGAAATGACTAGAATACCCTTAGGATGAAAATTACAAAAAAATACCCTTGTATATTTTTGAAAAATGACCAAAATGCCCCTAGGAAGCATGACAAAATTACCAATATGCCCCTAGGCCAAAAATGCTCAAATAACTTTAAAAATTTTGTAGAAACCTAATGGAATTATAGAATACACTTAGCTAACTAAGTATCAAAATATTTTGAGACACAAAACTTTAGAATAAAATTTCTAGGAATTTTTCAAGATAACAACTTTGAGACTTTATTTAAGAAAATTCAAGCATAAGAAAAACATGGAAAGATGATACATATAATCTAAGGAATTTTCTCTTAATTATAGAATGTATAAACCAATTTAATAAAATGGTTTAGTAATTTTGATGGTCAGAAGAAATCAAAAGTAAGATAAAGATATAGTCTAGAATGAAAGGTTTATGTATTTCCCTGTATAAGACTGCTTGGAATTAATTTAAACTATCATTGGGATCAATTCTTAGGAACATTTAGAATTCCAATATTCAACATTTTCTTTAGATAAAATAATTCAAATTAAATTGGATTTCTTTTTAAAGAAAAATACCATATTGAAACTAGATTTTTATTCATCATCAAAAATGACCACATGTGGCATAAAAGGAAGAAAAATTGGTATTCCTTCCCTTTAGATTGGTCCTTCACGTGAGAAAACATGTAGAAGAGGCCAGAAACTTCATGATAAGCCACTTGGAAAGCAAGCCACATGTAACACCCCGTAGGCCTCCGGTGCGTTAACATTAATAATATCAGTTCAGCACGCAATTATCATAAAATAGTATTCAGCGGAAATGCAGAATCATTTTTCTTGATTCATTATGTATGGAATATCAAACTGTGAAATCATAATAATACAAAACACAATACAATCCCTTGCTGATCCAGTTTCCCCATTCATATATCAAAACCAGACATCTTAATAATACAGGCAGATAACAGATATAAGACAAATATACTCAGGGTAAAGTCACACATCATATATAACAGGGTTCTGTACATGTACATATCAAGGTCCACAGTCCACACCACACATACCGTGGTGGTACAAAAGAATATCAGCCCTCCATGAGGGAGTACAGAACTCTTCATCAAGATAGAACAAAAAGAGCCATCCAACTCCTAGCCTAGTCTCAACTGGGCCTCCTGCCCTGAGACTGCTCTTCTCTGCCAAAATTATCACCTGAAATCATGTAAGCCCCACACGGGGTGAGATAATATATCTCAGTAAGCTCAGGGTTCTCGGGAAATCATTCCCACCCTGGCCCACAGATTCACAACACATAAACAGGTATATAGGTCATATATGGCTCACTGGCCTCAACATAACATAAACATCATCACAAACAAATCTATGACAGGAGGCAGAGCTCCTCGATGCCTGGCGGAGCTCCTCAACGCCCACTGACGGAGCTCCTCAACGTCAGTGCCTGTCATAGTGTGGCAGAGCTCCTCAATGCCACGGGCGGAGCTCCTCAACGCCCAAAAATACCCGGCGGAGCTCCTCAACGCCGGTATGTATCTGTTGGCCAACAGTTCTGGCAGAGCTCCTCGATGCCAGGGACGGAGCTCCTCAACGTCCAGAATACCCGACGGAGCTCCTCAACGTCGGTATTCTTCTATTGGCCAACAGATGTCTCAAGCACATCACAAACATCAAATGCCAATGCATACAATCTCAATACAAGTAATGCCATAGCCAATGCATGCATCATGAATCATGACCAACACTCCCCAGGAGTGTGGTGTGCAACCAAAGCGGGAATTCATCCCCAAGAAACACTGAACTTACCTGGTAAGGTCTCAGTCAGTAATTCCTTCCCAGGTCTGTGGCTCTTGCCACCAACAGTCTCAGAATCAAAGCCTAATCAAGGCACATGTAAACCTTATATTAAAATAAGCCCTCAGGCATACAATTCACAATACATAATATATCAGAAATCCCTTATCCTGGGGTTTAATCAATATCTGCCCACACAAGGCTTTTTCTCAGGCTCAACATAAGCATAACTAAGGCTCTGGTATCTCAACAGATAATCATAAGTAACCATTACACAGGTCACACAGATAACACAGAGCCAAAATTCAAAGTCATCAGAATTACAAACTGAAAGCTAATCCTTCATCATTACATTGCCCTGAGTAAGTTTCTCTACAGGACCCTGGGCTAATTCTAGCCCCATCTCACTGTGGGTCACATTACTCAGGAAATCCCAAATTCCTAATTACCCAAAGGAACTTGAGTTTCTTACCTCAGCGGCGACTCAATTGACCTCAGAACAGCTTTCCCAAGCTCTGGTGTCCTTCCTAAGCCACTGTTCTCAGCCAACTCAAGTCTTTGAGCTAATTCCTTGAGAAAGGATTTCTCACTCACAAGGGTTTTCAAAGAGAAAGAATGAAGGATTCAAGATTTCTAGGTGATTCACACAAGCTTATAGGTCATTGGGAGGTGTTTAAATCATAAACTAAGGTCCTTGGAAGCTTGGAACTGCTTTAATGGAGGTCCAGGGCGAAGGGAAGAAGAAGAAGGAGTTTTTCCTTCTGAAAAACGCGTTCTGCCCTTTTATACTCAGCCTGCCCGAGCTCTGGCGCGATCCGCGCCGCATCCCGCGCGATCCGCGCCACAATGGCGGTGCTTCTGGCGCTATCAGCGCCACTTCCGCGCCATCAGCGTCAGCTTCCAGAACCTGTGGCGCTACCCGCGCCACCTCTGGCGCTGTCCGCGTGGAATTCCAGTGAGAAATGGTTTTCCAGGCCACTTGCCGCGCGATCCGCGCCACCCATGGCGCTATCCGCGTGGGCTGGAAAACTTTGGCGCCATCAGCGCCAGACCTGGCGCCATCCGCGCCACACCCTTAACAGGGTTTTCTGATGCGAATCCCCGCGCGATAGCATAAAAACAAGTGGCATGACACTTGTATGACTTGGATGCAAGATAACATAAAAATCAAGCCAAGATTTCTCTACACTCTTCCATCTTGCACGTGGACAGTTATAAACATTATCTCAACAATCCCAACAGTCACAAGTTACATATGTGAGATAGTAGTGTAACTTTAAAATTTTAAAGAGATCCAACGGTTAACGAATCCAGAATTAGAATTTTACTAAAACAGGTTTGGGATAAACTCAAGAATGAGCTACTTCACGAAAATGCAAGAAAAATGGAGAAACTTCATGATTTTGGACACTTGGAAGCAAAGGAGAAGAAGCTCTAAGATCATGCCAAGTGGTAGGACACTTGGAAGAAAGAAAAGAATAAGCCTTAAGATTATAACAAGTGTAGGGACACTTGTAAAGGAATAATGATGACTTATGAGATTTTTCTCTAAGTAATCATTTCTTCAACACTATATAAAGGGAGGAGGAGGAACCTAAGTGCAAACCATTCCAAGCCATCCCTCCTAGCTCATTCACGTGACCACTCTCTCCCTAAACCATCTTCATTTCATTTCCTCTTTCTCTATTAAAGCTTGAATCAAGTAAGAAAAAACAAACCCATCACCTTAAAGAAATTTCGTGAAAAACCTAGCAACCTTAGGAAGAACTTTTGACAAGCTTAGTGAAAGGATATCAAGGCTTCATCTCTTAGAGGATTCTTCCAAGGAAGGAAGGAAGGAAGGAAGCCATTTATCCATTCAATTTCAAGAATCAAACTCACTTGAGGTAGGTTAAACTTAAATCTCTAGTTAATCAATGGTTTGGATTAATTTACATGCTTTAGTAGGCTGAATTATGGTTATTATTTAGGCTTGAATTTCGTGATGTTTGAAGGTTATTCTTTAATGAGAATATGTTAATTTAAGCCATAAGATAGGTGATGATTTATATCCATCAATATTAGTGATGTATGGAAGCCCATTTGATGAACTTTTGAAGGTGATTTTAATGATATTTTGGACTGTCTGTTGATATTTTTATGAAACTATTTTGATTTAAATTTAGAAGTAGAGGTTGAATGGTATATAGTTTAATGGTTTAACTATTGAATGATTCACTTTTGAGGATTAATTAGTGAGGAAGTAAGTGAAAGAAGAATCAAGATTTCATACTAGGTTTGAATCTTTTCTTGTGAAGGTTTCAAGGGAATTAGATATTATTTATATTGAGGATCATTAGTTAGATTACTAACATAATTTCTCTATAGTTAAAACTATTCTCTGGTTATGCATAAAAGATGGTAATAATCTTACTTGATTAAAATATGGTGGTGTAACCATACTTATAATACATATTATGGTGGTGTAACCATATTTATAATCCATATGATGATATGATGAAAATATTTTTTCCATAAGGTATATGTGTTTCACTTATGGATTTGATTATATTATGGATGAATATTGATGTAATAAGATAGGTGGATTACTGTTTCCAAGTCCAGTACGAGGCTTTGGGGAAACAGAATCTGATGCTACATACAGTACGATATGTAGTACCCAGGTGCAAGGATATATGGCAAAATTCATGCATGTTTGCGTAAGACTATAGCAGCGTCCACACTCAGTGTGGCCACATACAGTACGATATGTGGAGGCCATTTGTCCTGGGATAGCTCATCTCATGCATTCATATAGTTGCATATTACTTGTGGATGTGTTTGATTATTTGAAAGATTTTACTAACCTAATAATAGGATCGGGATTTAGTTTTGCCTACTGAGAAATTTATTTCTCACCCTATTTGTTTCCTGTTTTTTTTAGATGACAATGATGGACAGGTTCCATGAGGCCTTGGAGTAGTGAAGATATATAAAAGAAGTTATGAATTACGCTGGATTTTTGAGAAAAATAGTGTACTTGTATTATATGAACTTTTGTATCAGAGACATTGGCTATGTATATGAGTAACAAATCTAATGCAAATTTTACGTTTTAAAAATTTTACTATTATACGTTCCTTAGAAATTTAACCTTAAGTAACAATAAAAATAAGTAAATATTTAGGTCGTTACATCCACCTGGTCATCGCCTTGAGGAGCCGAAATCTCCTCTTCACCAGCAACCAGACCTTCATCAGCTTAAGCCACAGAGTCCTTTTGAGGAGAGTAGCGGATCACCTTCCCATCATGGACATATGACTTGTAATGCACCCCATCCATGCTTAAGTTGATCCCAGGGTTCAGACATCGGACTTGTTCCAACACATTATTGAAGGACTCCTCCGCCACCAATACCATCACCTCCTTAAGCTTGGCCATCTCCTTATCAACAAACACCAGTTTAGACTTAGCCTCCCTAGCCTCGGACTAATCCCTCTCATAAAGGGTTTTCACCTCATTTAAGTTCTACGTCATGCAGGCGGCCTTGTCCAAAGAGTGTTGCAGGTCAGTCCGCACCCTGCTAGCATCATCCAACACGGCCTGAAGGTTTAGCTGAGAAACTCGGAGCTCTTCAGTAACAGCGGAAAAACTTTCTTGCGAGGTAAGAAGCTCCTCTTGGGCCCGGAGAGATTCCGCCCGGGATGTGGCGAAGTCTTCCTTCATCCTAATATGCCTCAATTTCAAAGTAACTAGACTTTGAACGAGGGAGGCACATTTGAAGGCATGGAGCTGCATCTGGTCGAGCTCGCGGAGGTCGTTGTCAAAAAGATGGATGGAGTCTGACAAGCGTTTAGGAGCCTTGATGATGGGAAAGAGGTCTCTGATCCCCTTCTCCCAAAGATATTCGGGCATTAGCTGAGGAGCCTCAGAAGCCGGGGACGAAGGAGCTTCAGGAGCCGAGATGGCAGTAATAGTTGTGGTGAGGGTCGCCACTGGAGCAGTAGGGGTTGGAGATGGAGTTGGGGCAGTCACCCCGGGAGTAGCCAAAGTCAGATCAATCGGCACCTCCTGGGTAGATTCTGAAACCCTCTTCCTCTTCGACGCGCCCCCATCTGGAATTTTTGAGAAAAAGTGAGGAGGGCGGCCAGGGTTAGCAGGGCGACCCTAACCAGAGGAGGACCTGGATGTCCTTCTTGAGCGATGCACCAAATCAGCATCTTGATCCTCCATGTCGGCAGCTACAAAGAAAAAAGATAGTCAAAATAGTTATAACAAATAAGTTATCAAATAAAACTTATTACAATAGGATCCCGGACTGACGTTGGCGAGTAAGGGACGCAGCGCCGGATGGACCATGAGCCTCTCTATATGCATTGATCCGAATTACTGAAGAGGCCTCCGTATCAGATAAACCATTTTCCTCAAAGCGGTAAGAGGCTGGAGGAGATTCATGGTGGGTACGGGTCCAGTAGAGTGGGAATCTCCACTCTACGTCAAACGATTCCGGACCCCGAAGAAAGAAAGGTTGTTTGTCGACTTCGGCAGCAACCTTGAAATAGTTATTCTTAAAATTTTTAAAAGAGTCTGTGTATACCGGAGAAAGTCTACAATCGGAACGGCTCCTAATGGAAGTCCATCCCTTCCTATTGGGGGGTTCTCGGCCAATTTGGCCGGTATGAACATTAAAATAATAGCAGAAAAAGGGAACGGTGCAAGGAATTTCTATGTTTTCACACAAATCTTCGAATGATTTTATGTAAGCGCAACCATTGGGGTGGAGTTGTGAAGTAGCCAAGCCCAAGTGATTCAAGAGCTGCATTTCAAAATCCAACAAAGGAAGTTGGACACCTAGACGGGTGACAACGTCTTTGCAGAAAAAGAAAAAATTACGCTCACCTTTTCCCGGGACATGAACATATTGGTTCATTAGGGCCTGGAGGGAAAATAGAGAACCCTTCTTACCTCCCAACAGGGAGTGCGGTAACACCCCCCGGACTCAAAACAGAGGAGATATTAAGTACCTCATAGGTGACCCGAGGAAATTTGGAAATTCGAGAAGGGGATGGGCAGTTAGATTGAGACCCAGCCGACTGAGATTCTTCTACTATTTCCATTGATGGGGTATCCATAATTACCTACGACAAAATAAAAAGCAACAATCAGTAAAGAATACCCGGAGAAATGGCCGAAAGGCGAGAATCAAAATTTGATGAAGTATGAGCCGACACCGGGGTAGCATTTTGAGGGGTCGACACCCCAGTCTCAGAGTCCAAGTTAGGGATTGAGGTGGAAACCCCGGCCCTGTCTAGAATAGGCTTAGGGACGAGAACCGAGTTATGATGGCATGAGTCGAGGGTCTCATCGGCTTGTTTATCGAACCCAGAACTCGCAAAATAAAAGAATTCGTCCAGACATTTCGGACATGGTTCGAACCGAGTTACAAACGATGGTTCTAATGGACTTCGTCCTATAGGAGAGGAGGATTTCATAATAGTGGTGTTTGGAGGTGAATGTGGAAGACTTTCAGAGGGACCCCTAGACCTAAGATCAGAACTTATTGTAAGAGCTTTTCGCGTTGAAGAAATTTTGGGTTAAGACTTCTTGGAGGTTTTAGAATCCCCAGAAGAGACACACAATATCGCTTTTTCCTTCTCCTCTTCCGGAAGAGGGAGGCCAAAGAACTAGAATGCAGACCTAGGGGGGATAGTTTTGCGTATACGCGCTTCCTCTTCAGGAGTAAATCCATCTTAGGAGACTAAAATGAAATTCAACGCGTGAGAAATAGATGAAGGAAGAAGAAACCCAAGAGCAAATAAGCGGAGAAAGCGAAAACAGATGAAGGAAGGAGGAAACTCAAGAACAAATAAAAATAGAAGAAATATATGGGAGCCAAAACAAATTGCAACCAAAGTAGCTATAATAAAAAGCAGAAGCACAAAAGTCCAAAACTACAAGCACAAAAGGAAATGTAAGATACCTGGAATGGGAGAAATCCTAAAGAAATTTGAGTACCAAAGACGGAGAGCGAAAGCAAAAACGTAACAAGGTTGAGAGAAAACAGAGAATATGAAGATACGAAATAAGGCACGAAGAGTGAGTAAAGAAGAAAAGGCATATAAAACCAAAAAGGAAGATAACCGTCAAAACAAGAAACACCTAGAGTAGGTAACTGACGGATGTGAAAAGACGTGCAGGGGTAAAAGCGTCCAATTTACGAGGGGAATTCAGAACGCTCATGATTAAAGCGTGCAAAGAAGTGACAAAGCATTAAATGATCGGGACACGTGTCGTCTCCAATACCTAAACAAGGGCGAAAATGTTTCATTTTTCAAAGATGTTAGAGGTCGGTCGGCTATTATTGAAAAGGCACTAGGAGATAACCCGACAACAACCGTACCAAAGGATCAACGTAAAGGAGAACCCGAACCTAGAAGGATGCTTCGAACCGTTGATAACATGGAATCGTGAATAAATGTATCCCAACACACCCCGGTTATTCAAAATCCTGGCCCGGGTCAGACATCCCGACGTGGAACCACTAACAATTATATGGAGCGTGGAAAAAGCCTACCAAATAATACATCCCGGTCGTCCAAAATGCTTGACAACCGGGCTGGGGGGCATCTGTTACGAATATTTGGGTTGGGCCCAATCAAAGAAGAGGCCCATTAAGACTCAGTCAACCCACGCTGTTAGCCAACACCAGTAAGGAGAACGTGGCCATAACGGCTCTAAGTAGTGGATGTAGGAATTGCTTGGAAACGGAATGCATTAGCACCAACCAACCAAGATCATGGGGAAATCTTCCCCAACTAACTCCCAGGTTAGTGGTTATAAATATAAGCGCTTCCAGGGATTAAGGTACACTCAATTCTAACTTTCTCTTCTCCTTTCACACAGTGCACACACCCCACGTCAATTGTGGTGTTTCGTTCTAGCATTGTGATCTTCTTCCCTGAGATATTCTACTTTCATAAATATCTTCAGAGAGAGAGAGTCTGATCATACATTAAACATCTAGCAATCCTTGCTGGACATTCTTGTTCATCACGAACAGAACACCCCCAAAAAAGGAAACTAAATATTTGACAATACACGAAAGTAGATTCAGAAACATTCCAACTTAAAATCTTTATTAAAGGGTAAAATACTATAAATTATTTATTTATTAGATTAACGTAAAAAGTCAAGTCGGGCTTGTAAAAAAGATAAAGAAGATAACGTGAGATTTCACTTAGTGGTTGTGGAAAAAGATAATACTCAGAATGGCGTAAGCTAAGAACAAATCGCATAGCAGAGAAAGCAGCGCATGCATTTCTATGCTGTTGGGCCTATGCTCTTTAATTGAGCTCAATTGGGATGAGACTATGAAAAGAGTCCAAAAACTAATATAAATATTCCTACTTAGATTATTAACGGAAGACAGAAAACCTAGAAAACAAAGAGGTAGCCACACACCCTACTCATTCCCCCTCAAGAGATAGTTTGGAAGATTTGCTAGAGACAAGGAGCCAATCAACCAAATTGAAAGCTACAAGAGGTAAACACATAAAATATGATGATCAATTACATCCCAAACCACAAACGGTTTATATGCTTCCACAATATTCAATGTGCCTACAATTGGTATCAGAGCTTGGTTGTATGTTTGGATGTGGATCTAGTTTTCGATTTACATTATTTCATGTAATTAGTTTTGCTTCATGAAATATGGAACTTAGGGTTCTATGATTATTGGTATGATGCTCACATGTATATCTTTGTATTTTTTCTTCCATTAAAAATGATTGCTTTATTGGATTTTTTTGCTTTAATCCATGGTAGAGATTTGATTGTATTTTTCTTTGGTTGTAACAAGGAGGCTAATCCCATATGATTAGGTTTCCTCCTTGGTTTATTAGTTTCATTATAGAATTATTTTCGATTGTACCAATAAAATTGTATTGAAAGAAGGACAAAATGCATGCACAAAGACGGATGTTCATCACTGTTTTGGACTGTTTGTGATCATTTGATGGTCAAAATCCAAAAACAACCACACGGGATGAAAGAAGACACAAAACCATGCAGAACGACGATCAGAGATGTTCCAGAAACTGCTGGACGCGCCACCCAAAGTGGCTGCAAGTAGGATTCACGTGCCTGTAAAGATGGAGAAATTGAGGGCGAGTGGGACATGCTTTTTGAGTGCTTCCTGTGGCCTTGGCTTCATCTCTTCATGGCGGTCCTAGCCCTAAAATTTTGTACTGATCTGAGTTCGGGTGACAGCGCAGTGGATGAAACAGTTAGGGTTCCTTGAAATCGTCTTAGGTTTTCTTGCCAAAATTTGGTATTTTGGGCTTTTTGTCCCATGGTTACCATAAAAGGGCTTGAGATAAATAACCTATGGACTAAAAGGAAGGACAAGAAGGGTTGAAATGTTTTTGGTTATTTTTTTTATTTTTTTTCTTTTCTCTAGGAAACCATGGATTAAAATCTAATTTATAATTGCTTTATTTTTATGAGTGGATGAATTATATGTTTTGATAACATGCTTAATGTGATCACATCATATAGAATAGGTGGTGCCATATTGTTGCATAACTTGTTAATTACATGAGCATAGTAGCTGTTATGTCTTCATGTGACTAGTATTGAAATTACAATGAACACTTATACAAATAAACCAAGAGGGGGGGGTGAATTGGTTTTACCTCAGAGTTTTAAAATTTCCTTTCAAAATATGTAACAGTGGAAGATTTCAAATGGATCGTATCTTATTTAAAACCAATTGCAAGTCACTTTACTTCATCAACCACATAACACTTGTGCTGAAACCAAATTTATATGACAAACAATTCTATACTTTAAGAATTCAATGAAACATAGACTGAAATATAAATGCACACAAGATTTATATTGGTTCACATCTCTACCCCGGAGGCTACATCCAGTTTCCTTCCAACCCAATCTAAGTTAGAGTTCCACTATAACAAATATCTTTTCTTTACAAGCTTACAACAATGGTCTCTCTTACCTACCCTAGGTAAAATTCAAAATCTACTTCCTATAGACCTTTCAAAAGACCAAGAACCAGAGATCCCTTCTCTGTTCTTCCCCCTAGAAAACCCTTTCTAGAAAAGCTTTAAAGAACTCAAATGTTATATGGAAATACACCACAAAATACAACAAAATATCAAAACAACACAAGCTTTAGGTTCAAGAAAGATATCACCTCATGTTCCTCAGCAACTACAATGATATGAATGATTCATTCAACCTGAGATGATGACTACAATGCTTTCTTGACACTTCTTTAAGCACTAGCTTGCATAGATGCTCACACACAAATGAGTATTAAGGCTCAACACATAATGAGATCTTAACACATTTGATTATCTCACTTATTTCAGGCTTTGAACAATAGAAAGCTCTTAGAGAATGAAAACTCAAAGGGTATGCACGAATATCTCTCTTTTTGGTTGTTATTCCATTCAGACACAGCTTTCCTATTTATAAAAAAACTGTTTCAACCAACTGTAATCGATAAATTCGTCACGATAATCGATTATTTTACTCATGGTAATTGATTATTTTACCCATATAATCGATTAAATTGTTCATAAGAAATCTGGAAATCTGAAACGAACAGAATAATCGATTATATCACCATGTAATCGATTAAGCCAGAAAAACATAGTTTTATAATGCACTCAGTAATCGATTAAATACCCAATTAATCGATTAAGCCAAAACACAGCTAAAACTTAGCAAAGCATATATAATCGACTACAATCATATGGTAATCGATTAAATCAGATGAATATGTTGTGTACCATTATGCAGAAGCTTATGTAATCGATTATTTCCCAAGATAATCGATTATCCTAGTGAATTCCTAATTCTTTGTAAAGCTTATTTAATCGATTACTAACTAGTGGTAATCGATTAAACCAGTAAAAAAATGTTTTATGCAACTTCTAAAAGCCTTTATGAAATCATATAAATTTGCTATTCACTACTTGATTAATTCCTTTTAAATGAATGTGTGGATTCATGATTAATCAACAGCTAATGAGGATTAGAGGGTTTTATCTCATGAACCAAGCTTGAAACAAAATTACAAATGCCATCACAGTGAGTGGGCATGTAAAATATCAAAACACAATTGCTTCGTTCATCTTTGAACCTAACATGATAGTTATTATGGGATTATTTTGATATTAACCTCAAAATAAAATCAAGACAAATAATCCAGAATTTTCTAAGAGAATTGTTTGTTTTACGAGTAAGTTGTGGGGGCTTCTAGAATAGTCATGTGTTAATACACGTTGTCTAATGTAACCAGATTTTATAAGTAAAACAAAGGATTACTCTCAATTGAACAATTCTTGGAAATTGGAATTTTTTTAATTGAATGGGTAAAGGTTTTAAATTAAAATATTAATTTTAAACCTATGAGCTCCATTGTGGGTCCATTAATAAAATGGTCATGTGAAGCCCCAACGAATAAGGATGACCAGATTTTATTTGATTAGATCTCAACAAATTCAAAAATTTTAGTAAAGTATTACACGACCCAACGTTGGCAATGTTTGGATACTAAGGATAATTTTTGAAATTGAACGATGGATAATTATATTCAAATTTGATTTTGAATTCAAATTAATAATCATTATGAATTTCAAATTCTAAATTAATGATTGGAAAATTTTTTTAAAAAATTCCTTGTAACAAAATATTGAATGAGTGAAGGTTTTCAAATTAAAATATTAATTTTTAAACCTACGGGCTCCATTGTGGGTTCATTAATAAAATGGTCATATGAAGCCTCAACGGATAAGGATGACCAGATTTTATTTGACTGGATCTCAACAAATTCAAAAATTTTAGTAAAGTATTGTACGACCCAACGTCGGCAATGCTTGGATACTAAAGATAAATTTTGAAATTGAAAGATGGTTAATTACATTCAAATTTGGTAAAATTATTAACCCTCCCAACGAGGCTCTGGTAATGGCATCGAAGGCCCAAATAACAATTTCAGTTTTTTTACAAGTGACTTGCCCAACGTAAGCCTTGTAAGGAAAACTGAAGGATTGTTAACAATAAACAATAAGTAGTTATTAGAATCTACTTGCATTTAATCTATTTATTGCATTTCTTGTTTGTAAATTGTGTGCTTTGCATTTTTCAGAAAATGTCATCTTTCAATCTGTTAGCTACTATATTGAGTAAAAAACCTATGGATGGTACAAATTATAAAACATGGAAAACTAATTTGGATATTGTTCTGCAATACGAGAAAATCAACTTTGTCCTGGATATCCCTAAGCCAGCACAACATGTAGAAAATGCTTCTGAGGAAACAAAGAAGAAGTTTAATGACTGGGAGAAGGTGAATGTTGCAATTCGCTATTACATTTTAGCTAGTCTTGTTAGTCACTTGCAGGAGCAAGTAAACATGCTTGAGAGTGGAGCAGAAATGCTTCGGACTCTTGATGGCATGTTTACTACTCCTAGTAGTTTAGCAAGGCAAAATATACTACTTGTGATTGAAGCTTGCCTAGTGGAGAATTACAGTGATAAATGGATCATTGATTCAGGGGCCACTAACCATGTTTGTTACTCTTTGGAGTGGTTCAAACATAGCTTGCCTATCAGTCAAGGCCAAAGAGTTTTGAGACTTGGAAATGGGGAATTTGTGTCTGCACTAGCAGTAGGACAAGTTATTTTATCTTTTGATAATTGAAGAACTTTGGTTTTGGATGACTGTTTATTGTTCCAGATTTTAAGAGGAATTTAATTTCTGTTAGTTGTTTGATTGAACATGGTTTAACAGTTCAATTTAATTCCTCAGTTTCAATAAGGAGTTCATCTTCTTTTATATGTTCTGGTACTTTGTTTAATGGTCTATATTTCCTTAGTCCTATACCCCATGAAGTTAATCATGTTGAATTAGGAGACGAAGAACATGTTCATCTATCTAAGAAAAGAAAAGTTTCAAATGAAACTTATCTTTGGCATTTGCAATTAGGTCATATTAACTCTAACAGGATACAAGGTTTGGTCAAAAGTGGGATTTTAAAATCCCTGGTTTTTGAACCAATACCGGTATGTGAATCTTACTTAGAGGCTAAAATGACAAAGCGGTCTTTTAAGGCCAAAGGAAATCGTGCCACACTTCAGCTGGAATTGGTACATACTGATGTATGTGGACCAATAAATGTCTAGGCCAGAGGAGGGTATGAGTACTTCATCACATTTACTGATGATTACTCAAGATTTGGATACATATACTTGATGTGTCATAAGTCTGAAGCTTTTGGAAAATTCCAAGAGTTTAAGGCTGAGACAAAAAAAGCATCTTGGTGTTCAAATCAAGACTCTTAGGTCTGACCGATGAGGTGAATACCTATCTGAAGAGTTCAGCTCTTACCTGACTAAAGAGGGGATAGTTTCACAACTATCTATTGGATATAGGGGGAGCAACTTGAAGTTTGAAGCTCAGGACTTGGAAGAATGTTTTGAGATTTTCACATGCCTTGAAGAATGAAATTCAAATTGAAGTGTATGAAGAGGCTAATATGTTGATCCTTGCATTGCATGCACTTAATCATTTATATGCTTAAATGTTTTCATCAAAAGATTAAAACAATTTTTTGAAAAGAACTAAATAGGCAATGTTTTTGGAAAAATGCAAATCACACTGGTTTAATCGATTACATTATAGTTTAATGGATTAATTGCTTTGATTTCAAATCTAGAAAAGCATTGAAGAACATTCTAATTGATTACCATTGCTTGTAATCGATTACATAGTGTCAAAAGAAAAACATGCTTCACTGCTTTAATCGATTACCATTTCTTGTAATCAATTACATAAGGTCTTTAGAAAAGCTTGTTTCACTGATTTAATCGATTACCATTTCCTATAATCGATTACACAAGGCTTTTCAAAAATACATGGTTTACTGCTTTAATCGATTACAACTCGTTTTAATCGATTATTTTGTTCGTTGTTCAAACCCAGAAATCAGCATGAATACTTTAATCGATTAAGTGACAATTTAATCAATTACACAAGGCTTTTTAATCGATTATTTAGCGCATTTAATCGATTATAGTTAGTTGCAAAAGTCTGTTATAAATAGAAGTGAGGCTTGGCTTGAGATTTAACTTGAATACTTCGAATTTTCTGAATACACACAAGCCTTCACAAAGTTAGAAAGTGATTTTCTGGGTTTACTAACTTCTTGTCCCACTCTTTAATCTTCATGGATATTGAATGATTTCTTGGGCAAGAGTCTTCAAAGAAGAATAGGAGAGCATGTTCTGAAATTCATTTTGTTCATTCAACTCTGATTAGTAAACAACATGCATTCATATTCATTGGATTATCAGGTTGTTTCTCTCCATTCTCTTTGGTTGTAAATTTGATTTTGCAATTTTTTTTATTTGGTGTTGTTGTAAATTGTTCTTTGAAGCTTATACTAGGGTAGTGTTCTCTAAGGAAGAACAGAGTAGTGTTCTCTGGTTCTTGTTCACTAGAAGTCTAATAGGGTTTTAGATTTCTTTTCTTTATCTAGAGTTGATAAAGAGTGTTTGTAATAAATCTTGTAAGAACTGAAATTTATAATAGTGGAACTCTAATCTAGTGTTGATTAGAAGAAACTGGATGTAGTTTCTCTTGAGAAGTGAACCAGTATAAATTCTTGTGTTGATTTTCTATTCCTAAATCTCTATTAGTTATCTTGTTCATTTGTTCTTGGTATTCTTATCATTACTCAACAAGTTCCGTTTTAAGCTATTGGTTTCTTGAGCTGAGTGGGTTGATTGATTAAAAGCATTCTTGATTTTGAAAGTGATTAAGTTCCTTACTCTGATTTTATAAAGAAATTTTAAAAGACCAAGTTTTAACCAATTCACCCCCCTCTTGGTTATTGTGGGTATTCCTATTATTTTTCACTATCTTCTCTAGGGACATGATGTTGATCTAATTGTGTGTGTGTATATATATATAT
>CM023944.1:20245293-20328379 GCA_013407115.1 Glycine latifolia | reverse complement strand
CGCTCCACCAATGTGATTAGAGAAGGATGAATATCAAAATTGTTGGCTTGGATTGGTGGTCTTACAATATTGGAATTTGGACGAGCGAACAATGGATCCAGAATATCCTCCATTAGTTCATCCTTCGGTCTTGGTTGATGATTTGCTCGTTCAGCCATATCTAAATCTATCTCTGGAATAGAATCAGAGTCTTCCTCTTCTCTTCTCCTTTGCTTGGCTAGCATTCTATTTCTTCTAACAGTTCGTTCTATCTCTGGATCGTACTGTAGATGTCCAAGATCACCTAGCCCTCACATAAACTAAGAGAAGCAATCAGTAACGACAAGAATTCCAATACCAAGAATTAAAATTACTATAAATTTTATCTCAATCCCCGGCAACGGCGCCAAAAACTTGATGTTGATCTAATTGTGTGTGTATGTTTATATATATATATATATATATATGAACTACGGCAAGTGTACCGATCATTATCAAGTAATAAAGTGTATAAGTAAAGTATCATCTCCCCAGGGATTGATGACAATTTATCGTAATTCAATGCTTAGAAATTGGAATAAGAACAATAACCTTCTGAGAAATTGATTTTGTGTTGTGTTGTGTTTATGCAAGGAAAAATAAATTCAGAATTACTGAAAACAAAGCAAAGTTTAAATGGTTCAACTGCAGTATTTTTGGAACAATTGTGGTTAATCGCAATCCCCTATGATCCCTACCACCTATGTTTGATTGGATTTGTTAACTTGAATTATTTCTAATTACTCAGCTGATGTATTTCCATACAATTAAACCAATTCCTAATTCCTTAGGTAATTAGCCCTTTGGTAAAATTAGAAGACCTAATCCCTTAGTGAATTCCTCTTAAACCAAGCATTAAGACATACATCAAGGTATGATGGGATGAACCACATAATGGTACTGCAACCACGCATTCCTATCCCTAGGTAATGAACAATTGTTGTTCTAAGCAATTCCGGAACTAAAACCCCAACATCCCTATTGTGGATTAAAGCCCTAAGCAACTTAATAGAATGGCCAGTTCAAGTTAAGAAGAAAAGAATGAAGTGCAGATTAGAACAAAGTAATTATCATAATTCTCATTAGAAACCAATCAAAACATAGAGGAGTTCACATAGGTTCTTGCTTTCAACCACAATACAAAGGTTTAGCCATTCATAATCAGGTTAACCCTAGGTTTCACCATTATTGACAGCATCCTAAGAAAATTTACAAAGAATTAGAAAGATTACAACCAAGGATGATGTTCCCAATCTTCCAATTGAGCCCAATCTTGCCTTAGAAGCTTTCTCCCTTGATTCTCTTGCTTAATCCCCTTTTGGAAGCTCTGTTCTTCCCTAAAATCCATCCCCCTAGAAAACCCTGCTTTTTCCTTTTATAGGTTCCCAAAATCACCAAAGTTCAGGTCTCAACGAGTTTATGGCGCTGATCGCGCCACTCCCACGCTGATCGCGTGGATGATTCGAATCTAGTGGGCAATTCAAGTTGTGGCGCTGATCGCGTGGATCCCGGGTGATCCGCGCGGTATGTTTGAATGACCAATGTTGGGTCTTTTTCAACTTTTCTCCTTTGCTTTGGGTTCCTAAAAACAACATATTCACAAAAACATTATCAAATTCTATTAATTCAAAACATAACTATTTTTAATACTATTTTAACTATTTATTAACAATTTATATATCTAACTAACCCTAAAAACTCATATATGCTAGAAGCATATCAGGGCACCCCAGCAGAATGGAGTTGTTGAAAGGAGAAACATAACACTTTTAGAAATGGTGAGGTCCATGCTTAGTTATTCGTCTCTGTCCGAATCATTCTGGGGATGTGCCTTAGAAGCTGCCATGTACTTATTAAATTTCGTTCCATCTAAATTTGTTTCAAAGATACCTTCAGAACTATGGAATGGGCGCACACCCAGTTTAAACCATATTCGGATTTGGGGTGCTCCGGCACATGTCTTACAACAGAAGCCAAATAAAGTGGAATCATGTACAAAAGTGTGCATGTTTGTAGGCTATCCTAAAGGAACTAGAGGTTGGATGTTTTATAGTCCAAAAGATAGGAAGGTCTTAGTGAGCACTCACGTGACTTTCCTAGAGGAGGACTATATGAAAAATTTCAAACAAAAGAGTATGGTTATTCTTGATGAGCTTGTCTCAGGTCAAGTTTTACCCCAACCTCAAGTGGTTCCATCTTATGTTCCTATGGTTGTTCAAAGAGGGGAATATATTCCTGAAGGTGAACATACACGAGAACTAGATACAGAACCAGAAATTCAGCATAATGATCTACAAGTGGAACCTGTAGAAATGCAAGTACCACTTGTTGAAGAACAAAATCAAGAATTAGTTAACCTACCTAATGGGGATCTTCAAGAAATTGTTGATCCACCAAACTTGGATTCTCCTTTAGATGCACAACAACAACAAGTTAGGCAAAGTCGTAGTGGGAGATTGATTCGTAAACCCACAAGATATCTCTTGTTGGGAGAATCATATCAGACTGTCACCATTGAAAGAGATGACGATCCCACTAGTTACGACGAAGCACTTGAAAATGTTAATGCTCAGAAATGGCTCGGGGCTATGAACTGTGAGATGGAATCTCAGTTTGGTCTCTTGTAGAAGCACCTAAAGGGATAAAACCCATTGGGTGTACATGGATCTACAAGAGAAAGAGATGATCAGACGAGAAGGTTGAAACCTTCAAAGCTAGATTGGTGGCAAAAGGGTACACCCAAATAGAAGATATAAACTATAAGGATACTTTTTCACCAGTAGCCATGCTTAAGTCTATCTGGATTCTCTTAGCTGTTATGGCAAGTCTTGATTACGAGATTTGGAAGATGGATGTCAAAACTACTTTTCTAAATGGAAATTTAGAAGAGAACATCCATATGCAGCAATCGAAAGGGTACATAGTTGCAAAGGTCTGTCTATGGACTTAAGCAAGCATCCAGGTCATGGAACATTAGATTTGATCAAGCCATTAAATCTTATGGTTTTGAGAAAAGCCCTAATGAGCCATGTGTATACAAAATGATCCAAGGGGAAACAATATCTTTTCTGTTGCTTTATGTAGATGATATACTCCTTATTGGAAATGACACAGAGGTATTATCAGGCATAAAGATCTGGCTGAGCAAGCATTTTGATATGAAGGACCTAGGAGAGGCCAATTACATTCTTGGTATTAAACTCTTACGAGACCGGAAGAATAGGTTATTGGCATTATCCCAGGCATCCTATATTGACAAGGTTCTTGCCAGGTTCAGTATGGAGAATACTAAGAAGGCTATTTTACCCTACAGGCATGAGATTCATCTCTCTAAGGAGCACTCTCCTAAGATGCCTGAGCAGAGAAAACGCATGAGTAGGATAGGTTATGCTTTGGTTGTAGGTAGTCTCATGTATGCTATGCTGTGCACCAGACCAGATATTTGTCATGCAGTGGGAGTGGTTAGTCGGTACCAATCTAATCCTGGAGAGGAACACTGGATAGCAGTTAAACATATGCTTAAGTATCTTCGGAGAATGAGAGATTATATGTTGGTCTATTCAAGTGGGAGTCTTAAAACCATTGGTTACACAGACTCAGATTTCCAAGGAGAAATTGACTCAAGAAAATCAACTTCAAGCTATGTGTTCACTCTTAATGGCGGGGTCATCTGTTGGAGAAGTATCAAATAGTCATGTGTGGCTAACTTTACCATAGAGGCTGAGTATATAGCTGCATCTGAAGCTGCAAAGGAAGCTGCATGGTTGATGAAGTTCATTATGGATCTTCAAGTGATAACAGGTGTTGGTCGCCCCATTACACTTTATTGTGACAATAGTGGGGCAGTAGCACAATCTAAGGAACCACGGTGCCACAAAAGACAAAAGCACATAGAGAGGAAGTACCACTTGATCCGAGACATCATTAAAAGAGGAGACACATTGGTATCCAAGATAGCATCAGAAGAAAACCTTGTTGACCCTTTTACAAAGAGTTTTCCTGAACATGTGTTCGAGAGGCATGTTACATCTATGGTTCTTGAGAAGATTCTGGACTTGCTATAGCTTTAGGAGATTAATTTTTCACTTTATTTATTTTGTGCTCTTTGAGCAAGACATCATGACATATTTTTTGAAAGTTATAAATGAGGTATCATTCATTTATGGTATGCACACAGAATTTACAAACACCAAGGTCCGGATCAATTGTAGAGTATATGATCATATGGATACGTTCATGGAGGACATGATCATAGATTCTTACAATTGATGAATTGGTTCACAGCTATTAAATGAAGTTGGGCACTTTATTTAGGCTGCAATATTTTATGAAATGGTCTTGTCTGAGCCATTGTAAAATATTGGTGTGAATTAATGTTCGCATTGAAAAGGTCAACGAGAGATTTGATTAAGGTTGTTTTTCTGTCAAAAGTATCAAATCTCTAGCTAACCATAGTTATGTGATTGCTCTTAATCCTGAGTTTATTATAAATAGGTAATTATATAATTTTATTCTTTGATTTACCAACAGGTGAGGTCCGACCAATTGATGGCCAATAACTTGGTATTTTGGGAAGAAAATTATTTGATTATTGGTATTTATGAGATAAACAATATGGAATTTGTAGGATATGTCCCCTTGATATGTTTTGGTACTTGGACATTAAAGACACTGGCCAGTACATGGAATCCATTAGAAAAACTATCAAAGTCAAGGGAATAAATAATTGATTAAGTAACAGAAAATTCATCAATCAATTATCGACATATTACAAAGGGGCGATGCATATTCGGGTTATATGTGTAATTTGTGTTATTAATCTTGGAGTTCAAGTTTGGGCTTTTAGTGGAGTAGCAGTGAATTAGATAATCATTTTGTTGATTATCAGGAGCCTTGATTAATTACATATGGTGGATCCCCAAGCTAGCTTGAGACAAGGGATGAGGTGTTTCAGTTAATGATGACTTATCAGTTACATGGTCTTGGGTTCTATAGACTAAAGTTTGTACTCAAAAGAGCAAGTGGGAGATTGTTGGGCCTATGCTCTTTAGTTGAGTCCAATTGGACTGAGACTATGAGAAGAGTCCAAAGACTAATATAAATACTTCTACTTAAGTCATTAACAGAAGACAAAAAACCTAGAAAACAGAGAGGTGACCACACACCCTACTCATTCCCCCTCAAGAGATAGTTTGGAAGATTTACTAGAAACAAGGAGCCAATCAACCAAATTAAAAGCTACAAGAGGTAAACAATAAAACTATGATGATCAGTTACATCCCAAACCACAAATAGTTTATATGCTTCCGCAATATCCAATGTGCCTACATGCTAGTCTTTCAAAGTAATTTTTTTAAAGTAAAAATTAGTTGAATTTTTAGGCATATTCAAGCATGGTAACATCTTTTTATATATAACAAAGTTTCAAACAATTATGTTGTTAACATCCTCCAACCACAACTCTTGTTGATGCCCACAAATAAAAAATTTAGATTTAAATATATTTTTAATCTTTTAAATTTAAAACAAATTTAATTTTGATCTCTTAATTAATAATTTATTCATTTTAATATTTTAATTTTGCAAAATGCTATTTTAGTCTTCAAAAGTGAATTTGAGAGACTAAAAAAAAATCCCCTATTTTTAATCTCCCAAAAGTCAAGTAAAGGAATAAAAATAATATTTTATGAATTTAAGAGATTCAAAAAATGATTTTTTAATAGGGAGATCAAAACAAAAAAAAGTGACTCAAATTTAAAAGATTTAAAAATATATTTAAGTCAAATTTCTATTCAAATCAAAATTGTGATTCTAAATTTTAACTTATTCTTTGACGTCTAAATTAAATTAAACTGTTACTCACATTCTGGCATGACTCATCTTAATAATTGAAAATTAGAATTCCAAATTATAATATCAATTTTTCCTGTAATCAGCATATCTTGAAAATTTTAGCAGTACTATTTTGCTCTTTGGTCAAGTTTATTAAATATTCATAAGCCAGCATATCCTATATCTTGAGCAAGGAAATAAGATCAGAACCTGATGCTTCGTCGAAAAGGGAAATAAAGCAACAACATTTACTTTTAAAAAGCTCTAATTAAAAAACAAAATCAGATAAAATGTCTATAGCTGATTGAATACTGTATTGCCGGAATATTCTCTAGCTTATATCTTAAGTCAGAATATTACAAAGAATTATTTCAAGTTATTTTGGGTATGGAAAAGAATAATCACGAATGTTCTTTTCCTCCTCCTCTTTCTTTCGCTTTCATTTTTTTTTATATAATTCGATTTCTATTTTTGAAGTCACAATCACAAATCTCTCGTATAGGATAACATTAGTAACATTAGGTGCACCTACACTAATTAATGTGAAGAAACAGATGGCAATTTCAATTCACATTTTTATAGAGAATAGACATACAATCGTGCTTTCAACATGAAGAATGAGACACACATTCCTGCGTCTCACAACACTGACAACCTATAACTCTTGAACGAGACATGCGCATTATTAAATATTAGCAAAAACATAGACACTACTATATATTTGTCGGTCCACATTTTTTAATCTTTAGAATTGGATTTACTGTATTTGCATATCTAATTAGTGTTAAAAAATGTAGTTAGTTTTTTTCTAATCAATGCAACCGGTATGAGATCGAGGTTCAAATAGAACAGTGGAATATTTATTTTTTATCCGTTAAAATCAAAGACAATTATTAGAGATTTACAAAAGTATTAGAGATTTAAACAACTCGTAAACTTATTTCAATCAACTAAACTAGTGGAATAATTTGAAATAACAGTTAGAAAGTAAAAAAAAAGAAGTAAAAATCAAATAGTTTGACTTAGTTTTGAGAAAATAATTTGTTAACATATTTTCTAAATGACTTTTTGAAAAAAGAAAAACCAATATTTGTAAACCAGGAAATGGCTATAACCACACTAAGCATCTGCCAACAGAGTCACTGCTAAAAGCCTACATTATGGTTCAAAATGAAGAAAAACATGGCGACAATTCCATTTCACAATTTTACAAAGAAAAGACATTTAATGGTACTTTCATGTTTCAACATTACATTCTCTATACTTCCCAATTGCTGTTTAATTGAAATTGAAACAACTGAGATTTTGTATCCTATTGGCTGGATGAAAACATGTGGGACGCAAGCCAGGAACAGGCTATAACATGTAATAAGCAGCCAACAGAGTCACTGCTAAAAGCTTATGAAGAAAAAGATGACGACAATCCCATATCATAATTGTACAAACAAAAAAACAAAGGATCGTGCTTTCAACATGAGGAATGAGACATGCACATTCCATGTCTCAAATCATTATGGAATGACAACTTACCACTTTAATGAGACATGTATATTACAACGTTTAGACTGTAGATCAATTTATTTATAAGAAAATAATACTACTTCAAAGCTTTTAGAAAAAGAATTGCACCAAAAAAAGCTTATATAAAAGAAAAAAAAAATCATTAAATCTCCAAGCATCAATAGCAGAGTCAATAAAAAAACCAGATCAATGCAGTTCTTTTCATAACTTCAGAAAATCTTAATCCCATTGGACAATCAATAGAAGAGTCAATATAACAAACAAACTATAAGCACCATACAACACTCCTAAAATTCAAGGGAAGTTAACATTTTAATACCTCATATAACATGATCACATCATTCTTGCAATAATGCAATGCGATCATCATCCAAATCAAAATGCACGCACAGGCCTCCAGTGATTTGAATCTAGCACAGAGCTAGTAGCTAGTACCAAACAACATGATTAACAAAGATATGATGTAGATATTAACATTTAGTATTTTTACTAAGTCACCAACAAGATTTTCTCTAAAAAATCTGTGAGTAAAAAAAAAAAAATTTATACAGAACCTGGATCCGAGATTAGACTAAAAAAGAAGGGATATATTAAAACATCCCATAATTCCCATTAGAAAGCTATCATCCATCAACAACCAATATTTAGCAAATTCTTGTACACCACTAAATATTTACACCCTCCAATAGAATATAATATACACATGGCCCACCCCAGTTTTCCATCTCAATCCAAAAAAAGAAAAAAAAAACACCCAGTCTAGAACAAAACAAAACGCATGTTCAACGGGCAACAACCCAATTAACCCCCATGAAAATCATCATTAATCAAAATCAAGAACAGCAATAAGGACACCTGAGGAGTCCATTCTCATTGCATTCCAAGCACCTCTTCAATTCCCCTTCATCCTCATCAAACACTTTCCTGCTCCCACTGCAATTCTCGCACGGGACAAACCTAGCGTCCCCGCAATTCTCACACACGAACCCAGGTTTCAGCTTGGGGAGCCCTTCCAGAATCATCTTTGCCAAGTCACCACTCTCGAACAAATGCTTGATCACATCAGCACCACCAATGTACTTCCCTCGTATAAAAACTTGGGGGAGCGCAACATGGTGCTCCCCCAGCACGTGCTGCAGCTCCTCCCTGTAGCTCAAGTCCATAGACACATCCCTCTCATCCACCCAAACCCTGAACCCCTTCAGGATCATGCGGACCGCGTTGCAATCCTCGAAAGTTCTCCTTATCCCGCGAAGGCTCGTTAAATACACAACTATTCTGTCCTCTGTGCCGCGTAATCGGAACAATATAGTAATGCATGAATCTGAATCTGTTTTTGAACGTGATCTTGAAGAAGAAAACGATTCAGATTCGGATTCTGGTTCTGGCAAGGGTTTTTTGGAGGATTCGAATAAGGTGCAGAGCTTCTTCACCATTTTTCCGCGGATTGAGGATTTCATGGATTCCATTGAACCGTAGAAGCGGTTCACCGAACCGGACCGGTCGAGATTGTGGTGGTGGTGGTGGTGGTGGAGGAGGTAGGGTTTCTGCGAGGTTTCCGATTTCGTCGAGTGAATTGTGTTCGAACGGTTGAAGAACGGGAACCGCGACATCTTCGCGAATTCGATTACCTCCGAGTTCCCTGAATGCAAAAGAATCGACATGTTTTAATGTGTTTCGGTAAGGGTTTATAAATTTTGAA
The DNA here is from genome assembly GCA_013407115.1 of Glycine latifolia. Classification (NCBI taxonomy): domain Eukaryota; kingdom Viridiplantae; phylum Streptophyta; class Magnoliopsida; order Fabales; family Fabaceae; genus Glycine; species Glycine latifolia. Next base: position 20,319,306 of record CM023944.1, on the reverse strand, counting down.
TGCAAATTGACTCTGACATTAATTTTGTAAAATTGATTACGAAATGACGTGATTCTTTGAATGCAAGTTGTTTCAACTCAATCAATTATGAACCTGAAATCAATTTCTCGAAATGAATACTTACAATTACGTTACCTGATGTTTTTTCAATGTAATCATGAAAATCTAACACGAATTCAGAGACGCTATTAATCTTTAAAGGGTTTCTTTTGAGACTTTTTCGTAATTAAATAAAAAATGGAGCTCAATTTTCAGGGGCGACAGTATTAAAGAAGAAAAAAAGGCAATGAAATTTAGGGTTTCATGTTTTTTTTACCTCGCGAATGATACGGTGGATGACGGCGGCGAGGATGCTCCGGCGCGGCGACGAGGATGGACGGAACAGAGGAAGCTAAGAGGTTAGTTTTGTCTTTTTAGGCGATGAAGATTTTGTTGTTGTTGTTGTTGTTGTTGTTGTTGTTTCAGTTTGTTTTCTTTGTGGGATTATTTTTATAGAGAGAAATTGATGATTGTTGTGTGTGCTGTGTTTCAGTTGAAACAAGAATTGGGTTTCTTTTTCTTTCTGTCTGTTAGTTTTGGAGTTGGCTTCAGAAAAAGAAAGGGTCAGAAATAAGGGGAGACTTACTGGGTTATGTTATCTACAACGGCAAGAATTTATTTATTTATACAGAGAGAAAATTCAAATATATTAATATAAATAATTGAAAAATAAAATTTGAAGTGGGTGTACTAGTGTCGGTTCTGTTTCGTCTTTGGATTATTACCAATTTAAAATAAATTTATGCATTTATTTTGTTTAGTATTTTAATCTGTATAATATTAATGATAAATATTTATTTTATATTATTAAAATTTATAAAAAATAAAAACTTTAAGTACATAATTTATATTATAACTAACATTTTAATAAAACATTTTTGGACAATAAATTTATTTTAAATTTATAATAAATATAACGTTGTTTTTAATTATGAATAATTTTTAAAAATATTAAAATATAATTAAGAAATAAACGTTAAAAGAATATCAAGTATATAAAAAGAAGCATAATTTGAAAATATTAAGGAAGTTTTCTAGTGTGAGGACAGTTAAGAAATACACATCATTCCAAAAACAGAAGACAGATAATATTAAAAATGTTTAATATTTTTTAATATTAATTTTGGTACAGAGGAAAAAGAAAAAGAAGGAAAGCGGCAATTATTTAGAATAAGTGACTTGTAAAGCTACCTTTTGGATCCGACATGTGAAAATAAAAATGGATTCAGTTTTCATTCGTTTTTGTACAATAAAAAAAAAAAACAAAGAAACAGTGTTTTTTTATATAAAAAAATGGAAATAAACAATTTTTTTCTGATTTTGGAGAGATGAAAAAAAAAAAGTTATGGGAGTGTTGCTGGTTTTTGGCTCTCTTGAATCAGAATATGTGGAATGAGTATGCGCCGTCAGAAATAATGAGATGTGGAAATGAGTATAATTTCTTTTTCAAGTTAAGCGGGGAGAAATGAAAAAAAAAATTAAGGGTTTAATTTTTGTTTTCAACTGTTAGAAGTTATAAAATTAAATTTAAAGACGTAAAGATTATATTTTTTCATATGCATAATCATAAAATGTTGTAAGTATACCTAATAATTCAATTATCACTAAAATGTGTTGAAGATTATATCAATTTATTATTACATTAATTGATTGCATCAATTTGTTATTACATTAATTATCTTATCTTACATAAGTTTTTTTTTATTGTTTTATCTTTTTCACAAAATATCATTACATTTTTTCTTTTTCTTTTTTTATTTTTTGGGTGGTGTGGCAACATAGCACCCAAGTACTCCCTTTTGTCGATGTGTATGGATTGTGAGATTGGTCAAGAGGAAAATGTAGTCAGACCCACTGCCCATGGCTACCTTCTTTGAAGAAACAACGCGGGTAGACATTATAAATTAGGTTAAATTAAATTATTCTTTACTAATTTATTTTTAACATTAAATTTCATCTTCTAACTTTTACAATTTCTATTTGATTTCTAATTTTTTAAAATTAATTTAATTTAGTTCTTTAACTTATTTGGGTACAATTTAATCTTTTAATTTTTAAAATTAGTTCAATTTAATCTTATCGTCTAAATGATTATATTATTTAACCTTGATCTTACCGTCTAAATGTATGTTTTGTTGTGGATTAAAATTATCACTAAATTATTTTAAGTAATCACAAAGTGTGATTTTTCAATACAGTTGACTTAATTTAGAGGAAAAGATCAAATTAAATCAATTTTAAAAATAAAAAATCAAATTGAATCTAAAAAATAAATTAAAATACTAATATATTAATCTAGCCAATAAATTATGATAATTTGTGGTAACTTTTCTATCACAAAATTGAAAAGATAGATTTACAAAGTTGCACGATTAATGTAACATCCTCAACTTTTTATCTTGACTTATAGTCATGTTTAAATTAATTATGGATATGGGATGATAGTTTGATACAAGAAGAATATGATAAAATTTATTTGAACACAAGCTGTCCAAAACTATGCATACTAAAAAACACCTACTGCAACCCATTTTTAAGAAATTCATATATATCTCATTTCTTACTCAAATTAGGCTTATGATGTAGGGAATTAAAGATCTAGATATGAACTCTAACATATAAAAAATTCAACCAAATCTAGATTGTGTACTACTTGCAGCCGCCAAAACAAGAAAGGATGTGAGTGTTCCATTTTGAGCATGCTGACAAATTTGAAGTGTAGACTTTAATATGCTATATCTAAAACTTTATTACTTCAATGAAGGCATGTGATACCTTGTTAGAAAACTTAGGAAGTCTAGTTTAACATACTAAACGATGAAAATTTATGGACTTGTAGATTAGTATAGATTATAGAAAGAACCAAACCATATGTGGTGAGATGTTTAGCTATCTAACTTTGAAGCAAAATTTCAGCTAACCAATCAGAATTTTTTTTTCTTGAAGACTCCAAACTTCACATGCTGCAGCCAAAGGAATATTATTTTAATTGGAGTATGCATGAATACGTGAATCAATAGCAATTGAAGTGGTATACATGAGTCAATGAAAAGTCAAATAATAAAGAGAATAAGACAAAATTGAAAACAAGCTTCTTGAATCTACCTTTTAAGGTGGCAACCAACGTGGATAACAAGCATTAAATGAAGGAATCTTGCAAATAAAATCTAGTTTCAGCCATATATGTGTAATTCTAGGCACCAAGCAAATGAAATCAATTTACTTAGCCAACTCCACTTGCACTTAAGCCATAAATGAAGGAATAATTGTCATGATTAGATTAGGATAATATCTTTAAAGATAGTTACCTTGTAACTAAACTAAATACTAATCTAGTTGAAATCTAACTAATTCACTTACTATCTAACTAAATAACTTAGTATAAAAAACTTATGTTACCACAAAATGTTGCACGTATAACATCCAAGCTCACCTCATGGTTCATTCTCTTTTCACCTTGCTTTTTGTTTTCATTGTTCACTTTCTCACTTACTCATAATCATAGCCCCACTCCTAGCCACGTACTTAGTCATTTGCAAATCTAACTTACTTGGGGTAAGATAGGCTTCAATCTTAATTAAGGGTTTACTTAGACTAACCTATATGTATAATGGTGCAGATTTATGGTTGGTCATTTAGGATGGATTTTCAGATCATTGAAGGTTATTTTATGATATGTTTATGTTGATTTAAGAATAGGATAGGTTGATGATTGAAATACTGAAATATTAGTGATGTTTAGACTTGATTTTGATGATCCTTTGAATTGATTTTTGATGGTATTTGGACTGTTAGCTTATATATATGTGTTGGGACTGTTTTAGATTAATTTTAAGAAGTAGAGGTTGAATGGTATGGGGACAAATGGTTAATTACTTAAGTGGTTCAGTTTTGAGGATTAAGTATTAGGGTGGTAAATTGACAAGAGAATAAGGGCTAGACTAAGTTCTAATCTTTTCTTATAACGGTCAAAAGAAATTAGAATTTATTTGAAAGATATATTATGGTTTACTAGCTAGATTGTTAACATGTTGTCTTTAGCTTGAGGATATTATGTTGTCATGCACAGGTTGACATAATTTTGATTGAATGATGTATGGTGGTTAAGCCATACATGTGGTATATTGTGATGAAACTTTTTTCATGAGGTTGTATGTATTTGCATATAGATGGTATTATTGATGAGAATGATGGATTTGATGTGATGATATATATTGATTCATGTTTCCAAGTCCAGTACGAGATTTGAGAAACAAGATTCGATATGACATCCAGTACGAGATGTAGAGACCAGGTGCAAAAACATGGAATTGTCATGAAATATTAGTGTAAGACGGTCGCAACATTTCTACATTCAGTACGAGATGTAGCTACATACAGTACGATATGTAGATGCTGAAAATACTATGAATACACTGCAAATAAACCAAGAGTGGGGTGAATTGGTTCAAACTGGAAATTAAAATTTTCTGAAACAAATTGCAGAATTAAAACTTAGGATCGTATCACAAGTTCACCTTTTTCAAATCCAGAAATCTTTCTTCACCCAATATCAACCTTAGTTATGAAAGCAACGACAAAAAATATTTCTTTGATAATGAAACTTGATTTCACAAAGACATGCAATGAAACATACAAAAATCTAAACAGAACACAAAGCAATTATACTGGTTCACCTCTCAACCTTGGAGGCTACATCCAGTTGCTTCCAACCCACACTAGGTGAGAGTAATTACTAAATCAAAGAATCTTTTACAAGTTGTTTACAAGTGACTTCTTTATCAACACTAAACAAAGATGCAGATTCTAAAACCCTATTAGAATACAAGTCACCAAGATAATGAGAACCCTACTCAGAATCTTAAACCTAGAGAACCCTACTCTAGTTTGCTTGAAAAGAAACACAATGATATATCACAATACAACATAAATTTTCAGAACTTCTAAAAAGAAAGGTTCAAGATAAACACAACCTGAGATCTTCCATGCATGAATATATGAAATGGAATGAGATTACCAAGCCCTTCATTTTGTTTAAGAATAATATCTCAGAAACACACTCTTGAAAACCTTCTTTCTTTAAAACATCTTCTCTAAAAACTCAAAAATCTTGATCACACAAGATGTGTTTCAACACAGAGTAAAACAGTATTTTGGGCACTTATGAAACCTCAAAAACTTTTTGGGTAAGTAACTCTTGTGATGAGTAAATCTCTCAATGTCTATTTATAAGAAAAGGACTCACCAAGCTTTATAAAAAAATAGAATTAACTGACAATAATCGATTAATCCGCTAGTGTAATCGATTAAATTGCCATATGTAATCGATTAAAGCAACTAGATAATCGATTAAAATGTTCATCAGCTTTCTGGAAATGGTTTCATGAACACAATAATCGATTAATTCGTACAGTAATCGATTAAGTCAGTAAAGCTGAAATTCAAAGAATAGCCTGTGTAATCGATTACTGGAAATGGTAATCGATTAAACCAGAATGCATCATTCCAAAATGAGTTAAGATAATCGATTACGTAAGGAGGTAATCAATTATTGCAGTAATGCATGGTTTTTCATAAAACACTGTGTAATTGATTAAAATGAGCATGTAATCAATTAAACTATTCTTCAAGGCTTTTTCAGAAAAGTTTGAATGTCTTTAACCGATTAAACTTCTTGTGTAATCGATTAAAGCAGTAAGATTTGCTTTTTTAAAGAACTTGGCCTTTAAGAACATAACATCTTGTAAAACCATTTTGATTTCTTTTAAGATTTGAAAAACATGAATGCATGATCATGAGAAAGCACATGCTAATGAAAGATCACAAGGCTTTTAACTTGAACCACTTAGGAAAATTACAAATGCCATCAAATGATTGGGCATGTAAAAATCTAAAACAAAAAACAAGTCTTCAACCTTGGTTCAATCTCCTTGCAACTTCCTTTAACTCAACAATCTCCCCCTTTTTAGCTTTGAGCATGCCAAATCAATTGTTCATTTGTCTATTCTTTTGATTGCTTTAGAGGGATAACTGATTCCTGAAATCTAAGTCAGCTTTTACAAGATCAAGCATTAGCATCCATCATTAAAAACATACTCCCCTGACTTGGGTAGATTCTTTCACAGTTAAAAAAACATTCATCATGCAGTACATGTTACATACCATTTTCTCCCCCTATATCATACAATATTTCAATCATTACTCCCCCTAAATTACAAATATTTCTCCCCCTATTTGGCTTATCAAAGACAAAAAAATGAGTATTGAAAAAATAGGGGAATGAAAAGAGAGAATAAGAAATACTTGTATTAAGGATAATTCAACCAATACATTAATCAAACTGAAAATTAAAATACTTAAACAAACATCAAACAAAGCAACAGAAGACAACAAGAGCATAATGAAATAGCAACAATAGAGACAAACAGAAGCACCCTAAGCAATCTAAGCTTATTTATCCATATCATCCAATACAAGCCTAGCTTCTATGTTCTCTAATCTAGACTTCATCTCTTCCATGGATGAATTTGTCTCAGCTCTATGTTCATGATGAAGAGACAACAGTGCATTCATCTTTTGAATCATTAAAGACTCAAAAGGACTGTAGGAAGGTTGAGCAGAACCTTCACCCTCTTCTCCTTCTTCTGCATCAGCTTCTTCTTCTTCACCTTCAGCTGGTGGCAATTGTTGCCCTGCCATCTGCCATCCATAAGGAGTTTTGACCATTCCAAGATTGGTCAGATGCTTCTCCTTGATAAGGCTATTGCTGGAGTTGGTGTTATCAACAACCTCATTAGTTACATTAACCTTGAAGTAATCAATGAATCTAGAAATCAGGACAACATATGGAAAATGATAGTTCATCAATCTTTTGGACTTAAGCATTATCTCCTGAATTATGAGAATCCAATTCATCTGAATTCCATTTTTCAGACCATAAACAATCTGAAGATCATCATCAGTAGCTTGAGCATGGTTTGTGGACCTAGGAGTTAAGATGTATGTGATGATGTAGTGAAGGAGTCTGTCCTCATGAGTCATAGGACCTGTACTGAGCCTTAACTTTAGCCTCATTTAAGGATCAAATAGCATTCCTCTGTAGGTTTCCACCCTATTGTATCCTTCAGCTTCTTCCTCAAATTTCCTTTCTCCATCAAAGGAAATACCAGCAACCTCCTACCAAATTTCAGGAGTAATCTCCATGGCTACCCCATTCACTTGAGACAAGATTGTCCCCTCCATAGAAAACTTAGAGCAGGTGTAAAACACCTTCACTAGTTCAGGGTAAAAAGTACCTTTCATCTCCACAAATTTCTTCAAACCTTGGGCTTCAAGCATGGCTGGGAATTGAAAGCCTTCCCTACTGAACCAGCCAAGGTCAAGGTGTTTTGGAGAACATATCAATTTGGTTGCATTGAATTAGAGGTAGGTCATCTTCTCTCTCTCATTTGAAAACCAGTGGTCTAACCTACTTATTGCTGGGTTAGAAGTTTCAGCCTTTCTCTTAGATGATTTGGTTCTCTTAGGGGCAAACATAATGGCTAAGAGAGGAAAAGCTATAAAGATAGAGGTTCAAGACTTAGGTAAGGAACAACAAGGCTTAAGATAGAAGATGAGAGTGTTGTGTGTTATTCCATTCAACATAGGCTATTTATATAGAAGATTTTGGTTACAAGATTGAAATTTGAAAAGTGTAACAGTTGATACGAATTAACCCACTAAAATAAAAGCACATTTGATTCAAAATTTGAATTTTGGGGCAGTTGGGCAGTTACAATTTCCAAGATAAAATTGCAGATTTTGCAGTAACTCCATGGATAATCGATTATTTCATAAGCAAAATCAGTTTTAGCAGAGGTAGTAATCGATTATTTCGAAGTGTAATCGATTATTAGAGTAAGAATTCAAGTTTTCAAGCAATTTGCAAACAATATAATCAATTACCATTCACTGTAATCCATTATTCCAAGGAGTTTGAATTTTATAAAAGAATTTTAGGCTTATGTAATCGATTATTTCGATGGCGTAATCGATTATTCCAATGAGTTTCATTTTCTGAATTTCTTTTTTCATGAAGAATAATCAATTATCTTGTTACTGTAATCGATTACACAAGTGTAGATATCATTCTAAACAGCATTTCAAGTTCATATAATCGATTAATTCGTGACTTAATCGATTATTATAGTAAGATTATAAGAATGAATAGTGATTATGCAGTACATATCAACCTTGTATGATTTTGAGATTAAAGGCCAATCAATGATGCAATTTCATGTCAATGAGCATACACATAACATGCTAACACACATTAGATTCATCTAGTATCCCTAGCATGTTTCTAAGAGTGTAGTATCTATCTCTATCCAAAGGCTTAGTGAAAATATCAGCTAATTGAAAGTTGGTTTCAACAAATTCAATTTTGATGTTACCTTTTTGGATATTGTCTCTAATAAAATGATGTCTGATTTCAATGTGCTTTGTCCTTGAGTGCATGATAGGATTTTTGGATATGTTGATGGCACTTGTATTATCATACAGCAGTGGTATCTCCTTTAGCTCAACACCAAAGTCTTGAAGTTGTTGCTTCAACCAAAGACTTTGTGCATAGCAGCTTCCAACAGATATATATATTTAACTTCAGCAGTGGATAATGCAACACATGATTACTTCTTCTAGTGCCAAGAAATCAATGAGCTTTCTAACATGTGACATGTTCCACTTGTTCTCTTTCTATCCAATTTGCACCCTGCAAAGTCAAAATTAGAGTATCCAATCAAGCTGATAGGTGTACCTTTTGGATACCAAAGTCCTACTCTTGGTGTAGACTTGAGATACATGAGGATCCTCTTGACTGCAGTTAGATGGGATTCCTTGGGATTTGCTTGATATCTAGCACACAAGAAAACACTCAACATTATATCAGGCCTAATAGCAGTTAAGTATAACAAGGATCCAATCATTCCTCTGTATTTAGACTCATCAACACTTTTGCCTTTGTTATCTATGTCAAGATAAGTAGAAGTTGCCATTGGTGTTGCAGCATCCTTGCAATTCTTCATTTCAAACTTCTTGATCATCTCTTGATAGTACTTGGCTTGACTAAGGAAAGTATCATTCTTTAATTGCTTGACTTATAGTCCTAGAAAGAATGTGAGTTCCCCCATCATTGTTATCTCAAATGCACCCTGCATTGATGCTGAAAATTCTCTGCACATTGATTGATTAATTGAACCAAAAATTATGTCATCTACATAGATTTGAACCAGTAATATATCATTTCCTCTTTTCTTGATGAACAAGGTTTTATCAACTTGACCTCTTATGAAAGATTGTTCAACCAGAAATTTACTTAACATTTCATACCAAGATCTTGGTGCTTGTTTCAAACCATACAAAGCTTTTCTTAACTTGAAAACATGGTTAGGATGTTTATGATCAACAAATTCAGGCGGCTGGTCTACATAAATTTCTTATTCAATGTAACCATTTAAAAAAAAGCACTTTTGACATCCATTTGAAACAGTTTGAAATTCATCAAACATGCATATGCAAGCAACAACCTAATGACTTCTAATCTGGCTACTGGAGCATAAGTTTCATAATAGTCTATGCCTTCCTCTTGGTTGTATCCCTTAGCAACCAATCTAGCCTTATTCCTTACTATGATCCCACTTTCATCCAGCTTGTTTCTAAAAACCCATTTTGTGCCAATAGGTTTATGAGTTGATGTTCTAGGGACTAACTCCCAAACTTCATTTCTTTTAAATTGGTTTAACTCATCATGCATAGCCATTAACCAATGTTCATCTAGCAAAGCTTGATCAATACTCTATGGTTCAATCTGTGAAACAAAAGCCATGGTACAACAAAGATTTCTTAAAGAGGATCTTGTAGAAACTCCCTTGGATACTTCCCCTATTATATTATCAAGAGAAAGATCTTTTGTTGTCCTCCAATCTTTGTGCTTTTGTAAAGGTGTAGAATGTTCCACTACATCATTTGGTTTAGCCTTTCCTTTATCATTCAGATCATCTATTTGCAAGAATTCTTCCTTTTGGCCTGCATCATCATCACACTCCAAATTCTCTTTGGAAGGGTTAGATTCATCACAAATTACATGGACAGATTCCTCAACACACAATGTTCTTTTATTAAAGATTCTATAAGCTTTACTTTGTAAAGAGTAACCAAGAAAAATAGCTTCATCAGCTTTAGAATCAAATTTGCCAAGAGAATTTTTACCATTATTTAATACAAAACACTTGCAGCCAAATGCTCTCAAATGAGATATGTTTGGTTTCCTTCCTTTGTATAGTTCATAAGGGGTTTTCTTCAAAATAGGCCTTATGAGAATTCTATTCAAAGTATAGCAAACCGTACTTGCAGCATCAGTCCAAAAATGCTTAGGCAAGTTTGTTTCATTTAGAAGAGTTCTTGCTCCTTTCTCAAGAGATTTGTTTTTCCTCTCCATAACACCATTTTGTTGGGGGTGTTCTTGGAGCTGAAAAAAATTGTGATTAATTCCAAACTCTTCACAAAACTTTTCAAAGTATTCATTTTGGAATTCTCCTCCATGATCACTTCTAATTGAAACAATATTATAAGCTTTTTCATTTTGTATGATCTTGGCCAATTTTCTAAAAGCTGTGAATGCATCACTCTTCGATCTTATAAACAAAGTCCAAGTGTATCTTGAGTAATCATCTAAATTGACAAGCCCATAGAAATAACCTCCTAAGCTCATGGTTCTTGAAGGACTAAATAAATCCATATGAAGCAACTCAAGAGGTCTAGAGGTAGAAACAACATTTTTGCTTTGAAAAGAATTCTTTGTTTGTTTCCCTCTTTGACAAGCTTCACATATTCTATCCTTCTCAAACTTAAGTTTAGGTAAACCTATGACCAAATCCTTTTTCACAAGTTTATTCATGTGATGCATGTTTATATGACTAACTCTTCTATGCCACAACCAAGTTTCATCAGTTTTACTTACAAGGTAGCTAGTCTTATGAATGTATGCATGATCAATGGACAAAACATAAATGTTACCCTTTCTCTTACCAACATGGATAACCTCACCACTTTGACTGTCACAAATCAAGCAGCAATTGTCATTGAATGACACTTTAAATCATTTGTCACACAATTGACTTATGCTTAGGAGATTGTGTTTCAAGCCTTCCACATATAAAACATTTCTGATTATAGTTTTGAGGTTGTCTCCTATGCTTCCTTCTCCAATTATCTTCCCTTTGTTATTATCGTCGTAGGTGACAAATCCTCCATCTTTTAGTATAACATTTGTAAGCATGGATATATCACCTGTCATGTGCCTAGAGCAGCCACTATCAAGATACCATAGTGATGATTTTGCTCTTAGATACTCCTCAGATTCAGCACTTGAGTAGTCATCATCACTCAATGTTGAAGTGAAGCACACATTTGCTTCTTCTTCATTTTCACTGCTTGATTCAAAACATGTTGATTCATTATCTTCCCATGCAATGTAGGCTTTCTTTGGCTTTCCTTCCTTCTTAATCTTCCTCTCACCTTGTTGTTTCTTTAAGAAAATTGGACATTTAGATTTGATGTGTCCAGGCTTTCCACATTCAAAGCATGTAAAGGTGGTGGAGGTGTTGCTGTCATTCTTTTTGTTGTTGTTGTTGTTGAACTTTTTAAATTTTTTGTTTTTGTTCCTTCTCATGAATTTGCTGAACTTTTTGACAATAAGATTCATGTTGTCATCTTCATCTTCTTCACTTGAATCTTCTGTTATTTCAACCTTAGATGATGTAGCTTTCAAAGCTATGCTCTTATGTTTCTTTTCTGCATCTTCAGCATTGGTTAGTTGTAACATTTCAATTTCATATTCAAGTAGCTTACCAAACAATGCAGCCATGGATATTTTGGATAGATCTTTTGACTCCTTGATAGCTATGACTTTTGGTTGCCAAGGCCTTGTGAGACACTTCAAGATTTTGATGTTCAATTCTTCAGTATCAAAGGTCTTCCCAAGGCCAAGAAGATGATTGACAATATGTGTGAATCTTGTTTATAGTTGAGAAATGGTTTTTGTATTGTTCATTTTGAACATTTCATACTCATGAATCAAGGCATGCTTCCTTGATCTTCTAACTTCATCAGTACCTTCAACAGTTACTTCTAGCATTTCCCACATTTCTTTTGCACTCCTGCATCTTACAACTCTAAAAAATTCATCAGAAGAAAAAACAGATGTTATCATATTTTTGGCTTTAAAGTCATATTGCACAATTCTCTTTTCTGCATCTGTCATTTCATCTCATTCTTTGCGAACCAATTTATTATCAATAGTTTTCATAGGAACCAAATGGCCTTTTTCAATTGCATTCCATGCACCAGGATCATTGGATTGAATAAAGATTTGCATTCGGTTTTTCCAAAAACTAAAATGCTCACCCTCAAACATTGATGGACGATTGAGAGAAGTTCCCTCTCTAAAGGTTATTTGAGTAGTATTCATTTTCTTTTAAAAAGAAAGTGATCTTGAATATCTTTCAAGAACCAGCTCTGATACCAATTGAAAATACTATGAATACACTGCAAATAAACCAAGAGGGGGGTGAATTGGTTCAAACTGAAAATTAAAATTTTCTGAAACAAATTGCGGAATTAAAACTTAGGATCGTATCACAAGTTCACCTTTTTCAAATCCAGAAATCTTTCTTCACCCAATATCAACCTTAGTTATGAAAGCAACAACAAAAAATATTTCTTTGATAATGAAACTTGATTTCACAAAGACATGCAATGAAACATACAAAAATCTAAACAGAACACAAAGCAATTATACTGGTTCACCTCTCAACCTTGGAGGCTACATCCAGTTGCTTCCAACCCACACTAGGTTAGAGTAATTACTAAATCAAAGAATCTTTTACAAGTTGTTTACAAGTGACCTCTTTATCAACACTAGACAAAGATACAGATTCTAAAACCCTATTAGAATACAAGTCACCAAGATAATGAGAACCCTACTCAGAATCTTAAACCTAGAGAACCCTACTCTAGTTTGCTTGAAAAGAAACACAATGATATATCACAATACAACATAAATTTTCAGAACTTCTAAAAAGAAAGGTTCAAGATAAACACAACCTGAGATCTTCCATGCATGAATATATGAAATGGAATGAGATTAGCAAACCCTTCAAGTTATTTAAGAATAATATCTCAGAAACACACTCTTGAAAACCTTCTTTCTTTAAAACATCTTCTCTAAAAACTCAGAAATGTTGATCACACAAGATGTTGTTTCAACATAGAGTAAAACAGTATTTTGGGCACTTATGAAACCTCAAAAACTTTTTGGGTAAGTCACTCTTGTGATGAGTAAATCGCTCAATGTCTATTTATAAGAAAAGGACTCACCAAACTTTATAAAAAAATAGAATTAACTGACAATAATCGATTAATCCGCTAGTGTAATCAATTAAAGCAACTAGATAATCGATTACACTGTTCATCAGCTTTTTGGAAATGGTTTCATGAACACAATAATTGATTAATTCGTACAGTAATCGATTAAGTCAGTAAAGCTAAAATTCAAAGAATAGCCTGTGTAATCGATTACTGGAAATGGTAATCAATTAAACCAGAATGCATCATTCCAAAATGAGTTAAGATAATCGATTACGTAAGGAGGTAATCGATTATTCCAGTAATGCATGATTTTTCATAAAACACTGTGTAATTGATTAAAATGAGCATGTAATCGATTAAACTGTTCTTCAAGGCTTTTTCAGAAAAGTTTGAATGTCTTTAATCGATTAAACTTCTTGTGTAATCAATTAAAACAGTAAGATTTGCTTTTTTAAAGAACTTAGCCTTTGAGAACATAACATCTTGTAAAACCATTTTGATTTCTTTTAAGATTTGAAAAACATGAATGCATGATCATGAGAAAGCACATGCTAATGAAAGATCACAAGGCTTTTAACTTGAACCACTTAGACAAGTTACAAATGCCATCAAATGATTGGGCATGTAAAAAGCTAAATCAAAAAACAAGTCTTCAACCTTGGTTCAACCTCCTTGCAGCTTCCCTTAAACTCAACAGATGCCATGTGCACCTTGGAATTTCATTCATGCATACATGTTGTTGAATAGTTATTTATTGGTTTATTGAGAAATTTTATTTCTCACTAGATTTGTTTCATTAGTTTTATAGATAACCACAATAATCATCTTCCTTGATGCTTTAGATTATGGCTAGTATATAAATGAAGAGAGAAATTGCTATGTTATTACCATGCACCCTATTATCCAGATTTGTATATTTAGGAACTATGGTGAAATATGGTAAATCTCGTGTTTGTATGACAAGATCAAGAAGTCGATCTGTTTTAATGAACAAGAATTTCACCTATAAATTTATATCTACTTACAATTTTTCTAACATACACTTCTTACAAATTAAAACAAATAAAAAAATTATATAGAGATATTAGGTCGTTACAATTAACCTCAAACTACACATGAACTAGTAATTAAAATCCTGGGATAATTATTGGAGAAAAAAGATAATTTATTTGGAATTTAACATTTTATAACTAAATTAAAATTTTAGTCCTTTGTTTCCATTAAGTTCTTAAAGTTTAAAGAGGTTTCTTTTAGTTGGTATCAAATAGAAGTTCCACGTTGATTTTGGTTACACACAAAAAAGACAGGAAAAAAATGTATGGAAAACATGTTCTGATATTTCTCTTAGTTTTGATTTCATATATAACTGAGTTGACCAAGTTAGTAGAATAAACTAGCAAAAATATCCATTTAATATCTAACAAAAACATTTAATATTTTATCATATAAAATAAATGAACAACAAATATGTTTAAAGTTAAATTTAAAATATGTTAAAATTTTAATGTTTGAAGTTAATAAATACAATTCTTATCGGTTTTAAAAAAAGTATAAATAATGAAATAATTGAATATATTCATAGAAATAATAATATAAATATTCTTTTGTTAAAACACAAGTAAAAATAAAAAATTTCTCTTCTTAATATGTTGCCGTTGTAAAACAATTCATCTAATTGATTAAAAATCATTAATACCGTTTTCAAGAAAAATCATTTGAATAAAATAATATTACTTATTAGAACAAAATATGCTTGGGATCTCTACGTATAAAATAACCGCCAGCTGCATTCACAGGTATTTATATTATTGGAACAAAATAAACATATATTTGAATACTTATACAACTACAGAATTTATTACAAAATAATCACTAATGTCATGGATAAAATAGAAAAGATTCAAATGATGGCATTACGACTACCCAAAATAATAAATACTACACAAAACGAATCTCAACCATGTCATGGATTCAAGTGGCATAATATATTGCGGGCCAAACTTGAATCTTAATCATTTGTTGCCACCAAACAATTAATCAAATTGTTCCAATGACTCCAAAATGGGTATTGAACACATGGTAAATGCGTCTTATTTTCCTTTTTCTATGATAATATTAAAGTGTGTTTGGAAATATATTTTATACTAAAAATCGTGTTTTTTATGTGAAAAACGTAAAAGTTAGAATTAGTAGCATTCACTTGGATGAAAAAAAGCACACGCACTTAGGTAGAAAGAAACTTACTCTCAGTATTGGTATAAAGTGTAAGAACAAGAAGTATTTGTGTTAACCAAAAAAAAAGTATTTATCTTTAAATTATAATGTAATTTTAAATCGAATAAAGTAAAAACAATTTTTTCATATGTTTAATAAACAAACTGGTTATTTAATATTTTTATAATAATAGTTATTTACAACAAATAGAACAATGTTAATGAAATGATATTGTGCTTAAAAATAAAATCAGCCTTTCATTTGAAGTGCAATTATCAATTGTTAAGAGTTGTCTCTATAAGTTACCATTCAAATACAATTCAAAATTGAAATAGCCTAGGTCAGACTAGGCTTTGTTAACTTTGAGTATGATCTTGATTAAAAATATATGAAGTGAGCTTGACTTGTTTATTTGTCCAAAAATTCATCTATTATAATCTTAGTATGATCATCATGAGAATATTCTTGAAAAATGGTTATCACCAAAAGGCAAGATCATGCTTGATTTGAGACCTATCTCCCTGTTTTACAAAATTATTTTGAAAGTCCTTGCTAATAGGCTCAAACCCACTCTTTCAAAGTTTATCTCCCTTGAATAGTCTCCTTTGGTTGAGGGGTGATCTACTCATAATAATGTGCTTGTTGCTATTAAGATTGTGCATCACATGAAATGTAAAACGCAAGGCAATGTTGGTGAGCTAGCTTTACAGAATTACATAAGCAAGGTTTTTTACACAGTAGAGTGGAATTTTTTAATTGCCATTATGTTGAAAATAGGTTTTGACCCAAAGTGGGTTGATTGCATCATATTGTGTATTGAAACTGGGGATTTCAATGTGTTGATTAATGGTGATGGGGTTGACCTTATAATCCCAAGGAGGGGGCTCGAGCAAGGTGATCCATTATCACCCTATCTATTCATTTTATGTATGGAGTGTTGATAGGGAAAAATAGCCAGTACACGATCGTCGTCAAGTAATAAATATTGAATCTACAAGGACCACATTTTTGCTTTTGGATTTATCACAATTAAAAATATAAACTAAATAATTTGGGAAAAGATTTAAATTTGATTTGTAAAATATTTGATGTAAAAACGTAAAGATTAGATAGAGCGATAAAGATAAAAGACAAGTTAAAGATAAGATAATATTTGATTGGGATTAAATTCAAATTAGAAAATTCTAGGATCAGGGTTTCACATAGAGACTCTTGCTCAACTAATCTAACAATTCAAGGTTCTTCCTCATTCAATTTTAATGGCAAACTAATCTAAGGTAATCTTTGTAACACCCTGAAATTTTGATAACTGAAAATAGATGTTTGATGTATTTATTGTGTTATTTGATTAGTTTAGATTAGTTGAATTATTGTGTAAATTATCCTTGTGCAATTGCTTAGTGTGGATGTTAAGTTAGGTGAAGTTTGTTTGAGTTGCGTTAAAATTGTGTGATTTTGAGTTTGATCCGAAATCTGTTTTAGTAAAATCACCATTCTGGAATGGTTAACCGTTGGATCACCTTCAAATTTTAAAGGTAGGTTTCTATCCCATATATGTAACTTTTTATCGTTTGGATTAGAGAAATAATATTTTTATAGTGAGATAATAATTTCTCATTGAACCAGAAATTTTAAAATTGGGCAAGCTCGCCCAAACGAATTTTGGCAGGCTTTTTGGCTCGCCTGGGCGAGTCAAGTCGGTTTTAAAAACGTCCAGTAGCGTGAAATCTCCATTTTCATACTTCCATCTTCTCAAAAACAGACACCAAGCCCCCACCCTTCTCCTCCACTACCCACAACCACCATCAACCACCACGGGCCGCCGTTGCTTGCCATGAGACCACGACACAGAAGAACCTCGTAATTGGAGTGGAATCTTTGAAAGTCCTCTCAAAGTTTCGGTAGAGAATGAAGCCTCCAAATCCTTCTTTCTTGGTTTCCTTGAGGTAATCTTGGTTTCCTTTGTCTTCTTTTAGCTAGCTTAAGTTTCTCTTAGTGTCTCTTGGGTTTTGGGTACCGTTGTTGGGAGTTTTACACATCCTTTGAAAACCCTTTGAAAATGAGAGATGTTGTAAAACTATCCTTTTTGAAAATCCTTGTTGAATCCCGGTCACATTAGTGTAATCGAAATTTTAAAATGATGTCTTTTGATGTGAACTCCCAAAACACCATTTAGTCCCTTTTCGATTTGAGTGGGTATTTGACCCCTAAATGTTAATTTTGACCTTGCCTTTGAAATCTATACTAAATTATCTTCGATTTGGTATATAGAGCTCTGTGTTCGAATAAGCACGCGTATTCAAAGGATCATAAAACAACACCACTAGGCTGTAACAGGGAGAACTCCTAGTTAGATAAGAGGAGTTTATTATTTAGTTATAGTTTTGGTACCATAGTTGGGGGCCAGAGAGTCCAACTATGAGGATATCTCCCTGTCCCTGTTGTGTGCTGGTTTTCAAGAAAAGTTATGTTTTAAACTAATGAGATGTGATATATCTATCATTGATGTATGCTTGTTCCTATTGTGTGCTTGTTTTCAAGAAAAATTTTGTTTTTAACTAATGGGATGTGATAAATTTGTTATTGATGGATAAAACAGTAAATGATGTTATTGTTGTAATTGATTGGATTTTTGGGAAAAGTCTTAATTACAGAGGAGACTTTGCCCAAAATTTTATAATATGTTTTCCTATTTAATTATTTATTAAATTTTTAAATGGGCATAAGAGTGTGTTTTTTATATTGTAGTCCTCCTCTTTAATTTAGAATTTTCCTAAAATACCAGTCTCGTGATAATATGGATTGTGGATGAATGAGGTGATATTGATGTCATTGATAATGTTGAAATGAGATGTTATTGATGTGTTGGTGATGATTGAATGAGATAATGATGATGTGTTTGATGATGTACAAATGAAATAATGTTAATGTGGTTGATGACGTTGAAATAAGATGACTTTGATACGTATGATGATGATATTGAGATGATGTGATGTTGATGTTGATAATGACATTGATGAGAGGTAATGTTGATGTGGACAATGTCATTGTGTGGTGTGGATACACATGGATACCCATGGGGGTCCATGACGAGTTACCCTTGCGAGGAAGGATTTGTTCCTAGCCAGGTCATGCATTGATGGTGCCATGGTTGTATGATGTGTATGTCCACATGGGATGCAGTGACCAGTTGGTTACCCTTGCGAGGAATGATTTGTTCCTAGTCACGGTCAGTGCATCGGTGAGCCTATATTGGTATGTTATGTATGTAAATTGGGGTGCATGACGGGTTACCCTTGCGAGGAAGGATTTGTTCCTAGCTGGGTCATGCATTGATGATGCCCATGTTTCATACTTCATATTGCATTGATGGAAATAGAATGAAGGCATGCGTGTACCTGTGGGTTTCTATGGGCTGAAAATGCAGGTACTAAGGGGCCATCGGGTTTGGAATTCCCTAGCGCTGCTGGCTGATCATCGGGGGGGGGGGGAAATGTCAGTGCACGACATGATGACCCTAATAGGTGATGAATCATTTTCTTGTGAGAGGCTATTTCCCTGGATATGGTACCACATTGCATGGTGAGAGTGAAATCAGGAGCATGCATCATTCTTAACATGATTGTTTGAATTATGAAATGAATTGGATGATTGGTGTGTCGAGTGTGTATTGGACTAATGGATCTTGGGTAATGATTGTGGTTGTTATTGTTGTTTCCTTTCCAATTGTTGTTACCTGGTGCTTGTTGGTTTTATATAATAAATTGACACTTGCATTTGTTGTACCATGTGGTTGGTACCTATGATGATCGCGAACCTTCATTCGTGTGAGTAGATGAGCAGCATTAGGTGACTCTGGAGGGAGATTCTTTTTGGTTGGAGCTGCCGAGCCGTCGTGATGACGATGGATTACTTTTTAGAAAAAAGTTGTGTTTTGATAGTCAACTCTTTCTTAGTTGGTCTATTGATTTCTTTTTTATGGATATGTACATTTTAGGCGTAAATACTTGTAAATACAATTAACTTATATCCTGACATAAGATGGTTTAAGATATACATGTTTTTGTATTATTTATATATTTATATATAGTATGACAAGTGTAATATCGCGAATAATTTACCACCATTTTCGTAATCAAATTAATGGAGTTTTCATTAAAATTCAAAAATTGCACGATTAGAGTTAGTAATACCGTAGCGACGAGGCGGGTCGTTACAATCTTCGTTATCTTTCAAGAAACACAAATGTGCCAAATTGAATTAACCCCTATTGGTTGTGGTGTTATGTTCAATTAAACCCTTTACACTCTTCAATAATTTGTTTTAGCCACTTATAATTAATCCTATTGTCATGAATTAAAGCCTAAGTTATCCTCTTATGGTTTCAACACACTAAGTTCACCTCTCAGTTTATCCCTAGGCGTCTAACATCATGCAAATGGCAATCAAGCATCGATCATGTATAAAATCAAAAAGAGAAGAATTAAAATAATAGAATTGAAGAGAACCTCAAAATAACAAGATTAACATAAACAAATGCCAAGGGCTACACCCTAATCCCAAAACAAGGATGACTACTCACACATAGCCATGGAAACTAAAACAAAAAGAAGAAACAACCATTAAATTGGAATAAAGAGAGAAGGAAAAAAAGGAACCCTATACTTGAATTTAACTTTGTTTCCATGTCTTTTGTGCTCAAACTTTCCTTTCTAAATCCTTTATGTGAAAAGTGATCTAAACTAAAATGAAAACAAGGCAAGCATTGTTACAAGTCCTACAAGCATGAAACACTGCAAATTCAATGAAAATTAAGCTAAAAGACATAGAAAATGCAACCTATCCTAAGTAAAATGATATGCAGAGATGATCTAAATTGCATTGCTTTTATTTTTAAATTCTTTTTTTTTAAGAGAAACTCAAAATAACTAGATTAAGATAACAAAATGTCAAGGGCTATGCCTTAATCTCAAAACAAGTATCACTACTTACACAACCATGCAAACTAAAACAATAAGAAGAAAGAACATCAAACCAGAATAAAGATAGAAGGAGGAATCCTATGCTCTTGCTCTATTCTAATAATGCCTCGATAGTTCAAAGTCCCTAAACTAGAGTCTAAAAATCTATTTAAAATTATGGGCCAAAAGTCTCCAATGCCTAATTACAAAAAAGAATTATAAAATAATAAAACATATATTCCTTATTGTGCTCATGCCCTTATGATCATGGTCATGGGATTGTGATCTTCTTGCAAGTGTTATTTGTGATCCAGCTCTAATGTCTGATTGTCGGGTCATGATCTTGATCACACACCCAATATCTTCTCTTTAATTTACAACAAAACCTCCTTGAATTTAACTTTATTTCCAAGTCTTTTGTGCTCAACTTCCCCTATTAAATCATTGATGTGAAAAGTGATCGAAACTACAATGAAAACAAGGCAAACACCGTGACAAGTGCTAAAAACATGAAATATTACAATTTCAATGAAATTTAAGCTAATGCTACCTATCTCACATAAAAGGATATGAAGAGATGACTTAAAATGCATTAGTTATTTTTAAATTATTTTTTTTAAGAAAACTCCAAAACAACTAGATCCACATAAACAAATGTCAAGGGTTATGCCCTAACCCCAGAACAGGGATGACTACTCAAACAACCATGGAAACTAAAACAAGATGAAGGCAAAACTTCAACCCAAAATGAAGATAGAACGAGGAATCCTATACTCTTGCACTATTTCGTCAATGCCTCGACAGTTCAAAGTCCTTAAACTAGAGTCTAAAAATATATTTAAACTTATGGGCCAAAAGTCCCTAATTCCCAATTACAAAACAAAATAATAAATAAATAAAATAGAAAATCATGATCACGCTCATGCCCCCGTGATTATTATCATGGGGCGTGATCTTCTCGAAAGTCCTACTTGGGCTCCAGCTATGATGTCTAATTGTGGAGTCGTGATCCTGATCACATTGAGTGATCTTTTCTGCAAGTTACAACAACACCTCCTTCAGTAGAATGATTGTGGGGTCGTGATCCTCATCACACCCCCATGATCTTCTTTGTTATTTACTACAAAACCTCCTTGAATTTAACATTGTTTCCAAGTCTATTGTGTTCAAACTTCCCTTTCTAAATCCATCATATGAAAAGTGATCTAAACTAAAATGAAAACAAGGCAAACATTGTGACAAGTTCTAATATCATGAAGCACTACAAATTCATTGAAAATTAAGCTAAAAGACATAAACAAACACAACCTATTATAAGTAAAATGATATGCAGAGATGACCTAAACTGCATTGTTTTTTTTTTTAAAGAGAACCTGAAAACAACTAGATTAACATAAACAAATGTCAAGGGTTGCGTCCTAATCGCATAACAAGGAGGACTACTCATACAACCATGGAAACTAAAACAAGAAGAAGTAGAAGAAAGAACATCAAACCAAAATAAAGAAAGAAGGAGGAATCATCTGCTCTCGCACTATTTTCTCAATGACTCGACAGTTCAAAGTCCCTAAACTAGAGTCTAAAAACATATTTAAACTTATGTGTCACAAGTCGCAAATGCCCAATTATAAAACATAAAATCCTGATCATGCTCACACCCCTGTGATTATGGTCACAAGGTTGTGATCTTCTCGCAAGTGGTATTTGGGCTCCAGCTTTGATGTCTAATCATGGGGGCGTCATCCTTATCACACCCATGTGATCTTCTATGCAAGTTACATGAAAACAACCTTGAATTTAACTTTGTTTCCTAGTTTTTGTGTTCAAACTTCCCTTTTTAAATACTTCATGTGAAAACTGATCTAAACTAAAACGAAAACAAGGAAAACACCATGACAAGTCATAATAGCATGAATCGCTACAATTTCAATGACAATTAAGCTAAAACACAGAGAAACACAAACTATCCTAAGTAAAATGATATGCAAATATGACCTATAATGCATTGCTTTTTTAAATATTTTTAAGAGAACCTCATAATAACTCAATTAACATAAACAAATCTCAATCAAGGGTTGTGGTCTAATCGCAGAACAAGGAAGACTACTCACACAACCATGGAAATTAAAACAATAAGAAGAAAGAACATCAAACTAGAAATAAAGGGAGAATAAGTAATCCTATGCTTTTTCTTTATTTTGTCAATGCCTCGAAAGTTTAGAGTCCCTAAACTAGAGTCTAACAACCTTTTTAAAGTTATGGGCCTAATTTCTCTAATGCCCAATTACAAAATAGAATTAAAAAATAATAAAACTAAAAATCCTGATCGCGCTCACACCCAGATGATATTAGTAATGGGGTCGTAATGTTGTCACAAGTGCTATTTGGGATCCAAGTCTTATGTTTGATTATGGGGTTCTGATTTTGATCACACCCCCATGATCTTCTCTGTAAGTTACAAAAAACCTCCTTGAATTTAACTTTGTTTCTAAGTCTTTTGTGCTCAAACTTCCCTTTTTGAATGTTTCATGTGAAAAGTAATCTAAACTTAAATGAAAACATGGCAAACATTGTGACAAGTCCTAATAGCATGAAGCACAACAAATTCAACAAAAATGAAGCTAAAAGACATAGATAAATGCAACTTATTCTAAGTAAAATGATATAGATGACCTAAAATGTATTACTTTTTAAAATTTGTTTTTTAAAAGAGAACTCTAAAATAACTAGATTAACATAAACAAATGTCAAGGGTTACACCCTTATCCCAAAACAAGGAGGACTGGTCACACAACCATGGAAACTAAAACATGACGAAGAAAAAACATCAAATCGGAATAAAGAGAGAAGGAGGAATCCTATGCTCTTGCTCTATTTTGTCAATGCCTCAATAGTTTAGAGTTCCTAAACTAGAGTCTAAAACCTTATTTAAAGTTATGGGCCAAAAGTCTCTAATGCCTGATTAAAAAATAAAAAATCATGATCATGCTCATGTCTTGGTGATTATGGTCACAAGGTCGTGATCTTCTTGCAATTTCTATTTGGGCCCTAGCACTGATGTCTGATCGTGGGCTCATGATCCTGATCACACCCCCATGATCTTCTCTACAAGTTATAGGAGAGCCTCCTTGAATTTAACTTTGTTTCCAAGTCTTTTATGCTTAAACTTCCCTTTTTAAATCCTTCATGTGAAACGTGATCTAAACTAAAATGAAAACAAGGAAAACACCACAACAAGTCCTAATAGTTGTTGGATATAGGGGGAGCAGGAAGAAGATGAAGTTAAAGAAGAAGCTTGTACCTTAGAAAAAAGATTTTAGCTTTTCAAATGCCAAGGAAATTGTAATTTGATTAAGTGTATGAGAGGTAAATCTTATGATCCTTGCATTGCATGAACATGATCATTAACATGCATACATGATTTCAGTAAAGCATTAAAGCTATTCGTGTTTTTTAAAACAAACTAATTTCTCATGGTTAAGTTTTTGGAAAAACAAAATCTTACTACTTTAATCGATTACACAACAATATAATCGATTACCAATTACTGATTTAATTCTAGAAAAGCCATGAAGAATATTTTAATCGATTATAGGCTTCTCGTAATCGATTACATAGTACAAAATGAAAATCATGTTTCACTGTCTTAATCGATTACCATGATATCATAATCAATTACTTAAGTTCATTGTTTAATATGCATGACTGCTTTAATCGATTACCACAATCCGTAATCGATTACTCACGCTTGTTGCAAAACTAAATCTGACTGCTTTAATTAATTACGACTCAGATTAATTGATTAATTTGCATGTTGCAGTTCCCAAGATGTGCTAAGAACATTTTAATCGATTATTTGGCAATTTAATCGATTATATAAGATTATTTAATCGATTACATGACGCTTTAATCAATTACATTCTGTTATAAACATTGGTTATAAATAGATTGAAGGCTTGTCTGATCTAATTACTTACATACTTCGATATTTCTGAGCATATACAAGTTTTCTCAAAGTTAGAAAGGATTTTGAGTTAACAAAGCTCTTGTCCCACTTTTTAATCTTCATGGTGTATTGAAAGATTTTTGGGCAAGATTTTCAAAGAAGTTTTGGAGAGAAAGTTTTGAAATTGATTTCTGCATTTCAACTCTAATTAGTAAATCATATTCATTCATATTCATTGGATCATCAGGTTGTCTCTCTCCATTATCTCCTGTTGTAATTTCGTTTTTGTATTCTTGGTAGTTTGAAACTATTGTAAAGGGTTCTTTAAGATTTTTCTAGAGTGGGTTTCTCTAGAGGGAAGAGTAAAGAAGGGTTCTCTATGTCTTGATCATTAGGAATCTAATAGGGTTTTAGATTTCTATTCTTTATCTAGGGTTGATAAAGAGTGGTTGTTGTAAAGCTTGTAAGAACTGAAATTTTATAATAGTGGAACTCTAATCTAGTGTTGATTAGAAGAAATGGATGTAGCTTCTCTTTAGAAGTGAACCAGTATAAATTTTTGTGTTGGTTTTCTATTCCTTAAACTCTTTTTGTTATCTTGATCATTAGTTCTTGGTATTATTTTCATTACTCAACAAGTTCTATTTTTGAAGCAATTGTTTTGGGCTGAGTGGTTTGATTGATTTGAAGCATTCTTGGTTTAATTGTGATTAAGATCCTATAACTCTGACGTTCTAAATAATTTTTAAAAGACTAAGTTTAAACCAATTCACCCCCTATTGGTTATTGTGGGTATTCCTATTGTTTTCAAGATCACTCTCTTTCTTTAAAATGAAAATGAATACCACACAAATTACCTTCATGAAGGGTGCCTCCCTCAATCGTCCTCCGATGTTTGAAGGATAGCACTTCAGTTTTTGGAAAAATAGAATGCAAATCTTTATTCAATCAAATGACCCAGGTGCTTGGAATGCAATAGAAAAAGGTCATTTGATTCCTATTAAAACTGTTGGTAATGATATGATTCCTAAAGAATGGGATGAAATGACAGATGTTGAAAAGAGAGTTGTCCAATATGATTTCAAAGCTAAGAACATGATTACTTCTGCACTTTCTTTTGATGAAGTAAGAATATCAAGGAAGCATGCCTTAATGCATGAGTATGAAATGTTCAAGATGAACTCCACAAAAAACATATCTCAGCTTCAAACAAGATTCACTCACATAGTAAATCATCTTCTTGGTCTTGGAAAGATTTTTTATGCTGAAGAGTTGAACATCAAAATCTTGAAGTGTTTCACAAGACCATGACAACCAAAGGTGATAACAATCAAAGAATCAAAAGATTTATCCAAAATGTCCATGGTTGCACTTTTTGGTAAGCTTCTTGAGTATGAACTTGAAATGTCACAACTAACTAATGGAGAAGATGCAGATAAGAAACATAAAAGCATAGCCTTGAAAGTTGCATCCTCAAAATTGGAAAGGGAAGAAGGCTCAAGTGAAGAAGATGATGGTGACAACATGAATCTAATTTTCAAAAAATTCAGCAAGTTTATGAGAAGAAACAAGAATAGAAAGTTTACAAAGTTCAACAACAACAACAACAAAAAGAGTGACAACAACAACGACACAAACTTCACTTGCTTTGAATGTGGTAAGTCTGGCCACATTAAATCTGAACATTCTATCTTTTAGAAAAAGCAACAAGGTGAAAAAAAGACAAAGAAAGAAGGAAAGCCTAAGAAAGCCTATATAGCATGGGAAGACAATGAGTCAACAACTTCTGAATCATCAAGTGAGAATGAAGAAGGAAATGTATGTTTCACTTCCACAATAAGTGAAGATGATGAATTCTTAAGTGTTGAAACAAAGGTAAATTCTGAATTTGATCAAGTTGTTGATGCTTTCCATGATGCATGAAGAGGCTCAAAAGCTTGCAAAATCCAATAATAGGCTAAAAGGAAATCTTAGATGGCATGTCACAAAACTTGCGGAAATGCAAACTGAAATTTGTAATTTGAAAGAAGAAAAATGAAAAACTTGTTTCAAGCTACAAAATGAATGGATGTGTATGTGTTTCTTCTTCATCAAATGCTGAAAAATAGAAATCTTTGCAAAAAGAGTTTGATGAGTTCAAAAAGAGTCAAGGTGAAAAACATATGATAGTGCTTTCAGAAAATAATTACTTGGTTGATCTTTTGAAAATGCTTTATAAAGGAAAATGCAATTTAGTTGAAATGCTAAGTGTGAAAAAATATGCTCGAAATACTTTTGGATTGGGTTCTTTTGGAAAAACCAAGTTTGTGCCTCCAAAACAGAAATATCAAAAGTTGTTTCAAAAACAAAGTTGAATCATATGACTCATTTTGAAAGGGCATCAAGACCTATAACTTGTAACTATTGTATGAAGCAAGGTCACACATCTAATAGGTGTTATGCTAGGAGATTCTATGTGCCAAATGGAGAATGCATTTGGGTGCCAAATAAAAAGAAAATAGGTAATCCCTATGGACCCAACCTCAATTGGGTACCTTCCTTTGTAAATTGATTTGAATTTTGCAGGTGTGTCTAAGAGCAAGATCATCATTATGGTATCTTGATAGTGGATGTTCTAAACATATGACCGATGACATGTCAATGCTCACAAATTTGACTCTTAAAGATGGTGGATTTGTCACCCATGGAGACAACAACAAAGGGAAGATAATTGGTGAAGGAAATATAAGAGATAACTTTAAAACCAAAATCAGAAATGTTCTCTATGTGGAAGGTTTAAAGCATAATCTTCTAAGTATAAGCCAACTTTGTGATAAAGGATTCAAAGTGTCATTTAATGACATTTGCTGTATGATATGCGATGGCCAAACTGGTGAGGTGATTCAAATAGGTAAAAGAAAAGGTAATATCTATTTACTCTCCATAGATCATGCATTCATTCACAATACTTCTTGCCTAATAAGTAAAATTGATGAATCTTGGCTATGGCATAGAAGGGTAGGTCACATTAACATGCATCATATGAATAAGCTTATTAGAAAAGACTTAGTCATTGGCTTACCCAAACTCAAGTTTGAAAAGGACAAATTATGTGATGCTTGTCAAAAGGGAAAACAAGCAAAAAATTCTTTTCAAAGTAAAAATATTGTTTCTACTTCAAGACCCCTTGAATTACTTCACATGGATTTATTTGGTCCTTTTAGAACTATGAGTTTAGGAGGTAATTACTATGGGGCTTGTGATTGTTGATTATTACTCTAGGATTACATGGACTTTGTTTTTAAGATCCAAGAGTGATGTTTTCAATGCTTTCAGAAAATTGGCCAAACTTTCTCAAAATGAAAAGGGAAGCAAAATTATCTCAATAAGAAGTGATCATGGTGGGGAATTCCAAAATGAACACTTTGAAAAATTCTGAGGAAAATGGAATTAACCATAATTTTCACCTCCAAGAACACCCCAGCAAAATGGTGTTGTGGAGAGGAAAAATAGATCCCTTGAAGAAGGTGCAAAAACTCTTTTTAATGAGAAAATTTTGCCTAAACATTTTTGGGCTGATGTTATAAGTACAGTTTGCTACACTTTGAATAGATTACTAATAAGGCCTATTTTGAAGAAAACTCCTTATGAACTATACAAAGATAGAAAACCAAACATTTCTCACTTAAGAGCATTTAGCTGCAAGTGTTTTGTATTGAATAATGGTAAAGAATCACTTGGAAAATTTGATGCTAAAGCTGATGAAGCCATCTTCCTTGGATATTCATTACAAAGCAAAGCATATAGAGTTTTCAATAAAAGAACATTATGCATGGAAGAATCAGTTCATGTTATTTGTAATGAA
Organism: Glycine latifolia; assembly: GCA_013407115.1. Lineage (NCBI taxonomy): Eukaryota > Viridiplantae > Streptophyta > Magnoliopsida > Fabales > Fabaceae > Glycine > Glycine latifolia. The sequence continues at coordinate 20,290,898 of CM023944.1, read as the reverse complement.
TCTAATCTCTTTAAAGAGGAAAAGAAGTGTGAAAATGATGCAGGTCATTTGGAATAGTTCATACAACTTAATTAATCAATGGATGAAGTAAAGGAAGAACTAATTGCTGAAATGAAACAATCAACACCAGTTCAAGAGCTAAAAGATTGGAGAATTACAAGAGATCTCTCCCTTAACAATATAATTGGTGAAGTTACAAAGGGAGTATCTACTAGATATTCATTGAGAAATCTTTGCTGTAATATGGCTTTTGTTTCACAAATAGAACCTAAGAGCATTGATCAAGCCTTACTTGATGAACATTGGATGCATGCCATGCATGATGAACTGAATCAATTTAAGAGAAATGAAGTTTGGGAACTTGTTCCTAGATCCTCTTCTCTCAAACCTATTGGCACTAAATGGATTTTTAGAAACAAACTTGATGATAGTGGTATCATAGTCAGAAACAAAGCTAGATTGGTTGCAAAAGGTTACAACCAAGAGGAAGGCATTGACTATGAAGAGACCTATGCTCCAGTAGCAAGGTTAGAAGCCATTAGGTTGCTACTTGTATATGCATGTTTGATGGATTTTAAACTGTTTCAAATGGATGTTAAAAGTGCTTTCTTAAATGGATATATTAAGGAGGACATCTATGTGGAGCAACCTCTTGGTTTTGCAGATTTCAGATATCCAAACCATGTTTTCAAACTCAAGAAAGGTCTTTATGGTTTAAAACAAGCTCCAAGGTTTTGGTATGAGAGATTGAGCAAATTTCTGCTTGATCAATCCTTCATAAGAGGACATGTTGATAAAACCTTGTTCATCAAAAGGCAAAGCAATGATATTTTATTGGTTCAAGTATATGTTGATGATATAATTTTTGGTTCAACTAATCAATCCTTGTGCAAAGAATTTTCTATCTCTATGCAGAATGAGCTTGAAATGTCAATGATGAGAGAATTAACATTCTTTCTTGGACTTCAAGTGAAGCAAATGAAGAATGGGACATTTCTAAATCAAACCAAATATTGCCTTGAAGTGATCAAAAAGTTTGAAATGGAGAAAAACAAAGATGTTGCAACTCCAATGGCAACATTAACCTATATTGATTTAGATGAAAAAGGGAAGAAGGTTGATGAGTCAAAATTCAGATGAATGATTGGATCCTTATTATATTTGACAGCAAGTAGACCAGATACCATGTTGAGTGTGTGTTTGTGTGTAAGATATCAAGCAAATCCCAAAGAATCACACCTCACAGCAGTCAAAAGGATCATCAAATATCTCAAATCAACACTAAGAGTTGGTCTTTGGTATCCCAAAGGTGCATTACTCAACTTAATTGGATATTCTGATTCTGACTTTGTAGGGTGCAAATTGGATAGAAAAAGTACTAGTGGAACTTGCCACCTACTTGGCAGCTCACTGATCTCGTGAAATGCAAAAAGAAATCTTGTGTTGCTCTATGAACTGCTGAAGCTAAGTATATCTCTGCTGGAAGCTGCTGTGCTCAAACCCTTTGGTTGAAGCAACAACTAAAAGATTTTGGTGAAGAATTAAAAGAAATTCCTTTGATGTGTGACAACACAAGTGCCATCAACATATCAAAGAATCCAAGAATGCACTCAAGGACCAAACACATTGAGATAAGACGTCATTTCCTTAGAGATCACATCCAAAAGGGTAACATCAAAATTAATTTCATTGATACACATAATCAATTGGTTGATATATTCACTAAACCTTTGGCTAGAGATAGATTCTATACTCTTAGGAACATGCTGGGTATTCTTGATGAGTCCAACTTATGCTAGCATGATTGTTATGTGTTTGTCTATATGTTATTGCATCTTATTTAGATAACCATCACATGTGCTTCAAAATTCGAAATGTGCTGCATAATCACTGTTCATTCTGCAAAATGCTCTGTAATAATCGATTAAAACACGGGATAATCGATTATTTGAAGCTTACACTATGTTTTAGAGTGATTTTATGTCTCAGGTAATCGATTACAACAACCATTTAATCGATTACAATCCATAAAAATTGAATCCTCAATCTTAAAACTCTCTGGAATAATCGATTACACAGTGGAATAATCGATTACTGTTCAGTAAAATTTTCTCTGAACCGATATTCTCTTTGGAATAATCGATTACACATCGGAATAGTCTATTACATGTGTCTCATATTCTATTTTGCTGTTAGCTCTCTTTGGAACAATCGATTACACCATGATAAACAACCATTATTAAGAACGAATTAATCGATTACCATGCTTATGTAATTGATTACTTATGACGGTTTCTGAAATCTCTACAGATTTCTTAGAAATCGAAACTGCCCAACTGCTTTTAAATTCAAAATTCAAACCTGAACAAAATATTTAAACCTCTGGCTAACTAAAATAGCTGTTACGTTCATTCAAATTTCAAATTCTGAACCCTTGAAATCCCTATATATTCAGCTTTTCCCCAAAGGAAAAATCACACCTGAACTTGTTTCTCTTTGAGCTTCTATTTTGTAAAGCTTTCTTCTTCCCCATTCTGTCCCAAACACTGCCCAAACACCATGTCTACCTCTAAAAGAGTCAAGAAAGGCTGGAGAATCATCTAGTTCTGCTGGAAATAGATTGAATCTCTGGTTCACTGAAGAAAAAGGTGAAGAAGATGAAGGAGATCCTGAACCTCAACAATATTCTCCATTTGAATCTCTCATGATTCAAAAGATGGATGCCTTATTGTCTCTCCACCATGAGCACAGGGCTGAGACTAATTCATCCTTGGAAGAAATGAAGTCTAGGCTTGAAAACATAGAAGCTAGGATTGTTCTTGATGAGTTTGATAAAGTCATTTAGTCTGTTTATGTTTCCTATCTAGTTTCTATTTCTATTTTTTTTTCTGCTCTGATTTCTAGTTCCTTTGATTAATGTACTGCATTATTTCCCTTTCAATTAATAATATTTACGTTTCTATTTCTTCTTGCTTGAGTTACTACTTTTTGTCTTTGATAAGCCAAATAGGGGGAGAAATAAATTGATTGACAACTAAATTCATAAGTATTAAGTCAGGGGGAGCAACGCAAAATTAAAGAAAGAAATTGAGTTATGTTTATGCAAGCATCATACTTGACACTTGTTCTTAGTAAAAAGCTGATTTGATTTTAGGTTAACAAGTCTGAGTCTCTCATCACTTATCCCTCAAAGCACTTAAAAGATAAACAAATGTTCAATTGATATTTGGCATGTTCAAAGTCAGAAAGGGGGAGATTGTTGGATATAGGGGGAGTAGGAAGAAGATGAAGCTAAAGAAGAAGCTTGTGCCTTAGAAGAAAGATTTTAGGTTTTCAAATGCCAAGGAAATTGTAATTTGGTTAAGTGTATGAGAGGAAAATCTTATCATCCTTGCATTGCATGAACGTGATCATTAACATGCATACATGATTTCAGTAAGGCATTAAAGCTATTCATTTTTTTTAAAAGAAACTAATTTCTCATGGTTAAGTTTTTGGAAAAACGAAATCTCACTGCTTTAACCGACTACACAATGATATAATCAATTACCAACTACTGATTTAATTCTAGAAAAGCCATGAAGAACATTTTAATCGATTACAAGCTTCTCGTAATCGATTACATAGTACAAAATGAAAATCATGTTTCACTGTCTTAATTGATTACCATGATATCGTAATCGATTGCTTAAGTTCATTGTTTAATATGCATGACTGCTTTAATCAATTACCACAATCTGTAATAGATTACTCACGCTTGATGCAAAACTAAATCTGACTGCTTTAATCGATTACGACTCAGATTAATCGATTAATTTGCTCGTTGCAGCTTCCAGGATGTGCTAAGAACATTTTAATTGATTATTTGGAAATTTAATCGATTACATAAGATTATTTAATCGATTACATGGTGCTTTAATCGATTACATTCTATTATAAACATTGGTTATAAATAGATTGAAAGCTTCTCTGATCTAATAACTTACATACTTCGATATTTCTGAGCATATACAAGTCTTCTCAATTTAGAAAGGATTTTTTGAGTTAACAAAGCTCTTGTCCCACTTTTTAATCTTCATGGTGTATTGAAAGATTTCTTGGGCAAGATTTTCAAGGAAGTTTTGGAGAGAAAATTCTGAAATTGATTTCTGGATTTCAACTCTGATTAGTAAATCATATTCATTCATATTCATTGGATCATCAGGTTGTCTCTCTCTATTATCTCTTGTTGTAATTTCGTTTTTGTATTCTTGGTAGTTTGAAACTATTGTAAAGGGTTCTTTAAGATTTTTCTAGAGTGGGTTTCTCTAGAGGGAAGAGTAAAGAAGGGTTCTCTATGTCTTGATCATTAGGAATATAATAGGGTTTTAGATTTCTGTTCTTTATCTAGGTTTAATAAAGAGTGGTTGTTGTAAAGCTTGTAAGAACTGAAATTTTATAATAGTGGAACTCTAATCTAGTGTTGATTAGAAGAACTGGATGTAGCTTTTCTTTAGAAGTGAACCAGTATAAATTTTTGTGTTGGTTTTCTATTCCTTAAACTCTTTTTTGTTATCTTGATCATTAGTTCTTGGTATTATTTTCGTTACTCAACAAGTTCTGTTTTTGAAGCAATTGTTTTGGGCTGAGTGGTTTGATTGATTTGAAGCATTCTTGGTTTAATTGTGATTAAGATCCTATAACTCTAATGTTCTAAGTAATTTTAAAAGACCAAGTTTAAACCAATTCACCGCCCCTTGGTTATTGTGGGTATTCATATTGTTTTGAATAGTATGAAGCACTACAAATTCAATGAAAATTAAGCTAAAAAACATAGACAAACACAACCTATCCAAAGTAAAACGATATGCATAGATAACCTAAAATGCATTGCTTTTTAAATTGTCTTTTTAAGAGAACCGCAAAATAACTAGATTAACATAAACACATGTCAATGGATGTGCCCTAACCGTAGAACAAGGAGGACTACGCACACAACCATGAAAACTAAAACAAGAAGGAAAAAACATCAAACCGGAATAAAGAAAGAATGAGGAATCCTATTCTCTTGCTTGATTCCATCAATGCCTTAACAGTTCATATTTCCTAAACTAGATTCTAAAAACCCATCTAAAGTTATAAGCCAAAAGTCTCTTATGCCCAATTACACAATAAAATTTAAAATAATAAAACATAAAATCCTGATCAGTGTTATAAAAATCGGCCCGGTCATTGACCTGGTCGAGGTAGTGGGACATTGGGTCAGTGATCCAACCGGTGGGCCAGTAATTGGCCCAATTTGACCTGGTCCATATTAAAAAATTCAAAATTATATTCTTTATATATATAACTAACATTATTTGATTAAGAAAAATTCATCCATAATTCTATACTGAAAAATCCAAAATAACAATTGAAATATTAAAGTTGATAACACAAGTAAAGTGTATTAATAATAAAAAGACTGTAAATAGCAATTACCTAAATTAAAACACAAAAGCCCATTTCAAAATGTAATATGGAAACTACAAAAAGCAATAAAATGGGTACCAAAAAAAATTAGGCCCAAATAAGAAAAACCCTAGTATATATATTCTTCTTTTCTCTTTCTCTTCATGGCCTCTTCTCTTCTTGTTGTCATGCTGCACTATTGCGGCTTTCTTCATCCTTCTTGTTGCACCTCTTCTGTAGACACGACGGAGGAGAGCAACGACGTGCTTGAGTGAAGGCTAGACAACGATGGCCAGAACGATGTCGTGAAGGAGGAAGCGCGAGGAAGCGACGCCGTGAAGGAGGAAGCAATGGCTAGAATGACACTGTTAATGACAAAGCCCTTTTCTATTTTTGCCAAAACCCGTTCCGGGTTCCTAAACCCGTCTGGGTCGCCGGGTTCTTCAGAAATTGGCTGGTTCTTGCCGGGTCTAGCCGGGCTACTTGCATGTCCAGTTCCACATCCAACCCAGCCCAAAGTTACCAACGGTTCTCGATCCAACTGGTTCGAACCGGTTTTAATAACACTAATCCTGATCACGCTCACACCACTGTCCTCATGGTCACAGGAACATGATCTTCTTACTAGTGCTATTTTGGCTCCAACTCTGATGTCTGATCATGGGGTCCTGATCCTAATCTCATCATCGTGATCTTCTCTGCAAGATATAGCTAAACCTCCTTGAATTTAACTTTGTTTCCAACTCTTGTGTGCTCAAACTTCCCTTTTTAAATCCTTTATTTGAAAAATGATCTAAACTAAAATGAAAACAAGTCAAACACTGTGACAAGTCCTAAAAGCGCGAAACACTAAAAATTCAATTAAAAGACATAGATAAATATAACCTATCCTAAGTAAAAGGATATGTAGAGATGACCAAGAATTCATTGTTTTGTTTTTATTTTTTTATGAGAACCTCAAAATGCTATATTAATGTAAGCAAATGTCAAGGGCTACACCCTAATCCCAGAACAATGATGACTACTCACACAACCATGAAAACTAAAACAAGAAGAAGAAAGAACATCAAACCATAATAAAGAGAGAATGAGAAAGAGGATTCATATGCTCTCTATCTATGTTGTTGATACCTCGATAATTTAGAGTCCTTAAACTAGAGTCTAAAAACCTATTTAAAGTTATGGGCCAAAAGTATCTAATGTTGAATTACAAAAAAAATCAAAACATGAGCAAACGAAAAATTCTGGTTGTGCTCACACCACCGTGATCATGGTCAGGGGGTTGAGATCTTCTCACAAGTGCTATTTGGGATCCATCTCTGACGTCTAGTCATAGGGTTGTGACCATGATCACACCCTTGTGATCTTCTCTGCAAGTTACAACTAAACCTCCTTGAATTTAACTTTGTTTCCAAGTCTTTTGTGCTCAAACTTCCCTTTTTAAATCCTTCATGTGAAAAGTGATCTTAACTAAAATGAAAACAAGGCAAAAATCGTGACAAGTACTAAAGGCATGAAACACTGCAAATTCAATTAAAATTAAGCTAAAAGACATAGATAAATGCAACCTATCCTAAGTAAAAGGACATGTAGAGATGACCTAAAATGCAATGCATCAAGTGTCTTTCTACATTGCTGGGGAAAGTTGAAGGGCAAAATGATATCCATTGTATTAAAGTGTGCGCGGGTGCTCCTATCCTCTCACACTTGTTATTTTCTAATGACTACTTCCTATTTTGCAGGGCCATGGATAGTGAAGTAGAGACTTTGCATGTTATCTCGACCTCTTTTGAGAAGTCATCTAGTCTAGTTGTGAACTTTGCAAAGTCTAAAAGCTTCTTTAGAAAGAATACTTGTTTGAACATTTGAGATAATATCTTAAGTTTCCTAGGTGTTTCTGAGGGCTAGGAATTGGTAAATATTTGGGTATTCCATCAATGGTTGGAAGGAAAAGGAAGGAAATCTTTAATTATTTGAGGGACATAATCTGGAAGAGGATCACTCATTAGTCAAGTAAGAATCTCTCTAAAATTTGTAAGTGAGTCCTTATTAAGTCTGTAGCTCAAGCAATCCCTTCTTATTGCATGATTTTTGTTTTTACTTCGTTCCTCTATGGGAGATGAAATCTAAAAGATGTTAAACTCTTTTTGGTGGGGCTCTAATAAAAATTATGGCAAGGTAATAAATTGTCTCAGTTGGGACTGCTTATCTATGAAGAAGCAAAATGGTGGTCTTGGCTTTTGTCATCTTTATGGCTTTAATTAACCTAGCCAAGCTAATAAGGAAGAAAAATTATGACCACATTTTCAAAGCTAGGGATGCAAGTATGGTTCGGGCAATGCCTCTACATTTTGTTTTCAATGAAGACAAGTTGATTTGGATAGAGTAAGAGGATGTAAAATTGAATAATTAACATTTTATAATTAAGAATATGATGTGGACACTAATTAGGACTATTATATCTTTTATTTGAATCTTGATTTTCCTCTCAACTTATCTTGTTGATTTATCTTTTCCTATCTTGATAAGATCTTGATATCAACATCCAAATTTTATATTCTTATTATATTAATTAGAATAATTTATAGATAAGACCCTACTAATTAGGGATGGTCTTTATTTTTATTTTATCAATTGAGATAAATTAGGATAATGGTTAGTTATGATCCTATTAATCATGAACTTTTTATTTTATGTTATCAATTGGGATAGTTGTTAGGAATATCTTTATGGCCTTTTAAAGGGCAAACTTAGATTAAAATTTCATCATTTGTTACATTTTTAATTAAAAAAAACCTTGTGTTAGTTTATGAAGGACTTTGTGCATGGATTAAAGCTATCAAACTTAAGTTTGGGTCAAATTTAAGTTTGCAAAAGTACCTCAATTCTTATTTCACCAAAATTGAGTTCAGAGGTAAATTTTTCTCCCAAACATACTTTTGAGAAGTAACCAAACATAATTTCAAATTGATTTTATTCTCAAACATATTTTTTACCCTCTTGTTGGAAAATATTTTGTGCCTCATATACTATGAATTGATTTGATTACCTATTATTATAGTTAATTGCTTGATAATGAAGTGTTGTTATAGAATAATAAAACAATTGTTACAATAGTCATAATAAGCATTTTATTATTCTTAATGGAGGAATTAATGATGACTATTATGGTTTGGTAACAAGGTGGATGGGTCCCTGGTCTTGCCTATAAATAGCCTGTGATGTTCCATTGATTCACATACTTTAGTAAGGCAAAGGTCAAAAGATCTCTCTATCTATGAACACTGATATACTCTATATTTTTCACTTGTGAGAGAGCATATGATTTAGAGTTTGATAGCAATGGCTACAAGAGGTATGCTTTAATCTACACTTCCACTTAGTGTATACTTTATTTTTGTTTATATCATGAACTAAGGTTTAAAATTCTTACATTTGGTATCAGAGCTTATCTTTGTAGCCTTGTTATTTAGCTTGATTTTATAATTAAATTATTGAAATTTTCAAGTTTGTTGATTAGTATGATGTACTCATTCGCTATCCATTTTGCTATACATTAAGGTTTTAAGAATTTCACATGTATTTTTATTACAAGGATGCATATTGCTGGAGTGTGCTGTTAATGAATGGCTACAAGAGGGATCGTGTTTTACAGTCACAATAGAAAGAGAACTAATATTTATAATTATGTAGATTTAAATTGAATTGTTGCACTGTGAATTTTGCCTTGATTGTTCCATGGAAGATATCACAATTACAAGGATAATTCAAGAGGGGTGCATATACTTTCCCATCATAAGATAAATTCCAGATTTCAATTTCACTTATTGAATGGAAATGCTATTGTATGTTATTTTGATTTCATAATTGTTATTAATTGTTGTGCTACCTATTGTTAGGTTGGTTTTCATTACAGATTAATTGCTATTAAACATACAATTAATGTCTTTAATTTAATATGTTTAATTTCAATTGAAAGTTAATTTGGATTGGTCGAGAAAGAAATGAATTTTATAGCTAAGCTCTCCAGCACTCTGACATCCTCTAGCGTCTAACAATAATGATACGGGGGGCCTCAATCTGAAACTAAGCATGATATTTCCATACTTTTTTTTTTCATTACACCATTTTGAACATCTGCTAATTATGAGCATCATCCCAATCAACCAATTTGTTAGGGTGCATTTGGTTGTGAGGAGAGAAATAGAGTAGATGGAAATAGGAGATAATTTGAAAATTGAGAAATAGAACATAAATAAAATTGAAAGTTGGGTCGTTTGTTTTAAGAGAAACAAAGTTAGATAGAATAGAAATAATATGATAAAGATGTAGGTATCCACCGATTTGATATCCCGCCAATGGAAGAGCAAAAATTTCACCGTGAGACCCGCGATAGTCAATATTATGTCTCTGCTTGACACCCAAAACCAAACACCCATGCTTCATCCATCGTTGCAGTTTTATTTCTGTCGTGGCTACCAAATACATGCTTAATGTTTGTTCTTTCCAATCAGCCGAAGCAAATTGTTGATGTTCACAACAGCCCAAAGGAACAAGAGCCAAATATCAACAAAGAAACAATTCCTTGGGATATTTCGGAAAAAAAAATAAGAAGACATGAGAGGCAAATAGTTGTTCCACTAGATCAATAATGCAACCAAAATGCTGTACACTTAAAATAATGGTACAGGGAGAGGACCTCAATCGGGAACTAATCATGATATGATCACACTTTGTTTTTCATTACACCATTTTGATCATCGGTTAATTATGAGTGTAACTGTAATCCCATTCAACCAATTTGTGAACGCTTGTTCAGCAAAAGGTTAGAGATAGTAGTGAAGTCTCTAAACCAATTTGTTAATCTTCACACCAACCCAAAAGCACAAGAGCCAAATATCAATAGAGAAACAATTCCTTATATTTGGAAAAATAAGAAGACAAGGGCAGGTAATAGTTCTTACACTAGATCAATAATTATGCCAAAATGATGTACAACAACATATTCATACGGGTATACATCCCTTTAAATGAATTTATGCTTATAAGATACTCTCAATAATCAGGAATTGATAATAGGCAGCTCTGTCCCAAGGAGAGGGCTGAAAAAGTGCCAACTTGAATCATGGAATGCATTATAATAATCATCTGAAACTGTCTGGATTCTAAGTTCATTTGTGAATCCTTGAGCAGCAAAAATATGCCCCATAGAGTTAAGAATAGGTGATTTCTGACACAGTGACACATGCTGCTCATATGTTTCAAAGCTGTTCCCAAATAATACCATGTTTTTTAAGAGATTCAGTTTCCAATTTGCTTGCAACAGGTTGTTATATAACTCTGCTTCGCAGTGAGGCATGAAGAACATTGTTGGCTTTAGAGCCTCTCGCCTCCCATGCTCATTTATGGACATGACAGAACAATCAAGAGCTTCCAAAACCCGAGACTCAGTTGCAGAAAGAATAGGATCAAATACCTCTATGTTGCCAATCCAATTGAAATCTCTTCTCATCAATATTGCAAGGCTAAGTTGCAGTCGAGGAGGCTCATACAATTCAATGCTGCCAATACCATAAATTACCATCTGCATCTTTATCTCTGAGCCCAAAACCCTATTGAAGTAATCAACAACTGATGTTTGGATTTGATCTCGGAAAGTATGATAGAATTCAGATTTCTCAATCCTATTTATACATCTTTCCATTTTCTGCACCAATTTTGCTTCTTTACTTGGGTCAATCTGAGAATCTGTTGGAGTCCATGGCTCTTGTTTTTCCTCCAAAACTTCAGATTTGGTAGCTTTTCTTCTTTGTCTGCTGCGATGGGGTAAAACAACAGTCCAGCCTTCATTTGTTGTGCATTTGTTAGTTATTAGAGTTTTCTCTGAAGCTGACATTGAGATACAATAATTCTTGTCTTTGATGCACTGCGTCAACCTCAGAACACAATACCAAATTCTGGATTAACTTACATGGTGTTAGTACTGGCTTTCCATGCTCAGTCATGCAAAATAAACAGTAGGCTGATGCATCTTACAAGTAACTAGTCTCATTACTAGTACTTACCATTCATGACAAAGATCAAATTTGTGAATGCAAATTACTGAAGTAGGCGAAAACAAAAATATAAATGTACATATTTGCTATAACTTTTTTTCAAAGAAACCTTTGAGTATAACACAAGCATGATCATCAGGGGAAAATACCTGAGAAATGATGGCCATCAGACGGCAAAATCAATACAGACTACACAGGTTCCAGATCCAATCATGCTATAGATATATTCCAATTAGTGACATATTTCAAACTTAGGCTTAGTGAGAAATCTTAATATAATAAACATTTTGTGGGAATAGAGGGATTGGAAATTCCCAATATAAAGTAATTTCTATTGAAGAATGGATTATGGTAGCATTTAAAGACAACATGCCCTGATAAAACTTCTCAGATTACATGATCCTAGCCCTACTTGTCACCAGATCACAGATTCCATGAATGCCAAGTCTGTACTTTGAAGAAGAGTGCAAGAAAGTTAGACCTCTAAAAGCATTCTACTAATAAAAATTAAATACCTAGCCAATTAACAAAAGCAGAAATAAAATAACTCATTTGACATAAATTGGTGTACAAAATTATGGCAAAATATCATAGTACTTTTCCATTAACTAATTATGACATAAATTGGTGTATAAAATACCTAGCCAATTATCATAGTACTTTTCCATGAGCAAAAAAAATGTAAAAGAATAAAAAACACAAATTGATAGGCACCAAATCTAAAATCTTATGTGAGAAGCACCAGCTCCATTAACTAATTACGAAGCATCCACCCATAGTTAATATTGATCATCACATATTGAGATTACATTTTTGAAGTATCATACACGCCAAACACAAGCACAAATAATTAATGGATGGGTTGTCTCAAGCACAAAATTGGGCAGCTATGCTAATTAACAATCACAATATTGTGACCCCAACAATTACAAATTGATTACAGATCAGACTGTATTTAAGCTGTCCTACCAAACCATACAAGATTTCAATTTAAATTTTATAGATAATTGTTATGAGTCTCTGTAACATAGGAAGTTTAATGTGGTAAATAAGCCAAGAGACTCTCCTACCCAATGTGTTAGTCTATTGGGTTGGACTCTTTCTGCTTAAATCTTAACAATAATGCATAGAATCCTTTGGTTCACATTAGACTTTCTAGATATCTGACTGAAACTGATCCAGAAGGAGAAAATTTAGGGTCCTACCAGATTCACTCTTATACAAAAGGTTCCATATAACTTACTCATCTATATTCCTCTGCTTCATTTTATGTATCTTCTAACAGAAACTACCCACAGATCCCATGCATTCTCAGTTCTCACATTCTCCAATCCAATACAACATGAATAGTTAGTTACAAGTGTGTTATTCCCAACTATCCTAATCACTTCCTCCTACCTATCCTAGTGTAAACTTTAGTAATAGGTGGGTGCCCATCAATATCCTGTTACCCTTCAAATACTGTAAATTTTATCCGTGCATATAGTCATGATATGTTTATAAAATTGAATTTGGTTCCTCTATAGTTAGGAGTTATAACCATTGATGGGAAAACCAATGGAGTGAATTTTAATAACTTCATGAATAGTTATACATGTGGATGCATTTTATCACATTCTCAACCATTGATTCAATTGTTCTAACTCAACATTTTTCCTTCTAAAGTGCACTCCTTACTTTCAAGGAGCCAAAATACTAAAATCTAATGACACAACGTACAGATGGCATCTTTCCTATGCTGATATCCTGCTTTATGGCTCCTTGTACAAGATCTGCACTAGCGCACCAGAAGGGCATACTAAGCAGACAACCCACCAAACCTCAGTGAACAAACTTTGGCATAAGAAGTGCTAGGCAAGGCAGTGAAGAATTATGATATCTACTGACAGTTGCTGACAGACAAACTAAACTGTCAGTGGACTCGTTCTATAACATTAAACTCAGTCATTTTAGTTAAATCAATGAGCTGATACCGCTGAATCTTTTACCACAATGTTCAAATACTGATCAGTGTTTTGTACAGGTTATTGAAATTTCATTCATAAAAGAAATTACTGTGTCAACTATGTCAAGAAGAGTATGTTGAGATGAAGAAAAAAGGGCAGATTTAAAAAAATATATGCTATATTCTACTATTGGTTTATATGAACAACAGTTGTTAAAAGCTAATGTTAGAGAAACAAGGATATATAATCATACATATGCAGAATTGCAGATACATAACAGTATCCTCATCCAATGAAGGACAAACCTTCAAGGGTTGCTGATGTGGTGCCAGAACAGAGAAATTGGAAGGAGCCACCGCAGGGAGAAGGGAGAGGATGACCACATTTGGTAGGGAGATACTGGGCCTGAGACGGTGGAACCTGGGTGTTGATTAGAGCAATCAAATGGGTCAGCCCTAATCCATTTGGCCCTAGCCCACACATATAAATGGCCAATAGGGCTTAGGGCCAACCTACTATTAAAAACTTTGCTTAATAGAGATATTCAATATTGAATAAAAATTAATTATATTCAACTATAATTATGTTTGGAAAAGGGAGATTAAACGTCAAGAAAGTTTTACACAATTCATTCAAATGTGTTCTAATAAAAATTTGTTGGTCCATTCCCATTCCCAATTAGACAAACTATATAAAGACTGACAATAAAGTAGAGATACTCTCCTGAATGTTGATAGTAAGACTAAGATGTAATACATTATTTTTTTAAAAAAAAAAAAAACTCTATGGCAGTCAATATATTTAGCACCTTAGAGCCCAGAATTTTCTAGAAACAGAAAAGAAGGAAAGGCTTACCAACCAATAGTTGTATTGAATATATAAAAAAAAAAAAAAACATTTAATTAATGATCACTACTCATCAAACTTATAAACAATCATGATTCGTGAAAGTGACTAATGAAACCAATTTTAACTAGTGATCTAGCAGCTTGTCTCATAAATAAACAGGCCTGTTAAAATACAAGGTATCAAACAACTGCATTCAGAGATACAGATGTCATACAATAATATCTCACCAGTGTTTGCAGCTTCGTCAGCCCTTTTAATGCATGCAGTGCTCTCCTTGCCTAATAATTTTAATAAGTATGTGAGCAGAATTAATATCTTGTTCGTAACAAGGTTAAATTCAAAATTATAGCAGGTAATTAATATCGTCAATTTTTCAGCCTTAGTTGTTTGTTTTTCTTTAGTTCAATTAACAAAAAAAGGCAAAAAAAAGAAGAAATAAAGTTAAGATTACAATGATCGGTCATTTTAAATTACAATTGTCACATCAGTCCATGATATTATAAATAACAGTCATTTTAATTCTAGAAATTGAGATAAGAAAATTAGTCTCTTTAATTGACAAGTGATAGTCATTTCAGTTCTTTAATTATTATTTATTAGTTAATTTGATCTTTAATGTACATTTGTTAATTTTGTTCTTAATGTCAAGATCAAATTCATTAATAGAGTGATGGTTAATTATCAAACATAGAGACTAATTTGATAATATTAGGAATTCAGTCAGTTTAAACAAAGAGCTTACTGTTGCAAAGGAAGAAATAGATTCCATGAATAATATATTCTAAAAATGCTAGAAACAGATGGGTGAAGTTTATAAGCTAAAACAACACTAGAAACGTGCAGACGCACGAAAATAGACAGGAAAAAACTAGTCACAACCAACATGTACAAGTCGCCTGAAAATTCATATGCCATGATATTTCTAGAAGTGAAAGCTCTTGACCTAAAATGGTCTTTCTTTTTTCCCACACTAGTGACCACTACTATTTTGTTTCAGCAAAATGGGTGGAGCTGGGTGTCCAAATGTTGATACTATAACAGGTTATAAAATGAGAATCTGCAGCATGATGGTGTCTGGCCAACATCATGTGACAATAAAAAACAAAATTAAGAGCACTTTTCCATGAAAAAAACCTAGAATATGCAAGAAGAAAAAACAGTGAAGTTCAACAATATTGCAGTTGCAGGGAAGATGTCATTATGCTTTAATTGAGTGTATCAGGATGGCTGATGAGCACGAAGGAAATACCATCATACCATGAATAAGATAGACACCTGGATGGGCAACATTTACTGACATAGACTGTCTTGAGCAAAACTAACCTTAGGATGCAAAAGAAAAACTAGCTTGTGCAATCCAAACACCACTGCACACACTGCAATGTAAAAAGCCAAAAGCAAAAATATATAAACAGCCAGAAAAACCAAGCAAAATATATTTTCATTCTCATCCTAAACAATTTGGTGTAGCTCCAGTTTTGGCAAAACAAAAAAAAAAAAAAAGTTCATGAATTTATCCCTCAAACTAAATCGAATTATTTCCACATTCAATCTTTAAACCCCATTCCAGAGCAAACACTATTGACTATTGACAATACCCAAATCTTAAAAGGCACCCTCAATCTAACATAACACTATTCTGATCCTTGGTTTTCTTCAAAAGAATCACATAATTGTTCAATGCCTCAGCTCTGGTCTCCATCTCCCCAACGAGTGCATTCAGGAAGTTGGACCAAAATGTCAGGAATCCTCCATTGGACATTAAACCAAACAAGAAGAGAAATACAATATTTTGAACATCTCATTTCTACCCTTACGTCCTCTTATTTATCAAACTGAACTTCCTCTAACTAGTTAACTTCCCTAATGGTTTCTAATTACTTTGACTCCCCTTTATTTTTCAAAGTCCTTAGTCTAACTCACAATCAACAAGCCAATAACAAGAGATATTACCCAAACAGACATTCAACTATGTGAACAAAGCCATCAATCTCAATCAATGGAAACAAAAGGGTATTCAAATTATTGTGCAGAAAACACTTTCTGGTTCAAACCAGTTAAAAAGAAGAAAATTAAAAAATCGCAAAAGTTAACTAAGAAGGCTTAGGTTTTACCTTGAGAAATTGTAGAAGCTGAAATCGTGTGCTTAAAGATTGGTTTATATGATTGAGCCAAAGTTAAGAAAAAGGGGATTAGCATTAGAGTTTAGTGTCGACGTGAATTCGCAATCTTCAATAGAAAACTTTCTGCGTGAAGTCGTCGACGTCATGAGACACTGAAGCGTGCGCGAATTCACCTGTTGGGCCAACCCACTTTCAGCCCTAGCCTAATTCTTTATTGGCATTTGCTTCCTACACCAGAAACATTTCCAATACACCCATCAATTTTTGTTTAATCCCGAAAGTACCCTTCTTCTTTATTTGTTAAAGGTTATTCACGTTTTCTGTCATTTGGCTTCAGCAGCTCCGTTTTGGTTTTGTCTTGCATTTTTTTCTGCTCGTTGTTGGGTGTTGCTTGGCATTGCCGTTCATTTGTTGGCAAAGGTCGTATTTAGTGGTGGTTCTTCGTTCACCGTCGTGTGGTGTTGTCGGAGAAGGTAAGGTTTACTGGTTTTGTGTAGTTTGAGTGTACAGATTATATAATCCATATGGATGATACGGATCCATAACAAGCATACGAATTGGGAATTCGTATGCTTGTTACGGATTATATAATCCGTATAGCATACGGATTACACAATCCGTAAAATGTATAAAAATTCACCATTCACATGCATCACACGGATTAGGTAATCCGTATGAAGCATACAGATTACACAATCCGTATGCTTTATACGGATTACCTAATCCATATGATGCATATATTAATTTTTTAAAATATTTGTTTTGATAATTATTTATTTAAGCATAAACAAGTTTATTTATGTTAGAAAATAATTATAAGGTTTAAAAAAATATGTAAGATTACTATTAATTTGTAACAATGGAAATAAAATGAAATAGCAATTGAAATGGTGTTGGAAGCAAAAACAAATATTTAAGGTTTACAATTATTTGAATATCAAATGGACATTGAAATTTATCTGTGGATATAAGTTGTTTTGTATTGTTAAGTCTTATATTGTTAATAAAATTTTTTTGGATGGTTTGTTAAGATGGACAATGATGAGTGGATGTATGATACTGTTATGGATGAAGAAATGAATATGAATGAAGAGAATGGAGAGGATTGTGCCTCATTTGAAAATGTGAATTGTTCGGTTGATTGCTCTCATTTGTTCAATACCTATGAGGTAATTATATAGTTTTGTATTTTGTTAAAGTTGTCGAATGAATGATTATAGAAGATATAATGTGTATTACGTGTTAATGTAGGTCTTTCATTCCCATGACGACGTTTTGAAATGGGCTTGTGCTGTTGCATATGATATTGGTTTTGTGACAGTGATTATCAGGTCTGACACCTCAACTGGAAAAAGAGGAAGGACATCATTTGTTTTAATTGGTTGTGAAAGGAGTGGAACATATAGATCATACAAGAAAGATTTAGTAAGGACAATGACAAGCAGTAGAAAATGAAATTGTCCTTTTAAGTTGCGAGCAAAACTAGTCATGGGAGGTGAAGGGTGGATGATGAAGTTAATTTGTGGGACTCATAATCATGCTTTGACTAAGTCATTCAATGGACATCCATATGTTGGGCAACTAACTGAGGATGAGAAGACTATTGTTGCTGATATGACAAGGTCCATGGTGAAACCAAAGAATATTATTTTAACTTTGAAGGAGCACAATGCCAATAATTTTACAACGATGAAGCAAGTGTATAATGCACGATATGTATATCGTTCTTCTATAAGAGGCAGTAATACTGAAATGCAACAATTTTTGAAACTTCTTGAACGCGATATGTATATCCATTGGCATAGAACAACTGATGAAAATGTTGTACATGACATATTTTGGACACATTCGGATGCAGTTACATTGTGCAATGCCTGTCATATGGTATTCTTAATAAATAGTACATACAAAACAAATAGGTACAAACTCCCTTTACAAACAGGTACCCAAGAAAGATGTTTTTAGATACTTGGGATCAATGTTGCAAAAAGGTGGTGAGATTGATGAGGATCTAAATCATAGAATTAGAGCAGGGTGGATGAAATGGTGGAGTGCATCAGGATTTTTGTGTGACCGTAAAATTCCCCTTAAGCTAAAAGGAAAATTCTATAGAACAGCTGTAAGACCGGCAATGCTATATGTAGCAGAATGCTGGCCAGCATAGAGGCAGCATGAGCATAAAATAGGAGTAGCAGAAATGAGGATGTTAAGGTGTATGTGTGGATATACAAAAATGGATAAGATAAGAAATGAGGATATTCGACGAAAGGTATCAATGGTATCGGTATGTGAAAAGATGAGGAAGCATAAATTGAGGTGGTTTAGGCACGTTATGAGACGGCCACTGGATGCTCTCGTAAGAACAAGAGTTTGTTACCAAGTGCTCGACACAAAGAGAGGTAGAGGTCGATCGAAACTTACCTGGGGAAAGGTTGTGAAACAAGACCTAATGGAGTGAGATATAGATTGGCGGACAGTATGTCCTAGGACGGAGTGGAGAAAAACTATAAGCTTGGTGGAGAATTAAACTCATTAGTAGTTCTATGTTCCAATCATTCCCTTATTTTAGTCCCTTTCCTCCTCTTTTCTCCCTTCTTCCTTTCACCCTTCATTTATTTTAGGTTTTTTTTTTCTCTCGTTTGTCTTATTTTCAATTTATCATTGGGTTCATTTACCACCAACCCCAATTAACTTGGGTTAAAGGTGTTGTTGATGTTGATGATGTTGGTGTCACACCTACTGGGATGACATTTTCTACTGCATTTGCATATTTGGAAGCTGAGCATATGAACAATGTTGTGTGGGCTCTTGAACGCTTTAGAGGCATTTTTCTAAAAAGTGAATTTTTCCCTAAGGTTGTTGTTACAGATAGAGATGCAGCATTGATGAATGCAGTGAAAGATGTGTTTCCTGATGCAACCAACTTGTGTCGATTTCACATTAACAAGAACGTGAAGGCAAAATGTAAACCTTTGTTAGACAAAAAAATGCATGGAACCATGTGATGGAAGCATGGGGGAGTCTAGTTGATTTTCCTAGTGAGAAAGAATATGATGATTGTCTTAATAAATTTGAAATTGTTGTGTCACCATGGCTAGCGTTTGTTGATTATATGAAAGACACCTGGTTGACTCCCCACAGACAAAGGTTTGTAACAGCGTGGACAAATCAAGTATTACATTTTGGGAACACCACAACTAACAGGTATGATAATTGTGATGATTGTTTAATTTGTGGTTTTAGTAAGTAGAGAAACATGTTCATTGACAAGTTGTTTTGTGTGCCCCTCTACAGGGTTGAGTCGGCTCATTGGACCTTGAAGAGACTACTACAAAATAGCCTTGGTGATCTATGTAGTGTTTGGGATGCCATCAACAACATGATTATCTTGCAACATAGTGAAATAAAAGCATCATTTGAGCGAAGCACACACATGGTTTGACATGTCGTGAAAGTTACCTTGTACAAAAAACTTGTCGGCATGGTGTCAAGGTATACGTTAAACCAAATTGTTGCGGAGTTTGAGCGAGTCAAATATGCGGGTAGTGATAGTTCTCATTATGGTTGTGTTATGAGAACAACGTATGGTCTGCCTTGTGCATGTGAGCTAGCTAGGTATATGGTCAGCAGTATACCGCTTAACACCATACATATGTTTTGGTGTAGAGGTTAAACTTTTTAGAAGAAGGTCTAGATGAGTTAGAAGTGTAGATAACTGAAGAGATGGATGCCATATCTAAGCGGTTTGAAATTCTTGATGTGTGTGGCAAAGTGAGTCTAAAGAGTAAACTGAAAGAACTGGCATATCCTGATCAAACATCGATGTGTCCTCCTAAAGAAAAGGTGAAGACAAAAGGTGCTCCAAAGAAACAGCTCAGCAAACACCAAAGATCAACCAAAAGGGATCTGTTTTACTTTGAGTATGTGGATGCATTACATTATGTGCAAAATAGTTGTTCAACACCAAAACGATCCACCACATCGTCTGAACAAACAAAATCAAGGAGGAACATGCCATTGTTGGATCAATTTCATTCAATCATGCAAGATTTTATTTTAAACATTGTTGATGTTAAAGCTGATGGTAATTGTGAATTTCGAGTAATTGTTGCCTTATTAGGTTATGGTGAAGAATCATGGTCGTTGGTGCGCAACTATTTGATGAAAGAACTTGCACAATGGTCTGATGAGTATATAGCCTTGTTTGGTGGGTTACCTAGATATGAGCAGTTAAAGCGGTCCCTACTTGTCGATGGGTTGGCAATGGTAATTTCATTTTCACATAACACATGCAAATTGTTACATGGAAATCATATTCAAACTATTTTGTATGTGCAGGTAACCATGGTTAAGTGGATGGACATTACTGATATGGGTTATGTCATTGCATCAAGGTATAATGTGATCGTTGTTTCTATTTCTATCAAACAAAGCATGACCTTTTTTCCTCTTAGAAGTATACCGCCTATAGATACTGGTGTTCATCGCATTATATGTATTGGGCATGTCTACGACAATCATTTTGTTCAGGTACCCAATAGACTGTTTCACTCTATTTATTGATACATTTTTAAACCAAACACTAATCAACAAATATACCCATTGATTATTGTAACAGGTTTTTTTGAGAGATGGATTTCCTATGCCATCAACATCTTTGTTATGGTCAAGACACTACCACAATCAAGCAAAGCAGTGGGCGAAGCCTTATATAAGTCGAATGCAAGCATACACTAATCTGATGATGTTGCAGCCACAACATGTTGATTTGCAAGATGATTGACCATTTAGGTTATTATTGACATGTTTGTCAAGCACCATATGTCAAATGTTCACAAACAAAGCAATGTATGGGTCACCAAACAATATTTTAACAATCTATGTTTGTCAATGGTAATTGTTCACTTATATCATTTGGGAGGCTATTGTTGAACAATAACATACACAATAGTAAGCATATTTAAATCGTTCAAAAACATATGTAAATAAAACTCAGTCACCAATAGTACATATAAATATCGTCAATAACCAACACTTAATAGTCAATCTCAAAACGTACTCAATGTCGTTCAGCATCATATAGTCCCTGTCAATCCCTCCTACGCCTACCCCGTACATACACTGTTCTATCCTCAGTAACACCACAAGCTAAAGTAATACATTGGTCGATTATGTTGTATGCATCTGTCCCAGCTGTTACCATCCTCATGTCCATCTTGTGTTGCAATCGTTCTCTAATCTTTTGGCACACAGCCAAAAGGAAATTGAAACATCAATATATACATACAAAATAATAAAGAGTAAACATGTATTTAAAGTTTGGTATAACTTAATGGCAACACTTTCATACCAATGCATGTTGCGGCTTGTCAATAACATCAGAGGCTGCTACTGATGAAGGTGGAATAGGATCAACCATCGGAGGATGTCTACTACTTCCCCATCAGCTGGTGGAGTCTGAAAATGATATGAATACTTTTTTCAGCATCATTCATCTCATCCCATTCTTTGGGAATCATTTCATTTCCAACAGTTTTGATGGGCACTACAGGACCTTTCTCTATTGAATTCCAAGCTCCGGGATCATTTGATTGAATAAAGATCTTCATTCTATTTTTCCAAAAACTGAAAATTTCACCCTCAAATAAAGGAGGTCTGTTTAAAGAAGCACCTTCCTTGAAAGTTATTTGTGAGGTATTCATTTTGAAAGAAATTTAGTGATCTTGAGTAACTTTCAAGAACTAGCTCTTGATACCAATTGAAAATGATATGAATACTTCACACTTAACCAAGAGGGGGGGTGAATTGGTTAGACCTTGGTAAATCAAAAATTCTTTAATCAAAATCAGAGTTTTAAAGGATCTTTATCACTTTTCAAAACCAAGAAACCTTATTCAATCAAGTAGCTCAGCCCCTTAAAATTCAATGGATCAAAACTGACTATTCAAGATAAGCAAATGAAACAAGAAACAATTATATGAGGAGAATAGATTCAGAAAACAACACATAAGCAATTTATACTGGTTCACTTCAAAACCATGAAGCTACATCCAGTTTCTTCCACTCAACACTAGAGTGAAGTTCCACTATTTAATATCTATTCTTACAAGCAATTACACAGCCTCTCTTTATCAACCCTAGATAAAGTTCAGAAATCTAAAACACTAGTAGATCCTTAGAGACAAACCCACTGAGAACACTACTCAGCAAAACCCCTAGAGAAACCCTATCTCTAGTTACATGTAAGAACTCAATTACAATAGCAAATTACACAACAATAATCAAAACAAAAATTTACAATCAGATTAAGGAGAGAAACAACCTGATGATCTAATGTATGCAATGCAAATGAAGTTACCAGAACAGGTTAAATCTTTAAAACACAAGAAACATAGTTTTCCTTAATCTTGAAATGGTTGCATGTTGAAAGAGTGACTTATTTTCACATGATCAATGCAACATGAAGCATGACTGAATCAAACCCTCAGAAAATGAATTAAGAATGCTCAGAAGATTGTTTTAGCTCAAAAATTTCGAATGGGTATTATTCCACACAGTTACAAAAACAGCTGAGCAAGGGTTCTATTTATAACAAAAAAGTTTAACCGTCAGTAATCGATTAAAACGCACTAATAAAATCGATTAAATTACTTTGGTAATCGATTACATTGTCATAATAATCGATTAATTCGTTCATAGCTTTTCTGGGTTTGAATAACAATCAAAATAATCGATTATCTCGAGCTGTAGTCGATTATTACTGTCAAAGCATATTTTTCACAAAGCTTGTTTAATCGATTACAGAACCTGGTAATCGATTAAACTAGTCCTAATGTATTTTCATAAAGCTTAGATAATCGATTACGAATCCTGGTAATCGATTAAGACAGTGCAGCATAATTTTTCCAAAACAAAGTGTAATCGATTACGAACTTGGGTAATCGATTATGGCAATTCAATGCTAAAATCAAATGTAAGCATGTAATCAATTACAACTTAAATATAATCGATTAAAAGAGTTTAACACTGCAGTTTATATGAAAGCGTAAGTCAAATGATTGATTAATTCGATATGGAAATCGATTAAACTGTTCCTGATGATTTTCCAGATTTGATGAAGAACAAAATAATCAATTAAACGATTACTGTAATCGATTATTACAGTGAAAAATGCTTTTTCTTAAAACCTTTGAATTATTTAAAAACTTTGGTTGATTTGATAATGCGTTGTGATTTTTGTTGACTTAATTAAGTTGAATATGTAATGAATGAATGCAATGCACTTGGATCACCAGAATTGTTTTTCTCTTACACAGTTTAATCCTAAATTGTCTTCAAGTTATCCTTTGCATGTTGAAAGCTCAAAACCAAATCAAGAGTGAATTACTTCTTATTCCTGAAGTAGCTCCCCCTAAATCCAATAGAGTCATGAATGGGTGAGATATCCGATAAAACCACTGTAGATATCCACCGACAGACTCACTAGGAAATGTCACAACATCTCCAGTAGTTGCAAGGTATTGTGAAAAATGCATCCATCTGTGATCAACCTCTTCTATGGATGCCCTTGCGTAGGCTTCAACTTCTGGAATTCGCTGAACATAGCCAAATTGACGAAGCACCTTGTGGGGTTGGTGGGACACATGTATGGCCCCCATGTAATTGGACCTGAAAATAAAGATATTACCTCAAACTCTTTGAAGCCACGGTGACTAACATAAGGTGTCCAGCAAATGTCATCCGCAACCAACCTATCCAATCACCTAAGGTAGGTGGTCAAAGGTAAAGACTTCACATCCTTCCATCGGTAGGTGCGTGCCAGAGTCTCCTGGTACTGTTTATTTCCAATCACCAACAGTTGGGAAATGCTCATAAATCCAACACTGAAATTATAGAAACATACACAACAATCAATGCATATATATTACACATAAATATTGTCAACATTAAAATATAACATATCAAATTGCTCAATACCTGCAACAAAGTGATATATCTGATAAGATGTTTGCCATGGTGCTGACATGCATAGTTCAAATTCTCATACATACGGACTAGTGCAGCAGCTCCCCAGGAAAAACCCCCATATTGCTCCAAGTCACGAAATGCATCTAAGTAAACCACATTCACATGTGTCGCACTCTTGTTGGCAAACAACGTGTATCCAACAAGATGGAACAAGTAAGCTCTGGCTGCTAGAATCCATTGTCGTGCCTCACAACTTACATGGTAAATGTCACGCAACCAAGACAGTCTGACATATGCCCCATGGCACTGCTTGGTCTCAGCTTGTGTTTCTGGTACTGTCACATCAAGTAATTCAACCAACAACTGCACCGCCTCAGTGACATCAATTGGAACAAAACTCTAGAATGCCCCAATAATGGGTATATGCAGCAGAGATGCCATATCATCCAACATGATAGTCAACTCCCCTACAGGCAAGTGGAAACTCCTAGTTTCTGGGTGCCACCGCTCCATGAAAGTTGACAATAGTCCTTTATCTCCTCTTTCCATAGAGCAAATAATAAAAGGGCTTAGTCCGGTCGTGGAGACTAACCCTTCAATTTCTGGTGCTGGCTTACCAAATTTCATCACTTTCCTCCCGTGAGATGCCAACTTCAACTTAGGCCGCTCTTGCAAATAAAAACATAGAATTAAATCATTAAATACAACATAGGAGACTACACATGTTTATCTATTTTAAAAAATAACTACCTCGCTTGTCCAAACTATTGTGGCCACATGATCGGCATAACTGGTCAACACCGATGTATCTTTTGGGCCCCCTAGAAAATGTGATACATTAGTCATACCCTCCGCCTCCGTATGGATGTAAGGCTCTTCACAAGCGTCGTCAGCAGTATGACCCTCCGGAACAGTTGTAGCTGACCGTTGTCTTCGGGCTGATGCTGTCAGCCTCGACGTTCACGGACAACCTCAACAAGGGAATAAGCATCCTAAGTACCTCGTACTTCTCTAACTAAAGCTCGACTCAAGCCAACAGTTTTAACAATGATCTACAAATTTACAAAATACATTGCATAAGAATTCAAACCACACATAACTTAATTTACTTATTTCGAGGCCTCAAACATAATTCTTGTGCAATGACTAATTTCTATGCTGAAAAAGGGACATACATTCAGACTCATACTTAAAATACCATATTCGAGAGGATGAATATATTTTGACAGCTCAAACATTTGTTATAGAAGCATACAGCCTTTAACAACACATCTAATTTTCACAGTTCCTGCATGATAGTGCAACCAAGGCCACAAGCTTTCAATAAATTTCTTCAAACTCATTCTGTAAACCTCATACGGATCACACAATCTGTAAGAGTCATATGGATTGTGCAATCTGCGAACATCTTATGGATTTGCTAATCCATAAACCAAATGCAGATTGCACAATCTGTGACCATATTATGGATTTACTAATCCATGGAGCGCACAAGAACTGAATTACCTCAGAAACGAAGCGACACAACTGAAATGGGATGATGACCACCACGGACACCGAAGCAGCTACAGGCGACAACAAATGCAACAAAACAACACAAGCCTGGGTGCACAAAAGAGAAGACCAAGAATGGCTTGGTGTGCGGAAGAGACGAAGACGAGAAGATGTTGGGTGCGCGGAAGAGGAATAGGAAGGCTGGTGCAGAGAGAGAAATCGGTGCTTCCAAATACTTGCCTTTTATTTTTAACATTAAATCAGGGGTAATTGCGAAAATGCACTGTAGCGTGCTGGGTGTATGGGAATAGTGCCTGGTGCAAGAAGCAAATCTCTTCTTTATTTGTGTGGGGGAAAATACTATATGCACTCCCATTTCTTTCTAAGTACGCTCCCTTACTTATTTTAATTTGATTATGACTTAATGGCCTTTTTTTCAAACCTTATTTTTTTCCCCTCACACTGTTGCACACTCCATTCTAGGCAATGAAACACTCCCCCTCTCTTTCATTAGAATCATTCCTCTATTTCACTCTCTTTATGACCTTGGATTCAATATCTTGTTTTGGTCCTCCTTGCTTGCTTGGTCTCTTTGTCTAACATCAATGTTTTTTCACCATCAAGCTCTCAAACACTATGTTTTTGCTTCTTTTTTGTGATTTATCCATAATTAAAAGAAATAAAGTTGTGAAGGAAAGAAAACTAAAAATTAAATTCGATACATTGTTTCTTTGCAATGCCTTCACTTTTAAATTTTGGAATGTAGTTTCTCGAATATAATTTTACATTTTTTATTCTATAAATTACTTTTTGGATTCCAAAACCTAAAATTGTGTTTTGCAAAGTACATTCCAAAACTCTATTATTATATTTTGGGACCACAGGAAACACAATGGATGAACAGGAATACATGGGTCTTGAACCAGGCAATATGGATATTTTGGTCCACTTTACGGACCAACGGGAGAAACTAAGTGAGATATGCAATGTTGATCCTAATAAGTTAGGAATGTTCGCACATATGACTATGTGAACAACATTGCTAATGACTTAGACTTGCCACCATGTCACCCTTTTATTTTGTGGTTTCATTCTACTGCTAGTAATAAAATTCTTTCCCTTAAGACTGATCATGGTGTAATGAAAATGTTTGTTGAGAACAAAAATTCAATTTATATTCATATGTATGTTAGTAGAACAAAAGATGAGTTTTGGAACATACTTGTGATAGAAAATGTGAATGAACCTGTGAGTGAAAATATGTATGAACATGTGAAACCTGTGAGTGAAAATGTGAATGAACATATAAATGAAAATGTGAATGATTTTTTTTTTATCTTTTCAATTTCAGCAAACAAATAAATTCAGAGGTGCTCGTTGAATCTTCAAGCAAAGGAATGAATACTACAGAGGATATAGGAGCAAGACCTATAAAAAGGTAAAAACTTAGAGCTAAAAGGAAGACAAGGATGCAAGATGCATGATTAGCTATTAATTTGTTTTTTGAGAATTATTGGATCACTTTTGAATATGGACATACTTGTGAAGGGTCATACTTTTTTGTAATGTGAAACTGATATACACATTGAGAACCAAGTTTATATATAGTTGTGCAGTGTTTTTTTTTTATATGACAAGATTATGTAAAAAAGTCTATATTGCTTCTCTTTTAGAGCAACCTTTGATGAATTTAATATGAATTTGTTACCTTTATTATTGGACAGTGTACAAGGTCGAATTTGAGCTCTATTCCTGAATGAAAATAACATTTTTTCTATAGTCTACTGTTTAGGTTATTATCAATCTTCATTTAAAGAAACATCTCATGGATAACTATCCAACAAAAGTGATTTTGAAATTAAAATCAATGTGTCAAAGCAATTTAATACTACATGTTGGTTTAAATAGACGTGTATCTATTTCATCAATTTATGGATGTATAGTGGAGTCTCAAACATTATCAAGGCAAATGAAATGTATAATTTCCCAGACAAAATTGGACGAGTGATAAATAATTTGAAAAATGATTGTATTTTTTTTGGTAAACTCATTGCAGATAATAAATAACAACTTGTTTGATTTCCTTCTTATTTTATGGTTTTAAAAACTGAAATTATACTATTTACTAATCAATTTCTCATCCAAAGTCTGCTAAACAATAAAATCCCATCCGAAGTAAAACAACTGTCATCTAGTTTGTCAAAGTTACAATTCTTGTCTTCTTTATTTCCACATCTTGTTCATCTTTGATGGAGTGCCTTTAGTTAAATATTTTTATATAATTCTTAGCCTATTTGACTTCTCTTGGATCTTTCTTTTTCTATTCTAATTCAGTTTTTGTCTTAGGCTAGTAAGTGGGCTTAATTGCTATTTGTTGTGCATTTTTGGATTTTTGCTCACTTTATGTATCTGGCTTGTTCAGGACCTGCAGAGCTCTACAGAACTCCAAATGGAGAATTCTAGGAGTCCCTGGAAAGATAACAAAAAGATCTACAAGTTTGCCAGAAATAGCCTGAGGCCAATTCTGTCATTTGGAGGGTCATTTTAAGCTTCGAAATCAGAACCTCTGCACTTGTAATTTTAGGCTGCGAATTTGATTTTATGGTTGTAAATAACAAATAATTAGAATTGATGGGTTTTGTTCATAGCCCATTCTTTTCTTCAGACTTAGTCACTATATATTAGTGACTTTAGTGAAACTTGGACAGCACTTTACATTTTGCACAAACAAGTTTATTATTTCTTTTCTTTAGTTTTTAGAATCAAAAGCTTGTTCTTCATTTTCTCTCATTTGTTCTTCATTGTTCTTCATCTTCTTCATTTTCATTTTGCTATTCTTCCATTTTTCTGCACTTAATTCATGGGGCTTTCCTTGGTGATCATCATGGAAGGCTAAATAATCACTCAATCCAAGGATCCAATCCAAGCAAGAGGAGAATTTGAGTTCTGGTTTAGTATTTCGAATTCTGTGTGAATGTTCACTTTCTTCTTCAATTGCTATTCTGTTTTCATGATTATGAATGTGTTTAGAATTGAAAGCGGATTAGGTTATGGATTCATTGCCTAATTTCGAATATAAATCACAGATTAATTGAATGATATTTCAATTAGGGTTTGTGGTTTCAATTAATTTAGGGGTTAATTCGATTGAACTGCTTCTATTGAGATTGAATGAATGTTCATGATAGAATCAACTTATGAGAATGATAATGATTCGAATAGCTTGGGTTGGTGAATTGGATTGATGCTTTCTAATCTGTTTTACTTTACTCCTTGATAATCTTGTTAATTTCTGCATTGTTCTTTAATTTTAGTTTGTGTTCTTGCATGTTTTACTTTGCGCATACCAACTGTTTGACAAAATTTCCCCTTATTATTACTAATGATTTGAAGCTAGAACCATATTGATCGTGTCTTTAAGTCGACCTAGGTTAACCCTGTACTACAGAATTAGCTTAGTTAAATTGTTTTGAAGCCACACGACAAACGCATATCAAAACTGGCGCCGTTGCCGGGGACACGGTTCATTGTGTGCTAGCTTTAATTCACTGTAATATATTTACATTTTACTGCATATTTACTGCATAGTAGTAGAAATACATATAAAAAAAAGAAAAAAAGTTACATTCACTGCATATTTACATTTTGTTGCACAACCGCACTTTATCACATAATTGCATGATTATTCTTGTTCATTATGAAGTGTGGATGATGTAGTTTCATGTTTGCTGTCAAAATACAGAGAAAAACAGAGTAAAAATAGAGCAAAAACAGAGTAGTAGTAGGATGAGAAATTGTGTAGTGTAGTTGTTTTGTAGTGTCATTTTGTTGTCCAGAATTTTTTCTGACCTGTGCAGTTTTGCTTGCGATTTGTTTCCCAAGGTTTATCCCCCATTTTAAACAAAAGCAACCCCTTAAGGGTTGGGTTTGGGTTAAAATTGGCAAATTCGACTTCTAAGTAGGAGTTTTAACACTGTTTTTACAATTGTCGCAGGGACATTCTGGTCATTTCACAGCAAACGATCTCGGAATGGGCTGAAATTTTACCAGAATGTGGAGAAAATTAATACATCATGGTGACCATGTGAAAAATAAACATGGTCAGTAGGGGTCCAAATCGCCAAATTCCATCATTTAGGCCACTTTTGAGGCAATTTTCTATTTTGATGATTTTTAAAAATCATCAAAAAAATCACAAAAATCAATCATGATTTTTAGACTTTCACTGTTATTTTTCTAGAATTTTTAAAAATTGTTTAGGGCAGTTTTCCAATTTCTATTTCATTTCAGCACATATAGTGAGTAGTGTCTTGGTAGAGTAGCTGGCTGACATTGCTGTTTTGTCTGTGTTTATTGTCCCTTATGAGCTGAATTGTGTATGACTAGGTCTACATCAAGTGACTTACATGCATATGATCCTGAGATAGATAGGACATTTCACAGATTAAACAGACATAATATTAGTTTAGATGACTTTGATAGTGTAGTTTTAGATAGTAGCATAGTATCTTCTGATTTTGATTCTGAATTTCCTTCTAATCCTTCTACTTCTGCACATCTTGATACAATGGCTAATAACAACCTAACTCTTAAGGAATTGGCTACACCTGATGTTGTTTACCAACCTTGGTGTATTCAATATCCTGAGACCGAGGTCAGTTATGAGCTAAAATCTGGACTGATCCATTTGCTTCCCAAGTTTCATGGTCTTGCAGGTGAAGATCCACACAAGCATTTTAAGGAGTTTCATGTAGTGTGTTCCACCATGCGACCACATGACATTCATGAAGATTATGTCAAGATGAAGGCATTTCCTTTTTCACTGGATGGTGTAGCCAAGGACTGGTTGTACCTTCAACCAGATCCTATCAACACTTGGACAGATATGAAGAGAAAATTTCTGAAGAAATTCTTTCCAGCATCCAGAACAGCATCCATCCGGAAGGAGATTTGTGGTATAAGACAACTAGTTGGGGAGACATTGTATGAGTACTGGGAGAGATTCAACAAGCTGTGTGCTACATGCCCTCACCATCAAATTAGTGAGCAATTATTAATTCAATATTTTTATGAAGGTTTGATGTTGATGGACAGGAGTATGATAGATGCAGCTAGTGGAGGCGCTTTGATGGACAAGACCCCTATTGCTGCAAGGCAATTGATTTCTAACATGGCAGCCAATTATCAATAATTTGGTACTCGAATCGGTATTGCTCCATCCAAGGCTGCAAATGAAGTTTCTGTTTCTATGGTTGCTGATAACCAGAGGTTGGAGAACAAATTGACAGAGTTGACATCCTTTGTGAGGCAGCTTGCTATTGGTCAACAACAGAATGTGATGACAGCCAACCAACCAAGACTTTGTGGTATCTGCTGTGCGCCTGATCATCCAACAGATGCATGCCCCACTCTCCAAGAGACAGAACAAGCGGCTGAAGTTTCTACCATGCAACCTGGACAATCATTTAGACCTCAACAGCAGTATAATCCTTACTCCAGCACTTACAATCCTGGTTGGAGAGATCATCCGAATTTGAGGTATGGTCCTAGTCCACCACAACAGCAGCAGCCCTTCAGACCTCCACAACAGCACTTCCAGCCTGCCACCACCAAATACCAGCCTCCCCCATTCAGACAACAACCACAGTTCCAGCAACCTGCACCTACACCACCTGCATAACCTGTGCAGCCCAGTTTTGGACCTTCTTTAGAGGATTTGATGAAACAGATGGCCACCACCAACCTTCAGTTTCAACAGAATGTCAGTGCCACCATCCAAGACCTCCAGACTCAGATTGGACAGTTAGCTACAACTGTCAACCAGATGCAGCAGCAAGGTTCTGGCAACATTCCAGCACAACCAGTGCTTAATCCAAAGAGTGTGAATGCCATTACCTTGAGGAGTGACAAAGAGCTTTCAGATTCAACAGTTGTTGGTGCTAAATCAGATTCTGCAACAAAGCAGCCTACTCCTCTAATTCCTCTACCTTTTCCTTCTAGATCCATTTCTGCAAAGAAAGTGGAATTTGATTCTGATTTACTTGATATTTTCAGGAGGGTTGAAATCAACATTCCCCTATTGGATGCCATCAAACAGATTCTGAAATATGCAAAGTTTTTGAAGGATTTGTGCACTCATAAGAGGAAGTTGAAGGGAGATGAGTAAGTGAAGATGGGCAGGAATGTATCTGCACTCATATAGGGCAAGACTATTGATTCCATGCCACTATCTACCTTGCCACAGAAGTGCAAGGATCCTGGCACTTTCGCTGTTCCATGCACCATTGGAGGTATTACTTTTGCAGATTCCATGTGTGATCTTGGAGCCTCCATTAATGTTATGCCCGCATCAGTTTACAGATCACTACACCTGGGTGAATTGAAACCCACTGGTGTTGTCATTCACTTGGCCAACAGGAGTGCTGTGCTTCCACTTGGACTTATTGAAGATGTGTTGGTACGAGTTAATAATTTGATTTTTCCTGCGGACTTTTATATTTTGGACATGGAGAATGAGTCTTCTTCTAGTCATGGTTCCACATTAATCTTAGGAAGACCATTCTTGATGACAGCTAGGACTAAAATTGATGTGCATGCAGGAACTCTTTTTATGGAATTTGGTGATGACATTGTTCAGTTTAACATTTTTGAGGCCATGAGACATCCTGTAGAGGAGCATTCTGTTTTTCTTCTTGATATCATTGATGCTGCAGTAGATAGTGTAGATATTTCTGATTTACTTTTTGATTTTTCTAGTTTTTCTGATTCTTCTGATTTTTCTGATTTTGATCTTGGTTCTTGTAATTGTACCTATGATGATTCTGCTGTTGCATGTAGTATTTGTGCGGAGATTTCCTCCGCACTTCACACTTTAGATGCAGCCCAAGTTAACTACACCACCACTGAGAAGGAGCTCTTAGCTATTATTTTTGCTTTAGATAAATTCCGATCTTATTTGCTTTGCTCCCATATCACTGTCTTTACTGAGCATGCAGCTTTGAAGTATCTGTTGAAGAAGCCTGATGCTAAACCCAGATTGATCAGGTGGATGCTTCTTCTTCAGGAGTTTGACCTCGAGATTAAGGACAAAAGTGGTGCAGAAAACTTAGTTGCTGATCACTTGAGTAGGATTGAAGGACCTCTTGAGTCTTTTCCCATTCATGATAATTTCCCTGATGAGCATTTGATGCATTTGCATTAATCACATGTCACACCTTGGTTTGCTGACATTGTTAATTTCATTGTTGCATCTGTTGTTCCACCTCCTGCATCTAGGTCCCAAATATATAAACTTAAGAGTGATGCTAAATATTATGTTTGGGATTATCTTTATTTGTGGAAATTTGGTAGTGACCAAGTGATCCGAAGGTGTGTGCCTGATCATGAGATTCAGTCTATTCTTCAGTTTTGTCATGGCACACCTACCGGAGGTCATTTTGGTCCTCAGAGGACCGCTAGGAGGGTATTAGACTGTGGGTTCTTTTGGCCCACCCTTTTTAAAGATGCTCATCACTTTACCACCACTTGTGAGCAGTGTCAGAGAGCAGGAGAAACTATTACACATAGACATGAGATGCCTCAGCAACCCATTATTTTTTGTGAGATTTTTGATGTTTGGGGTATTGATTTTATGGGTCCATTTCCTGTTTCTCATGGTTTTTCATATATTTTGCTTGCTGTTGATTATGTTTCTAGATGGGTTGAGGCTAAGGCCACCAGAACTAATGATTCTAAAGTTGTTGTGGATTTTGTGAGATCCAACATTTTCTGCAGGTTTGGTGTGCCTAGAGCCATCATCAGTGACCAGGGGAGCCATTTCTGTAACCGATCATTGGCATTATTGCTTCAGAAGTATGGGGTTGTGCATAGAGTTGCTACAGCTTATCATCCCTAAACTAATGGGCAAGCAGAAGTGTTTAACAGAGAAATCAAGCAAGTGTTACAGAAGGTGGTGCAACCAAATAGGAAGGATTGGAGCAAGCTGCTTGAGGATGCTTTATGGGCTCACAGGACCGCTTACCGAACACCTTTGGGGATGTCTCCCTATAGGGTGGTTTTTGGTAAGGCATGCCACCATCCAGTTGAGATTGAGCATCGTGCTTATTGGGCGGTGAAGAGTTGCAACATGGCATTTGATGAAGCGGGTATGCAGAGGAAGCTTCAGTTGCAAGAGCTTGAGGAAATTCGTTTAGAAGCCTATGAGAACTCCAAGATTTATAAAGAGAAAGTGAAGAAATTCCATGACTCTAGGATTCTTAGAAAGGAGTTCCATAGTGGCCAAAAAAGTGTTATTGTTTAACTCTCGCCTTAAGCTTATTTCCGGTAAACTTCGATCTAGATGGGATGGACCTTTTGTTATTACTAATGTTTTTCCCCATGGTGCAGTTGAAATTAAAAATGAAGTTACCGGCAAAGTCTTCAAGGTCAATGGTCACCAACTCAAAGTATTTCATGAGAGCCCTCAAGTGGAGGAGGAGCTTGTGGCGGACATCTCTTTGGTCTTGCCAATTTTGTGTGATGAAGCATCTTGAATGATATTTTGGGAGTTTCCTTTTCCCTTCTTTTATTTGTTGTCTCTTTGTTTGCATTTCTCTGCATGCTTACATTAAGGACAATGTGCTTTTCAAGTGGGGGGGGGGTGAGGATTTTTGAGGATTCCAAAATCTGTTTTCTTTCTGTTTACTGTTTTCTGGTTATTGTCTGTTTTCTGTTTTCTGCTTACGTTTCTGTTATACATTTTGTTTTCTGTTTATCTGTCTGTTTTAGTTTTTGAGTCTGTATGTTTCTGTTTTCTGTCTGTTTATGTTGCTGTTTCTGTTTTGTTGCTGTTTTTATTGAATTTAGGCACTTTTTCATGTTTTTCATAGAATTTCTAACTTGCATAAATTGTGATAAATGTTAAAAATTTGGTTGGATTGAGAGGTTTCATGCTTGATGTGAATCATTGTTGCAATTGTTGAAGTGACAAGTAGGGTTGAGGAATAGAATTTAAGATGAATCATGTGTGATAGAATTATGCCTTGTGAGTTTTTGAGCCTTTGTGGATATGTTCTTTCATGTGTGAATTCACCCTTGTGCTAGATTACTCTATGTTTTGCCTTGCTTCTTTTGACATTCCTTGTTGCACATGCTTTGATTGAGATGATTTAGGCCTTCGTTCTTTTAGCCACTAGCCAAATTAACCTATCCTTGTGTTGATATCCATTGTCACCCTTTTGAGCCTTTAGCCTTTTCTTTCTTATATAACCCATTGCAAACTACAAAAAAATGGAAAACCATGTTATCCTAGCTTTAGGGAGGAAAGGGGCTTTGGAATTGTTTTGGGAGTGGGTTTCAAACAAGTGTGGGGTATTTTTATTTGCTTTTGTTTTGATTTGAAAAAAAATATGATGATGAGAAAAGAATAGAAAAGAAAAGAAATAGTTTACAAAGCAAACGTTCAAAGAAAAAAAAATGCATAAACAAGGAAAAAGAAATGCAAAGAAAAAGAAAAAAAAAATGAAATAAAAGTTGTTATGGTTGATTTTCATCCTTGTAAATTCCTTTAAATCTCAATTATTTGTTTCTACCCCTCTTTTAACTTGTTGGCTTGCTCCCCATTGCCCCTCTTTTCTCTTAAGTTTTAGCCTAAATATCCTTTTCTTATCCACCTTTACCTAAGCCATTCATTACAAGCCTATAAAGTCCTATTGATCTTTTGATGCATGTGTATTTCAAGTTGAATGAACTAGAGTCTTGTCAATACTTGGATGTGCTAGTTACATGTGGTGTTTGATTGTAAACACAAAGCCATACACATTATATGAGGTTGAGTGTTACCCTTTGAGAGATTTCTATCACCTTGGTACATTCTTAATTCTAAACTTGACTACTTTCTCACTTTGTGCTTTGTGATCATGTTTTCATGGATTGTTTGTTACCTTAATATCATTCTTCCATTTTTCATCTTTCTCATATTTTTTGCATTGTTAGGATCCATTGAAAAATATGTGTGCCTTGTTCATACTTTTCTTTTAAATTTTCTATTTACTTTAATTTGTAACTTTCTCTTAGTCTTTCTTTTAGTTTTGCCCAGGAGTGTTTCAATTACACACATTGTGTTGAAATACTCAATCTTTCTTGTCTCTTTTTTTATTTTCATCTTGTTCATCCCCACTTTCAATCCATATTTTCAGTTCAACATTATGATGTGCCTTGCAGCTCTTGATTGAGACATTATATCAAACACCTTGCCATCAAAAAAATATATTTCAAAGAAAGGAGTAAAAACACAAATGCAGGAGCAAAATACTAAAATTTGAAGCAAAATATCATATTCAATCATTTAACATTATTGGGAACACATCCAAAAAAAACGCAACAACCAAAAGACCCAACACTCACCCAAAAAATTGAACTAAAAAAAATAAGAAGAAGAAGGAACTCATTAGCACTGCGTACCAACAAGGTGGGTTCACGTTCCAAAAAGCTGAGTTCATGTCCAATTAGAGAAAATACAAAAAGAAGGAAGAGTCTTAAAATTTTTCATGTTGAAAATGGTGACATGTAAGAGGAAGAAGAGAGTATTTTAAACATAAAATTTCATTAAAAGTTCTATGACTAGCATGCGCCTAGTTTATGTTAAATTATTAAATGATGTTTAATAGGGAGGGGATCTAGGTATAATGCGAGCTAAACAATTAAGGAATTTTTTGTAGGGTGCAAAAAGGGAGGGGTATGGGGTGAAATTTGAGAAAAACATAGGCAGTGCGAGTGTAATTTATTCTATAGAATAATGTCACGTTATAGTCTGATATTCATTTCTTTCAAAATAATAAATGTAATATAAATATAATAAATGAAATCAATTCCATTTTTTTATTCATTAATAGTAACTATCTTTTAAATAGTTAACTTAATTATAATATATGTGCTTTATCCGAATTAATAAAAATACTTTACACCTAAATTTTTACACTATTATATGAATTTAATTTAATTTTATTGTCTTATACAAGTTTTATTTGGTGTGTATTTAGTTTGACAACAATATGATAAATTATTGTATCCTTTATAATGATTATTATAATAATAATGATATGAAATTATTTATTAATATTTTTTTTTCACTAAAATTTAGATCTTGCAAGTAAAAGTTGTAGAAAATTTTATTATTGATGAAAATATATTCCTCCATGAATATTTGCTTGAAATTTAATCACGGAAACAATATTTATTTATTTATTTATTTTAATAAGTTTTATTTCTTATGACATTTATTTACAAAAAATATTTAATGAATTATTATAAAATAATTGTACAAAATTAATTATTAACATTTTTTACCATACTAAAATTTAGACCTTGCAAATGAAAATTATACAAGATTTTGTCATTGTTGAAAATATATCACTATGTGAATATTTGATTGAAATTTAATTATGAAAAAATGTTTATTTATTTATGTATTTTAAATTAGTTTCATTTCTTATTACATCTATCAAAGTTTCAAAGAGGAAAGAAGAGTTATTCAAATTTCATTGATCAAAATATATCTCAATGAATTGAATTGGGTCCATGAATCTCAGAATTTCTCTCAATATGCCTTTCAATTCAAAAATCCAATTTTTGAATTGATGACCTTTCATTGAATCCTCCTAATTGCATTGATTTATCCTAAATATGTCACTTCAATTGGAATTTGGTTATTCACCATGTACGAGAATTCTCACTAAGCATCCATGGTTGAATGGTTAAAGCGTCCAACTCATAATTGGGGAATTTGTAGGTTAAATTCCTACTAGATGCACTCCAATGCGACCCTCCCTCCAATAAGTCTACTGGATTTTTGTTTAAGAATGAAATCTTATTGGAATTGTCTAGTTCACCCTTTATAACCATATCACATCCCAGATATGATGAAATATGATGAACTGAGATGCTATTTGTAAGTACATAATTTATCTTGAAAATTTCATTAGTTCTTTATTTCCAATCCTAGAAAGAAAATGATGTTTCTTTTTATCTTTCTTCAAAATTTCTAATCTCTAATAAACCTCCCAGTAGGATCTAAACTTAGACAAAATTACGACCATCTGTTAGAGATAGTAGCTTTGTATCATGGAATCTCATTATCAAGACATAACAAATTGGTCTGGTATATTCATATCATAACATATGAACAGTAAAAACTAGTATTTTAATTGAGACTAAAACTCATAGGGTAGAAAATAGATTTATGAATGAAATAAAATATGTTGTTTTTACAGATAAAAGTATTTGGTTATTAGGGAAAAATTAATATACTTTTAATGTCGAATTGGGATCAACTTGGACATAAATAAAGCATTGGGTCAAACTCCTCTTTGATGTCAAAATGATAACTATGAATAGTCATCGACTCATAGTAAAGGGTAGAAGAGTATGACCTATTATGGGACATACAATGTATTACAAATGTATGATCATTACACTTCCACCGAGTTAATTTATCCCACCTCTTAGGAAAGAAAAGAACTTAAATCAAAATACTTAATAGCATGGTGATACATTTATACAAAATTTCTACCCCAAGCACACACAATGTAGTCGTAGATAGGCAAGTAAAATCCAATCCACAAAATCATCTGATCTATGGACAATGACGTCATGGTAAAGGCCATAATGCTAGAGGAATCATTACCACAAGGCATAAAGGAGGAGGTCATAAGCATTTTTACCATAAAATTGATTTTCAATAGAATGAAAAAAACATATATGGTAGAATTGTAACCATAGGATATGACTTTAATTGAAATGCATACATTTGTCCCATACACTATGGGAATGGTGAGAAAAAAATAAATTTTACGCCTAAAGGGGCTATAATTGGAGATACCATTGTTTTTGGCACAGAAGTTCCTATAAAAATAGGAAATGCCCTACCTTTGAGTGCGGTTCGAACTATTGATTTACATATTTGGAAGTAACCAACTAGGTTTACAGTGAACCCTAGAAATCCATTGATCCAATTGGACTACCTCTACAGGATAGACCTCAACATAAAACTAAAAGAGTAACAACAACAAGTGATTGAGTTCATTAGTTCCTCATAAAATTATTGACTCTCGAAATATAGTAAATGAAGAAGACAAAATTGTTTCAAGCACTAACAGAACTAGAAGCACCCTTTGTTTCAAAGTTTCAAAAAAGGGAAGACGAGTTATTCACTTTTCATTCGATGGTCCGAGACAAATTGAAAGCTAAGTTGTAGTAATTCTAAGGATTCCCCTCGGGAAAAATAGAGATGTCTCCTACATTACTCATACTATGTGGAAGTAGCAACATAATTTCATAGAGCAGTTCAGTTTGAATGTTACATGAAGAGCATAAGCCAAATGAAGGAATGAGAAGATCAAGGATGTAAAAGATCATAACATGAGTGATTCGGCATATTTAGATTCCTAATACCCACGCGTGCAGTACTTCATTGAGTGATATATATTTATCTATATCTATCTATATAAATAGATATATAAGATCCATTTGCATAGATATCATCATCAACATCCAAAAAGCCTTATGCTTTGTAAGAAACTTGTACAATTTGGGAAAAGGTTTTGATTGATCAAAAAGAATAATCTACTTCGACCAATATCACCCTTAGGCGCAACCATACATAACATAAAAATCATGGAAAGGGAAAAAGACTACCAAGAGTAGTAGGTGCTATAGCAAAACTAATTGCAAAAGAGGGGAAATCGTCCACATTAAACTTACCTTCTAGGGAGGTCGATTTGGTATCCAAAAACAGCTCGACAAACTCATACAAATGGGAAATGTTGGAGTAAATCAAAAAAATTTAGGCAGAGCTGGATCTAAATGTTGGCTAGGTAAGCATCCTACATTAAGAGGTGTAGTTATGAACCTTGTAGACCATTCGTGTGGGGTGTGTTGGATGTAGGGGGAACTGCAAGAAGATCAAAGAAAGGCTGAAGAAATTGGCTTGATGTTTTAGCTTTTTACATGCCCAATCAATTTAAAGGCATTT
This sequence comes from Glycine latifolia, assembly GCA_013407115.1. NCBI lineage: Eukaryota > Viridiplantae > Streptophyta > Magnoliopsida > Fabales > Fabaceae > Glycine > Glycine latifolia. The sequence continues at coordinate 20,251,024 of CM023944.1, read as the reverse complement.
GTAATTTGTCTAAGTGGTTCAAGTACATGAGCTTGTGATCCTTGCATTGCATTTGCATTCTTATTAACATGCATATATGTTTTCATTAAAGTGTTAAAGCTATTCAATGATTTTAAAAGAAACTAAGTTCTCATGGTTATGTTTTTGGAAAAATGAAATCTCACAGCTTTAATCGATTACACAATGTTTTTAATCGATTAAAGGCTTTGTCTTGAAATCTGGAAAAGCCATGAAGAACACATTAATCGATTATTGGCTTCTTGTAATCGATTACTTAGTACAAAATGAAAAGCATGCCTCACTGACTTAATCGATTACCATGACTTCGTAACCGATTACCTTAGTTCATTATTTAATATGCATGACTGCTTTAATCGATTACCACAAACTGTAATCGATTATACAAGCTTATTTCATATTTGAGCGTCATTGCTTTAATCGATTACCATTCTTATGCAATCGATTACCACAACTTATTTACACATACCTGATGACTGCTTTAATAGATTACATCACGTATTAATCGATTATCTTGTTCGTGAAAATTTTTCCAAAAAGCTTAAGAACATATTAATCGATTATCTGGTGTATTAATCGATTAATGGTGATAAAATAATAAATTACACTAACGTTTTAATCGATTATATTCTGTTAAATCAGTTTTCTATTTAAAGCTTTATGGGTCTGCACTTTAAAAGAACAAATCACTTTCAAATCTGTGAGTGACGCAAAGGTTTCTAAGCTTTCTAAAGTTCAAGACACTGATTTACTGAGTGAAACACATCTTGGGTGAGATCAAATGATTACTGATTTTTTGTGATGATGTGTTAAAGATAAAGAGTTTTTCAAGAGAGTTGATTCTAAGATTGGTATTCATACAACTTAGATTGATTGGTAACTTTGTTCATTCATTCATTCAACATTAAGGATAACAGGTTGTGTCTCTCTTGAATCTTTCTTTTAGAATTTATTTTAGATTTTCTGAGTTTCAATATTCTGTTGTGAATATCAAATAGATTCTTTCAAGCTTTCTAGAGTAGTGTTCTTTAGGGATAAAGATCTGAGTAGGGTTCTCAAGATCTTTGTGATTTGTATTCTAATAGTGTTTTAGAATTTATATTCTTTATCTAGGGTTGATAAAGATAATAACTTGTAAATTGCTTGTAAAAGAATACTTTTGATTTAGTGAAAACTCTAACCTAGTGTTGGTTAGAAGACACTGGATGTAGCCTCCATGTTAGTGAGGTGAACCATTATAAATTGCTGTGTTTTTGTTCTAAATCTGAATATCTTTCCTTACTTGTATTTGGGTGATCAAATTATAATCAACAAGAAGTAATTCTGTCATTACATGCATTACAAGGTGTTTCTTGATTGAAAGGAAATTTCTGTTTTTGATAAAAGGTGATTGAGTGATATGATCCAAGTTTTAATTCCGCAAATTGTTTTAGAAAAAATTTAAATATTTGTTTTAACCAATTCACCCCCCCTTCTTGGTTAATTGAAGTGTGTTCAGGGTGGTGAAGGGAGAGGCCTAATTGGTAGAAAGAAACCAACAACTCCTTGGGGTTTTCCTGCACTTGGAAGAAACGGAAAAACTATTGATAATTTGATTTTTCGTCGTTGCACTAAATAGTAGAGAAGATAGTAATTATTTCTTCGCCTTTATAAGAAAAACGAGTAATTAAATGTGACACGTTAACTAAATAAAATCCTTTTTTAGAGAATTATTTATTAAGAAAAATAAATAAACTTAACATAAAAGCAAAAAATAGATATAATAATAACTTGGTCTAGAGCATCTACCATTATACTTATAACAATTGGCCATTGCTATCCACAATGGAAAGAGCATTTACCTATTTAAATAAAAAATTATATGGTAGACCATAAATTAGCAGAGTTTCACCTACAATAAATTTTCGAGGACACGTGACAAATGATAATAGATCTCGTTGTTAATGTTAATTTTAACATAAATTTAAAAATCGTAATTTATAACTAAATATTACAAAATTGAATTCTTATTAAAATTAAATTCAAATAATTTATTTTATAATTAATATAAAAATTCTTTAATTAAATATTTAAGTTAATTTATTTATTTGTGTTTTATTCAATTTTTTTATGTAGCTAATGCTACTCACCAAACTTAGTCAATGAGCATATATATATATATATATATATATATATATATATATATATATATATAAAGAAAAATACACAAATATGGCGTATCATTTTATGTATAATAGTGGGGAATTATGGGACAAAACATAAATCTGCTTGGTTTCAGACTTAGTACAACTCAAAGTCATGATTCTATTTGGTTTGCACAACCAAAAAATTATTCCAAGAATATACAAGAAGATAAAAAAAAGAGATTGTATAAAAAATTATATACAAAAAAAATATAAGAGTGTCATCTGGTGTTGAGGGAATTGGATGGATAAAGATTCAAAAGAGAATCTATCTTATTCAAGTCATATTATATATGGGATTTCCAAGTTACTAATAGAGGGTAAGCCTAACAAAATTGAAGAATTACAGATGAATATGAAAAAAACTGAATTGTGTGAATTGAAAACTAAACATTGTTAAGAATTTTATAATTCCTAATTAATTATATGGGCTACATATTATATTATAACATTTATATTAGTTATTTACATTTAGATGAACTCAATATAAGTTACCCATTAGACTGCTCCATAATTAATTAATATAGGCTTAATGAGTGAAAATCAATTTGGCTCATTAGGAGATGATGAGATTCCTAATAGCTTAAACCTAAGGCACAATTATGGTCCTTAACACATCAAATTAAAAATTAAAACATAGTTTCTCTTCTCCTCATCTGAAGAGAAAATAACAATCTTGTAAGGAATAAGTTGATTTGGTTGAGGAATGTCATAAAACCAATTGTTCATGATCGTTCTTGTTCCGCTTCATTTGTTTGATCAAACTCCATGGATCCAAATATTCCTTAAATTCTTCTCTCCATAATCTGACAACTATATTAAGTGTTCATATGGTATTTTATATAATTTGTTATAAAAAACTACAACAAATGGTATCTGAGCCACTATTACTTTTAGATTATTGGAATTTAAAGTTGTTTGATTCATATATTATACTACATGACCTGTAATTTATTTTGAGGAAATTACTTATTGTCATTTTTTTAAGAATTGTCGTGTTCGACATTTGATCATATACTTTTTTTACTTGAACACCGTCTGGATGTTGGTTTTTTTTCCTTGAAAGTTTTCAAAGACATTGACATGATATCTTCATTGTTTAAACATGTCTTTTGTTATGATTTATAGCATTGGATTTACATATAACTTGTAAGGCATTATTGACATTATGTTTTACATTTTCAATATGGAACCCAAAACAAGGCATTATTTTATATTTTATTTTATCTTATCTGAATAATCTTGTAGTTGTCTTTTATCCATAAAAAGCTTTTGATATCTGTGTGGAGATGGCTAATGATATTCATGATGCTGGAATAAATGTGTGATGGCATGATTTGTGCTTATTTATGGATGCATTAATTATTTTCCATGATTAATATGTTTGTATTTACTGCTATCATGATTTGGTGCTAATTTACCATTTATGCAACCTTCTTATTTATTTGTATGTCTAGTAATTTTTTTGATTAAATTAGTTGAAACATCTTGTTGAAGTATTCTCCATTGTGTTAATTAATTTAATTATTCATGCGAATTGTACTCGACCCCAAAAAAGACAAAATTTGGTCAAATAATTACATACATGTGATGATAAATATGTAACAATGATGTTTTTCATGTGAATAATAATCAGTCCAAATAAAGACTATTATTTTACAGAACTAATTGTCAATATTTGATCATTGCATAGAGAGTGTCAGATACAAAATAATTTCTCTGTCCAAAGACTAGAAATTAATATTGTGATGGGTCTGTTATGCGAAATGTTTACACGTCTTGTTATACATATTTATATGACTTGCTTGTTATTTGTGAACATGTTATTAATTTTTGTTCTCTATTTAGTTAATATTTCTAGTGCTACAAATGTTGTTGCTCAAGTGAATTATATACCTATGTTGAATGGGACAAACTTTAAGGTCTCTGAATGGGACAAAAATTGTTATTGGTTATATGGATTTGGACTTGACACTAAGGATGGAACGACCCATTTCCACTACGGAAACCTTTAATAAGGAAAAAATTGAGAAGTGGGATTGATCCAATCGAATATGCCTTATGATCATGAAGCGCTCTATTTTAGAGGCATTTTAGGGCTCTATTTCTGAAGGTCAAAGTGCAAAGAAGTTTCTTGATACAATTGAGCAGTACTTTATGTAAATGTCCAATCTCACATGAAGTATAAGGGCATAGGAAACATCAAAGAGTACATTATGGAAATGTTCAATCTTGCATCAGAACTAAAGTTACTCAAGTTAAAGCTTGGTGAAGACCTGCTCATGCACTTGGTTTTGATCTCGTTTCCTGCATACTTTAGGCAATTCAAAGTGAGTTATAATACCCAGAAGGAAAAATGGTCCCTTAATGAGCTTATATCTCATTGTGTGCAAGAGGAAGAGAGGCTGCAAAGAGATAGGACTGAGAGTGCTAATTTGACTTTCACCTCTCAAAATAAGAAAAGAAAGAAGACTAAGGATGCTATTGGTTGACGTTGGTTTAACAAAAGAAGATCCAATCAACTTCTGTCAAGCTCTATGCAGTTCTAGCTCTAAAGAATGAATTGATTCCATGATGGACAAGATGAAGTCTATGTAAGACAATGACATTTGGGATCTCATTGAATTGTTGAAGGTCAAAAACCTATTGGTTGTAACTGGATATTTAAAACTAAGGATTTAAAAGGTAATTGATGGAGTGCCTTTAGTTAAATACTTTTTCTATCATTCTTAGCATATTTGAATTCTCTTGGACTTTTATTTTCCCATTCTAATTCAGTTTTTGTCTTAGGCACGTTAGTGAGCTTAATTGCTAATTGTTGCGTATTTTTGGATTTTATTCTCACTTGACGTATCTGCCTTGTATAGGACCTATAGAGCTCTACAGAATTCTGAATTGAGTGTTCTTATAGTCCTTGGAAAGATAACGAAAAGATTTACAAGTTTGCCAGAAATAAGCCAAGGCCAATTCTTCCATTTGGAGGGTCATTTTAGGTTTTGAAGTCAGAACCACTGCACTTGTATTTTGGGCTGCGAGTTTGACTTTTATTGGTGTAAATAGTATAAATAATTAGAATTGATGGGTTGTTCATGACCCATTCTTTTCTTCAGACTTAGTCACTATATATTAGTGACATTAGGAGGAATTAATACATTACATTTCATTTTGCAAAAAAATAGTTTTACATTTCTCTTTTTAAGTTTTTAGAACCAAAACTCTTTCTCTTATTTTCTCTCAACTGTTCTTCCTTGTTCTTCATTTTCGTTTTCCCTTCTTCCATTTTCATGTACTTATTTCATGGGGCTTTCATTGATGATGATCATGGAAGGCTAAATAATCAATCAATTCAAGGATTCAACCCAAGCAAGAGAAGAATTTGAGTTCTGGTTTGGTATTTCGAATTCTGTGTGAATGTTCACTTTCTCCTTCAATTGCTATTCTGTTTTCATGATTATGAATGTGTTTAGGATTGAAAGCGGATTAGGTTATGGATTCATTTCCTAATTTCAAATATAAATCACAGATTAATA
>CM023944.1:20163468-20245193 GCA_013407115.1 Glycine latifolia | reverse complement strand
AAGAGAAGAATTTGAGTTCTGGTTTGGTATTTCGAATTCTGTGTGAATGTTCACTTTCTCCTTCAATTGCTATTCTGTTTTCATGATTATGAATGTGTTTAGGATTGAAAGCGGATTAGGTTATGGATTCATTTCCTAATTTCAAATATAAATCACAGATTAATTGGATGATATTTCAATTAGGGTTGTGGTTTCAATTAATTTAAGGGTTAATTCGATTGAACTGTTTCTAATGAAATTGAATGAACTTTCACAATAGGATAAATTTTTGAGAACGATGATGATTCGAATAGCTTGGTTTGGTGAATTGGATTGATGATCTTTAATCTGTTTTACATTACTTGTTATCAATTTTGTTATTTTCTGCATTGATCTTTAATCGTAGTTTGTGTTTTTGAAATTTTTACTTCGCGCCTGCAAACTGTTCGACAAAAATCCCCTTTATTGTTAGTAGTGAATTGAAGATAGAACCATATTGATACTATAATTAGTTCACAATAGTAGTAATATATATATATATATATATATATATATATATATAAATTACATTCACTACATATTTACATTTTGCTGCACAACCGCACTTTGTTACATAATTGCATGATTGTTCTTGTTCATTATGAAGTATGGATGATGTAGTTTCATGTGTGCTGTCAAAAAAACAGAGAAAAACAGGGAAAAACAGAGCAAAAAACAGAGGAGTAGTAGGATGAGAATTTGTGTAGTGTAGTTGTGTTTGTTGTGCAATTTGCTGTCCAGAATTTTTCGGTCCTGTGGAGTTTTGCTTCGAAACTTGGTATCCAAAGTTTATCCCCCATTCTAAGCAAAAGTAACCCCTTTATGAGTTAGGTGTGAGTTAAAATTGGAAAATTCGACCTCTAAGTAGGAGTTTTAACACTGTTTTAACACTTTGCGTAGGGGCATTCTGGTCATTTCACAACAAACTATCTCGGAATGGGCTGAAATTTCCCCAGAATGTGGAGAAAATTAATACATCAAGGTGATCTTGTGAGGAACAAACATGGTCAGGAGGGGTCCAAATTGCCAAATTCAATGATCTAGACCACTTTTGAATTTATTTTGTGTTTTCATGATTTTTAAAAATCACCAAAAAAATTACAAAAATAAAGCATGATTTATAGATATTTACTGTGGTGTTTTTAAATTTTTCTAAAATTGTTTAAGGCAGTTTTCCATTTTCTATTTCCTTTAAGCATATATTGTGAATAATGTCCTGGTAGCTGTGTGACATTTCTGTGTTTTTGTTCCTTATGAGTTGCACTGTGCATGACTAGGTCCACATCAAGTGACTTGCATTCATATGATCCTGAGATAGATAGGACATTTCACAGATTAAGCATAAATAATATTAGTCTAGATGAATTTGATAGTGTAGTCCTAGATAGTAGTGTAGTGTTTTCTGAGTCTTCTGTTTCTGAGTCTATTTCCAATTCTGCAAATCTTGATTCTGAAATTTTTGTTGATACAATGGCTAATAACAACCTAACTCTTAAGGAATTGGCTACACCTGATGTTGTTTACTAACCTTGGTGTATTCAATATCCTGGACTGAGGTCAGTTATGAGCTAAAATCTGGACTGATCCATTTGCTTCCAAAGTTTCATGGTCTTGCAGGTGAAGATCCACACAAGCATCTTAAAGAGTTTCATGTAGTGTGTTCCACCATGCGACCACATGACATTCATGAAGATTATGTCAAGATAAAGACATTTCCTTTTTCACTGGATGGTGTGGCCAAGGACTGGTTGTACCTTCAACCAGATCTTATCAACACTTGGACAGATATGAAGAGAAGATTTCTGGAGAAATTCTTTCCGGCATCCAGAACAACATCCATCCGAAAGGAGATTTGTAGTATAAGACAACTAGCTGGGGAGACATTGTATGAGTACTAGGAGAGATTCAACAAGCTGTGTGCTACATGCCCTCACCATCAAATCAGTGAGCAATTATTAATTCAGTATTTTTATGAAGGTTTGATATTGATGGACAAGAGTATGATAGATGCAGCTAGTGGAGGCGCTTTGATGGACAAGACCCCTCTTGCTGCAAGGCAGTTGATTTCTAACATGACAGCCAATTATCAACAATTTGGTACTAGAGGTGTTGCTACATCCAAGGCTACAAAGGAAGTTTTTTGTTTCTATGGTTGCTGATAACCAGAGGTTGGAGAACAAATTGACAGAGTTGACATCCCTTGTGAGGCAGCTTGCTATTGGTCAACAACAGAATGTGATGGCAGCCAACCAACCAAGACCTTGTGGTATCTGCTATGCGCCTGATCATCAAATAGATGCATGTCCCACTCTCCAAGAGACAGAACAAGCTGCTGAAGTTTCTGCAACCATGCAACCTGGACAACCATTTAGACCTCAACAGTAGTATAATCCTTACTCCAGCACTTATAATCCTGGTTGGAGAGATCATTCGAATTTGAGGTATGGTCCTAGTCCACCACAACAGTAGCAGCCCTTCTGACCTCCACAACAGCACTTCCAGCCTACCACCACCAAATACCAACCTCCCTCATTCAGACAACAACCACAGTTCTAGCAACCTGCACCTACACCTGCACAACCTGTGCAGACCAGTTCTAGACCTTCTTTGGAGGACTTGATGAAGCAAATGACCACCACCAACCTTCAGTTTCAATAGAATTTCAGTGTCAGCATCCAAGAAAGTGGAATTTGATTCTGATTTGCTTGATATTTTCAGGAGGGTTGAAGTCAACATTCCCCTATTGGATGCCATCAAACAGATTCCAAAATATGCAAAGTTTTTGAAGGATTTGTGCACTCATAAGAGGAAGTTGAAGGGAGATGAGCAAGTGAAGATGGGCAGGAATGTATCTGCACTCATACAGGGCAAGACTGTTGATTCCATGCCACTATCCACCTTGCCACAGAAGTGCAAGGATCCTGGAACTTTCACTGTTCCATGCACCATTGGAGGTATTACTTTTGCAGATGCCATGTGTGATCTTGGAGCCTCCATTAATGTCATGCCCACATCAGTTTACAGAGTACTACACCTTGGTGAGTTGAAACCCACTGGTGTTGTCATTCACTTGGCCAACAGGAGTGCTGCGCTTCCACTTGGACTTATTGAAGATGTGTTGGTACGAGTTAATAATTTGATTTTCCTTGCAGATGTTTATATTTTAGACATGGAGAATGAGTCTTCTAGTCATGGTTCCACATTAATCTTAGGAAGACCATTCTTGATGACAGCTAGGACTAAAATTGATGTGCATGCAGGAACTCTTTCTATGGAGTTTGGTGGTGACATTGTCCAGTTTAACATTTTTGAGGCCATGAGACATCCTGTAGAGGAGCATTCTGTTTTTCTTCTTGATATCATTGATGCTGCAGTAGATAGTGTAGATATTTCTGATTTACTTTCTGATTTTTCTGATTTTGATCTTGGTTCTTGTAATTGTACCTGTGATGATTCTGCTGTTGTATGTAGTATTTGTGAGGAGATTTCCTCCGCACTTCACTCTGATTGTGTTGCAGGTATAGATACAGGTTCTAAGCCTACTATCCCACTTCCCTTAGCCCCCAATCTTTCCTTGCCTTCCACCATTCAGCCATCTTCCTTGGAGCTGAAGTCACTACATGAGCACCTCAAATATGCATATTTAGATGATGCTCAGAAGCTTCCAATCATCATATCTAGTAGTCTGTCACTTGAGCATGAAGAGAAGTTGTTGCATGTTTTGAGAGGCTATAAGAAGGCCATTGGATGGACCCTTGTTGACCTTCCTGGCATTAATTCTTCTATATGCATACATCAAATACTTTTGGAGGATAATTCTAGGCCGGTGAGGTAGCCACAGAGGAGGTTGAATCCCACTATTCTGGATGTGGTGAAGAAGGAAGTGGCAAAGCTACTAGTTGCAGGGATCATCTATCTCATCTCAGATAGCACTTGGGTTTCACCTGTCCAAGTGATTCCTAAGAAGTCGGGTCTCACAGTTGTGAAGAATCAAGATAATGAGCTGATTCCGACTAGAGTGCCAACAGTTGGCGAGTTTGCATTGATTACAGGAGACTCAACTAGGTCACTCACAAGGACCATTTCCCTCTTTCCTTCATTGATCAAGTTTTAGAGAGGTTGACAGGTAAATCACATTATTGCTTTCTTGATGGTTTTTCTGGTTACATGCAGATTCATATTGCACCAGAGGATCAACACAAGACCATATTCACCTGTCCATTTGACACATTTGCTTACACCCGGATGCCTTTTGGCCTATGCAACACACCTGGCACCTTCCAAAGGTGTATGGTATGCATCTTTTCTGATTTATTAGAGAGTTGCATGAAGGTGTTTATGGATGATTTCACTGTTTATGGTTCATCTTTTGATGCATGTTTGGATAGTCTCTCTAGAGTGCTTGACCGATGTATTAAGACTAACTTTGTTCTTAACTTTGAGAAATGCAATTTTATGGTGCATGAGGGTATAGTCTTAGGGCATTTGGTCTCTAGTAGAGGTCTTGAGGTCGATAAGTCCAAGATTGATGTGATTACTTCTTTGCCTTACCCCGCTTCTGTGCGAGAAGTACGTTCTTTTCTTGGACATGCAGGTTTTTATAGGAGATTCATTCAAGATTTCAGTAAGATTGCATTGCCATTATCCAAGCTTCTCCAAAAGGACATAGACTTTACATTTGACTAGCCTTGCAAAGAGGCATTTGAGGGATTAAGGAAGAAGCTGACTACCTCTCCCATCATGCAGCCACCAGATTGGGAGCTTCCCTTTGAGCTGATGTGTGACGCCTCTAATTATGAACTTGGGGCTGTGTTGTCACAGAGAGTTGGTAAACTCTCCCATGTCATTGCTTATGCTTCACGCACTTTAGATGCAGCCCAAGTTAACTACACCACCACTAAGAATAAGCTTTTAGCTATTGTTTTTGCTTTAGATAAATTTAGATCTTATTTGTTTTGCTCCCATATCACTGTCTTTACTGACCATGCAGCTTTGAAGTACCTGTTGAAGAAGCCTGATGCTAAACCTAGATTGATCAGGTGGATGCTTCTTCTTCAGGAGTTTGACCTCGAGATTAAGGACAGAAGTGGTGTAGAAAACTTGGTTGCTGATCACTTGAGCAGGATTGAAGGACCTCTTGAGTCTTTTCCCATTTGTGATAATTTCCTTGATGAGCATTTGATGCATTTACATTCATCACATGTCACACCTTAGTTTGCTGACATTGTTAATTTCATTGTTGCATCTGTTGTTCCACCTCATGTATGTTTGGGATGATCCTTATTTGTGGAGATTTGGTAGTGACCAAGTGATCCGAAAGTGTGTGCCTGATCATGAGATTCAGTCTATTCTTCAGTTTTGTCATGGCACACCTACAAGAGGTCATTTTGGTCCTCAGAGGACTACTAGGAGAGTATTAGACTATGGGTTCTTTTGGCCCACCCTGTTTAGAGATGCTCATCACTTTACCACCACTTGTGAGCAGTGTCAGAGAGCAAGAGGAACCATTACACGTAGACATGAGATGCCTCAGCAACCCATTATTTTTTTGAGATTTTTTATGTCTGGGGTATTGATTTATGGGTCCATTTCCTATTTCTTATGGTTTTTCATATATTTTGCTTGCTGTTGATTATGTTTCTAGATGGGTTGAGGCTAAGGCCACTAGAACTAATGATTTTAAAGTTGTTGTGGCTTTATTGAGATCCAACATTTTCTGCAGGTTTGGTGTGCCTAGAGCCATTATCAGTAACCAGCGGAGCCATTTCTGTAACCGGTCATTGGCATCCTTGCTTCAGAATGGGGTTGTGCATAGAGTTGCTACAGTTTATCATCCCCAAACTAATGGGCAAGCAGAGGTTTTTAACAGAGAGATCAAGCAAGTGTTATAGAAGGTGGTGCAACCAAATAGGAAGGATTGGAGCAAGCTACTTGAGGATGCTTTATGGGCTCACAGGACTGCTTACCGGACACCTTTAGGGATGTCTCCCTATAGGGTGGTTTTTGGTAAGGCATGCCACCTACCGGTGGAGATTGAGCACTGTGCTTATTGGGTGGTGAAGAGTTGTAACATGGCATTTGATGAAGCGGGTATGGAAAGGAAGCTTCAGTTGCAAGAACTTGAAGAGTTCCGCTTAGAAGCCTATGAGAATTCCAAGATTTACAAAGAGAGAGTGAAGAGATTTCATGACTCTAGGATTCTTAGAAAGGAGTTCCATAGTGGTCAAAAAGTGCTTTTGTTTAATTCTCGCCTTAAGCTTATTTATGGTAAACTTCAATCTAGATGGGATGGACCTTTTATTATTACTAATGTTTTTCCCCATGGTGCAGTTGAGATTAAAAATGAAGTTACCGGCAAAGTCTTCAAGGTCAATGGTCACCAACTCAAAGTATTTCATGAGAGCCCTCAAGTGGAGGAGGAACTTGTGGCGGACATCTCTTTGGTCTTGCCAATTTTGTGTGATGAAGCATCTTGAATGACATTTTGGGAGTTTCCTTTTCCCTTCTTTTATTTGTTGTCTCTTTGTTTGCATTTCTTTGCATGCTTACATTGAGGACAATGTGCATTTCAAGTGGGGGGGGGGGTGAAGGATCCCAAAATCTGTTTTCTGGTTATTGTCTGTTTTCTATTTCTGCTTACGTTTCTGTTTATACATTATGTTTTCTGTTTATCTGTCTATTTTAGTTTTTGAGTCTGTATATTTCTATTTTCTGTCTGTTTATGTTGCTGTTTCTGTTTTTGTTGCTGTTTTTATTGAATTTAGGCACTTTTTCATGTTTTTCATAGGATTTCTAACTTGCATAAATTGTGAGAAATGTTAAAAATTTGGTTGGATTGAGAGGTTTCATGCTTGATGTGAATCATTGTTGCAATTGTTGAAGTGATAAGTAGGTTTGAGAAATAGAATTTAAGATGAATCATGTGTGATAGAATTATGCCTTGTGAGTTTTTGAGCCTTTGTGGATATGTTCTTTCATGTGTGAATTCACCCTTGTGCCAGATTACTCTATGTTTTGCCTTGCTTCTTTTGACATTCCTTGTTGCTCATGCTTTGATTGAGATGATTTAGGCCTTCTTTCTTTTAGCCACTAGCCAAATAAACCTATCCTTGTGTTGATATCCATTGTCACCCCTTTTTGAGCCTTTAGCCTTTTCTTTCTTATATAGCTCATTGCAAACTAAAAAAATGGAAAACCATGTTATCCTAGCTTTAGGGAGGAAATGGGCTTTGGAATTGTTTTGGGAGTGGGTTTCAAACAAGTGTGGGGTATTTTTATTTGCTTTTGTTTTTATTTGAAAAAAAATGATGATGAGAAAAGAATAGAAAAGAAAAGAAATAGTTTACAAAGCAAACATTCAAAGAAAAAAAATGCATAAACAAGGAAAAAGAAAAGCAAAGAAAAAGAAAATGCAATAAAAGTTGTTATGGTTGATTTTCATCCTTGTAAATTCCTTTAAATCTCATTTCTTTGTTTCTACCCCTCTTTTAACTTGTTGGCTTGCTCCCCATTGCCCCTCTTTTCTCTTAGTTTTAGCCTAAATATCCTTTTCTTATCCACCTTTACCTAAGTCATTCATTACAAGCCTATAAAGTCCTTTTGATCTTTTGATGCATGTGTATTTCAAGTTGAATGAATTAGAGTCTTGTCAATACTTGGATGTGCTAGTTGCATGTGGTGTTTGAGTGTAAACACAAAGCCATACACATTATATGAGGTTGAGTGTTGCCCCTTTGAGAGATTTCTATCACCTTGGTACATTCTTAATTCTAAACTTGACTACTTTCTCACTTTGCACTTTATGATCATGTTTTCATGGATTGTTTGTTACCGTACTATCATTCTTCTGTCTTTCATCTTTCTCACTTTTGTGCATTGTTATGATTCATTGAAAAATATGTGTGCCTTGTTCATACTTTTCTTTTAAATTTTTTATTTACTTTAGTTTGAAATTTTCTCTTAGTCTTTCTTTTAGTTTTGCCCAGGACTACAAATGTTTAAGTGTGGGGTATTTTGATGGAATGCCTTTAGTTAAATATTTTTCTATCATTCTTAGATTATTTGACTTCTCTTGGACTTTTATTTTCCCATTCTAATTCAATTTTTGTCTTAAGCAAGTTAGTGGGCTTAATTGCTAATTATTGCGTATTTTTGGATTTTATGTTCCCTTGATGTATCTGCCTTGTATAGGACCTACAGAGCTCTACGGAACTCCAAATTGAGAGTTATTGTAGTCCTTGGAAATATAACGAAAAGATCTACAACTTTACCAGAAATAAGCCGAGGCCAATTCTGCCATTTGGAGGGTCATTTTATGCTTTGAAGTCAGAACCATTGCACTTGTATTTTGGGCTACGAGTTGGAATTTTATTGGTGTAAATAGCATAAAAAATTAGAATTGATGGGTTGTTCATGACCCATTCTTTTCTTCAGACTTAGTCACTATATATTAGTGACATTAGGAAGAATTAATACATTACATTTCATTTTGCAAAAACAGTTTTACATTTCTCTTTTTAAGTTTTTAGAATCAAAACCCTTTCTCTTATTTTCTCTCAACTGTTCTTCCTTGTTCTTCATTGTTCTTCATTTTCATTTTCCCTTCTTCCATTTTCGTGCACTTATTTCATGGGGCTTTCATTGATGATGATCATGAAAGGCTAAATAATCAATCAATTCAAGGATCCAACCCAAGCAAGAGAAGTATTTGAGTTCTGGTTTAGTATTTCGAATTCTGTGTGAATGTTCACTTTCTTCTTCAATTGCTATACTGTTTTCATGATTATGAATGTGTTTAGGATTGAAAGTGGATTAGGTTATGGATTTATTTCCTAATTTCGAATATAATCACAGATTAATTGGATGATATTTCAATTAGGGTTGTGATTTCAATTAATTTAGGGGTTAATTCGATTAAACTACTTCTAATGAAATTGAATGAACTTTCACAATAGGATAAATTTCTGAGAATGATGATGATTCAAATATATTGGTTTGGTGAATTGGATTGATGCTCTTTAATCTGTTTTACATTACTTGCTATCAATTATGTTAGTTTCTGCATTGATATTTAATCGTAGTTTGTGTTTTTGCAATTTTTACTTCGCGCCTGCAAACTGTTCTACAAAAATCCCCTTTACTGTTAGTAGTGAATTGAAGACAGAATCATATTGATAGTGTCTTTGAGTCAACCTAGGTTAATCCTGTGCTACAGAATTAGCTTAGTTTAATTGTTTTGAAGTGACATGACAAACGCTTATCAGTCGTCCACAAATTTCTCCTTGGCAGTAGCAATAGAAGCCAATTCTTCTTTCTTTCTGAGCATCATGGAGATTAGTGACATGATCTATGAACTCATCTTCCTCCATTTTTTTGAGATCGTAGGTGGTCTCATGAAGAATAATGGGAAGGCTTATTAGGCGTTTGATAAAGGAATAGCTATCAACATCCTTAATGAAACATGCACAAGCATCTTCAAAATTATACATCCAGATTGGACGCAACACTTGAATGAAGTCATGGTGATCATTATTGTCACTTCCATCATAGCCAGATGAGAAGGCCTTTAAACTTTCATCCCACACGATTTGATTACGTAACGTTTTAGCATCATATGTGTCTAGAGCTGGCATAAGCTTCTTACCAAGGAACAAGGAACTCATGTTCTTGGAATAGTTCACCACTTTTACTTTCATTTGTCTTGAGGTCATTTCTTCCTAATAGTACAACTTGAATGCCTTCTTAATAGCATCCCAAATAGGTAAACCATGGCACACCTTGTTTATGAAAACTTTGATTTTGGTGTCATTTAAGATGTGCAATCCTGGTGGATAGGCAATTTCCTGGTTCCTGACATACATTTGTGCATGTAGTCCACTAAGCATGGAGTAGTACACCAAGGTGAGGTCAAAATCAGTCAAGTTAGTTGGGAGGAGCTTTGAAAGAGGTGTCCAAAGGTTGAACTTCTTTTGAAACTCTTTCTTTGGTGGTTCTACTTCCTATGAAGGATACCTCTATTGTTTCTCAAACATATCACTAGGATTAATGTTCTCCATGTTATTGCTAGTGTAACCTCAGTGGATGGGCAAATACTTTGTTGAGTTCCAGGTGCCAGCTAATGTGGTTGCATCTTGATAACTTGTGGCTGAACTGGACATGTCCAATAAGGAGGCTGCAAATGAAATATGGCATCTGATGAAAGTGCCTTGAAGGCTTCAGATGGTGTATGCATATAGTCATGCCTTGTTCATTCTAGTGCTTGTACTATCACATATTCTCTAGAGATGGGTTCACCTTGGATGTCTTTAGTGAAGGGAGATGTAGATTGAGAATTAATTTTAATGAATGCCAAAGGAAACTTTTGTTCACTCGTTAAGGACACCTTCTGCTGCACAGATCTCCTAAACTTATCCAAGTGAATGAGGGATAGAGGTGGACGTTGTTTTGGTGCAGAGTATGGATTCTTGCAAAGTGGAGAGACAACAACATCTTCAATGGTCTCACTGCCTGATGAGGATGTAACTCCACTTTCCTTGTTCCCAGTAAAGGAAATAGACCAATCTTTGCCACCAATCTTAGGATTGGCTTTAGTGGCTTTAGTTTTGACGCGTCTGGGGATGGAATGACAACTTCTTTGGGTGCAGGTAATGGTTTGAAAATCTTTGCTCTTTTTAAGGCAGGAACGACTTGGGCCATAGCCTTCCATTTTTGGAGAGCAACTTGCACATTGTACTTTTCATCATCATCAGTATCACTAAGGTATTTCAACCTTTGTGGAACTAATTTTTCTTCAGCTAAACAAGCAACGATGGACACACTAGTCTACTTGTGCCTTTTCTTTGTTCTATGCTCCCTTACTATTAATTCCTCTTCTTCCTCTTCTCTTAGTGACTATTTCCTTGTTTTTTTCCTCTTTTGTTTTTCACCCATGATCTTTGAATCTTCTTGGCAATTCCAAAGCTATTAAGACCATTGTCTTCATCAGTTAAAGCTTTGGCTATCCTTTTCTGCTTCTTTTTATTGATGGTGTCCACGTCCACCTATAGGCTTCCTTCAAGGTATGTTCCATCACCACCTTCATAGCTTTTATGTTGGTTTTGTTAAATTTCTGCTTCTTAGCAACAACAAAACCTTTGGCTATGATGGTATGTTTGGAATCTTCATCCATCTTGTCAAAAGTGTGATTAAATCCTTAATCCCATAGCACCTTGTTTATCAAGGCAATGTAGTAGATGTCATTCAGCCCACCTAGGCCCTTTAGATTTCTTAGGATGTTGGTGTAGATGGTGTGAGGCAGACCAAATGGGAGGTTTTCCACCAAGTGGGAAAGCATAAACTTGTAAAGATAAGATATAGTTATCTTTGAGCCTACCTTATGAAAAACACTTTCGTTAAGAATGTTGGCCCATATCTTTGCCCTTTCACACATAAGATTGTAAATAATAGTCTTTTGGTCACCAGCCTTGTCAACATTTTCCTTGTAGAGCACCCTTGAAACGTGGAGACATAGTTCTTCTTCCATCACTCATGATGAGTGCTTCCTTCATGAAGGCACCAAGTGGCCTTGGCTATAGAGTCATTGGATAGTAGCACTTTGGTTCCTAGAACATTGGATACAATCACCTTACTATTCATGAACTCTGCATTCCTCCAGAACATCCTGATGAGTTCTAAGTAGATAGTCTGAGGCTCAATAAAGAAGAGCATTGCTCCACACAAAAATAGTGTCTCGTTGAGTTTGAGACCTACTTTTTCAAACTCACTGATTTCAAAGAAGTGTTATACATGAATCGAGGGTTCATTATCATTGTGGATGGTGGTCATCTCCATGGTTGGGATAATCTCAACAAAGGGTGAGTTTGAAGCAGCCATGAGAGAAGGTTAAGGTAGGGTTTGATTTCAAAGAAGAAGATTGAGTGTTTTTTTTATACAAAGTGAGAGTGATACCAAGAGTATCTTCTGTTTAAGGGTTTATTATGGGATTTTCAAAAATAATCTTTAGGATTGCAATCCAAGAGGTGACTCAACATAAAGCGTTACAATGTTCTTTTATAGAAACATTGTGTTTAATTTAATAAATGCAAATGCTTATGTGAGCTTCCATATGTTGAACGATGTTATGTGTGTTAAGAGTCATTGGATGATATGCTCTTTGATGCAACAGTAGACGACATATAGATATTAAGTTACTCATTTATAGAAACCATTCCAAGCTGATTTCTTAGCATAATCAATCTTTCTCTAGTAAGGGTTTTGTGAAAATGTCAGCAAGCCAATCATCAGTGGGTACAAACTTTAGATCCATTGTCCCATTTTGAACAAGGTCTCTTATAAAATTATACTTAATTTCTATATGTTTTGCTCTTGAATGCAATGTTGGATGTTTAGAAAGACTAATGGCAGTTTTGTTATCACAATAAATGGGAATTTTACTCTCATATATGTTGTGGTCCTCAAGCTGGTTCTTTATCCAATGGAGTTAAGCACAATAGCTTGTGGTTGACATGTATTTTGCTTCAATAGTGGACAACACAATTGAACCTTGCTTCTTGCATATCCATGTAACCAAGTTTCCACCAATGATATGGCATCTTTCACTTGTGTTTTTCCTTTCGACTTTGTCTCCAACATAGTCAGTATCACAAAAGCTTGTGAGTCTAAAATATTCCCTTCTTTTGAACAATAGACCAATATTATTAGAAGTTCCAATTAGATATCTAAAAATGCATTTAACTACAGTTAAGTGAACTTTACTTAATTCTTGTTGAAACCTTGCACATAGGAAAAACCTGAACATGATATTGGGTCTGGATGCTGTGATCATTGCTCTATATTAAGCCCCCCCCCCCCCACCCACCTTCATTGGCTCTTCGTCCAGTCCAAGATATGTTGTCAGATGCATGGATGTCTTCATTTCTTTTGCATCATTCATGTTGAACTTCTTCAACAGTTCTTTTACATACTTGGTTTGATGGATGTAAATACCATTGTTTGTTTGCTTTATTTGAAATCCAAGGAAGAATTTCAACTCTCCTATCATGCTCATTTCCAATTCTGTTTGGATTAGCTTAGAAAAATCTTCATAGAGCATTTCGTTAGTAGCACAAAAAATAATATCGTCCACATATACTTGTACCAATAGAAACTGAGTAATTTTTATGGAATAGAGTTGTGTTCACTTTTCCTCGTTCAAAGCCATTTTTCAAAAGAAAAGAACTCAATTTTTCATACCAAGCTCTAGGATCTTGCTTGAGTCCATATAAGGCTTTGTTAAGTTTAAAAACATGATGAGGAAGAGTGTCACTCTCAAATGCTTGAGGTTGTCCAACATAAAATTCCTCTTGAATTAACCCATTTCGGAATGCGTTTTTTACATCCATTTGATACAACTTCATATTGCTATAAGATACAAATGAAAGTAAAATACATATTGCCTCTAGATGAGCCACAGGTGCATAGGTTTTTTGTAATCTATACCTTCTTTTTGTAAGTACCCTTTGGCAACTAACCTTGCCTTGTTTCTCACAACCTTACCATTTTCGTCTAGTTTGTTATGAAGACCCATTTTGCTCCAACCAGTTTTCAAACATCATTCTTTTGGAATTGATCGAGTTCCTCTTTCATAGCTTTTACCCAGTTGTCATATCATATTGCACCATCAATATGTTTGGGTTCTACCTCTAAAATCAATGTTGTGTGCCCTTGTGATTTAAGGGATGATCTTGTTTGTACATGATCTGTTCGGTCACCTATGATTTGGCTTTCTAGATGATTTTTTCTCTTGATGTGTCCAGTGGGTTTCCTTGCTTCTTCTTGAGGTTCATATTGAGTGGACGTTTCAACCTCTAAGCTTTGACTAGATGAACCTTTTTCTTTTGTACCATCATCAAACCTAACATTTACAAATGACTTATCTAGCTCTAATAAATCTTTATCAGGCTTATTGTCATGAAACTTCACATGAATAGCTTCCTCAACTACTAAGGTTCTTGAGTTGTAAACTCTGAATGCCTTAGATGTTTTAGAGTATCCAAGAAATGTTTTACTATCACTCTTTGAGTCAAAGTTTCCTAAGTTGTCCTTAGTGTTAAGAATAAAAAATTTACATCCAAATGGATGGAAGTATGATATGTTGGGTTTCCGTCCCTGTCATAGTTTATAAAGAGTCTTTTAAAGAATTGGCATTATTTAAATTATATTTTGAAGATAACATGTAATATTTATTGCTTAGCCCAAAAGTGCTTAAGGGTCGAATTATCATTGAGCATGGTCCTTGCCATCTATTGTAGATATATGTTCTTTCTTTCAACTACCTCATTCTGTTGAGGTGTTTTATGTGTTGAGAAATTATGAAGAATACTATTTTCTTCACATAGCTACTGAAAATTTTCATTCTCAATTTCTCCCACATGATCACTTTTGATTGAAGTAGTACATACTTTTTATCATATTGAACTTGTTTACAAAATTTGAAAAAGACATTAAAAGACTCATCCATGTGAGCTAGGAACTTAACCCATGCCCATCTAGAGTAGTCATCCACTATGACAAGTTCATACTTGTTTCCACTGGTGAATGTTGTTATATTTGAGCTAAATAGATCAAGATGTAACAACTCTAAAGGTCTTGAAGAGGAAACAACATTTTTACTAGGAAAAGATTTTTCTATTTGTTTTTCTTTTGACTTGCCTCACAAAGTAAATAATCTTTATATGACATACATGGCAATCCTTTTACAAGGTTGTTTTTCTTTGACAAAAATCTTTGTACCCTTATGTATCTCTTTTAATATTTTATATATGTATGAACCTTTTCTACTCATTCTGGTGATTTCATTTTGTTCTTAATGCTTGATTCTACTTTATCACTAGTTTCATGAAATTAGATTCTAAGCTTGACTGGAAAGTGCCCTTAGGATTTAAACTGGGTGATTTTACTCTTTACATTACGTTGCTAGGAATAGAGCATAACTTTTAGATTGCAAATAGCACGCAATTATGATTGTAATGTTGGGTTATTTACTTCATATGCAAGGGATCAATATTCGGTAAATATCCTTAGGATTCTCGAATGTGAGGGATCAATTTAGGGTAAATTAATGTGTGCATCATAAATGATAGAAAATGATTTATACATGGTAATATTAATTGAATACCAAGGGTATGAATGATGAAACCCAATCCTACGTTCTCTTCAATTAATTAAATTTATTTTATTAGTTTTCGTACTTTTTCGTTATTTTCTGTTATTTTCACAAAACACATGAAATTCCGCTCATACTCGTTGTACATAACTATTGAACTGTTAGTTTTATTTAAATTAACTGTGTAACTCAAGTCCGTGTGGAGACAATCTTTTATAAATTCTGTAACCTGCAACAATGATTGGTACGCTTGCCAAGAGTCTAACAAGTTTTTGGCGCCGTTGCCGGGGACTTGAGTCGCTTACTCAGTTTTTTTAGATTTAATTTTTCAGTTTAGTATAACCTTTTTATTTACTTTTGTTATTTACTTTATTTTGATTTTGTATAAATCTATTTTGTTATATTTTATTTTCACTAACCTCGGTACTTACGGGATATTGGAGTATGTTCTTTTTCCCTATATGCGAGATAAGTTTTCTGCAGATAAAACATTATTTGATCCAGAAATTACCAAGGCAGAAAGGAAAAACAGGGAGAATAAGAAATAAACAGCCAATAAGCCATCGGGTTAATCTTCTTCTATTCTTCTTCACCAAAAGACACTTGTAATTGATATAATGGATGATAAAGGAGAAGGAAATAGACCACCAAGGAGGACTCTTGGTGACTATGCTTACCAACAAGGACCAAAGCATTACAACAGCATAGTCATTCCTCCTTTCAGTAACAAAGTAGTGGAATTAAAGCCAGCATTACTCAGTCTGATTAGCTCACACCCTTTTGCTGGTATGGATCATGAGGATCCATACGCACATTTGTCTACCTTCATGGAATTATGTAGTACCATGGGAGCTTCTGATAAAGATATTGAAGTTTTCTACCTCAGAGCTTTTCCATTCTCTTTGACAGGTAAGGCAAAGATGATATGCTTCCAGCATATAGTAGTTTTTAGGCTTAATTAATTAATAAATGGTTTAAGAATTAGTAAATTAGATTAGGAATTGATGAATTATCATTCAATTGCATATTAATTTAAATTCTGAGTATTTTATCATTTAGGAACCAAACAAGAGAGGAAAAGAAGCCAAAAAGAGCGCAAGCCAGAGCTTTCGAATGAACCACGCGATTAGCGTGGGATCTCACGCGATCAGTGTGGAAGTGTTTAGAAAAACAAGTTCAGTTCGAATGACTCACGCGATTAGCGCCATCATCCACGCGAGTCACGCCATTCTATCAAACTCAAGCATTCAGCTCGAACAAGTCACGCGATCAGCGCCAACACTCACGCGATCAGTGCCAGAAGCCCAGAGCAGTTTATTTAACTCGAATAAACCACGCAAATCACGTGAGAAGCTCGCTGTTTCCCAAATTAAAAGATTTAAATTGATTCAGTGGAGGGAATAGTGCATTGTTACTGGAATTAGACCTAGGTCATTTTGGGGGCATAAAAGGAAGCCTCTGGGTCACAATGAAGGAGCTTTTTCTGGGTTTTGGATAGATTGCTAAGGAAGAAGCCATTGAAGCACCTTGGGAGAAGATTGGAAGTCTGCAAAACAACACCCTGGGTGAACCTTTCCTTTCCTCTAGTATGTTAGTCATAGAAGTAATATCAACTCTGAGTATGCTTGGCTAATTCTTGTATTGTGGTTGAGCCATGAACCTATGAAGAATTCCTCTATGTATTGATTGGTTTTAATAAGAAATTATCACAATTGCTTTGTCTTATTCCATTCTTCACTGCATAATTCTTAATTTGGACTGGCTATTCTGTTAAGAGACTTAGGGTTGGGATTCACAATAGGGATATTGGGATTCTAATTTCTGAATTGAGTAAGACAACAATTTATACATTGCCTAGGGATAGGGATGTGTGGTTGCAACATTTCTAGGTTGTGTTTGCTTAATGCTTGGTTTAAGAAGGAATCACTAAGGGATTAGGGTTCTTAATTCCATCAAAGGGTTAAATCACTAAGGGATTAGGGTTTAGCTAATCATAAGAGAACACATCAGCTGAGTAATTAGGATTAGTTCAAGTTAATAATCAATCGAAGCATAGTAGGAAGGAATCATAGGGAATTGCGCTTAACTACAATCGTCTCTCACTACTGCAGTAAATTCTGATTACATTCGCTTACAGTCTTGTTAATTTTCTGTCATTTAAAATTACAATATTCAAATACAAATCAATAAACTCTCTCTCAACTCATTATTTTTGTCTTCCAATTTCTAAGACGTTAAGTTAAGAAAGATTGCATTCAATCCCTGTGGAGACGATACTTTACTTACTCACTTTATTACTTGAAACGAACGGTACGCTTGCTGAATACGTAACAAGTTTTTGGCGTCGTTGCCGGGGATTGCAATAGCCAATTTTATATTAACTTTATATCTTGAAATTGGAATTTCTTTTGTTACTAAACTGCTTTTCTTAGTTTATGCGAGGCGTAGTTAATCCTGATCATCTACAGTACGACCCTGAGATAAAAAGAACCATTAGAAGAAACAGGAGACTAGCCAGAGAAAGAGAAAGAGAAGCAGAAGACTCTGAGTGTGATTCAATCTCTGAATTAGAATCACCAATGGCTGACCGAGGAAATAATCAGCCACGACTGGAAGACGAACTAATGAAGGATATTCTGGCTCCATTGTTCACTAGACCAAACTCCAGTATTGTGAGACCACCAATAGAAGCAAATCACTTTGATATTCATCCTTCATTGATTACATTGGTGGAGCGCAGTCAGTTTGGCGGGGAAGATAATGAAGATCCCCATGATTTTATAGACAGGTTTTTAAGAATATGTGATACTATTAGACACCAAGGGGTGTCGGGTGATGCTATAAGATTGAGGTTATTTCCTTTTGCTTTGAAAGGAAAAGCACTTAGATGGTTAGATAGACAGACCTCAAATAGTACAACCACTTGGGATGAACTAGTTGCAAAGTTTTTCGCAATACTTTTCAATGGATAAATATAATAGATTGGTGAATGAGATCACCAATTTCACTCAACATGAGAGGGAAACTTTGTGTGCAGCATGGAATAGATTTCAAGAGCTGATTCGAAGGTGTCCAAAGTACAATATGTCCGTAGGTAAAAAGGTACGCATTTTCTTTAATGGTATGATACCTGAATCACGTGTTATTGTTAATGTTGCAGCTGGTGGTTCGATAAGATCAAAAACTGCAGCTCAGACATATGACTTGATTGACTCTATAGCCCGTGAGGAAAATGAATGCATGCCAATTCAGCCTAAAAGGGAAGTCATCCATCTAGGGAGTAATGATGCAATGCTGGCTGAACAGAAATTATTGGCCCAACAGCTAGCCAATTTGAATGCAAAAATTGATAAACTACAAGTCTCAGCAGCCCATGTTTCATCCAACAGAATGCCACCTACCACATGTGAGTATTGCCAAGGTGAGCATGAATCTAATGAATGTCCTATATTAGTAGGAGCTGACCCTGTGCAGGTGAATGGACTTTGGTATGATCAAAGGTCACAACAAAATTTCCAGAGAAATCAAAACAATGCAATGGGGAATAATTTCCAAAGGAGAATCCAAGGTGGTGGTTTAGATTATAAATCTAACAATTATTTGCAGCCCCCACCTATTCCACCCAAGGAACCATTGGAGCTGGAAAAAGCCATGTTACAACTGTCCAAGACAACGAATGAGCACATCCAGGCCACCAATTCTTTCATTAATGAGACTAGAGCTCATCATAAAAACCAAGATGCCTCCATTAGAAATCTTGAGAATCAAATTGGGCAATTGGCAAAACAACTAGCTGAAAGGTCTCAAGGACAGTTTCCAAGTGACACCATTATGAATCCTAGGGAACATGTGAAGGCAATAACTACTAGGAGTGGAAAGACACTTGCTTCTCCGGAAATTCCTAAGGTAAGTCAAAAAGAAGCTGAAGAGGAGAACACCTCAAAAGAGGCAGCACAAGATGTAGAAGCATCCTCAAGTGAGAAAGAGAAAACTGCTGCACCTTCAAAGAAAGTATGGGATTTCTCCCGCTTTGAGAAGCCGCCTTATCCAGTGAAAAGCAAGCAACAAGCACAAAAACAACAGTTTGCCAGGTTCTTAGAAATGTTTAAAAAACTGCATATTAACATTCCATTTGCTGAAGCTTTAGCTAATATGCCAAATTATGCAAAATTTATGAAAGAACTGTTGTCTTGGAAACATAAATTACAGGATTGTGAAACTATAGCACTCACTGAAGAGTGCAGTGCCATAATACAAAGAAAGCTGCCACCAAAGATCAAGGACCCAGGCAATTTTAATATTCCAATTGCAATAGGGAGCACCAATGTAGGAAAAGCTCTATGTGACTTGGGAGCAAGTATTAATTTAATGCCATTGTCAGTTTGCAGGTCCTTGGGAATCACTGAATTAAAACCTACAAGAGTCTCCCTACAACTTGCAGACCATTCTTTAAGAAAGCCTACAGGAGTTATTGAAGATGTTTTGGTAAAAGTAGATAAATTTATATTCCCTACAGATTTTATAGTTTTGGATATGGATGGTGAAAGTGAGATACCACTTCTCTTAGGTAGATCATTTTTAGCCACTGCTAGAGCTTTAATAGATGTAGAGAAAGGTAAATTAGAGCTTAGGATGGATGATGAATCTATTACTTTTAATGTTTTCGATGCTATGAAAAATCCATCTGATGAACATGATTGTTTTAGGCTAGATGTTTTGGATAATGTGATTAGTGCATATCAAATTACAAAAGAAGAGGAAGTTGAAGAGGTGCTGGAAATTAGAAGCCAAGAAACCATCCAAGAAGAGTCAGAAATAGCCATGGAGGTACTGGAAAAGAAAGAAGATGACATTCCAGCTGGAGCACCAAAAGTGGAGCTGAAGAAATTACCGAAGACATTGAAGTATGTGTTCCTAGGTGAGGAAGAAACATATCCAGTTATTATCAACAAAGGGCTGGAATTTTATGAAGAAGAACAGCTGTTGAAAGTGCTCAAGGAACACAAAACCGCTATAGGCTGGTCCATATCCGATTTAAAAGGTATCAATCCTTCCTTTTGTACTCACAAAATTCTTATGGAAGATGATATGAAACCAGTAAGGCAGCCACAAAGGAGACTTAACCCCACTATGAAAGAAGTGGTAAGAAAAGAAGTGGTTAAGTTGCTAGATGCAGGTATGATCTACCCCATCTCAGACACCGCATGGGTAAGCCCAGTCCAAACCGTTCCCAAGAAAGGTGGGATGACAGTTATACAGAATGACAACAATGACTTGATCCCCACAAGGACAATCACAGGTTGGAGAATGTGTGTAGATTATAGAAGACTTAATGATGCAACTCGCAAAGACCATTTTCCACTTCCTTTTATGGACCAAATGTTAGAAAGGTTAGCCGGGCATGATTATTACTGTTTCTTAGATGGATATTCTGGGTATAACCAAATTCCTGTAGCACCCGAGGATCAAGAAAAGACAGCCTTCACTTGTCCCTTTGGAGTCTTTTTATATAGAAGAATGTCTTTCGGACTATGCAATGCGCCTGCAACATTTCAAAGGTGCATGCTTTCTATTTTTTCTGACATGGTTGAGAAAGGTTTAAAAGTATTCATGGATGACTTTTCTGTTTTTGGCTCTTGTTTTAATTCCTGTTTAGATAACTTAGCCAAGGTTTTAAAAAGATGTCAAGAGACAAATTTAGTTCTAAATTGGGAAAAATGTCATTTCATGGTAAGGGAAGGAATTGTCTTAGGACACAAAGTTTCTGAAATGGGAATAGAGGTTGATAGAGCTAAGTTGTTAGTAATTGATAAATTACCTCCTCCTATTAATGTTAATGGTGTGAGAAGTTTTCTAGGACATGCAGGGTTTTACAGGAGGTTCATCCAGGATTTTTCCAAAATTGCAAAACCTTTCAGCAAATTGACTGAAAAGGGAGTAGATTTTTGTTTTGATTAGGCATGTTTAGATGCATTTAACATCCTGAAAAAGAAACTTACCACTGCACCTATTTTAATTGCTCCTGATTGGACTTTACCATTTGAACTTATGTGTGATGCTAGTGCCTATGCAATAGGTGATGTTCTAGGGCAGAGGAAAGAAAAGCGTTTGCATGTAATATATTACGCTAGTAAAATTTTGAATGAGGCACAAGTCAATTATGCCACAACTGAGAAAGAAATGCTAGCTGTAGTATATGCTTTAGACAAATTTAGGTCTTATTTGATTGGCTCTAAAGTTATTGTTTACACTGACCATGCAGCTTTAAAATTTTTAATGAATAAGCAAGACGCAAAGCCACGGTTGCTGCGTTGGATGCTTTTGTTTCAAGAATTCGACTTGGAAATTAAAGACAAAGCCGGAGTGGAAAACAAAGTGGCAGACCATTTGTCAAGGATTCAAGACAAGAAGTTGCAAGACAGTCCAGAGCTAGAGATAAATGAAT
The DNA here is from genome assembly GCA_013407115.1 of Glycine latifolia. Classification (NCBI taxonomy): domain Eukaryota; kingdom Viridiplantae; phylum Streptophyta; class Magnoliopsida; order Fabales; family Fabaceae; genus Glycine; species Glycine latifolia. The sequence continues at coordinate 20,223,588 of CM023944.1, read as the reverse complement.
TTTTTCCTGATGAAGGAGTGATGGCAATCCAAGTCAGCCCATGGTTTGCAGACATGGCTAATTACAAGGTTGTGGGTGTGATACCTGAAGATTGGAATTAGCAGCAGAAAAAGAAGTTTCTCTATGACTCTAAAAGGTATTTATGGGACAACCTTTTTCTTTATTTTCAATGCACTGATGGGGTGATTCGCAGATGTGTAACTGAGTTTGAGGCACCTAAAATCCTTTGGCATTGCCATGCCTCGGATTATCGAGGACACTTCGGAGGGAATAGAACAGCACAAAAAGTCTTGCAGGGCGGTTATTATTAGCCAACATTGTTCAAAGATGCAAGAGATTTTGTGGAAAAATGTGATCGCTGTCAAAGGACGGGAAATATTTCTCGAAGGGATGAAATGCCGCTAAATAATATTCAAGAAGTGGAACTATTCGATGTATGGGGAATTGATTTTATGGGACCTTTTCCTAAATCATATTCAAACCAATACATCTTAGTTGCAGTAGAATATGTGTCTAAGTGGGTTGAGGCTGTGGCTTTACCTACCAATGATGCAAAAGTAGTGGTTTTGTTCCTGCGGAAGAATATATTCACGCACTTTGGAGTGCCGAGAGCTATCATCAGTGACGGGGGAACACACTTCTGCAATAAACACTTTGAAAGCTTACTTGCCAAGTATGGAGTCAAGCACAGAGTTGCCACACCATATCACCCCCAAACAAGTGGGCAGGTAAAAATTTCTAACCGTGAACTCAAAAGAATTTTAGAAAAAACTGTTGGGAATTCCAGGAAAGATTGGTCCAAGAAACTTGATGAAGCATTATGGGCATACCAAACTGCATTTAAGACACCCATAGGTATGTCTCCATTTCAACTTGTGTACGGTAAGTCTTGCCATCTTCCAATTGAGTTAGAACATAAAGCATTGTGGGCAACTAAATTTTTAAATTTTGAACTCTCTAAATCTAATGAGAAATGTTTGTTGCAATTAAATGAGTTAGATGAGTTCAGGTTAGCTGCATATGAGAATGCTAGGATATACAAAGAGAAGACAAAGAAATGGCATGGCAACAAGATTTGCCTCAAAGAATTTGAACTAGGACAACAGGTTTTGCTTTATAATTCTCGCCTGAGACTTTTTCCGGGTAAGTTAAAATCTCGATGGTCTGGTCCCTTCTTAGTGTGCAAGGTTTATCCCTATGGCACAGTAGAAATTTCCCCTCTAAATAATAACAGGCCATTCAAAGTGAATGGGTGTAGACTGAAGCCATATTTTGGAGGTGAAGTGGATAGGAATGCAGTTTCCATTCCACTAAATGCCTTGGATGAGTAACAAAATTCCGTCAAGCTCACGACGTTAAATAAGCGCTACTTGGAAGGCAATCCAAGCATTCATTTTGTTATATTCAAATTCTGCATACTTTTCATTTAGTTAGTAAATGATGCTTAGTTATACGTATTTATTCTTGATTTATTTTGGTTGATGTTAATGTTTAAAAATTAAGTGTTCATTTGCATTTTAGCTCTTCATTCTAGATTATTGTGGGTTTAATTAGTTTACCTTAGAAGTTAAAATTGACAAAAAGTAATTAAAAACATTAAAGAGCATTCGAATAACTCACGCTAATCGCATGGGATATGGCGCGAGTCGTGCCACTTATTCGAATCAACCTAGCCAATTTACAATTTCTCACGCTAATCGCGTGAAATCTCGCGCTAACCGTGCCACCTGGGCAAACTCAAGGGTCATTGCTCCATTGATGACGCTGACAGCGTGAACTCCAGCGCTATTCGCGTCATCCATGCGAACCTAGGGTTCTTCATTCAAGCTGTCACGCTAATCGCGTGAGACATGGTGCGAATCGCGCCAGTTGACCAAAACCAGTGACTCTTCTGCATCATTTCACGCGATCCGCGTGAAACATGGCGCTACTCGCGCCATGAGTTCGAACCCATTTTCCTGTTTCATTTAAACCCACGCGATCAGCGACGCAGGTGACGCGAGTCGCGCAAGAATGCCAACTCAGTTTTTTAAAAGGGATTTCAGAAACCCCATTCGCGCCTCACTGCTGCATTCCCCAATTCTTCTCCTACTTTTCCTGAACCTTCCCCAATTTCCTACTTTTCGTTCAATCTTCAGCCATTCCCAGTCCTCAAATTCCATTCTAAGGTTCCCAAATTGCAAACCCTCTTCAATCTCAACCTTCCATTCTTGGGAAACTCTGCAATTCGTGGAACATTTCATTTTTCTTTCATCTCAACACATCAATGGCCAATGATAAGGTTAGTTTTCCTATCCCATGAATGTACATTGAACATAGAAGGCACCATAGTTGAGGTTTGAATACTGTAGTTGCAGAGCATCAATGGCAGAATCGCGATGCCACACGATTCGCGCGAGACATGACGCGATTCGCGCCAGATTGCATAATTCCCTTTTGAAGTTGATTTCTGAAGTGTAATTCTACACTATGCTTGAGTTGATAGTTAGGATGTGGTTTTGACTGTTTGAATAGGTTATTTTGTACGATCCATAGCCATGCTTAGGGATGTTGAATGTTGGATTCTAATAATTAGGCTTGGCACCCATGCTAGAACTTTTGCTTTAATTTAACGAATGGATTCTGTTGCATGATATTCTGATATAAAGGTATGAATTATAGCAAGAACATACTATCTTTGGCTTAAAATGTAAACCCTAATAAGTGATTGATTACCAATGAAGCATAAACTACCTTAATAGAAAATAAGAACATGGGTCGCCAAATAAATATGGGAATTTCTGAGTTGTGTAAGCTTCCTATATCTAATTGAGAATTACTTGAGAAGCCAATGCAAAGTTTGAATTTTGTGTCAATACCAAACACGCTTTCATAGTATCTCATTGTGTTGCGCTTTTTAAAGTCTGTTGTACCTATCCATTAATGAATTAGAATGCATGATCCCTGAGTCTTTGTTGGTGTAGGTTTGAGTAAGTTATGGTCAAGTCTAGATGCTTGATATTGTCAAGATGATACAACTCACACAATTCTTAGCCATTTTGACTGCAAATACACCTACCTGTGATTATTGTGATTGCATGCTAGTCTGCTAATTCACTTAATTAGAATTGCTTGACATGATCATTGATGTTTGTATGCTTAAATGAATATTGGTTAGGGAAATTTTCTTGGATTTGAATGCATATTGAGCACCCTAAATCTGATTGAATTGAACCCATGCTCAATAAATGTTGACTTAAGGAAATGAATCCTTAGCATGCATGTTGTTTTGCCACCACTTCAAGTCATTGTTTCAGGTAACCTATTACAGTTGAAGTTGGAATGAGGGATGTAGATTAATTGATTGTGCTTTTCTGATCTCAACTTGAAGTTGGGAAATTATGATTATATGTTGAATTGAATTACACTGTTTTCTTTTTGAAATTGAGCCTGTTAATCTGAGATTGCACTTGCAGCTGGAATGATATCAGATTAATCTTACATGATGGTGGTCAATAATTTCAATTGCCATATTAGTTGAGACATCATTGTATGATGCATATTCATGATAGACAGTGTTTTCCTTGATCAATTGAATTGAATTTGAATTGTGGATTAGGTTTTGTATATCTACACTACTAGTAAGCTAAATCCTTGTCCCTAATTGCTTGCTCTGAGTAAAATGATAAGATAAAAATGCGATGCATCAGTGACATGCTAACAGTAAATCTGGGAATTAACAACTCTAGGTTATTTTATAACTGTATCTTGGATATTTTCTGATTTTCAGGGAAAGCAGATAGCGAAGAGGAAGAGGAAGGCACATGAGTCCTCAAGTAGCAAGAGGGCTCAGGTTGCTTCATATGATGAGGCTCGCTTCCGATCCGCCGAATGCCAGGAGTGTAACGACCTAAATTTCTACTTATTTTTATTAACTTTGTTATTATTTGCTTAATGGAAAATTTCCAAGAAAACTATTAGTGAAATTACTAAAACATAAAACGTACAATTATAAACTTAATATTGTACATAGTCATAGTTCTTGTTACAAAAGTTCATACAAATATAGTATTTTCTATGCTTCAGTCTAATACATAACTTCCTTCATTACTCCAGCTCTTCAGTGAACCTGACCATGATTGTTATCTAAGAAAAACATGAAACAAATCTTGTGAGAAATAAAATTTCTCAGTAGACAAAGTTAAATCCCAAACTTACTAGTAGGTTAGTAAAACATCAATATATTCAAACCCATACATAAGAAATATGCAAGCTATATGAATGCATGAAATGAACTATCCCAGGGCAAATGGCCTCCACATATCGTACTGTATGTGGCCACACCTCGTACTGGATGTGGACGCTGCTATAGTCTTACGCAAACATGCATGAAATATTGCCATGTATCTTGCGCCTGGGTACTACATATCGTACTGTATGTAGCATCAGATTCTGTTTCTCCAAAGCCTCGTACTGGACTTGGAAACAGTAATCCACCTATCTTATCACATCAATATTCATCCATAATAAAATTAAATCCATAAGTGAAACACATATACCTTATGGAAAAATATTTTCATCATATCATCATATGGATTATAAATATGGTTACACCACCATAATATGTATTATAAGTATGGTTACACCACCATATTTTAATCAAGTAAGATTATTACCATCTTTTATGCATAACCAGAGAATAGTTTTAACTATAGAGAAATTATGTTAGTAATCTAACTAATGATCCTCAATATAAATAATATCTAGTTCCCTTGAAACCTTCACAAGAAAAGATTCAAACCTAGTATGAAATCTTGATTCTTCTTTCACTTACTTCCTCACTAATTAATCCTCAAAAGTGAATCATTCAATAGTTAAACCATTAAACTACATACCATTCAACCTCTATTTCTAAATTTAAATCAAAATAGTTTCATAAAAATATCAACAGACAGTCCAAAATATCATTAAAATCACCTTCAAAAGTTCATCAAATGGGCTTCCATACATCACTAATATTGATGGATATAAATCATCACCTATCTTATGGCTTAAATTAACATATTCTCATTAAAGAATAACCTTCAAACATCACGAAATTCAAGCCTAAATAATAACCATAATTCAGCCTACTAAAGCATGTAAATTAATCCAAACCATAGCTTAACCAGAGATTTAAGCTTTGCCTACCTCAAGTGAGTTTGAGTCTTGAATTTGAATGGATAAATGGCTTCCTTCCTTCCTTCCTTTCTTGGGAAATCCTCTTAGAGATGAAGCCTTGATATCCTTCTACTAAACTTGACAAGAACTCTTCCTAAGGTTGCTAGGTTTCTCACGAAAATTTTCTCAAAGTGATGGGTTTGCTTTTCTTTCTTGATTCAAGTTTTAAAAGAGAAAGATGAAATGAAATGAAGGTGATATGAGGGGAGAGGGAGCACGAAATTGAAGTAGAGGAAGTTCCTTGAGAATGGTTTGCACCAAAGGTTCCCCCCCTCCCTTTATATAGTGTTTAGAAAATATAACTTCTTCTTAAAAATCTTCCAAGTTGATTTTGTGCCATACAAGTGTCCTAACACTTGTCTTGGTCATAATGAATGCCTTTCCAAGTGTCCACTTAGTTGGCATGCCTTTACAAGTGTCCCTACATGTGTCCAATTTCATGAAGCTTCTCCTTGCTTCATCAAAGTTCATGTGAAGGCTAGATGGAGGTGGAGAAATCTTGGCTTGATTTTTATGTTATCTTGCATCCATGCCATACAAGTGTCATACCACTTGTTTCTATCATGTGGCTTGCTTTCTAAGTGGCTTATCATGAATTTTCTTGCCTCTTCTACACCCTTCTTCACGTGCTCTTCATACCTAGGGGTGGGAACATAAATTTTTCTTCCTTTTATGCCATACAAATGTCCTTCCACTTTTTATCACAAAACCTGTTTTAGTAAAAGCCTTATTCTGGATTTGTTAACCGTTGGATCTCCTTAAAATTTTAAAGGTACACTAATATCCCACATATGTAATTTTGGACCGTTGGGATTGATAAAATAATCTCTAGAGCTTTCCACGTGATCTACCAAAGGAGACAAGAGAAGATTTTTCTTCTTATCTTGTTTTTGATTGGCCTATACTTCTGCTGATTATCAAAAATTACTAAACCATTTTATTAAATTGGTTTATATATTCTATAATTAAGAGAAAATTCCTTAGATTATATGTATCATCTTTCCATGTTTTTCTTATGCTTGAATTTTCTTAAATAAAGTCTCAAAGTTGTTATCTTGAAAAATTCCTAGAAATTTTATTCTAAAGTTTTGTGTCTCAAAATATTTTGATACTTAGTTAGCTAAGTGTATGCTATAATTCCATTAGGTTTCTACAAAATTTTTAAAGTTATTTGAGCATTTTTGTCCTAGGGGCATATTGGTAATTTTGTCATGCTTCCTAGGGGCATTTTGGTCATTTTTCAAAAATATACAAGGGTATTTTTGTAATTTTCATCCTAAGGGTATTCTAGTAATTTCTACTTCATGGAAAGAGTGATTTAGTCATTTCTCTTCAAATATACTTGTATCCAAACATCATCACATTTCCACAAGTGTTTAATAAAATTTTTAGGATGTTACAAGGAGCGGTTTGACTCTTGGTTTTTACCCAAGAAAGTCATTCCGGAGAAGCGGATTATGTGGGAAGCACTCCCAGAGGACTCCCCAGTCAGAGAGGTCATCACGAGACGGCGATGGGAGCGCCTAGTGAGTTTTGCCGAGCCAAGCTCCAGCACCATCCTGAAGGAGTTTTTGGCCAACGTCGACCCAGCGACGGTATCCGAGAGAAAGGCCAGCTGGGTTAGGGGTGTTCAGGTCTCATTTGATAATGAGACCATAGAGAAATTCCTGGACACCGCCTATTACCTATTCTCCCGCTGCGAGTTCAGCCACCTCTTCCTTCGCATGCAGCCCGGCATCTTCACGAAGCTGTACCGAGATGAGATGCCCCAGCTAGCTGATCAGATCCGACTTGGGATCACGGGGTGATACACAGCTTGGAAGACCAAGCCGAATCTAGATTATGTGCCAGAAAAGCTGAGGAAACACGACTTAGTTGGCGACGCAGCTTTCTGGCACCTTTTTATTAACCACACAGTCATCCCTTCTACGAATATGACTGATGTGAACCTCGAGCGAGTGGCTCTTTTATATGTACTACGTGGAGAGGAGAACCTCAATATCTCCTACATCCTTTCTAAAAGGATTCTCCACATGATTCAGGACGCCAGTAGTAAGTCCTGGCTCACTTACCCCTCCCTCATTCTTCATCTATGCCGTCGTGCTGGAGTTCAGATCCCAAACGACGAGCCCATGGATCTGCGGACCTCCTCCATCATGACCAGCAAGACCTACACAGATGCGATGGAGAGCGCGATGGAGGAGCAGCTAATCTGAGCTTCGAAGCTCACCCCGAGGAACTAGCAGCTCGCAGTCCTCGCGGGGTACCAGTACCTCAGTCTCCTTCAGCTCCAGCCCCAGTCCCAGATGCCCCAGCCAAGCAGGATCCACCACCTACTCCGATGTCTCAGCAGTCCACACAGCCGTTGTTTATCCCAGAGGATGACTTCCAGCATCAGCCTTCGATGAGAGCGATGATGGAGCATCAGACTCGCTTGTTAGAGTACCAGGTCAGGCTGATGGAGGACCTATGCAAAGATCAGAGCATCGATTTCTCCGCATACCAGTACCACTTCACCCTGGCTGCTCCATCTTCTTCTCAGCCACCTGTGGCTTCCACACCACCACTAGCAGCTCAGACTCCTCCCATTCTATCCAGCCCTGCAGAGCCAGCAGCATCTCAGGCTGTTGAGGACATTACACCAGCGAGCGAGGAGTGATTACAAGACATTTTTGATTTCTTTGTTATTTCTATTTTTGTTTCCTTTGCTATTTACATTACTACAGTATACATTTATCCATTTATATACATTTGTGATTTTGATGCATCAATAAATTGCTGTGGATGTCTACATTTCATTTTAGTTGCGATTCTTCAAATAATTATGTGAGTGAGCACACGGTCCTTGTTAGTTGTTGCTAGGGACAACAATTTTCTAAATCTGGGAATGGGCGCATCCGCAATATTTATTTGACGAATCACATTCAAGTAACAACGATGTCTAAATAGAAATTTATATATACTGCTTAAATTATAAGGATTTAAAATTTTGAATAACGTGTTAGAAGCTTATTTTATATATCTCAGACGAAAAGTTGTGAAGTCAGTAATGAATTAGAATTTCTGTTAGGAAGTTGTGTAAGATGAAATATGGCATGACTTGCATGAAACATGATTGAATTACGACTATTTGTATATTGATATTCATGTTAAAGTTGAAATGACACTTGATATGAAGTTGACAGAGGCTAACTTGAGTCCATAACCCGTGAGGATTGAGCCATACAGTACAATTTCTTTCAGAGAGGCCTCACCTTGGTAAGTACTCTAGAACTTGATTTGTTTCTCTGGATGCATGTATATTCTGATATGATTAAGGCAGTTCTTCTTTTTCAGCCAGGGCCAAATTGACTCACCTTCAATTTTCCATTGTCACCTCTTTTGAGCCTAAACCTTTTCATTCATACACCCGAATTGTTGAAACATAATCCTTGACCACCCTACTTGAGATTGGAAAAGAAAGAATTAGAAACAAGACCAGGGAATAAAAGGGAAACAGGGAAAGGAAGGAAAGGTAAGAGGAGAGACAAACTTACCCAAGAAGACAATTCTGGTAGAAAAGTGAAAATGCCAACAGAACAGATCTGGCAAAAACCAAATCTAGTGAAAAATCCAGTGGAAGTAACAAGTCTGAAATACCAGCTGGTGGATCTAAATATATTTATTCACTGCATTACTCCCCTTATCACAAGTGTTCTGTAGAGGAAAAATAAAAGAATAAAGAATAGTTTACTGCTAAGTGTTATTGGCTAATTCTAACAAAAATTCAATCTCAATGTTAGTCACTATCCAAAAGATCCCTACCTTTAAGCCAGGCCAAAGTTATAACCTTATAAAGACCTTTTGATCAGTTGTGCATGCATTCATGTTTCTTAATTTCAGGAACTCGAGAATATGATCAAGCTTATGGTAGTGCTATCACTGTGATGGATTGAGTGAGTATAATAAACCTTATACACTTGAGTGATGAGTGAAATACACACATCTTGGTAAGGAAGATTCAAGTGACACTTTTGCAGTTGATGGAATTGAAAGTGTTATTGAAACCTTGATTTGAAATTGAGTATACTTAGCATTGTGATTCTAAGAATGTTAAATGTGAAATATGCTTGATTATTGAAACTTGCTTTCCAAATAGAAACTCTGTTTATTGCTGAGGACAACAATATATAAATATGGGAATTATTTGATATGCTTCCAGCATATAGTAGTTTTTAGACTTAATTAATTAATAAATGGTTTAAGAATTAGTAAATTAGATTAGGAATTGATGAATTATCATTCAATTGCATATTAATTTAAATTCTGAGTATTTTATCATTTAGGAACCAAACAAGAGAGGAAAAGAAGCCAAAAAGAGCAAGCCAGAGCTTTCGAATGAACCACGCGATTAGCGTGGGATCTCACGCGATCAGCGTGGAAGTGTTCAGAAAAACAAGTTCAGTTCGAATGACTCACGCGATTAGCGCCATCATCCACGCGAGTCGCGCCATTCTATCAAACTCAAGCATTCAGCTCGAACAAGTCACGCGATCAGCACCAACACTCACGCGATCAGTGCCAGAAGCCCAAAGCAGTTTATTTAACTCGAATAAACCACGCGAATCGCGTGAGAAGCTCGTTGTTTCCCAAATTAAAAGATTTAAATTGATTCAGTGGAGGGGAGCTTTTTCTGGGCTTTGGACAGATTGCTAAGGAAGAAGCCATTGAAGCACCTTGGGAGAAGATTGGAAGTCTGCAGAACAACACCCTGGGTGAACCTTTCCTTTCCTCTGGTATGTTAGTCATGGAAGTAATATCAACTCTGAGTATGCTTGGCTAATTCTTGTATTGTGGTTGAGCCATGAACCTATGAAGAATTCCTCTATGTATTGATTGATTTTAATAAGAAATTATCACAATTGCTTTGTCTTATTCCATTCTTCACTACATAATTCTTAATTTGGACTGGTCATTCTGTTAAGAGACTTAGGGTTGGGATTCACAATAGGGATATTGGGATTCTAATTTCTGAATTGAGTAAGACAACAATTTATACATTGCCTAGAGATAGGGATGTGTGGTTGCAGCATTTCTAGGTTGTGTTTGCTTAATGCTTGGTTTAAGAAGGAATCACTAAGGGATTAGGGTTCTTAATTCCATCAAAGGGTTAAATCACTAAGGGATTAGGGTTTAGCTAATCATAAGAGAACACATCAGCTGAGTAATTAGGATTAGTTCAAGTTAATAATCAATTGAAGCATAGTAGGAAGGAATCATAGGGAATTGCGCTTAACTACAATTGTCTCTCACTACTGCAGTAAATTCTGATTACATTCGCTTACAGTCTTGTTAATTTTCTGTCATTTAAAATTACAATATTCAAATACAAATCAATAAACTCTCTCTCAACTCATTATTTTTGTCTTCCAATTTCTAAGACGTTAAGTTAAGAAAGATTGCATTCAATCCCTGTGGAGACGATACTTTACTTACTCACTTTATTACTTGAAATGAACGGTACACTTGCCGAATACGCAACAAAAGACTTGGCTCCAGCCCCAACCAAAAAAAAAGTCTCAACACTTGGGAAGAAGTAGAGGAAAAATTCATTGCAAGATTCTTTCCTCCATCCAGATTCATCAGTGCAAAATCAGCCATTGCTACTTTTTTTCAAGGTTTTGATGAACCTCTTTGTGAAACATGGGAGAGATTTTCAAATCCTTACTGCAGAGGTGCCCAAACCATAACTTTGATGATGTTGCACAATTACATATTTTCTACAGTGGTTTGAAACATCAAACAAAGATGATTCTTGATGCCTCAACTAGAGGTACTATGATGTCAAAGAGCCAGAGGAAGCAATTGTAATCATTGACTCCATAGCAGCTAGTGATTACCAGTCTCACCATGATAGATCTCCGATTCAAAGGAAAGGTATAAAGGAGCTGGATACTCAGAATGCAATTCTATCTCAAAATAGACTCTTGACTCAACAATTAGAGGCCTTGACAAAATAGATAGGCCAATTTCCTCAACAATTTCAGCATGGAGGATCACAGAAAACATACCAAGCTCATCAAGTTCTAAGATGTGATTTTTGTGGTGGTGACCATCAAAATGGCCACTGTCCAACACTTGGTGAATGCCAACAGGAGGAGGAAGCTCATTATTTGTAGAATCAGACCATACCTCAATAGAATTTTCAAGGAAATTACCAAGGCTACATCGGTGGTCCAGGTTCAAATCAGCCTTATGGTTGGAGGCAGCAAAATGATAATACATATTATGGTCCCGCTAACTCTTCTTTTGTAGGTCCCTTTAACAAATTTTATGCAGGTTCTTCAAATACGGTTCCACCACCACAACAACAAGCTCAACCTGATAGAATAGAAAAAATGGAAGATACTCTAACTCAGTTTATGCATATGTCCATCACAAATCAAAAGAATATTGAAGCTTCCATTAAAAATCTTGAAGTTCAAGTTGGACAGCTTGCAAAACAACTATCTGAGCATAGAAGTGAACCTTTTTCAGCAAACACACAGGTTAACCCAAAAGAACCAATTGAGTGTTTTAGAGTGGATGTCTTGTGTAACACCCTGAAAATTTACAAGCTGATAGATATTTTACGCTACTTAAAATTGTTTATTATAATTCTTGCAAAAGGTTATGCATTGGTATTTATGCTTAAAAGATAATTCTTGCAATTTGTTAAAGTGTTTTGTATGGGAATTTGTGTGTAAGGAATATAAGTCAAATTTTGTGGCTAAGATAGCTGTTCGTACGTGCATAGTAATAACGATGGTGGCTATGGTAGCTATTCGGTCACGCAAGATTGGCCACTATGGTGGTTGTGATAGCTGTCTGTTCACGCTTGTTGGCAACTTTCTTTAGTACCTCCGTCTATAAATAGCAGCGCATGAAGCGGAAGCACAATTCAGTCTCACTTTGTGCGTGTTTCTCTTCTTTTCTCTCTCTAAACTCTTTGCACCAAAAATATCTCTTCTTCCACCTTCTGTACCACTTAAACTCTCGAGAACCACCGTAACAGTGGTGAAAAATCCTCTCCATTAAGAAGAATTCATGAACAGAGCTTAACCTTTCATTCCTGATCGCTGTGAGAACGAGTGTTCGAACAAAACACACGCTAGATTGAAAGATAACAATCCCTGTTGAGGTAAGGGGAGTTTATTGTGTTAATAATGATTTTAGATATCATGGTTGAGATAAAGTGTGTATCTGTTGTTTGATATTTTGAATGAAACGTATTGATGATAATGTTTTTAAGTGGTGTGTCTGTGAAGAAGACGACTACCGGATTGGGTAAGTCGGGTTGAGTATGTGATATATATTAAAACACTGTTGTGTTGTGACCTCAGCTATCGGGAAGGGTAGGCTGAGTTAGGTATGTATATCAATCCCTTGTGTTTGGGATTTCGGCTACCGAAAAAGGTAGGCCAAGTTAAATGTACGTGTCAATCCCTTGTGTTGTGATGTCGGCTACCAAGATGGGTAGGCCGAGTTAAATATATGTGTCAATCCCTTGTGTTGTGATGTCGGCTACCGGGATGGGTATGCCGGGTTGAATGGTTCACGTAGCATGCATGTATGCATGCAAAACGTAACCTAGTCCTTGTTGGTGGACATTTGTATAAGGGTTACTAACCCGGGGTTGTTTCCTTAAGAGATGCTAAGGCTCGCTTCCTTTTTCCTTAGATATACCGGGTTCCTTACCAGGGAGGGTACCTTGAAGTTATTGAGCTCAAGTCACTTGAGAGAGAGCTATCGGGTTCCTCTACCCAGATGAGCTCATGTCTTCTCGGCAATAGAGCCATCGATTTCCCTAACTCAGATGAGCTCGTGTCTTCTTGAGATGAGAGCCATTGGGTCTTCTACTCGGATGAGTTTGTATCTTTCTTTTAAAACGACCAGGTTCTATACACATGTCATCTTTCTAGAAGCTCATTTTTTTCCTTCCCTAATAACTACCGGGTTCCTTACTCGGTAAAGCTCGTATGTTCTTGGGAAAAGGGCTACCGGGTTCCCTTACAACCTTGTATATGTTGGTGATAAAACACAACCAAGTCTTGCAAGCACTATTGAATTAATTGATTACATCGCTTATGTAATCGATTGCATAAATAATGAACCCATCCTTGGTATTTTATAGAAACCCAAGGTCCCCTTAACCGCCTTTAACCAAACCTTGTCCGACCTCGACCGACCTCTTCCGACCTTGACCGCTCTTGTCTGCCTTTATTCTCCTTTGTCCAAACCTTGACTGATCTGTACCGACCTTGTCCGCCTTCGTCCGACCTTGTTCGGATTCTTTCTTCAGAGTGGTTATAGCTGAATAACAACTCGGACACCTAAAACTTCACACCTTTTTACTTGTGTATGACGTAAATGATTACGTTGAGATTGGACATTGTATTGGCTTGATTTATTAAATGCATTGATACCATGTGGGGTGTATGACATTATCCTACCCGGGTAGAGTTGAGCCCGGGCTTGGGTCATACATTGATGGTGCCTATGGAAATCTAAATGCATTTGGATATACATAAAAACCCATAGGGGTGTATGACATTATCCTACCCAGGTCGAGTTGAGTCCGGGCTTGGGTCATACATTGATGGTGTCGTGGTGATATTTCATGTATTGACGTGAGATGCCGGATAGTGCATCAGTGAGCCCTCGTTTGGGGTGTCCCTTGTTTGGGGTAATGCATATGTACATGGGAGGTGTATGGTGACACCAACTAGGAAGGGATTGCTCCTGCGCCGGTCCATATAGTGGTGCCCATGAGAGACATACTTCATGCATGATGAAAATAGGATGATTGACTGTAGAGTACGAGAAGTAATGGGGGGTCATTGCTGTAGGGATAGCCTTTTGACACCCATTTTGGCTGATCACCATGGGGGGGTGAGACCCGTGCATAACAGAGGGACCCCGACGTGCTGCAGGAATCATTTGTACCATGGATTTGGCCTATTGTTTGGGATGTTACCACATTGCATTGACTGAGAGATAAGTCAGGAACATGCATCATGACTAGTCATTATAAGATGAATTTGTGAAGTGTTTTGGACGGGTTGTCCATGATTGATTGTGTGAATGAAATGCTCGAATATAGTTGTGATATTGCAATGACCAGGTTGTCTTTTTATAATTTATGATATTTATTAATTATTATTTTACATGACGAACTCACATTTGCTTTGTTGTACCTTGTGGTTTGGTACCTGTGATGATCACGAACCGTGTTCGTGTGAGCAGATGGACAGCAGTAGGTGATCAAGAAGATGCCTAAGTTGATTGGAGCCGCCGAGTAGCCGGGATGTAGATGGATTAGATCCCGGACAAGGGTGTATTTTTGCTAGTTACACCCCTTATTCTAATGGCTACACCCCGTATTTAAAATTCTTGTTTCTTTTAAGAATTTTGTACAATTCAGACTTGGTTAATTGTAATCATCATAAATTTATGATTATTAATATATAGGTATTACGCAGTATTGCATCTTTGTATATTTAAGTTTTGATTTGTGATATTAATTATACTTATGCGAAAAATTTACTACTATGTTTGTAATCAAACTTAAAGATATTTTCAATTAGACAATCGTGATTAAAAATAAGATTAAGAGTATGATACAGTAGCGACAAGACGGGTCGTTACATCTTGGATGAAGTAAATTCTGATTCCAAGAGGTTAATTCAAATAAACGATTGTTTAGAGAAAACATTGACTGAAGCATTTGAGGAGATGAGTGAATGTGAAGAAAATGAAAAATCAGATTGTCTCCAACAACTAGATGTTTTCAAGGAAATTCCTTACCAGCAATCTCTCTTTGAAGAATTGTCAGAGGAAAAGAAGAATCAAGAATCAATAAAGGAGGTAAACGCAGTACCTCAACATTTGAATTATGTTTTTCTTGCAGGTGATTCAATGACACTAGTTACCAATGATTTAAGTCTTTCTGAAAAAGAAAAGAAACTAGTGAAAATTATGAAGGAAAATATAGAAGCCATTGGCTCTCCATTATTGTCCAATTGCTGGAAGCCTGAGCCATAACAAAGGCGTCCAACTAAAAAGACGTTAAAGAAGCGCTCTTGGGAGGTAACCCAGTGTTTTTTAGCTTTATTTTAATTTGTCTTATGTTTTTGAATTGTATTTCTTAACTTTACTATTGAATTTTATATCTTATGTTTTTAAACATATCATCTGTTTTGTTAGAGCTACCATTTCAGGGCTTAAGGACAAGTCTATTTTTAGGAAGAAGCAGAGCAGATAAGGGTGAGGACATGGTAGATCCTGCTGATTATTTCAATGGAGGAGACTAAGCTCCTCAAACCATGATCTTCAAAAATTTGTGACATAGTCTTTTTACTGCTTTATATTAAATTTAGTACTTTATTTTCTTATTTACTTTTTTATTAGATAATTGCATGCATTTATGATTTTTATTTTGGTTATATGCAACTCTGATGGTGTACACAAAGAGTTCCCTCTTTTTGGAAGTACACATTTTTTATAAAAAAATTTGTTTTATTAACAATAGTATAGAATATGTATAAAAATTTTTGGGACTTAAAAGACAAATTTTTCTAAAACCATAACATATTTTAAAAAGAATCAACAGATTTGAAAAACTGCTTTTTAGATCAGAACTCAACAAAAATTATTTTAAAAAAAACTTGAGAAAGAAAAATAAAGGAATGACTTTTTAAATACCAAATGAAGGCAGATATTTTTACATTAATTTAATAATGAACAACTTTTAAAAACAATGATTTGATTTAACATGAAAACATGCCTTAAGCTTAAGTGACTGAGTGCACCCACTCAAATTGTATTGAGTGTTCTCACTGATATGATCTATAGTTGATTTTGCATGAATTTCTAATTGTCATGACATATGATGCATGGATATGATTTAGGCCTTCTTTCTTCTTGAACATTTTAAAGACACTGGCCAAAAAGCTATCCCAATATATGATGATTTACCACTTGTTAGCCCTTTTGAGCCAAAACACTTATGATTTTGTTGGAACACTAACCTAGGATAAGAATTTCCTACCTTACCTTGGGTTAGGAGAGCAAAAGGGAATTTGTTGGAAACTTTTATCATTTAGGTGGCTAATGTGATGAAAATGCTTTGTTATTAAAAAGAAAAGAAAGAAAAAGAAAAGGAAGAAAAGAAAAAGGAAACAAAAAAAATTCCTTGTGTTCTAAAATTGTACAAAGTGTTGTAAATTCTATAAGTTGGGTGATTGGAAGGTTGGTATAAGAAACATGGATACTTGGAAGAAAAAGAAAAGAAATAGGCAATGATGATAGTTTGTTTTATCTTTGTTTGCTCTCCTATTCTCAAGATAACTTTGAATATCTAGAAAAACCAAGATTTCCTTCAAAGCCAGGACCAACCCTTAAAAGTCCTAAAGATCCATGATAATTATGCACTTTGATTTGATGGGAAATGAACTGCAAAATTGATCTATAACATATCAGTGTTGGAATTGAGATGAAACACTTACTTGTGGGAGAAATAAACACCTTTGAGAGGTTTTCCTCTGTTTGAATCAATCAAGTGTTTCCTCTGATGTTCTTTAGAAATGAAATGTAAATTGATCTTAATCTCATTTGTTTTTTTGTGAAAATCCATCTTTTGTGTTTTCAATTCTCATGGTTGATTATTTGAAAAATATTTTCTGATCAAATTAAAAATTGATTCTTTACAAAGCACGTTTTTAATATAGAAACACTTCTTTTTAGACTTATAGTATTTGTAGTTTTATTTTCCTTACTTTGCTTGAGGACAAGCAAAGATTCTAGGTTAGGGGGAGTGATAAGTGCCATATTTTAGTAAAAACAGGGTTATAATGATAGACACTTATCTTTTGATTTTAGTAAATTTCTTTGATTAAATTACCCTAAACCTAGTTGTTCTATATTTTGTAATTATATAGGGTGTTATTCACATTTTGGAAGATTCATCCACTCAAATCCAGAGATTTAATAAAGTTCAATGGTATCCGGAGCATCCAAGTAACCAAAACAAGCACAAAAGGGCAAAAAATGGCAAAAAAGACATTTCCTGAAGCAAATTCGCTCAGAACTCGCCCAGGCAAACACATTTCTTTAGCACTAAGACTTTAACTTGCCTGGGTGAGTGATTCATGTGTATTTATCTCTCTTGGGCGAATGGCTGTTTCCAGAATAATGTATTAACTTGCCCAGGAGAGTGAAAATAAGCAAAATTGGTCGCCTGGGTGAATGGACATAAGCTGGTCACCATTTCCTATATATAGGCAAACAAAGAGAAGATGGAAGCATGTTATTTTGGAGAAAACGTGAGGAACAGCCCAAGAGGCTTAGAGAGAGGTGAGAGAAGAGAGAAAAGGAGTGGAAACTCTACAGAAATGGACCGAGGATCGCTACCTTTATCATGTCTTCTATTGATCTCTTGCTCTCTACACCATGATCGGTTAGTTTCTCCTAAGGATTGGATGTAATCTTTGTACCCTTATGTATCTCTTTTAATATTTTATATATGTATGAATCTTTTCTACCCATTCTGGTGATTTCATTATGTTCTTAATGCTTGATTCTATTTGATCACTAGTTTCATGAAATTAGATTCTGAGCTTGACTGGAAAGTGCCCTTAGGATTTGAACTTGATGATTTTACTATTTACGTTACGTTGCTAGGAATAGAGCATAATGTTTAGATTACAAATAGCACGCGATTATGATTGTAATGCTGGGCTATTTACTTCATATGCGAGAGATCGATATTCGGTAAATATCCTTAGGATTCTCGAATGCGAGGGATCGATTCGGGGTAAATTAATGTGTGCATCAGAAATGATAGAAAATTATTTATACATGGTAATATTAATTGAATACCAAGGGTATGAATGATGAAACCCAATCCTACGTTCTCTTCAATTAATTAAATTTATTTTATTAGTTTCCGTACTTTTTTGTTATTTTCCGTTATTTTCACAAAACACATGAAATTCCGCTCATACTCGTTGTACATAACTATTGAACTGTTACTTTTATTTAAATTAAATTAGTAACTTAAGTCCCTGTGGAGATGATTTTTTATAAATTTTGCAACCTGCAACAATAATTGGTACGCTTGCCAAGAGTCTAACATGATGTGAAGAAACAAATGGAGTTAGTTATATACCAACATTTTACACTTGTATACCACTGATTTAGGCAGGAAAAATGATTAGCTAACTATCATTAGTGCTCTCCAGGTGTCATGACTTGCAACACATGTTTTCTATTATTAGATCATGTGCAGTACATAAGTTGTCGGTAAGATAGCACTCAAGTTGTTAGCTTGAGCTTCTTGGTCATTAGTATCAGAAGGTTGTTCGTTTTACCAATCGCTAGATCACTTCCAGAACAATGCTTTCACCAATTTTTTAATAAGGACCCTAAAATTTTTTCCTTTTAATTGGGTCCCTGAGCTTTTATTTTTTTTCTATTGGGTCCTGATGCTAATTGTGGCTATGGAAAATTAACCATAAACACCTAATTAGAGGTGCAAATAGTAGACTAGTAGTTGTGGAATGTGTTGTAAACCCTACTGAGTTAATCATGAGAAATTACTGCAAAATTTCAGCCTCTACATGGCAATTCGATCTAGGTTTGCCATCCTCCACTTCCTTTATCAAACAACAATGTGTGCGCTCACTATGACATCTAATTTCTATACACGGCAAGTCCCCATGAGGGTTCACTTGGAACATGGATAACAAAGTAGCGAGAGCATCAACCATCTGGTTTTCCTCTCAAGGAATGTGATGAAATGATATATCATTGAAACGTTCCATCAATTCTCTTATGTAGGCCTGATAAGGTATTAGTTATGGTCCCCGGTTTCCCGTTCAACTGATGGATTATCAATGTTGAATCCACATACACCTTGAGAAGCTTAACCTTAAATTTAATCGCTACTCGAATCCCCATGGCGCATGCTTCATACTCTGCCATATTATTTGTGCAATCAAAACACAGTCTGGTAGTAAAAGGCAAATATTATTTGTCTGGTGAGACCAACACTGCTCCAGTTCCATGCCCCAGTATATTAGACGCACCGTCAAACCACACAATCCATTTATCCATGTCTTCATCTTCTTTCTCTTCATCAAACAGGGCCATGTATCAGGAATTCGGGATGCATAGGATGATAATCGTCTATGAGCTGTTGAGCCAAGTAATCTTCAAAAGTACTCCCTTTAACTGTCTTTTGAGTGACATAAACAATATCAAACTCTGATAATAACACCTGCCATCGAGCTATCCTCCCAGTGAGAGCGGGCTTTTCGAAGATGTATTTAATTGGATCCATTTTGGATACCAACCAAGTAGTGTAGCTTAACATATACTTCCTCAAGCGGTGTGCTGCCCATGCCAAGGCACAACAAGTCCTCTCCAAAAATGAGTAATTCATTTCACACGCAGTGAATTTCTTACTCAAGTAGTAGATGGCACGCTCTTTTCTCCCTGATTCACCAGGCTTCCCTATCACGCACCCCATTGATTCATATAATACAATCATGTACAAAATAAGTGGCCTTTCAGGTACTGGTGGCATTAGTACAGGAGGATTCATCAAATACTGCTTAATTTTCTTGAACGCTTCCTAGCAGTCATTACTCCACTTGACGGCCTGATTTTTGCACATCAATCTAAATAGAGGCTCACAAGTGGCTGTTAATTGTGATATGAACCTACCAATGTAGTTCAATCTTCCCAAGAATCCACGAACTTACTTCTCTATATGTGGCTCAGGCATCTCTAAGATCGCTTTCACTTTATCTAGATTCACCTCTATCCCTTTTTGGGTAACTACAAAACCAAGAAGTTTTCCAGACTTCAACCCAAATGTCAACTTCCTAGGATTCAATTTCAACTTGAACTTACGCAATCGCTCGAACAACTTCCACAAATTAACTATGTGTTCATTCTCCATTCTAGACTTTGTGATCATGTCATCTACATAGACCTCAATCTCCTTGTGTATCATGTCATGGAACATTGTTACCATGGCCCGCTAATATGTCCCCCCAGCATTCTTCAACCCAAATGACATAACCTTATATCAAATGGTCCCCCATAGAGTAATAAAGGTTGTTTACTCCATATCCTCTGTTGCCATCTTTATCTGGTTGTACCCTGAGAAACCATCCATGAAAGAGAATAAAGCAAATTGGGTCGTATTGTCCACCAGAACGCCAATGTGTGGTAAAGGAAATTATCTTTTGGACTAGCTCAATTTAGATTTCGATATTCTACACACATCCACACTTTTCCATCCTTTTTTGGCACTGGCACGATGTTGGCGATCCATTCTGGATACCGAGCGATGGCTAAGAAACCTGCATCAAACTACTTCTTCACTTCCTCCTTTATCTTTAAAAACTTCTCGGGCTTCATCCTCAATTTTTGTTTCACGGGAGAGCATTCAGGTTTCAACGGTAATCTATGTTGCACGATTTCTAGATCTTAGCCAGGCATATCTTGATAGGACTAAGCAAAAATGTCCTGGTATTCTCGTAACAAGGCAATCAACTCTTCTCGGATGTTAGTTGACATACAAGTGCCAACCTTGACTTCCTTTTTCTCATTGTTAGTGCCCAAGTTAACAAGCTCTATTTCCTCTTGATGCAGCCTTATTTCCTTCTCCTTTTGCTCCAACATCCTCAACAAATCAGGAAACAATCCCTATCTTCATTTCCCTCTTCCTCGGCTTGATTGACTGGCCCCTCAAAATTGACATTAGGAATTTCGATATCACTATCTTCACAAGACTCATTATCGGATATGTTGCAAATCATTTAATCACAACGAAAATAAATATGCAAAAAGATGAAATTGACAAAGAAGTAAAAAGGAATATGTTTGTGAAATGCATTTTATTAATGATCACTGGAATTGAAAAGGAAAGTACACCTGACAATAGTTGAATCCTAAAGCCTTAGGCATAGCAATAGGATCTAAAATTGTTTAATTACATCAAATCAGAAACATAAATCTCGGGTTCCTTTATGATTTTCCAGTTCTTCAACTCAAAGTCTAGAGGGCATGGTTGCACCCAGTTTGACTGATCATACTCGATTTCTTCATTTAACATAGCAACCTGATCTTCATACATCCACCCTGCACTCATAAAACTCTCATTGATGTGGCAAATAGGGACCTTCTCCACCCGCAGTTCTCACCCTTGTAGACGAGCCAAGCATTTTTCTTTTCTTTCCAAAGCAATCCTTCTTTTGTCAGCATTTGTAGGCTTGTAGTCCAAACCGAACCTCCCACAATTTTCAACAATCTCCAACATCCTTTAGCATGACTCAAGCCACCATCATGGAGGCACCATACCCCATTTCAGGCTCATATCCATTTCGGCCCAACCCCATTCCAGGCTCATATCCATCTTTTAGCATGACTCGAGCCACCATCATGGAGGCATCATACAAACTCGGTTGTATCAGAGATGACTCCACATTGGCATTGTTCACAATTTCCAATTCCTAAAATGACGTTTCCAACGATTCCTCCGCTGCTTCAACATAAAGAGTAGAGGACGGATGACTAAGCAGTATGTTCTCCTCGCTTGATACGATAATGAGCTAACCTCCCACCACAAGTTTTAATTTTTGATGCAAAGACGATAGGACTACTCCAGTAGAATGGATCCAGGGTCGACCCAACAAAAAACTATAAGCAGGAGTAATATCCATGACTTGGAAAGTGATTTGAAATGTGCACAGACCAATTTGGATTGGGAGATCAAATTCCCCTTTCACCTCACGCCGACTGCCATCGAAAGCTCTAACCACCATAGAGCTTAGCCTTATAAATGTCGCATCAAATGACAACTTGTCTAATGTCATTTTTGGCATGACATTAAGAGAAGAACCATTGTCAACAAGCACCTTGGCTACCATATGATTTGTGTATTTGATTGACACATCCAAAGCTTTGTTATGCCCCCTCTCTTCAACTGGTATCTCTTTTCCTCAGTGAAAGTCAAATAATTACTTGCAATAATATTATTGATTATTCCCCCAAACTTCTCTATCAAGATATCATGTGCCACATGCCCCTCATTTAGGATTTTCATTAACAACTTTCTATGAGGTTCAGAATGCATAAGCAACCCTAATAGGGATATTCTAGCCGACATTCTATCTAGTTTTTCGACTACTTTGAACTCACTTTGTTGTATGATTTTCAAAAATTCGGTTGCTTCCTCAACGAATATTTCTTTCCTGCCTGAATTCTCCTTTTTCACTTCATACTTCTCACTATGAACTTTGCCATTAACCACATGACCCTTTTTCTCAACTTCTGTTACATTCTCTTTTACCTTCCCTTTATCTTTTAATTCAACTCGCGGCTTGGGAGAAGTAAAAACATGCCCACTACGCGTCATGCTATTGGTACCAGAGACGTTTGTGACTATAGGGGTTGACTCATTGTACTCATCATGCGTAACGGATATACCCTGTCCTCCCTCTGATACTTGCACATCATATCTCCACAGTATTGCTTTGTTACTCTCATACGGGAATGATGATGGGGCCTTCAAAAGAATAGGTTGGAAGCCTTGAGGCATATATGTGGTAGCATTTCTAGTGAAACGAATCACTAAAGATTTAGGCACATTCGTATTGGTGTCACATGACTGTATGAACACCTTACCTTCCTCCTTCCCCTTACGACCGATTTCAATTCGGCCCTCATTCATCAAACCCTGCAAAATCTCTTTAAACACTGGGCATACTTCCACATCATGAGATGTCCCTAGATGAAACAGGCACAGTCCTCCTCATCATCTTCGCAATTAACCATACCAACCTTGCACAATGCTTTCAAGATAAATCTCTTAGAAGTCGAGACCTCATCTACTCTTCTCTTGAATTCCCATGCCTCCTCATCCTCTATAGCACTCACAGAAGAACTCTCATAGTTTGCTAATGGGTTAGTTCGCACATTGGGGTTTTCTTTCTAAAATTTCAGCCAACCTGCATCAATTAAACTTTGCACCTTATGTTTCAAAGCTATACAATGCTCAATAAAATTCCTTGGGGCTCCACCATGATAAGCACATGTCACATTTGGGTTGTATCCTCGGGGGGAATGGAGGTTGAGGAATCCTTGCTGAGCTAATTGCCACCATTGCATTGTTAAATAGATATGGGAGTAAGTCAGCATATGATATCGGGATTAGGGTGAATTCTACGGGCTTTGTTTCTGGGAAATTCCTTCTCTGGTCGGTGCTTTGGTTGGTATTAGGGGTGGCATTTGGTGTGCAGCGGGTGGGTCTTCTAGATGGTCTAGGGGTGGTCTTTATGGTTGATTGGGTGCTTTTGGTTGGTAGGGTGGTGGATAGTGGGTAGGGCTGATATTACTGGGGAGGATATTGGTACATGGGATTATAAGGGGCTGGTGGAACGTTCGACCATATAGGAACTGTAGTCAAAGCATGAGCTTCTCCCTCCTTCTTCTTCCCTTCATTCATCCCAGTTCTCCTATTACTAGAATTTGCAGAAACGACATGATCAAATTTTTCTTTCTCAGTCCTGCTTCAATTATTTCGCCAACAAACACTAGATTCACAAAACTTGAAGGCATATAACCTACCATCTTCTCATAATAAAACACTGATATTGTGTCCATTATCATGGTTATCATCTCTCTCCATCATAGGGGGCACTACTTAAGCTGCTAGGTCTCTCCACTTTAGAGTGTAGTCTTTGAATTATTCATTATCTCTCTTGCACATGTTTTGTAGTTGCATTCTATCTGAAGCCATGTTATAATTGTATTGATGTTACCTAATGAAGGCATCCATTAGATCCTTCCAGAAGCAAACCTGATAGGGTTCCATGTCAGTATACAAGATAATAGTTGCCCCAGTCAAGCTTTCCTGGAAGAAATGCATCAACAAATTTTCATCTTTCGCATATGCCCCCACCTTCCTACAATACATCTTTAGGTGGTTCTTCGGGCAAGTAGTCCCCTTGTATTTATCAAAGTTTGGCACCTTGAATGTCAGAGGAATAACCACATCAGGTACCAAGTACAATTCTGACATGTCAACTATAATAACCTAGGTTTATAATTAAGAGAAAAAGAAGGAAAGTTTAAAATTTGCTGAATTCCGTCAGAAAAGCGTTAGCGACGGATTTTGCGACGGAATTAGCGACGGATTTTGCCTGTGAATAGTGCCACACCAGTAGCGTGGGGATCCACGCTAGTAGCGTGGGAGACGCGCCTGATTGGCGCGATTAGCGTGGATTATGGCGCGGTTAGCGCCAGAATGGCCCTGGAAGCCATTTCTTGCGCATTCTTGGCGCTAATAGCGTGGGGATGGCGCTATTAGCGTGGGAACGCGGGCTGGGGGCCTATAAAAGGCCCAGAAGCTCGAAAAATTGGATATTTTCTTCCTCCTTCGTCCCAAACCTCCATTGATGAGTTTGAGAGCTTCGTATCTCCTCCATCTTTCATCTAAACACCTCCGACCCAACTGAGAAAGTGATTAGAACCCCGAGAGGAGAGAAAACCCCCGATTGATTCTTGAGAATAGCTGAAAAACAGTGAGATTTGATTTCTCTGAGAGAACCTTTGAGAGCTCGGAGTTTAGAGGCAAAGGAGGCCTTGATTGAGCAAGCTACCTTAGGGAAAGCGATTCCCTGGTGTTTCTGAACATCACAGAGGTAAGAAATTCGAGCTCTAACGGTTGGTTCTGTGGATTGGATTTTGTGATTTTGGGGTTATCTTAAGGGGTGTTTTTGGAGGTGTTAGAGCCGTAATTAGGCTCGGACTCTGTAGAGTTTTATGCTCAGAGGACTGTTCTAAGGAAGTTAGAGCCTTGAATCATCATTACTGATGAAGTTTGATTTTGGCTCTGAGTATGTATGAGCAGAGATAAAAGACTAGTATTATGACTAGTATGAACCTTAGAGCAGTTGACAAAGTTGCTCAGGAGACTATATAGATGAGATTGACCGGTTGAAACTGGTGATGATGAGAAGTTGGGTTTAGGCTATTGTAAGCAGAGATATGCCTTATGTTAGCCTGATTAGAGTCTTAATAGAGGCTCTGAAGCCTTGTGTAGGCTAAGTAGGACCCTTGTGAAGGGTCTGGGATCACTTGTACAGTGATTAGTATATGTTTAGAGAAAGGATGATAGTTTCCTTTCGTTTGAACGGTTTAGGATCGTATTTAATGTGTTATATGCTTGTTTTGTGTAGGACGTGAGCGTGAGAGCTCCGGTGGTGTAGACCACGAGACCGGGAGAGCCGGTGACTTGGCTAGAGCAGGTAAGCTCTTGGTTCTTGCTTGTAATTCCTTTGCTGTGTTCCACCATACTCCTAAGGGGTTGATGGTTCTGTTGTGCTGTTATGCCTATGTTGTTGATTGGTTATTGGTCTGGTTGGCTGAGGAGTGATGATTGTGCCCTATGAGAGGGTAATGACTGTGATTTGATCTGTGATGCTTGTCATTTGATCTGGACCCAGAGATGGGTGATTATGATGCATAGCTATGATTTGTTTGGCTTGAGATAAGCATGATTGATTGTGGAATCCTATGATAATAGGATAGATGACATGTGATGGATATAGGCCTGACATGAGATGTTTCCTGTGATATAGAGGTAGCCTCCTTAGTGAGATGTTCCTATATTCACAGATGTAGCCTCCTCAGGCGAATTGTATTGAGACAAGATATGAGATGTAGCTCATGAGAGAGGTCGGCCCGGTATATAGGAGTCCTCCAGACGTGGTTGTACCTATATATTTTCGGAGGTGCCTCTGATAGATAGTGATGTCCTGCCATGAGATGTCCTAGTATATATTGGATCCTCTGTGAGTGGGGATCGGCATATATATCTAGATGAAAGCCTCCGCAGGATGATGATGATAGGTGATAGATGGTGATGACCATCGGAATCACATGGATATTGACAGATGGTTGTACATTGACTGCTTATGTGTTGATTGAATGAATTGTTGATGATAACCATGATAATTATGATGTTTCTGTCTGTGTATCTGTTGTCAGTGAACCAGGGGAAGGAAATACCTTCAAGGGCCCTGAGTTTACTGAGATTTTATATCTCACCCCTTGTGTGGGGCTATGTTTTGCAGGTGATTCTTCCAGAGTAGCAGAGAGATCCCAAGGCAAGAAGCCTATGCAGGATTAGCTGCTGATGGATACCTTAGGCTAGAGGACTTGAGCATGTGCTCAGATGTTTTGTATTTGGTTTTGGTTATGGATTTTGATGTACCCTGACGGGATATTTGTATAGTTTTGTACTGTACAGAGGAACTTTGTTGTATATTCACCATATTATAGTGTACAGTGTTATGATAGTGACCCTTGATGATGTCACTTTTTAGTTATGTTTCCAAACTGCTTAAACTCAGATTGATTATTTGCTTGAATATGAATTTGTGGTTAGTAATGACCCTTCTCGCTGAGGGGGCGTTACATCAACAAAACTATAATTTCCTCCTCCTTCAATGGCCTTCGGCCTCTCCTCTATATGATCAAATTCTTCCTTCTCAACTATAGTAGGAGGTCCTCCTTCCATCACAAAATGTAAGGCTTGTGATGGTGGTCGATATTGAGGAGCCTGCGGAGCATTTGGCACGAGGACAACAAAAAATGCATGCCCTTCACTAGTATATCCTGGATAAACCCAAAAACTGAATAGAGTGTGGTCTTAGGGAGCTGCATGTGTTTCCTCCATGACTTAAGGAACATGGAAATGAGTATGATTGGGTTAAGGTTGTTGATTCTCAATGAAGACAGGTGCAGAACTACAAATATTCTCACCAGGAACATATACACCAATAGGAACTATATAACTGGGAGGAAACCATATGGTGGAAAAGAAGACTTGCTCTGGACCAAGACATAATGAGGCCCATATGCATTTGTCGCCACCTCGCCTCCTTGACCTACTACACCTGAGATTGGATGGCTCTCTTGACTGGAACTGGGCAGGCAAATTAGGTCATTCTCAATAGCAGTATTGGCAGCGGCAACGATAGTAGTGCTGACCTCCATCATCTTCCTCATGCTCATCATTGCTTCCATCATCATTGTCATCTGTTCTTTCATGGCCTCCATATCAACCTTCATTTGCTCATGTACTTATTCTATGTCACTCATTATCTTAGTCTTGGCACGCATCTGGTATGGGTGTTGTAAAGCGCGGTCTTTCTTTTTTAACACAATGATTATTTTTCTAGTTTCAAGGAAAGAATGTAATGAGCAATGCATAACAATGTGACAAAACAAATAAGCATGAATGCATGTAAATGTTGAGTTGCTGAAGTATTGTGAATTTTACATAGAATGCTCAATAGAACATAGGGTTGAATCAACTCTAATTTTTATTAAAACAACATTGTTCATTATATCATGTCAAGCTCAAAGTTCAAATAGAAATAAAACACGAGCACATCAGCAATTCCTGATTATATAAGTCATTAGCTCAATCAAGTGTTGGCAGTAGTCAAAAAGAATATGAACTTCATCGGGAGTGGAGTATATGTCAGCCATTGCCTTGGATTTAGCTAGCAGCTTTGGGAGCTATTGACTTTCATTTAGTGTGAGAGCGAACCTGTCCATCTATTTCATGCCTTCATTGTGCAATAACTCGATCACCTCTTCCTTTGCCTCCTTTTTAGCCTGTAAGGCTGACACCTTCGTCTGTTCACACTTTCCTTCGACTCTCGACAATTTCTCAACTCATTCTTTAACATTATGTTCTCAATTATTGCTTCGTCTCTCTCGACCCTTCTTCACTTGAGCTCGTTGCTATTGCCTATAAAAGCATCTTGGAACCTTTTTCTGCTCAACTCTTCCCTTTGGGCTTTTCTCATTTCATGCTCCAACGCTTCAGCTGTGTACAAGTTGATGTCCTTTAGCTTATAACATTCTTTCCTGACCCTAGTGACTTCCCCCTTCAACTTCTCCTTCACCAATTTTTTTCCTTTCCAACTTAGCTTTCAAGACTCACACCTCTTCGCTCTCCTTGGGCACCTCCATCTCTATCTCATTTGGACCCTTCGGCCTTTTGAGCCAAGCAATCCTTTGCACTCTAACTTTCAGCCATTTGTGATAACCACCTATGACACCATTACTTATTCCTCTAAGCACCTTATCTTTCCTTTCCACTTGATTCCATGCCCTACGAATCTTCTAAAGTACCCTCATATTAGCTTTACTGCTTTAATCGATTACCATGTTATGTAATCGATTATCTTAGTTCTTTAGTCCATATGCATTATTGGTTTAATCGATTACCACAATCAGTAATCGATTACACAAGCATATTTCATATTTTGAGCTTTACTGGTTCAATCAATTACCAGTCTTATGTAATCGATTATCACAACTTATTTCACATACATGATGCTGCTTTAATCGATTACATCACGTATTAATCGATTAACCAGGAAGCTCAAGAACATATTAATCGATTATATGGTATTTTAATCGATTACATATGGTAAAATAATCGATTGCAATATCATTTTAATCAATTATATTCAATTAAATCAGTTTCTTTTTAAAGCTTTGTGGGTCTGTGATAAGTGTTTGTCGTGTCGCTTCAAAATAATTAAACTACGCTAATTCTGTAACATAGGATTAACCTATGTCGACTCAAAGACACTATCAATATGGTTCTATCTTCAATTCACTATTAACAATAAAGGGGATTTTTGTCGAACAGTTTGCAGGCGCGAAGTAAAAATTGCAAAAACACAAACTACGATTAAAGATCAATGCAGAAACTAACAAAATTGATAACAAGTAATGTAAAATAGATTAAAGAGCATCAATCCAATTCACAAACCAAGCTATTCAAATCATCATCATTCTCAAAAATTTATCCTATTGTGAAAGTTCATTCAATTTCATTAGAAGCAGTTCAATCGAATTAACCCCTAAATTAATTGAAACCATAACCCTAATTGAAATATCATCCAATTAATCTATGATTTATATTCAAAATTAGGAAATGAATCCATAACCTAATCCACTTTCAATCCTAAACACATTCATAATCATGAAAACATAATAGCAATTGAAGAAGAAAGTGAACATTCACACAAAATTCGATATACCAAACCAGAACTCAAATTCTTCTCTTGCTTGGGTTGGATCCTTGGATTGATTGATTATTTAGCCTTCCATGATCATCATCAATGAAAGCCCCATGAAATAAGTGCACGAAAATGGAAGAAGGGAAAATGAAAATGAAGAACAATGAAGAACAAGGAAGAACAGTTGATAGAAAATAAGAGAAAGGGTTTTGATTCTAAAAACTTAAAAAGAGAAATGTAAAACTATTTTTTTGCAAAATGAAATGTAAAGTATTAATTCATCCTAATGTCACTAATATATAGTGACTAAGTCTGAAGAAAAGAATGGGCCATGAACAACCCATCAATTCTAATTATTTATGCTATTTACACCAATAAAAGTCCAACTCGCAGCCCAAAATATAAGTGCAGTGGTTCTGACTTCAAAGCCTAAAATGACCCTCCAAATGGAAGAATTGGCCTCGGATTATTTCTGGCAAACTTGTAGATCTTTTCATTATCTTTCCAAGGATTACAAGAATGCTCAATTCGGAGTTCTGTAGAGCTCTACATGTCTTGTACAAGGCAGATATGTCAAGTGAGCATAAAATCCGAAAATACGCAACAATTAGCAATTAAGCCCACTAACTTGCCTAAGACAAAAACTGAATTAGAATGAGAAAATAAAAGTCCAAGAGAAGTCAAATAAGCTAAGAATGATAGAAAAATATTTAACTAAAGGCACTCCATCAGCCTGCTCTTTATAAATAGACATTAAACGAATTACTCTGAGTAACGTGTGACTTACCCAAAGATTCCAAAGCTTTCTAAGAGTCCTAGATACTGAGTTTTACTAAGTGAGAAATACATCTTGTGAGATCAAGATTTCTGATTTTTGAGATGATGTGTTAATGAAAAAGAGTTTTTCAAGAGTTTTGATCTGAGCATTGACTTTCATACAACCTGGATTGATTGGTAACCTCATTCATTCATTCATACATTGAAGGATCACAAGTTGTGTCTCTCTTGAATCTTTCTTTAGAATTTTTCGTGTATTAAAATTCTGTTGTGATATATCAAAGTGATTCTTTCAAGCTTTCTAGAGTAGGGTTCTCTAGGGATAAAGATCTGAGTAGGGTTCTCAGGATCTTTGTGATTTGTTTTCTAATAGTGTTTTAGAATTCAGATTCTTTATCTAGGATTGATAAAGATAATCACTTGTAAATTTCTTGTAAAGGATATTTTGATATAGTGAAAACTCTAACCTAGTGTTGGTTGGAAGACACTGGATGTAGCCTCCATGTTAGTGAGGTGAACCAGTATAAATTGCTGAGTCTTTTATTCTAATTTCATTCCGCAAATTGTTTTTAAAGAAAATTTTTAAATATTTGTTTTAAACCAATTCACCCTTTCCCCCCCCCCCCCCCCCCTTGGTTTATTTGAAGTGTGTTCATTGTGTTTTCAATGACCTTGTAAAGGACAAACATATCTACTTCCATGATTAAGGAAATGGGACACCAACCATACATCAAGAGAAGATGCACAACACACAATCCTCGCACTACTATTCTCACATCTCGTGTCGAACGCATCATATACATCTGCCAACACGGCAACTGAAAACAATATGAATACACGCAATATCCAAGAGGGGGTGAATTGGTTTAGACCTGGTTTTTTTAAAATCTTTAGAAAATCATAGTTAAAGGATCTTTATCACAATTAAACCAAGAATGCTTCAATTTCAATCAAACCACTCAGCCCAAGAAACAATTACAAAACTTAACTTGTTGAATAATATGGAATTCACCAAGAACCACAGATCAACATAACAAGAAAAGATTAAAGAATAAATTTCAACACTAGAACTTATACTGGTTCACCTCTCAACAAGAGAAGCTACATCCAGTTCTTCTAATCAAAACTAGATTAGAGTTCCACTATTCACAAATTTCAGTTCTTACAAGCTTTACAACAATCACCCTTTATCAAACCTAGATAAAGAACAGAAATCTAAAACCCTATTAGACTCCTAGTGATCAAGACATAGAGAACTCTTCTCTACTCTTTCCCTTTAAAGAAACTCACTCTAGAAAAAGCTTCAAGAACCATTTGTAATAGTTACAAACAACCAAAAATCCAAAAATGAATTTACAAGCAAAGTTAATGGAGAGAGACAACCTGATGATCCAATGAATATGAATGAATATGGTTTACCAATCAGAGTTGAAATGAAAAACAATTTCAGGACTTCTTCTCCAAAAGCTACTTTGCAATCTTGCCCAAGAAATCTTTCAATACACCATAAAGATTTGAATATGTTGGACAAGAACTTTAGAACTCAGAATATCCTTCTCACTTTCAAAAGGCTTATGAAAACTTTGAAATTTTCGAATTATGTCTTGTGTTTATTTCATAAAACCCTTGAGCTATTTATAAAAAATAGTTGTAACTGAATGTAATCGATTAAAACATCAAGGTAATAGATTAAAATGTTCAATGTAATTGATTGAAAACAAATTTAATTGATTAAAATGTTCTTCAAATTTTTGGAAAGGATATATGAACAAAGTAATTGATTATTTCGACCTGTAATCGATTACTATAGGGATTTTCTATTTCATAAATGTACTAAGTAATCGATTATGGATAAGTGGTAATTGATTATCACAGTCAAGTCATGTTCTGTATTTATACTGAGTAATCGATTACAGATAAGTGGTAATCAATTATCACAGTCATGTCCTGGGTTGTGTTTGAACTAAGTAATCGATTACATATAAGTGGTAATCGATTATCACAGTGAAAAATCATTTTTCCAAAACCTTGAAATCATAAAACCTTGACTTTGATGCAATCATGAAATCTTAAACCTTTTTTACAAACCATGTGCTTTTGTAAAATCATGAATGCAATCAATGAAAGTTTATGCAATGCAATATGCAAAGGATCATAGGATGATTCTCTCCTACATTAAGCAATTACAAATGTCTTCAACTGAATGTCATGTACAAAGCTAAAACACCCATCCATCTTCAGCATATATCTTGATCCATCTTCATGCTCCCCATGTATCTAACAGCAACGATCAGATTTTCCTTGCTATAGTGATAAGCAAGAAAGGCGTCAATCGCAACTAGATTCACAAGTCCATCTACATTCAGAAACAATACTACCCCAAACACTAGTAGTGCTAATACATTCATGAACGGTGTCCATTCTCTTTGGTTTGCTAGAGCTTCCGCATTCTCCTCCAAACATTTCCTCGATATACCAACTACTCCATTCTTACTCTACTTCACTTGATCTAACTCTCGCTCTGAGATCTTGACTAATGTATTGGGCGAGAGTTATACTGAAAGTTCCAAAAAGTGAAACATCTGAGTGGTTGGTCATAGTATTGGGCGAGAGCTGCAATAGCCTTGACTGACACTTCTATCATTGCCAAATCCCATATCTTTCCATATATTTTGCTAAAAGACTGACGTTGAACCCGATCCATCCACTACCCCAACTTTCGCAAGCTAACTGCTTCCAAACTTTTGACCTTGACTTGATAAAACTTTTTCTTAAAAGACTGTGCTTGGTTCAACCCCTTGTTCCTAAGAATTAAAATTTTGATCGTCAATATTTTGGCAACCTATCCTAGAGGAGATATGATAAATGAATAGTACATATTTATGTTATTCATGGCAAATGTATTTATGAGATCGACGTAAGACACTCGAAAAACTACTCTTTCTTGCTATCAAATGCATTGGGTACCATTTTCGCGTGATTTTCGATCATTGTCAGAAAAAATGAGTGTATAATCCCGACATGGTTTATTTATGGATATGACCATGATACCCAACACATGTAACCAAGAACACGGTGTAAGCTTTCCCGCTTCATTGTGACTTTTGGAAACACAAAGGCATGAGAAAATATATGTTAGAATCATGCATGGGTGAACATGCATGCTAATGATGATCGCAGAATGTATGTGATTGATGGGACAAGCAACATGTTATACGAATATGTATGAAAATGCAACAACTTATGCAAATGTTGTGCATGAATGTGATATATGATCAATGCAAAAATGATGTCCATCGCGATGCTATAAAGAGACACATGATGTGATCAAGGAAACAAGGTGGGGTGAGTATGCTCAGTGTTCTTAATTTAGGAACCTAGCAGAAAGGGTCTAAAACTCCACTATTCAGTGACAACTTCCAAGGGTAGTTTCATGTAATCTCACCGGCCTCTAGAGTTATCATCCTCTTATGTAATGACAATGCGGCGATAGGGACTACCAGTGACAATGCATCACAAAAAGAGGAAAACTCTAGATGAGGATTCATTGTCAACAAGCGAGTCAGAGACCCAACATGACCACAGATTGACCTCCACTCCCTATGGCTCACACAAACCCGGGTATAGGGCCCAATATCTCAAAGTGTGTGCAAAAAGTGTAAGTATCGTGTGTGCACGAAGCAACCTAAGAATTACCCAACCCCACCTGCAAAACAATTAGAAAATTCCCAAACTGATACAACAAATACAACATATGTCGTTTACCCTAGGATTTAATGACAATTTATTTCTAACTACAAAGGAGTAACAACGTAGCAAAGGATATATACAAGCATGAGTGAGACAAAGAATAAAAACGAGATCAAAGAAAAACCACAAAAAGAACGGTAGCAAAGTGAAACGATAACAAATGAGAGCACAACAAAAAGAAAAAAAAAGGAAAAAAGAAAGAAAAAGTCACAATAAAATTGCACATTCGATCAAATGGCTTAACTCTCTAACACTCCCTAGTAGAGTCGTCATCTATCGCAACGTAACTGGCCATGACGGGACGACAATAAAAAAGAAGATAAAAAAGTCTTCCTAAAAAGGAAAACTTAAAAGGAGTCGCCACCAATGTTTATTTAAGGAAAACGTCGAAAAAACTAAAAAGATAATAAATGATCTACGATTTTAGATAATAGGATTCGAGAATCATTTACACATGAGGAAGGTGTTAGCATCCCATGCGTCCGTCATGAAGACGACAACCTTTAATCGAGTGTGCTAAAAATAAAGTGACTTTTAAATTATTTATCTTCTCTTAAGAACATGAATTGTGCTTTTACTTTTTCTTTTTTTTAGAAAAAGAAAGTAAATTTTATCTTTAGGAAAAAAATGATTTTATATTTTTTTTATTTTTTTTTAGAAAAAAGAAAGCAAATTTTTTATTTTTAGAAAAAGAATGATTTTATATTTTTTTTAGTTTCTTTAGAAAAAGAAAGCAAATTTTTATTTTTTAGAAAAAAGAATGATTTTATATTTTTTCTTTAGTTTTTTAGAAAAAAGAAAGAAAATTTTTATTTTTTAGAAAAAAAGAATGATTTTATATTTTTTTTAGTTCTTTAGAAAAATAAAGCAAATTTTTATTTTTTAGCAAAATATTTTTTTAGTTTTTGAGGTCGACAAGGGGTTTGCTCTGGCTCCTACATATCCCCAAGTGAATGAGAAAATCAGACTTACATAATTCTTTGATAGAAAATAGCTTGTGTGTTGGGTTGATTTTATTTCTTTTTTTATTTTTATTTTTATTTTTGAAATATTTGTTTTAATTACGCAAAAAAAGAGTCGTTAAGGCGTTGGACCTTAAAATGACGTTTAATTTTAAGAAATAGCGGAGATAATCACTCAAGACATTGGACCTTAAAGCGATCTCGAGTCATGTATAGTTTTTATTGAGGAAAATAGTAGTTTTTTAATTTTTGCCTCACACATAATAAAAATGGGCTAGGCCTAAAGGTGGTAGAAGGTGCATGTGTAGAAATAAGAGGCGTAAATAGTAGTTTATGCTTTTTATTTTGTTTCATATTTAACAAAAATGGGCTAAGCCCAAAATAGTAGAAGGTGCATGTATAAAAACAAAGGCACAAATAACAGTTTGTTTTATTTTAGAAAAATAACATCAAGGAGAAAGGAAAGAAAGGAGAAAAGAGGAAAGAAAAAAGGAATTAGAAGATACTTGAAAACCCTCCTCTTTCACTAATTGCAGTACTAAATGACTAAACTTTGTTAACTCATTCTGTTTTCTTGAGATTTGTATCTTCTTTTTCTCATATGTGTATTTTTTTATGTTCAAACATCTCTATTTTATAATGTTCTTTCTACCCATGTCCTCTTTATTCTTTCCATTTTTATTATTATTGTTCTCACTTTCTTTTCTTTCCTTTTTTTTATTTTTTATTATCTTCCTTTTCTTTTTTTCTTTTCATTATTTTTCTTTCTTTTTTTTTTCTTCTTTCTTTCGCTCCTTTTTTTTTTCTTTTCATTATCTTTCCTTCTTTTTTTCTTATTTCTTTTTTTCATTATCTTTCTTTCCTTTTTTCTTTCTTCTTCCGCTTAAAATTTTTTCGTTCCCAATTTATATTTTTCTTTTCCCTTTATTCTATTCTCAGTTTCATCATTTTATTTTCCTTCTTTTTTTTCCTTTTTATTTTTAATTTTTTTATTACATTCTCTTTCTTTTTTTAAATATTTTCCTTTCCCCTTTTTATTACGTTTCCTTTTCATCATTTCCCTTTCCCTTTTTCTGTTTTTTTTTTCTTTTTTAATATATATATATATATATATATATATATATATATATATATATTTGTTTTCCGTTTTCTTTTTATCCGGACAAAATTAGGATATAATGCATTTGATGAAAGAATTTCATTTTTTTTACTTTTAGATCAATCATCAAATTCTATATTAGAATAAATTTATTACATAATCTAGAAATATTTATGCTTGTCATAAAAAATGGTATAATTTTTTATAGCATGCCGGCCAAAAAATAAGTTAAACAATTAAACTGAGTCAAGTTATAATATGTTGTAATTTTACGAGTGAAAAGCAAATCAAAATTTAAAAATTTTGTGATGAAAAAATGAATGAAGTTAAACTAAAAATATTATATATAAAAAGTTTTAAAAAAGTATAAATATATTTACATTTTCTAAAATTTAATTTAATATTTTCTTATGTTTTGTATAATGTCTCTGAAATATATGTTTGAAGAATTTAGAGAAATTGTGGTACAAAAATCTTATTTTGTCACGAAAAAAATACTAGAGGTTCATTATTATTTTTAACTTGATATTTAAAGGACTAAAAAATAGTGTCAGTTTTTGTAGCATGTCAAAAAATATGATAAACAAATAGTGTGAAGCAAGTTATATGTTGTAATTAAACTTGTGAAATGTGTGAAAAACATAAATTGAAAAAAAAATCAAATTCAAAAATTATGTTTTAAAAAATTAAATAATAGAAAATTCTAAAAATATTATTTATAATAATGGTTATCACTCAAACTAAGTATTCAATCTGAAATACACTTAAAATAATTTTTAAATTATTTTTAACACTTATTTAATAATTTACATATAGATAACTTTGATATTTAAAATAGAGGAAAACAAAACCGAGACGTAGCCGGATAAGTGTTCAACGTCATTCCCTTCCCCAAATCTTCCACCACTAATCCTTGAGTAGAGCAAAATAGATATCACATCATATTACATGTTTGAGTTTTTATGTTGTGTTTAGTTTATAAAAGAGAAATAGAGAAGATGGATAATTTTAAAAAGGAGAAATATAGTAGCAATAAAATTATATGTTCTGTTATTTGGTTTAAGAGAAATGGAGTGGGGATAATTGAATGAAGTAATTAAAGCATTAAATTACCATCAAGATTTAATATAATTGGTAAATATGGTTGTTTGCGGGTTGGTTTAGATCGAATTTGGTTAAATTTATAACTCAACCCAATCAGATTTGACGGGTTAGATTTTAAAAATAAAATAAATTGAAACCCAACTCAATTCAACCTATTCATGAACGGTTCGGTTCGATTCAGACTAACGGGTTACCCATTTAAATTTTTTTTCTTATAACTACTATTTTATATCATGATTCTTTCAAATATCAATACAATTAACACAAATTATCAAATGTATGAAAGTAGTAAAATTGATTCATTTAATACCATCAACATAATATTCTAAAATAGACTTATAATATAAATTAAAACAAAAGATTATTGAATAAAATTTACTATAATAGTTTAAATCACAACTATTTCGTACAAACTAAGCTTTGCTATAGTCAAATTTGTTACAACCAAATTTGCTGAAACAAACAAATGAACAAAATATGATTCATTAATATTATAAACATGGTAAACAAAATATGAAAAAAAATGTGAAACAAATAACAATATACCATAAAGTAATACATTAAAAAGTTTCAGTACTTGCAGTTAACACTTGGAGACCAAATATTAGCCGTATTTAAAGTCAAACCAAACACAATTTGAAAGTTGTTGAAAGTTGTTATAAGACATGTATGTTAATTGATTATCTCATCGTACATTATGGTTATTGAAAGTTGTTATAAGAGTTGATATAACACAATTTTTTGTGTCGAGCACTGATATATATATATATATATATATATATATATATATATATATATATATACGTATATCGGGAGCAACTACAGTATATTCAAAATACTTAAGTACCCTTTCATGTTCACACATATATTACATATTGTTATTCTCAACACAAGTGAAACCAAACGTGTTAGTCTTAACTTACATAATGTAAAAAAATGTTTTGTTGAAAAAGAAAAAGAAAACACAGAGGAACTGGATGCTTGATCGATCTGAGATGCGAGAGAACAGAGAAGGAGCTGGTGCAGAAGCGCAGCGAATGAGACGAGATGAGAGAGAACAGAGAAGCACATAAGAAAATGAAACCTAAACAGGTAAATCCACATTTATAGTACCACACGGTTCACACCTTCACAACAAAAATGCGATGCTTATGGGCTGACTTTCATTTAGCCCACACATTTATAGTACCACATCTTTTTTATTGTCAAATTATTTTTTTAGTTTTTAAATTTTAATATATATATATATATAATAAAATTTATATTTTTATTACTCTTTACTCATCTCTTTGAAATAAAATAAAGGTAAGTATCTTTGTAAGTATATTTTGATCCAAAAACTTTTCCCACCTTAAGCACCATCTACTACTACTAAATTTTCTCAAAAAAATTAAAATTATCACCATTTTTAACAACATTCAAGGAGAAGAAGGGAAACATACCAAAAGGATTTTGCTACAATTTTCGATTTAAACTTTAAGAGCGATATGCTAACATTATTTTCAATAAAAAAAAATTTAAGTAAGTTTCTTAAGTTATTTTTTTGGAATTCCCACCATATCATGTCATTTTAAGAAATCAATAAACAATTTTGTTTCAATGGTAAAAAATTCTAAGAAACTTCCAGAAACTCATATTTTTTCTTTTTTATTTTCACTTAATTATGATTTAATTATAGTGTTATTATGTTTCAAATAAATATTATTTTTTATTGCTAATAAACAGGTTCTTACAAAAAAAATCTTATTTTTAAGAAACTCTCATTATTATATAGATTTATACTCCAATAAAAAATATAAAAAACAGTTTCTTCATCTAAAAAATCATTAAAAAATCTCTATGTAAAATACTCTAAATCACTTTTCATAAAAAGTGTGATGTATCACTAACAGGAGAGTTTATTGAAATTTCAGTTCGAGGAACATGACTCCTTGTTTTTCATGAAAATGCAAAAGGCACGTCAACTTATCATACTTATCATAATTCTTCACCTATTCATATAAATATAACAGATTAAGGGGATGGAATTTTAAGTAAAAACCGCAGCTTTTTTTTATATAAGCAAAAGAACGGATATATTATTATAAGACGGTAGAAGGAGTGCACACTTTTTATCGTTGTAGTAATCCAAACATCTGAGTTTTTACCAACTCAACCAAATTGTCTACCTTCAATTCAGTAATATTGAAAATATGGTCATTAATTTCTAGCTGTCCATAAACTCCAGATAACTGCCATCCATAGTGACCACCACGCCAACTTCTTCAATCTTCTTCGCTTTTTTTTTTTTTTTTTTCCAAGAACGCTTCCACCCTGTTGCCAAGAGTATAACGACCTATACATACCCAATAAGACAATTGAAAACTAATATTCTAACAAAAAATAATATTTGTGGATACGAAAAATATGACAATTGAAAACTAATTTTAATCTATAAAAATTTCGAAAAACCATTCTGGAATTCATTTTCTGGGAACAGATATAAAGCAACGGAAGATTGCAAACAATTTTAAATAAAGGAACAGAAGATTTGCGCCAAAAATATTTCTCAACCGATAGATAGGGGAGAATTAATTTTGTCTTATCGTAAATGACACACATTTTAATATGAAATTGGTGAAAAAACTAAAGACCACTATTACGAATTTCAAATTATATTGATCACTCAAGAGTACAAAATTGAACAACAATGGTTCTCTATCAAAAACAGCTAAATTTATAAAATATAAAAAAACTGAGTACTTAAAAAGGGAATTTATAAAAAATAAAAAACTGAGTACTTAAAAAGGGAACTTTAGATTTTTTTTTCCCCCATTTATACTGTGTATGGGTTTATTTTTAATGTACACCAGTTTTGGTTTTTATTCTCAACTTGCATCAGTTTTATGTATACAGTGATCCGATTTTTCTCCTTTCATTTTTTTTTTAAGTTAGTATTATAAAATAAAATAAAAATTTGTATACTAATACAGGAAGTCGGGATTTTACTAACCAACTTTTCGTACGTTTTTTTAATATATATTTAAAAAAACCTTTAATAAATATTAATGTTAAAATAAATAAAAAAGACAAAGTGATTAAAAAAATAAATTGATTAAAAATAAAGTGGATATATAATTATCACATCTCAATTATATTATATTATGAAATTAAAACATTAAAACAACAAAAAATACTAGCTCATTTGTTCTGGTAACTTGATTAAGAATTATACTGGTAACTTGATTAAACACTTTATTTATACCAGAATATATGACATCATAAATATAATACATAAAAAATAATATTTGTCTAAGAAAAAATTATGAAGGTATGTTAGGACAATTTGTTCTATTATGTCCTTGTTGTCGACATATTCCACATTTATTATGGTATTTGTAACATCCTGTATGCATCCGGTTGTTAACATTGCATTATGGTCATTAAGCGCAGTAACTAATATAACAAAGTTAATTAAGGAAGCAACTAATAAAATGACGTCATCATACATCCACAATAAGATGAAAGCTTTGCATTATGTATGGTAATAATCTATGAGTTTACAAACTTATAAGCCCCCGGGTATGATACCCTTCAAGGTCGGGTTACAAGCATGCGTAAATACATAACCAAAATACAGAGCCACATGCTCCAAAATAGATTAAGGTTCACTAAGAACCCGTCCCAGCTCGGTCTCTCGTCCGGAATCCCTCGGACTGCCTCGCTACCTGGGCCTCTTGCCCCGGGATCCGCCATCCTCCCTGTGCTCGTCACCTGCAATAACAATATAATCCCCAACCGGAGTGAGACAATAATCTCAGTAAACTTCAGGCTCTGGAGGGCTTCTCCTCACCCGGGTTCACTTCCACGATACAAAGCATCAAAACGGCA
The DNA here is from genome assembly GCA_013407115.1 of Glycine latifolia. Taxonomy (NCBI): domain Eukaryota; kingdom Viridiplantae; phylum Streptophyta; class Magnoliopsida; order Fabales; family Fabaceae; genus Glycine; species Glycine latifolia. The sequence continues at coordinate 20,182,687 of CM023944.1, read as the reverse complement.
TTACACAAGCTAGTCATCCCGACTTACAAAAGAACACATCACATGTATACAATCACACGGATATAACAAGATAGATCATCCAACTTAATAGGCACATTCCCTTGTATATCCTTGCCTGAGGAAGATCATCCAACTTAATGGGCACATTCCCTATGGGTTCCGTGCGGACGTCTATGGCTCAAAGTCCATATTTGTCCATTCTACTAGCCAGAGAATCTCACATATCACAACAAAGCATCACAGTGCAAATCATATACATGTTCTCAATCATAAAGCAGTAACACCCAATTTCAATACATGCATCATGACATATAATAACCATCACTCCCTCAGAGTATGGTGGAACGCGGTCCAGAGAAGGACTCTCAAGAACAGGGAGCTTACCTGTCCAACGTTCCTCACTGGTTCGTCCACCCTCGTGATTTCGAACACCACGATCTTCAGCGTTGTGCCCTACATACATGCATGCAAGAAATCAATAATGGTTTTCACCTGTTGCATGTAGAGGAACTCGATACATCTCCAGGTTACCAGCATAAGTCACCTACAGGCGGCATGCAAAACCCCAAAAGGTTCACCATTACTAATCCAAAATCGACAACAGTTACATTCTAAGGTTGGACCGGCGCCTCTTACCTTTAAGGTTGTTAACGAGTCTAGAGAGTAGTTTCTCAAGCTCGAACGCCCTAAGAATCACCTTCTCTTCTCTAGGCTCGAAGCTTCCCTTCGTTCGCTAATGGCAGAAACGGAGAAGGAAGAGAGAAGGAATGCCTTTTTGGTGAAGGGACAGAGGAAGAAAATGAGTCGTGCATGAAATAACCCACACACACGCTATATAAACACTCTGTGGGTTAACGCACGTCGCATACGTCACTAAGTCAACACGTGTCACTCCAGTGACCTGATAGTCAGCGCGGATCATGTGCGTAGGGTAAGCTTGTGAAAGTACCAACTACCGGGTTGGAGAGGCAGCGCATACGACTTCCCATTGGTAAGTGTAACCCAAACAACCTTGTCCGGGGTCCCACCCTGGCCATCACTACCCGATCTCGTCCAACCCAAACCGCGATTACTTACCCAGTAACTCGTAGGGAAAGGATACACGAGCTCATCCGAGGTCGCTACTCGGTAGCTCGAAGGAAAAGAAGACATGAGCCATCTGGGATCGCTACCCGGTCACTCTTTCCTTGTAAATACTAACACGCTCAGTACGAACCCAACTTGAAAAGGTTCTATTTACACTCTCCCTTATCCGAGTTCCAATTTTGCACCCCCCCTCGTATGACACCCAGGTCACACAAATCCGGATTAGTCACAAGGTCATTATCATAATTATACTTATTACTACTTAATTACAACATTATAATGTTAAAGTGGTACGTGGACACTCGAGACCTTACAGTATCCTGTTCAATTTCTTCGTCCATTTAAGTGGGAATGCGATTTGAAACCGGACGACCCTTTGAACTCCTCCTTTTCCTTGGATTAGGACCCCACTGATCTCCTTCATATTCTTGTCACATTAATTCATGTGCCAGTAAACCAAATGAGTTGTCGTAGATGTGCAATATGTTCTGCAAAGTAAATAGCGGCGACACATAGTTCATGTAATCGACATTGACATATTTACAGGCAGTCATGACGTGAGAACACGGTAAGTGTTTAGCCTGATATTCACCACAATCGCAATTTTGGGATTGTAACATAACCCTAAATCTTCCAGGTGGTCTAGGTGTTTCAAGTGGGGCTTGGGTCTCTGTTACAATAAATTTGTGATTGTGTCTGTCGAATTCATTAACAATGTGTGTATTTGATTCCAGTTGATTGCTATTCATTGGCTCAAAGACGACTTCAGAATGCTGGGAGCCGAAGTTGATCATTGCTTGGGTTTGTTGGCCTCTAATTGCAAAAAGCTTTGCGGTCTTGAAATATGTCTCCTCAACCAACGATGACACTGGCAAATATCTTTTTTCTTTTGAACATGGAATTAACTGACTCAGACAATTTGTGGTCACATGTCCCCAACGTTTTCCCTCATAGAAGCATTGTACCCAATAAATTTTTTGTAGTTGATCAAGCCATTCAACTGCACTTGGTTTGTTTGCACGGATATCCCCAAGATGTCGCCAGTGCATTTTCTCCGTGTATGCGTACCCTGTATATATTTAATAAATTTAATACGTAAATGAAATTTTAAATAAAATATATTTTAGTGGAAAAAATATTAAATATTCTCACTAGCTCGCATGAGTGATTTCTTCTGATGTTTGTAGTTGGGGTTACCGCGAAGAAAATTTTGTGCAATGTGGCACAGACAGAAGAAATGGAATGTGTCCTCAACCTATAAGTTAGTTGCGTTGTTGTAGGCACTTATGATTGTAGGGTGCCTATCTAAATTGAGAGAAATGTTACTTTGCGGAGTAACATGTAACGACCCGCCACGTCGCTACTGTATTACTAACTCTAAACCATGGTATAAACTCATTATAATAAAAAGAACACCCCTTACGTTACTTGTGAAAACGGTGATGATTATTTTTTTGCGAGCATATAAAGACCATCCTCATAAAAGCACATAAGTAGAGTACGCATAAGACATCTCAAATTGTGTATATAAATGCATATACGAGGCATAGTTTAATTACAAGTACAAAAGATTATGTCCCAAAATATAAATCAAATGTTTTACAAATGGAAAGAGAAATGAAAGTCAGGGGTGTAATTAGCAGGATAAGGAGTGCATCCATAAAAACAAGGAGTGCATCCAGCAAAATGCAACTCCTGCCCGGGATCATGTTCATTGACATCCCGGCAAAACACGGTGGCTCCAAACAACCCGATCCTCTCCCAAAAGCACCTACTGCTGTCCATCTGTTCACACGAACCCGGTTCGCGATCATCACGAGTACCAAACCGCAAGGTACAACAAAACAAAGGTGAGTTCATCATATTAAATAACAACAATAAATACAACAGGAAAGGGACACAACCTGGTCATGAAGCAACACGATTATTAACATCTCAATACAAAAATTCCAAGCATCCATCAAACATTAACATACATGGACATTCACAAACATCTCGTAAATCAACTTATAATATCTAGCATGATGCATGCTCCTGACTCAATTCGCATCATGTAATGTGGTACCATCCCGGAAATGGGTCATCCCTATGGTCAGATGATGCAGTAGCTTGTCACGGTCACTCTGTCGTGCACAGGAATCACCCCCCCACGGTGATCAGCCAATGGGTGTCAGAAGGAATTCCCAACAGACGTGGCCCTCCAGTACCTCCGTACCCTACAACCAACCATCAACCCCATTTCCGCCATGCAAATGTCGTATGTTACATAGGCACCATCAATATATGACCCGGTTAGGAACACATCCTTCTTCGCAAGGGTAACCTATCATACACCCCCTATGTAACATACCGCCCACACAAGGGCTCAACAATGCACTGATCGCGATCCTCGCAAGGTTCACCACCTGGTCCCGGCATCTCACGTCTATACATAGAATATCACCACGGCACCATCAATGTATGAACAGGCTAGGAACACAATCCCGCCTTGCAAGAGTTAACTGTCATGCACCCCCGTGGATATTCATGTATATCCAATGCATTCCTCATCTCAAGCCATCACATAGGCCGAGTTCAAATGCTACCAACGTAATCACATACGTCACTCATAAACACATAAACAAGTGAACCGGTGTGAAGTACAAGGTGTCCGATGTGAAGGCGGACCAGGTTGGTCAAGGCCGGTAAAACTCGGAAAGGTCGGTAAGGGTTGGTCAAAAGGGGTAAGATTTGTAGAAGTGAAAACAAGCGTAGCAAGGGCAAACGAGGTCGGAGGGGATTGGTCGAAGTCGGTTGGATTTGGTAAGGATTTGCCAAAGGCGGTCAAGGAGTCCTTAGGTTTCTTAGAAGGTTCCAAGGGCGGGTTCTGCACTATGTAATCGATTGCATAAGCGTTGTAACTAATTACAACAGATACGCTTGTAAGACCCCGGGTTTTTATTTCCACCAACCCACACAAGGGCGCAAGGGAACCCGGTAGCTTATTTCCCAAGAGCATACAAGTTCTGCCGAGTAAGGAACCCGGCAGTTCTCAAGAAAAGGGGTTTGGACTTAGCAATTCTAAAGGGAACAACCCACCCCGGGTAAGAAACCCGGTCGTTCTAGAAGAAGGAACACAAACTCAACCGGGTAGGGGAACCCGATGGCTCTTTTCCCAAGAGAACACGAGTTCATCCGAGTTAGTCACCCGATGGCTCTTTCTTTGGTGAGGTAACTTGAGCTCAACAGCTCTAGCGTATTAACCCGGGTAAAGAACCCGGTCTACAGACGTTCGCCAACAAGGACTAAGTTACGTCCTGCATGAATGCCACGTAACCTGCTCAACTTGGCCTACCCATCCCGGTAGCCGACATCAAAACACAAGGGTTGATGCCTATGTGCAACACGGCCAACCCATCCCGGTACTCATCACCTTCACGAACACTTCCGCAAGTGTCTTAGAAGCCTTTCAGCATCAAAATGCAAACTTCACACACCTACATGGGGAGTTCTTAAAGCCTTCACTTCCTACAAGAACACCATACATCAACACAACACAACATACAACAGATTTAAGGCATACCACATCCCATTCATAAAAGGCATAGCTTTTCTAGGAAAAACATCACACACACCAGGGACATGCAGTTATCATCACGGCTGGACTCCTTGGCCCCCAAACCATGATACCTAAAGCTGTTAAGAAACACGATAAACTCCCTTACCTAACCAGGAGTTCGTTCATGAGCTTCACAGTGTGTTTGTCCTAAGCTTCAGCTCTGACCACGAAGTTCCTCTCAGTGTCGGGATTTTCGCAGCAGCTATGATGGCTCTCGCAGGTAGGAGATAACAAAGAAGGGGTCGAGAACGAGAGGTTTCTGGGTGAGTTTTAGAGAGAGAAATTAGAGAAAAGCGCAAAGAAGAGAGATGAATACACTTCCGCTGCGCACACGGTTGTTTATAAACATAGTTGACTGGACCTGTCCATCATGCGTGTACGGGCAGCAACCACAACCAGCAAGGTTGACTTACGTCTAACATCCATTAAGCATGCATACCAAGACAAAAGCACTCAAACAACAAGTTATAAATAAAATCAATATCAATCAACATAACACATGCAATTTAATTAATATAATGCACACATCAAGCATCCAGATTAGAAACTTATAATTCGGGTCATTACATAACATGCCTTCTCAAATTCTTTAAGAAGAACCCCCATGTTGAAGTTGTCTCCCCTTCTACAATGGCGTAGGAAATCGGGAAGGTATGGTTAGCACCGTCTTGTGTTGTAGCTATCAATAATGTGCATGTATACTTCCCATAAAGCCATGTACCATCTACTTGTATGATGGGTTTGCAATGTGCAAACCCATTAATGCACTGACCAAAAGACATGTTTAAACATTTTTTTACAGTACCATTTCTCCCTCTTCAACCACGGATTTTGTTTGAGCAGCGGCAACAGTCTCAGGAATACAAGATTGCAAAGCTCCCAAAAGTTTTGGCAGATTGGCATATGATTGTTCCCAGTTTCCATGAATCATCTCCAAAACTCTTTGCTTTTTTAACCATGTCTTTTGTAGGATGGAGTATAATTCATGAACGTTTCAATCTCTACAATCAAGGTTTTGATGGAGACTGTTGGGTTCGTTTTGACAATGGGTTGGATGATTTTCATAATGATGTGTTTGTTGAGTTGCCTATGATCCTGTGTGAGCATTGGCACGAGACAAGTGTGTTGACATCTGATACTTTTGATAATCCATTTGTTACGCTTCTTTGAATTGCATGTGCCTAAGCTCCACGTGCAATCATTCTCATGTGATTTACACACGAGGTTTAGCCTTTTCTGGTAAGAATATATTGTTTTGTAGTCAAAATGATTTCTGATGTTGTATTTTTTGACTGCTCGAATACATTGCACGAGACCAGTTGGCGGTTGTACACGGTCTTGTATTGTGGTAGGTGGTCAAGGTTCAACTCCACTAGACACCTTGGTTGGTGATATTGCAACGGAGGTGACGTTGGTATGGTAACACCCTCGTCATCACTTTGGACATTGTTGTGATGAAACAACTCTTGATCCTCATGCTCACTAAAATCATCCATATTTTCTTCATGAAATCGTATGATGGGATCTTCATTAGTGATGGGATCTTCATTTGAGTTTGATGTTTGTGTTTGTGGTTGTTGTCATGGGGGTGATGTTGCAAATCTTGGGTCCCATATAGAGGATTTGAAGAGCACCTACCAAGACATGCATACAAAGACATGGACATTTGGTCTTCATGCACTACAATTATTTGTTTTTCTGTCGCGGAATTGCACCAAACAACCGGGTTAAGCTACAATTTGGTTTACATCAAGATATCCTTGTTGATCCCATGAATCTTGATCGACTTCACCAAATTGACATGCGAGGTAATCATTACAGTGACTGGATGGAATATCATGTAGGGTGGATTAGTTTCTGGAAAACAAACGCAATGATGTTTTAACTAGACAATCGGTTGAAGGGCCATTGACACATACACCGGAGTATATGGAATGGTATAGGCAAAACACTATTATATTCTTGTCGATTGCACAACAACTACATGATCCACACCCAGCAATTACCCATAATGCTATAGGGAATCATAATTCCCAAATCCACCTCCTCAGTCAATGTTTTCTACTCCATCACCTGTTCATTAACCTTTTGGCTAGACTCATGAGTCAGTAAATGCAACTAGCCATGAATGGATGACCAATTTATTTGGTGTCGATTTAAATGCACCAAATTCTGTGACATCATATTTAGCTTCTTTGCAACAGTTCGATGCACCATATTCGTTTGGAGAGCAAGAACAAAGTTCTTCAGTTATAGCAACCCAAAATGAAAAACCTGAGATAAAACAACAACAACATCATGACAGAGAACCAGTGATACATGAGAGAAGAAATCCGCAACGTAATTGATGTCCTCAGCCCTGTGGGACTGGTCATCGTCTTGGACATTAAAGTATAAATTGTTGTGATAATGGGATCAACTTTGTTTAACTACCCTTTTGATGTAGATTTCAAAATTATGTTAAAGTGGTTATGTCATGTTATGCAATGTTTAAGTGGTCATGTTAGGAAATTAAAAAAAATTGTCAAATACATTAAAAATATGTCTACAAATTTTGTTTCATCTTTTTCACGTCAAAAAATCCAAAAAATATATATCATGTAACAGTTTTATCAACAACGCCTTCAAATTAATGGAAAAAAAAAACATGTTTTTGATCCTTAAAACAATGTTTAAGTGGTCATGTTAGGCAATTAAAAAAAAATCTCCAATACATTAAAAATATGTCTACAAATTTTGTTTCATAGTTTTCACGTCATAGAATCCAAAAAAAAATATTGTTTAACAGTTTCATCAACAATGACCTCAAATTAATAGCAAAAAAAACAAAAAACATGTTTTCGACCCTTAAAATAATGTTTAAGTCATGTTAGGCAATTTTAAAAAAATTTCTCCAATGCATTAAAAATATGTCTTCAAATTTTGTTGATAGTTTTCACATCAAAGAATCCAATATATATATATATCGTCTAACAATTTCATCAACAATGACCTCAAATTAATAGCAAAAAAACAAAAAACATGTTTTCGACCCTTAAAACAATGTTTAAGTGGTCATGTTAGGCAATTTTAAAAAAAATCTCCAATACATTAAAAACATGTCTTCAAATTTTGTTTCATAGTTTTCACGTCAAAGAATCCAAAAAAAAATATCGTCTAACAGTTTCATCAACAATGACCTCAAATTAATAGAAAAAAAAACAAAAAACATGTTTTCTACCCTTAAAACAATGTTTAAGTGGTCTATTTACAACAATTTATAAAAAATTATCTTGAATACATTAAAAATATGTCTGAAAATTTTGTTTCATAGTTTTGACGTTGAAGAATGAAAAAAAAATATATCGTGTAACAATTTCATCAACAAATGACCTCAAATTAATAGAAAAAAAACGAAAAATATGTTTTCGACCCTTAAAACAATGTTTAAGTGGTCCATTTACAAAAATGGCATTAAATTGATAACTGAAAATTTAATTTCAAAGTATGACATCAATAATGGACTGGTACACTACAAACAAGGGTAAAATCACATTCGAAAATGACAACATTATGCACTATATCGATAAAAGCAAAAGTTGGAATAATGACATGTCTCAATCAACATTAGATACCAGATAAACCTCTACCAATACACAATTCTAACCATATCATAATCCGATAACATCAACATGGCAAATATTCGAACAACTATAAATAAACAAAACTCCCTCAATATAGCCACACACTTCCACACAATATACCTTCACAAACAAAATTTAATCCCCATATTATGGCATTCTTGGGAGAAACAAGCATTCAAATCAATGCTAACTCGAAATTAGCATTTTATCCAAATGGATCAATCATACACAACAAAAATGGTGTTTATTTTCAATGTCCTATTCCAATACCAATGCGAGTTTCTATTGAGTGTTCTTTCCAAACACTAAAGAGATAATGCACAACACCCTTCAGCTAACCAATGACCAATTTGTGCATGAAATCTACTATTGACAACCATCCATAGATGCAGGTCAACAATATTTTTTTCATTCTTTGCAATTGAAAAATGATGATGATGTTTGCACAATGTTAATGTGCAATAAAAAACACCCGTTTGTTGGTCCTATATAATTATTATGTATCATCAACAGAACACCCGATGGTATACTCAACCTACTTCGATCCACCATTACTCCTACTCATGATGCAATGTTGTATTACAACGGCAAGTGAAAGATACCACGACAAGACAATTTTTTGGGTTACTCCTTTACTGAAACAAATCCAATAAGATTTGAAATTCCTTCCAGATGCAACATCGAAACACTTAAGGATATAATCAAGCAAGTTACGCCTCTACGGGTTCCCTCTTATGGAATTCACGAATCACAGGTGGTTAGACAATTGTTCTTTCGACAACCAGGTCATGCAAAATAGTTAGAAAAATTAATCGAATATGAAATAATACAATTGAAAAACGAAAACGATGAAGACGTATTAAATCATAATCCAATTACTGGAAACATTTTTGTCCAATAGAAATTTTAGCTATTTTTAACAAACCAATAATCCAAATACTGGAAGAAGACATGTCTGTTGTACAACATCTTTCAAATTATGATTAGTTTCCTCATTTTCATGTTTTAATTGTTATTGTTAGTACGTTTTGTTATTTTCTTTTTAATGTTCCGTTTGTTGAGTTTGTCTCTCTAATTTCTATTGTTTGTATGTTCCGTTATTTTATTATGTTTATCTATCTAATTGTTAGTATTTTTTTATTGCTTTAATGTTTTAATTTCATCATAATATAACTGAGATATGATAATTATATATCCACTTTGTTTTTAATCAATTTATTTTTTAATCACTTTGTCTTTTTTATTTATTTTAACATTAATATTTATTAATTTTAATATTACTAAAAATTATTGAACCAATAAAATTTTTTAAATTATTTTTCAAAAAAAAATTAAAATATATTTTTTTTAAAAAAAGGCTTTTTAAATATAAATATTAAAAAAAAGTATAGAAGTTCGGTAGTGAAATCCTGACTTCTTATAGCAGTATACAATTTTTTTTATTATTTTATAATACTAACTTCAAAAAACAAAAAGAAAAAAATGCAAGGTGAGAAGTCGGGTCAGCCTATCCCAACTTCTCATGGTATACACAAAATTGATGCAGTTTGGGAATAAAAACCAAAACTGGTGTACATTGGGAATAAACCCATGCACAGTAGTGTAAATGGGAAAAAAACCGGAAATTTACTATGATTCATGATGATTCTTTCGAGTCTAGAGAGAACTAGCCATGTCTTGAGCCACCAAAAAATAGAAAGAAATCCATTTTGTTAGTACCATCCAACATTTGTATGCAAATCGAAGAGCCATCATTGATCTCATCTCCATTGCCATGTCTCTTTCTCTTTCAACCAATACCCAATTCAAATGAGGTTAAAGCCAAAAGAAGAAGAAAAAAAGAAAACTTAGCAGGATTATCGGCTTGTTTTTCAGTGATTATGTTTTACTTAAATACTATGCTAGTGTTTTTTAAGGGCAAAATTATGGTTAGCACTTATTAGTAGTTAATTAAATGCATATCTTTATTAGTAGTAGCTCTCCCAAATTAAGAAAATCATTAAATATCTTTAATTTTAAATAATGACTTAAACATGTTTTTAGGCCATTAAATTTGGATAATTGTTTTTCTAGTACTTTAAAATAAATTTTTTTTATGAGTTCTTCAAAAAAATATTTTTAGTTTATCTTTGTTCCTTATGTTCATGATATTACAATTTATGGTGGTTTTTAAACTCCATTTTTTTAATTTTTTTTAAAATGATTTTAAATTCTCAAAATGTTTGACTCGTATGATTTGATGATTTTTTTTTTACATATTCTGACAATTTTAAAGAAGAAAAATAAAAACATGGATGTGAAAGTATGACGATTTTGAATATATTATGACAATTTTAAATTGTCACAAATTATTTTTTAAGAAATTAAATTAAGAAAACATTTATGACGAAGATACCATGAACACAAAAAATAAGATGGACTAAAAGTATTTCTTTGAAAACTTGAGGGATCAATAAAAAAACAATTGTTCAAATTTAAAGGAGTAAAAAATATTCAAGTCTTTAAATAAATAAATATTTACATTCTCATCAAATCATATATCTTATTGTAAACATTAAACGTTTAGTTTTATTTATTATTCCTTTTAAATATTATTTTAAATTTTAAATTTTAAATATGATTTGATTTAAATTTTAAATCTGGATACATTGTATCAATTTGAAGACATTTTTCCTTTTAGATCAACTAAATTTTAAGATTACTCTCACTTGATCTTAATTACCGGTATGTTCGTTTCACATATTTGATTCTATTTTCAGGAATAATATTTTTTAGAAATCTTATTACACAAAATGTTATTCTCATCAAAGATGTTTAGTAAATACTTCTAATTTTTTGAAATATTTTACATTTATTTTAATTCAAAACAAAAAATATTATATAAATAAATCAATCAAGTAGAATATAATAAAAGTGAAAAATTATTTTAAGCATTCTCATGGGAATATAAATTTCCACTCCTTTACAAGGGAGTGAGAATATGGAAAAACATGTTTAGTATGGATTCCTAGGAATATTCATATGAATATTTTTATTATTATCTTCTAACAAATATTTCCATCTTCACATTCTCATAAATTCAACAAGATTATGTGAAACACACATCTCTAATAGAATCTTTACTATTAATAATAAACAATTTATCATTTAAACTAATTTTTTATTTATATATTTTATTTACTTTTTTTACTATTTTTTTTACCATAATATTGGTGCAAAATATCAATCAACTACTAGTTTTATTAATGACTAATCTTTATTAAAAAAATCTAACAAAACACCTTTAATAAGTCTTCTATACTAATTGTATTTTTTGTCATCTACAAGACTTGAACTCAAAACCTTATTACAAAAACCAGATTAGTTCTACTCGAATCAATAACATGTAAATAAATTTAAAATTGACTATAATATGCACTTTTAATTTTTCATATAGAAATTTATTTAAATTTTAAAATACCTATGAAATGCATGGAAGACGGGCTAATTTAATACACTAAAATAGATAAAATACTAATTTTCACATGAATAAAATTATATTAAACTATTAATTTAATTAGAATGCACTATCTTTTTATATTGGTAGAAAGGGAAATTGGTAGAAAGGGGTGCAAGTTTAGGTATGAAGAGTTGGCTAAAGAATAAAGGGACTCCTTAGACCTTTCATTAACAATTAATTAAAATTAAGATAAAGCAAATGACATGTAAAATATTGGGAACCAATGAAACACAGATGGTGTGCCATTTCATCTATCAGATCATCACTTCATCCATGAAATGTTTTAGTACTAAGATAAATAATAAATAAAAACATTATTTAGGTACTAAAACTAAAAAGTATTGTAGTAGAAACACTAAAAGCATATTTAAGTCATAATTTTAAATGCAAACATTTTGTAATAAAAAATTATGAGATTATGGATATCAAGATTAATTATAGATAACATAGTGGTGAGACACTAGATTGAGAAAGTTTATCTTTGATTTTAGCATATATTGTTAAATTTCTAACCAATTTATTTGAGTAATTTTTAAATTCATTTGTCATAATTTTCTGTTTTTTTTATTAAAAAGAACTTTATATAATGTCAACACCCAAAAGATTAATGTGAGGTTACATGGCAATTTTTGCTGGCTAAAATTGAAAGAAAACTCGTCACCATGACTGCACAATATAAGGAAACAAACTAGTGAGATCGTATCAAGGTTCCTGCCGCTAGGAACAAGCCAAATACAGCTGCACTTCCCAGAGTGGTCTGCCCTATATGCCTTATCTTGAGGAGTCCAGGAACCTGCAAGGTTTCAACATTATAGCTGAGCAACTAAACAAAGGAAGCTACATCATTATTCAGTAGAGTAGTACCCTAGGAATGAATAAGGAAATGCCATTGCACTTCTACAGAAAACCAGAGAAATGATTGATTGTATATATACTGCCAATATAGGCATGTGCAATGTATAGTATCCATTAAAAACCTCGTGGCTGGAACATGCATATGATTTTATTTTATTTTTATTGTCAAATGTTAGTTTATTAGTTTAGTTAGAAATGTTATTTGAAGGATTCGAACTTGCAACCTCCCCCTTCTCAAGCCCCTCCTTCCCAACTGCCAGATCAACCTTATATCTCCGGAACATGCATATGATTGACCAGTACTCAAAGTTTAAAGATTAGATACATATCTGAAAAGTACTAAGGAGCCTACAAGATTAATTCATTACATACTTTCAAATATCAGAATCCTATGTACTCATCTACCTACGACCTGGAAATGATATGCTATCCTAGTATTTTCTTCCAGGTTGGAAATTAAGATGATAAAGTAATAAACAATGACTTGTTTAACTGAACACATCTTGTAGTGTATGAGAATGAAAAACAAAATTTTTATCTTCATTTTTTATCATATAAACATGTAAATCAGATTTAAGAGATACAAGGCCCAAGGGAGGAAATCATTATGACAAAATTGAGAAGAGAGCCATCAATTTGCAATAAAAATGTAGAACTCACTGTCTTTGATGGGGACTATCCAGTGGGATGGATAGCAAGAGACGGAAACTTTTTTGAGGTGCAGCACACATGCACATGGGTGAAGGTGCACCTCACCTTAATTTGTAAGTTGGGGGGGAACCCACTATTCATTGGTTCCAATTTCTTCGGATGCAATCTTTGAAGCTCATTTGGGTAGAACCAGCTGGAAGATCTGTTAAGGCATTTTGGAGGATGCAATGAGGGGAGTCCATTAGAAAGTTGGGCTATCTTACAACAAGATGGAAGTATGGAGGATTATGCGAGAAGTTTTAAAGTCTGGGTCAATTAGAAAGTTTGGCTATCTTACAACAATATGGAAGTATGGAGGATTATGCGACAGTTTTTAAAGTCTTGAATCTTGATAGCCAAATCATGGAGTTGCCAAAAGACTAGGTTCTGGGTTATATTAACTTGGGGGATTAAATGAGGACATTATGACAAGAATCAGAACACACCAACATTGTTGAATAATGTGGGCTATTGAGCTGCCTAGGAGCATTGAAAAGGAATAGCGTGCATAATGAGGATGTTAAACGCCAATGAAACCACTGACAATCGGGCACTCAATACAAGGATGATGGGGCTATTCTATTTGGGTGGTCATACTCATACTCACGCTGGCAATTGGTTCTTTTAGTGGGAAATTGGGCCTTGGGTCAATGCTCCAAGGATGTCCATGCCCAACACAACTTGACCCAGCTCTATATCCCAGTTGCAAAATTCCTCAACCTAGAAGGGCACTATTGTTGACAGCATTCACTAAGCCTTTCAATCCTTTTAATAGGAGCAAAGGCAAAATCATATTCCCTACACACTGACTTAATGAAATGCCAGGTCGATGGGTGCTGTTTCAAATATGGGGATGCATACACCCTGTACATCAATGCCAAGAGGGAAGTCCGTGATAGAACCAACTGGTAAAAGAGAGAGAATAATGAAGAAAGCTCAAGGACCTATAAAACCTGCACTAGAATCACATACTTCCAATATGGGACTATACCTTGTAATTGGATCCTGAGAATCATGTTGTTAGGCAAAGATGAAGAGGGAACTATGAAGCAGAAACTCGAACAAGGACACCAAACAAAACACAAACACTTCGACATTGGGACATTATGCATGCATGTGTGAGTGAGAGAAAGAGAGTCAACATCAACAACATCAATATCAACATCAATATCAACAGCACCTTTAACCCAAGTTAATTAGAGTCGATAGTAAATGAACCCAATGATAGATCGGAAATAAGACAAAGAAAGAGAAAAGGGGAGGGGAAGAAAAAAGTGGAAATAAGACAAAAAGGAGGGGAGAAAAAGCTAAAATAAAATAGGGGTGAAAGGAAGATGGGAGAAATAAAGAGGAAAAGAACTAAAACAAGAGAACAACTGGAACATAGAACTACTAATGGGTTTAACACTCCACCAAGGTTATAGTTTTTCTCCACTCCATCCTAAGACATACCGTCCGCCAATCTATATCTCACTCCATTAGGTCTTGTTTAACTACCTTTCCCCAGGTAAATTTTGGTCGACCTCTATCTCTCTTTGTGTCAAGCTCTTGATAACAAACTCTTGTTCTTACGAGAGCATATAGTGACCGTCTCATAACATGCCCAAACCATCTCAATCTATGCTCTCTCATCTTTTCACATACCGGTACCATTGATACCTTTCGTCGAATATCCTCATTTCTTATCTTATCCATCTTCGTATAACCACACATCCACCTTAACATCCTTATTTCTGCTACCCCTATTTTATGCTCATGTTGCTTATGTGTTGGCCAGCATTCCGCTCCATATAACATTGCCGGTCTTACAGTTGTTCTATAGAATTTTCATTTTAGCTTAAGGGGAATTTTGCGGTCACACAAAAACCTTGATGCACTCCGCCATTTCATCCACCTTGCTCTGATTCTATGATTTACATCCTCATCAATGTCATCACCTTTTTGCAAAATTATGATCCCAAGTATCTAAAAACATCTTTCTTGGGTACTTCTTAACCAAGTAGATGCACTGTGTCTTGATTACCATCTCTTACTCGCGAAAACTCACACT
Organism: Glycine latifolia; assembly: GCA_013407115.1. Taxonomy (NCBI): domain Eukaryota; kingdom Viridiplantae; phylum Streptophyta; class Magnoliopsida; order Fabales; family Fabaceae; genus Glycine; species Glycine latifolia. The sequence goes on along the minus strand of CM023944.1, from coordinate 20,167,286 downwards.
TCATATATTCCGTCTTGCTCTTGCTTATCGTGAATCCTTTAGATTACAAAATGTTTCTCCACAATTCCAATTTCCTATTAACACCATATCTTTGGTCTCATCAATAAGCACGACATCATCTGCAAAAAACATACATCATGACACTTCCTCTTGAATATATTTCGTTAGTTCATTCATCACTAAGGCAAAGAGATAAAGACTAAGAGCTGAACCTTGGTGAACACCTACCGTGATAGGAAAATACCTTGATGTTCCATTACAAGCTTTCAGACATGTGATAGCCCCATCATACATATCCTTGATTGCATTAACATACTTTAATGCTACATTTTTCTTCTCAAGAGTCCACCATAAGACTTCTCTTGGGATCCTATCATGTGCTTTCTCAAAATCTATGAACATCATATGTAAGTCTTTCTTATTTTCCCTATACCTTCCCATTAATTGTCACATGAAGAAAATAGCTTCTATGGTACATCTTCCTGGCATAAATCCAAATTGATTTACGGAAACTTTGGTCTCCCTCCTTAGGCGATGTTCAATAACTCTCTCCCACAACTTCGTAATATGGCTCATGAGCTTGATGCCTCTATAGTTAGAACGCTTCTAGATATCTCCCTTATTTTTGTAAATAGGCACAAACATATTTTTCCTCCAAGCATCAGACATCTTATTTGTTTGAAGAATCTTATTAAAAAGATTGGTCAACCATATTATTGCCACATCTCTCAAGCTTCTCCACACTTCAATAAGTACGTCATCGGGTCCCAAAGCTTTATTATTCTTCATCCTCTTTAAACAATTTCTTAAGCCTCTACAGTTTTACATCATGACAAAAGATCTAAGCTGAGAATCAAGATTGTATATTCACCTTCTCAAAACAATTTGTTAAGCCTTTACATTTTTCTTATGATAACGAACCTCACAAAAAAGTACTAAGTTGAATCAATGTAAGCACTTTATTTCTTTATAAAGAAATCCCAAAACAAGATAAATTTTATCTTTCAGAGAGGTATATTCGCCTTCTCAAAATAACTTGCTAAGCTTCACATTTTCCCTACGACAATGGGTCTCACAACTTCTCTCAAGGAAGGATAGAAGGAGCAATGTGAGCTCTACCAAAGCCCCTTGCATGGTACAGGTCCTGAATATCTAATAGGGTATTTCCTGAATGGGTTGAAGGAAGAAATCAAGGGTGAATTGGAAGGTGCCTAGTGGAATAACAAAGATGATGAATTATGCCCTGTGGAAAGATGATAGGAAGTGGATATTAAACGAGGGGGAATTTTCAGGCAGTGAAGGAAGAGACACATAGAGAAGTTACACATCATACAAAACAACATATGAATTTGTTTCTGGGAAACCGGCAAGAACCAACCCAAAAGAAGGTTCGGTGATGGATTCTGCAACTGGCAGAACAAGCCAAGGAAGTTTTAAGAGATATTTTGATGCAGAAATACAGTTGAACATCAAGAAGGGGCCTTTGTTCTTAGGAGTGATATAGCTTAGATCATTTGTTCCAAAACGTTACTGGAGGAAGATTTCGAAGGAGTAGGAGATGGTGTGGCTTCTTTTGATAGGATAGGCTGTTGAATTTCATCTTGATGACAAGGTCAAATTTTGGTGGGGGGAGTGTTGTTTGATCATGGTGATTATAAAGGGAGATGGGATCGCATGCATGATTAAAAATGAAAAAGGAGATGGAGAGTTAGCTAGGATAGTTATATGATTTGGTTTTGTTTGAAGGCTTTCACTTAGTTTGTTTCACTCATTTGGTCTTTCTTTCGTGTTAATTAGTGGCAGGATATTTAACTATGACCAGTTGCGGACTTCTCGGTCCCAACATTGACTAGTTCCATTTATGTATCCAGCTATCAAAGAATCAACCAATCTCTGTTTTCTTCCATAGAACTCCTAATCAGTATGTTGAGACATCCGATGTCTAAGAAGAAAAATTCAAAGCCTAGATATTCTTTCTCCTCCTTTTTTTTTCTTTGATCCCAACCAGTTAAACTCCTAATCAGACCTGTTCACTAAATCCATCAGACACTAAACTAAGTTGCAAAATCCATAGATTAACAGTTTCATATTACATTAACTTCTACTTACTGAAGCATTAGGGTTAAGATAGATTTTAATTTTAAAATCAGTAATACAATTGATCTCGTAGTGATTCTTCAGCTTCCGAAATCTAAACCCACCCCAATATGATTTCACTCATGCAAAACAAAATTAACATTTTTCCCCCGAATTCGTCGTTAACTAAAACCCTAGTCATCATCAGCATAGCTTTCGAGACTAAACTGCGCCTAATCAAATTAAAAAAAAATTGCAATTGCCTTTTCCAATTCACTCATTCAATAATCAATTACATAAATAAAGGATTTGAATCGCATACCTTATACCTAATTGCGTCGTAAGTCCCATAAACAACACCTCCATGCAACACACCAGTTCCAAAATTCACAATACTAACCTGAGAACAGAGCGAAAGCTGTGCCGTGTTTGCCTATTAATGAAAAGGAGCCAACCAAACCGTGAATAAGAAGTGAAAATTATCTCACCGACTGCGCCGCCGATAGCACCGCCAACGACGGCTCCGGTCGTCACGCGTGTTAGGACGCTGTCTCTAGCCATTCTCTTCTTTCTTCTCTGCTTAACCTCGCCTTCAGCTTGAATTTGTTTTTAATCAGAATTTGCTTTTATTAAGTTTCCCTTTAGGTTTCTCTTAAAACAAAAAAAGTTTTAGATTAAAATATTATTAACTAAAATATGTGTTTTTCCCAGAGAAATACTAAAAGTCTAAAACTTTAGATTTACTTTCTGAAAAAAAATTGTTCCTATAAAATTATAATCTATTTTTTTTTGTCTGGAGTTACATTCGGGTGAGTTCAAACTGAATGATTACTGAACACATAAGCTGATTCATTAATCAATTAAATGTCGACACGTGTTATAACCCTAACACTCTCCATTCATTCCATGACGCCAACCCCTTCTTTCGCTGTTCTTCCTTTCAGTTTCAACACGTCTAAGATATTTGTCACACATGGTATGGTGCATATGGTGGTATTTCCAGCTTGTCGGATTCGGAGGCTTGCGGATGCTCGGACCTAAGTCCTTGTTGTACATGGCGGAGGAAAGGAGGAGTTGGTCGAGTTTGTCGGCGGAGTAATTGTCGTTCGCGGTTTAGGTCGGGTTTGGTTCTGCAACACAATTGAATTTCTCGGTGATTGGGTTTATGAATCTGAATACTTTGCTGAAGATTTATTTGAATCTGGAGTTAAAACTTTTGATTTTGTTCAATGTGTATTCTTGACGTTAATGGTTGGGTTAGAAGTTTTTTTTTAAGTTCATCAGATTTGATTTTTTTTTCTTTAATTGGGTCCCAAAGGAGCAAGCTTTCCAACCACCACTTTTGGATCTAAGAATCGGTTCCCCTTTTATGTTCACAGCTCCATCTTGTGTATAGTCCTCCTTCTCGACGCTGCCCTCTTCCATAGTCATGTTTAACTTTTGTTTTCACTCAACCGTAGTAGAAACTAGAAACCTCACTCTCTTTCTTATCCCCTCTCCCCTTTACTTTTTTGTTGGCAAAAGAACCCAAATAATACAATTTAAATAAAAAATTACCAATTTGGGGCTGTTTTGAAACATATTACAAATCTGGTGCAGTTGAACACGTCCAGCCTGGACGTGTTCAGCTGCCTTAAATACCCATCCCAGCGTCAGTTTCCATCACTTGTGCTGATTCAGTTTCTTTGTAAAAGTTCCTGAAGTGTATCCGTGTTAGAGTTTAAGGTTTTATCCCTGCAGCG
>CM023944.1:20127156-20163368 GCA_013407115.1 Glycine latifolia | reverse complement strand
GTGTTAGAGTTTAAGGTTTTATCCCTGCAGCGAAGCTCTGCGCGTTTGGGAGTGGTTTTCAAAAAGTGTTGAAGCTCTGCTAACAAGTAAGTTAATTTATTTGAAGCATATTATTTAATATATTATATTATTGTAATATAAAACTGTTAGCGATTGTTAGGTATAACTAGGTTTGTATCAAAACAGTTAGGTTTAGTTTCGGTTAGGGTTTAGTTTCGGTTAGGGTTTAGGGTTTAGGTCTTAGGGATGATGATTGAAAGTTAGGGTTTAGGGTTGATGGTTAGGGTGTAGGTTTGAAATGTAATTTATTTTACAAAATTTAGGGTTTTGGTTTAAGGGGTATGACTTAGGGTTTAGGGTTATGGTTTAGCATTAAAGGGTTTAGGGGTTTAGGGTTTAGCACGAAGGGTTTAGGGGTTTAGGGTTTAGCATGAAGGGTTTAGGGTTTAGGGGTTAGTTTCGGCTAGAGTTTATGGCTTAGGGATGATGACTGACAGTTTAGGGATTATGATTGATGGTTAGGGTTTAGGTTTGAAATGTAATTTATTTTACAATTTAGTGTTTAGGTTTAGGGTGTATGACGTAGGATTTAGGGGTACGGTTTAGCATGAATGGTTTAGGGGTTTAGGGTTTAGCATGAAGGTGTTAGTGGTTTAGGGTTTAGGGTTTAGGGTTTGTTAAATTAGGTGTATGAATATGTATTTATGTTGTTTTATGAATTAATTTATTTATTAGTAATTATAAGAACATATTATAACACAATTTTTTTTTTTATTTATGTGAAAAAGGCAGGTCAACCGAAAAGTTTGGCTTTTGTTTACTGAAAGAGATGAGTTCAGGTGGTCAGGAGTTTGCTTGTTTTGTGTTGTTTTTTAATGGAAGGAAAGTTCAAGGGCCAGGCGGTGTTGTTTTTGAAGGGGACAAGAGGCGGACACGTATCAAGAGAAGGTCGACACTGATTGAATTGCATCAGAAGATACGACAAAAATTAGGTTTGGAGGACAACCAACATATCACTATGCTTACAGGAAGATCATGGCAACGTGAACAGTACATGGGTTTTCAGCTTGCGGATGATGAAGACATTGAATTTTTAATGGAAGAATATTTCAATCAGCCAAACCCAGATTTTATAGAGTTGTACGTGGAGTATACTGGAGCAGAGGATGTTATACCAGTAAGGAGAGTTCCTTCAAACCGTGCGCGTAATGCATCATCACATGGTGCTCCATTTTTACACGTGTCTGAGGAAGACTCACATGACCCAACTTGGGTCACGGATGAAGAAGAAGAGGATGATGATGATGAGATTTTTGCAATGGAAGATCGTCTTCTTCAGGAGGATGGTAGTGCGTCAGATAATGATGACGATGCTGGTGTGCGTGCGACTGGATTCCAAGAAGACGCTGATGTGGGGTCGTCTCAAATCCATGATCATGCGGACGTTGGATGTACGCGATCAGAAGCACCTATTGAAGGTATGTTACATGATTGCAGTAAATGATGAAGTTCTATCATATATGTGTATAGTATTTTATTTTCCATCACATGGTTATTGAACTGATTTATATTTGAAGGTGGTGATGTCATTCCTTTTTGGGATGGAATTCCTCATTACACATATATTGATTGGAGTCATCCAAGCGAAGAAGACCCTTTTCGCGATTCTGTTTCGGGTTCGGGTTCAGGTTCAGTGCAGGGTCCATGGCAATTAGGGGATCCTTTGTTTGTTAAACAGGAGTTTCCCTCTAAAAAGGACGCACAAATTGCAATTAAGCGGAACTTGATGAAGGAGCATCAAGAGGCATATGTTGTTGAGAGCAAGCCTGACAGGTTTAGCTACAAGTGTATTGCTCATAAGGAGGGTTGCCCATGGAGGGTTAGGATAATTAAACCAACGTACGGTGAGAAGTGGGTTGTTTCAAGGTAGGGTGGCAACCACGATTGCTTGAATGACCATATTACACAGGGTCATAGACAGCTTGATGCTGATGTTATTGCTTCACATATAGTAGGTATGTTTTTATCACCATTTAATTTCGTGTATATGTCTTCAATAATGGTTCTTTAACGTTGATAATGTAAATGTGAGTCTTGCAATTTCATTGTTAGGAATGATTAAGGAGGACCTGTCTGTGTCAATTGCATTGGTTCAGGAGAGGATCAGCCATTCATTCGGATTCCAAGTTTCATATCGGAAGGCCTGGTATGCAAAGCAGAAAGCAATGGCAATGATTTATGGGGATTGGGAAGAATCTTACGCATTTTTGCCCAGGTGGTGTAGCTACATGCTTCGTTTTTCCCCAGGTTCTTTTTATGATATCCAGGCCAATGATTATTTCGTGGCACATCGCCTGGTACGGACAAAGCGTGTGTTTCATCGCTTGTTCTGGACTTTTAGACAGTGTTGTGAAGCATTCAACTTTTGCAAGCCCATGATTCAGATTGATGGAACACATTTGTATGGCAAGTATACAGGTAAATTGTTGATTGCCACGACTCAGGATGGCAATAATGAATGTTTGCCACTGGCATTTGCAATAGTTGAGGGGGAGACTTTGGAAGCCTGGGAATATTTCCTTGCTAACATTCGTCTCCATGTCACACAAAGACGAGACATATGTCTGATTTCAGATAGGCACCGGAGCATACTATCTGCTGTGGCGAATCATCCTGGTTGGCAACCACCTTTTGCTCATCACGTGTTTTGCCTTCGTCATATTGCCAGTAATTTTAATCAAAAGTTCAGAAATCAATAGTTGAAGAAGGCCCTTGTGAATTTAGGTATGGTTAACAAGTTTTTTCAATCTATTAAATACATAAATTATTCAACAGAAAAGTGTTAATAGTATGACTGTTTTGCAGGTTACAATCCCTGTTTGATTCATTTTGAGGCAGACTTTGCACGATTTTGTGATACCAGTCCTGAGGTTGCCGAATGGATTGATGCCATCCCCAAGGAAAAGTGGACACGTGCATATGACGTTGAAGGGAGGAGATTTGGTCATATGACAACAAACTTGTCTGAATCAGTTAACCGAGTGCTGAAGGGAGCAAGAAACATGCCTATCACAGCTCTGGTGAAGCACATATACAGCAGATTAGTAGAATATTTTGTGAAGAGGGGTACAACGGCTATTTCACAAGTTGATTCTTCAGTACGACATTGCAAAATTGTGGTTGATGCTATGAGGCATAATCAGACAGTTGCTACAGGCCACCATGTACGCACATATACTGTTGATCAAACATCATTTGAGGTACAAGACGGCTGTGAAAGGTCTTATTCAGTAAACTTACGCGAGCGTTATTGTCAGTGTGGTAAGTTTAAGGCCTTCAAATACCCATGTAGTCATGCCACAGCTGTTGCTTTACATGTTCGACAGAATCCTCTTCAGTTTGTGGATGATGTCTTCCTTCTAAGCAACTTGGTTCAGGCTTATTCATTCCCATGGCAACCAATTGGTAATGAACGTGCAATTCCACCAAGCGAAGGTCCAATTATCATACCTGATAGGCTAATGTTACGTGGAAAGGGTCGTCCAAAGTCTACCAGAATACGTAACGAGATGGACGAAGTTGAAACTAGTCAAAGACGCCCAAGATGCTCCATTTGCAAGCTAGTTGGGCATAATCGGAGAGCTTGTCCTGATCGCCATGCTATCTCCTGATTTTGTAATGATGTTTCATTCGTCTCCATGTTAATGTATTTGATTGCATGTATCAAAAATTTGTTTAAAATGTGTGTTAAGACTTTTCATGTTTTGTGAAATTTGAATAAGCAACGTTGTTTAACAACATGTTGTCGTGTTTACTAACGACCTATTTCTTAGTCATTCATTCACATTTTAGCCACACTACAAAATAAAGTCTATTACATAATATGAATATAAAATAGGTTACAATTACAAACACAACTAATATATACACAAACAAAATAAAGAACTAAGACGGAGGTGGCCATGGCTGATGACGAGCGTGTCGATCTGGCATGATGCGTCTGCTACGGCGCAGAGGAGGCCTGACCTGAGATGGGCCTGACTCACTAGGGGCGGGCTGTGAAGGACCAGCATCAAAAGAGGTAGCCTGAGGAGGGACAACATCGGCAGCTTGTGCGTATCGACCTCCCTCATATGGCGATGATGGCTGGGGATAAGAAGGAGGTGGGGTGCCACCATCTGGAAGTGGAGGGTAGACCACACAACCGGCGGGAGTACAATCAAGCTGATCAGCCAGGCAAGCATAATCAGCATCAGTCCACTCCGGACCCTGAGTCCACGCCGGAACAGGGTCGTAAGTACTGGTCCCACAAGGTGCTGATGCCATGTCCACATCAGTAGCACAGAAGGCATCCTGTGGCTGGGGGTCCACTGGTGGTGGAATGTAATCCTCGGTAGTGAACCCCTGATGGCCCATGTCTCCCTGGTGGGTGCCTTCATAATACAAAGGCTGGCTACCGTATGTAGATCCTATCACAGGAGGCCTAAAACAACCAGCAGTGCGAGGCCTGGGAACTCCAATGGGTTCAGGAACATGGTGCATGACTTTCCGCCGATGCTCTAACCCATGCCCCTCCTGTCTCCCGCAGGGAACTCTCAAAGACACCTGTGGCTGACACTGAAGCTGCGATGCTGGTGCATGTGGGCCTGGCTCCTCCAATCGACAGCTCTCTCGGAACATGGAAATAATGCGACCCACCTCTTCGTGCAAGTATCCCATCGTGAAGTCCGGCCACTCCCCGCCACTGGAACAGTATATCATCTCCAGCCCGTCAATCTGCAAATTACAAAACAAATTAATTAGTTCACAGTATAACACATTGATCATCAAACCAATTTTACAATTTATTTTTCAACACTTACACCACAACCCAACTTCGCAGCCATCTTCGTCACGTATCGCTTCCCATTCTCCCTATACCAAACCATGTACTCATGGTTTGGTGACAGTAAGCCAGTCAGTAGGGGGGGCAACTCGATGTGCTGGGCCCTCTGCTCCCATCGCTGTATGAAGGGTCTGAGCTTACGCAACCAATTATCTTGTTGTTTGCCTCGGAGGGAGAGATCATGCACACCTTTCAACTTCCTGGGCCTTCGGGGGATTGGCTGATCTCTCCCAAACTGTCGCATACATCTATCAGGATGAGAATATTCCACTGTGTGGAAGCACATAATGGGTCTAGTAGCCATCCACAATAGTCTCTCATCCTGAGATGCATCAAGAAAGTGGTAGCCTGCATATGGTTGCCAAACCACCTAAAGCAAACAATGAAACACACAATTATTAAATGATCCAATCTAAGCAACCAAACTTATACAAAGAACATTATGTACCTCATCTCGAGTAAGGGAGTCTAATCTCTCTCGATGCCAATGAAGCTCATGTAGTTGGAACTTCGCTAAAGCGTTAAACCTATTTTCAAAATAAGTTACATTACACAACTGATAACACTTAATATCAAATATCATACTCAGTAAACAAAGGAAAATAACAACACATACCTGTGACCGTAATGCCACGCCGGCTGAGTAGGGTCAGGAATAGCTGGAGCAATGGGTGGGAATCTGATCCACGCCCATATCTGCAGAAGAGTGTGACACCCACCAATGTCACTTCTGTCTACATCTGTACACTCACACATTTGTCTGAACAAATGTGCTAGAACCGCTGAACCCCAGCTATACCTACCTATATCCCCCATGTCCCCTGCAAGCAAAGGGATATAGCGACAGGCGACTGTGCTTCCCCCGGATCGGTCACATATTAGCCATGCTCCAATAATACGCGCAATGTGCGCCTTCGAAAATCGCATGACCTGGACAACATCATCATCATCCACGTTGGCCCAATGTTCATAAAGCCTATCAAAGTAACTAAGGCGCAACAATCCTACTTTTAGCTCAGTATCTAGAGGAGGATGACCGAACACCTCCTCGATAATGGTGTCCCACTCGTCTGAGGTGGATCCAGTGACGACATGGCCGTGACTGCTTAAACCTAAGATGGCAGCCACGTCCTCCAACGTGATCGTCATCTCTCCTTGCGGCATATGGAATGTATGCGTCTCTGGTCTCCACCTCTCCACCAAAGCACTGATAAGTGCAGCATCGATCTGAACACAAGTTCAAAATTAATCAATTCGCATCTATACTTATAAATGAAAACATTGATATCAGTCAATTCATATGTACAATTCTTAATTTCATAATTGAATACCTGGATATGTTGCATGCGTGCAACATGCAGGAACCCAGCCTGTCCTAACATCCACGCAACCATGTCAGGTATATCATCACACTTTGGCCCCCCTCCAATTTTGCCACGTCGTATCTTTAGCACCCGACATCTGTCCTCGTTCCACACGGCCTGTGAAACGTGGGTCCGTTGGGTACGCCTCCGTAAAACCCCCCACTTATATGGGGTGGGCAATACATGCGTCGTCGGATCCATACCCTGGCCCTCGTGATCGGATCCGGACCGTGACGAATCAGGAGATGAATCAGCCATCTATAACAATGTTAATATTAATGAAACAATATAATAATTGGTAAATTAATAGCTTAAAATTATTAACTTAACATAAACCCTAAAATTTGTGAACCCTAAACTCCCAATTTTGTAAAACCTCAACCCTAAAATTTGTGACCACTAAACCAACACTTATATCAACCCTAAATTTTGTGAACCCAAAACCCTAATTTATGTCAACCCTAAACCCTAAACCCCCTAAACCCTAAACACTACATTTTGTGAACCCTAAACCTAAACCCTAATTTATGTCAACCCTAAACCCATAACTTTGTAAAACCTAAACCCTAAAATTGAACTAACAAAACATTGTCATATCATTTTAATTTAACAACTAATCCTTGGACCCCGAACCCTACATTTACCAAACACTAAACCCTAAACAATAAATTTTCTAAACCCTAAACCATACATTCAGTCAGTCCTAACCCCCTAACATTTGTAAACCCTACACCATCACCATTACCCATAAACCCTAGGTTGTGTCAACCCTACCCCTAACCCTAAACCCTAATTTATGTCAACCCTAAACCCTACATTTTGTAAACCCTAAACCCATAACTTTGTAAAACCTAAACCCTAAAATTGAACTAACAAAACATTGTCATATCATTTTAATTTAACAACTAATCCTTGGACCCCGAACCCTACATTTACCAAACACTAAACCCTAAACACTAAATTTTCTAAACCCTAAACCATACATTCAGTCAGCCCTAACCCCTAACATTTGTAAACCCTACACCATTACCCATAAACCCTAAACCCTAAACCTAGGTTGTGTCAACCCTACCCCTAACCCTAAACCTTAAACCCTAGGTTTTGTAAACCCGAAACCATTACCCCTAAACCCTATTCCCTAAATCCTACCCCCTCAACCCTAAATCATGCACATCAATACCCTATGTCTAAATCATCAACAACACTAATTATACCTAACAGTTTTCTACAAATATAATAATACCTAACATTTGCTAACAATTTCGTATAGCCCTAACAATTCTATTATTTAATAATATAACATTTTAAATAATAAATTTACTTACTTGTTCGCAGAGCTTAAACACACGTATATCACCGCAAACTGACAGAGCTTCGCCGCAGAGGAAAATCTCTCACAAATCTTAGAGAGATGGACTAGAGAAAGCTTTAGAGAGAAGGTAAAATGTTACAAATGGTAAAAAGTAACTTCCGGGAGGCATTTATAGGCAGCTGAACACGTCCAGCCCAGGCTGGACGTGTTCAACTACACCAGATTTGTAATATGTTTCAAAACAGCCCCAAATTGGTAATTTTTTATTTAAATTGTATTATTTGGGTTCTTTTGCCCTCTTTCGTTCCTTTTAGGAGTGATCGACTGAACAACAAGGCGATTGAAATGTATGGGAATTGTAAAAGCATGATTCATGTACGTAGGGTGTTTGATCATATGCCCAACAGGAATATGGATTCTTATTGATTTTAATTTGTGTTTTTTTTTATTGTTCTAGATGTGGATTGATTTTAATTTGCTGCTTTTCCAGGAGGTGGATGGTGCGGTGCTGTCAGGGAAAGGGGTTTTTTGTATTTTACACGTGGATTTTAAAATAATAAAATCAACAAATTGTGTTTTATTTTTTAATTTTTTTTGTAATTTATGCTAGTTAATCCAGGACACAAACAACATAATATTAAATTTATCAAAGGATGTTTTTAATATTAATTATCTTAATATAATTTATATTTTTATATATTATGTGAATTCAAAATATAAAATATATAAAAGTAAACTAGTTAATAAATAATGTGAATTAAGAATATATTAAATGATAAAATTATTATATGAATTCAATGTACATGATATGTTTATAACTTACCTTAAGATATCTGAAATTCAAGTGTAATCAAAATATGTGTATCATTATAATTTTTCTTAATTTAATTTTTGAAATTATGAAGTAAAAAAATTAGTTTTAAAATTATTCAATATCCTTTTTCAAAATCATGAATAACCTTTTGTCTTTACTTTAAAATGTCATTAATTGAGATCTTTTAAAATCAAGAAATTATATTAAGATGATACTCATTATACATAAAATAAGATGTCCATCAACATTATATTTTTAATAAAAAATAATTTAATTTATAAAATACTTTATATCATAACAAAACAATAAAAATTCATTTATGTATTCTCAATTATATCAGGTTAATGAATTACACTGTACATTTATAATATATGTCTACAAGAGTCTGGATTTTTATATAAGGGGGGTCAATATAAAAAAATAAAGACTTAGAAAATAATATTTAAAATTTTATATACATGACATTATAAGAATTTAATTTATAACTAATATTTTCTTATGAGCAAAAATAAATATATAATTTTGTTGAACATAATAAAGATACTAATTAACAATGTAACCAACACATAACATTTAAAGACCAGTAACAAAAGGAGAAGAAAGTAGAAAACATTTTCATTTAAATTAAGTGAAAATAAAATTTTATTATAGTCAAAGCATATCATTAAGAAAAATTGATACTTCAATCACATATGAAAAATTCTTAAAAAATACTTGATTAAATGGATTTCTTTTTTACTTTCAATATACTTTTTAAAAAAATTAAACCAATTAATCACTTTTTTTTTAGATTTCATTTTAAAAAAAGTGACAATAGAATCAAAGAGGCTAAAGATGACAATTGTTATCCGTGTCATTTAAGAAAAATAACGTTGAATTCAAAGAGATTATAGTCAATAATTATAGATAAGCATTGTATTGATTCAATCAACAATGTCTTTTTTTCAAAATTTTAACTAATCAATCACATCATTTAATTTATACTTCTCTCTCCAATTATCCCAAATAAGTTAATATATTTCTTATCATTTGTTTCTAACAAAAATATGGATATATTAATCTCCTTATCCAATTATCAAAAGTTTATACTGTCAATACCTTTCTCTTATATCTCGAAAGCTTAAGGGGTTCTTGGTTTGACAAAATATTTCCTATTTTTAGAAAATGAAAAAATATTTCATTGTTTATAATTTCAAGATTTAGAAAATATGTTTGTCTCAAAATCTTATTTTCTATTTTCTGAAAATAAATATATTAAAAATGTGTTTGGTTTAACTAATTTTCATAATGAAATTCATAAAATATTTTTTGCATTTAATTTAAAATAATAACATATTTATGTACAAAATTAGTGAAACTGATGTATGTTAATTATTATTATTTTAAAAAATAATATAATTAACGTTTATATCACTAATAATATACTTATTCCAATTATCAAATATATTCCATAATAAGATGATTGTTTATCCCTAGCATTCCAATGATCAAATACTACCAAAATGAAATTAAAAAAAAAATTCACAAATTATATCATTAAATTAAATAATATATATGATGAAATTCGAATAGTGATGCTTCATAATCATAAATGATATGTCAAATGGTGGGGAATATGAGGGCAAACATTAATGCTAAAATTTGACTTTTGCAATTCCTTGGATGTGTTCAATTCGGGTAGACCAATGAATGAATGACTCCAAAGAAATGATTCGATAACACCTTCCTACATCGTTGACCTAATATTTTCACATACGCAAATCAAATTTCAGGGGAGAGATTGAAATGATGACCTTTTGGACTTGGAGACGATGAGAACGGGATGAGAGATGAACCAAACCACCCCAACCTTCATGATACCAAATGACTGAAGAAATGAAAAATAAAAAACATTCATTATAATTACTATCTATTTTCTTTCTCTTTGAAAATGCAAAAATACATTTTCAAAATAATTTTCTATTTTCTTTAAAAATGAAAACAAAAAAATAATCAAACCAAGCAGCACCTTATACGTTCAATTTTGAAGTCTCTTCAATTTTCATAGATAAACTTAAACATTAGAATCTCAACAGACTACCCTTATCATATTTTAAACGTCTTAATTATTATTATACTAAGAACTGCTACACCTTCTTAGCTCTTCTTCTCTATTATTTTGTTGTAACAATTTTACTGCAACAATGGCTATGGATGCTCCCAAGAACAAATGTCTCAAAATCAGTGTGTTACAGATAGGCCCATTGAAATATTTAAACTTTGCAACTACCAAAAGATAGAAGATATAATCACAACCATTGTCATTCATATATTTAGATAATCCGAATATCTTAACCAAAGATAATGAGCCTCAACCATATCTTTCCAGGATCCAGGTATCATCTTATAAATAAAGCATTATTCATTGTGAAAGGTACACAACAATTCTGACTCTCTCTTTTCCATTCACACTGCACACACAGCACACCACTTGTGTTGTTTCCGGCAGTGATCATCTTCCTAGGGGTGCTTCATCTCCATAGGCATCTTCAAAGATGGAGAGCTTGATCCCATAGCAAATCCCAGCAAATCTCGCTGGGTACATTCTGTTTCTCATAAACGGAACAGTGGCGCCGTCTGTGGGGACGATCAATTTCGAATCCCACCAACCCATAATGGTTAACACCAGAAGCCATCAGATTGCTGGACGCGAAGAACTACCGTGGAACACAAATCTGGAGAACGTAGTAGCAGAGGATGCAGTGTCTCGTACTGCTTCTTCCCCAGCAATGCCACCAGCTCGTATTCCACCGTCAAATGCCGAGGTAGAACTAGACAACAATCAGCGTTTTATCCACAACGCTTTGAACTCTATTTTATCTCGGTTAGAAAGTTTGGAGAAGCGCTACGAGCTTCAACGACGGAAGAATGCTCGGAATTTGTCTAAACAGCCGGATAATCCTGATACTGAACGACCGGCGACAACACAAAATGAGCAACCTCATTCAGCAATAAGACATGAAACAAGGAACTCGGCATCCACAGCCGAGGCTGGTAACAGAGGACCAACCAATCAATCCAAACAAGTCAGATCCCATTCACACAAGGAAGGACCTCGGCCCATTCTGTCTGCCCGAATCCCAAAGCATGTCGTTATCGACAGATCAGTAAGAGAAATTATACGTCGGCCCAGACGAGAAGATGATACATATCAGAGGAAATATCGCCGAGGTCATCAGAATAACAGCCCATTCATTGACGAGATAGTAGAAGTCCAATTCTTGGAGGACTTCGATAGTTCTTTTTTATCCAAGTATGATGGGAGCCAAGATCTCCGGGTGCATATAGACGAGTTCGACATGCAAATGTGCATCCGAGGTATTGATGAGCTTATAATTTCTCGGATTTTTGCTACTACTTTGACTGGAGCCGCTCAAGCCTGGTTTCACACATTGCCGTCGCGGTTTGAAGATTTTGGATAAAAGTTCTTGCTGAATTTTGCAACAAGCAAGAAACAGCCCAAGTCCGAGTTCATATTAGGGAAAATACGCCAACAGTCCGGAGAAACATTACAAAGTTATATGGACCGATTCAAAGAAGTCGCGTTGCAAGTACAGGGCTTGGAAGAAAAGGTCCACGTGCATCTCATCTCAGCCGGGCTCAATGGGTCATCCCGTCTCGCCAAATCCATTTATAAAGATCCTGTGAAAACTTTAAATGAATTTATGATCCGTTCCAAAAAATACTTAGAGTTGGAACAGATGGAAATCGCTAACTCGGCCCCGAGGGAGAATAAGAAAGCTACATCGCCGAGGAACCGACGTCACAAGAATGCACAATCCAATCGACAACCTACGAATTTCCCCACCAACCGACCTCCACGAAGTTTTCCTGATCCTAACTTCAAGCCCAAAAAGTTCGAGTGGAAATTTGACAAGTATGCTCCACTGAACGCTCCACGAGGTCAGATATGGAAGGAAGTTGCATTCACGGAAATGAGGAAAGTAGAACGTCCTCGCCCGATAATGAGAAAGGAAGGGTTAGACTATTCCCGATATTGTGATTTCCACAATGGACCGGGTCATACGACTGACCAGTGCCGGGAACTCCATGACGCGATAGAACAATTTATTCGCAAAGGTAAACTTCGGCAATATGTTATTCGGACTCAAGGGCACCAAGGAAAAAGGAAAAATCAGGAGAATAAAGACCGAGATGAAAAGAGAACTAAAAAGGAAGAATTCCCAGAACCCGAATTCGAATGTAATGTGATTTCGGGAAGCATGGGAGGTGGAGGAGACACCGCCAGTCAGCGAAAGAAATATCTCAAGGAAGTTATGTCGGTAAGAGATCAACCCAAATTCAAGGAAAGCAGCAAGAAATCTGCACCACCGCTAATATATTTCACAGAAGATGATATGAAAGGCGTAGTGCCCGGACACGAAGACGGTCTTGTCATAACAGGAACCGTGGCGAATTTCCGAGTTAAAAGAATATTTGTCGATAATGGTAGCTCAGCCGACATCATTAACTTGAGTGCATTTCAAAAGATGAACTTAAAGGAGGAGGACTTAAAACCGTGTCAAACCATGCTGATCGGTTTTAATGGTGGAGGCACCAATTTGAAAGGCGCGATTGACCTCCAATTGACGTTGGGGACAAGGGAAGGTTTCAAGACAGGCCGAGTCACATTCACTGTTGGCGAGTTCACCTCACCGTACAACATCATATTAGGCAGGCCGAAACTTCATAAATGGGATATATTGATGTCCACCAAGCACCAGAAGATGAAGATGATCGGACACCTTGGCCGAGTTATCACAATCTGCGGTGATCAGAAGGAGTCCCGACAATGTTATTTCAATACAATCCGAGAAACTGAGGGCGGCCTATCTTCTCCACCTCGGATTCGACATGGAGACCCATTGGAACAAATAAAGAGACCAATATCTCGTAAGCCGGTCAATCTTGTGGAATTGGATATGTGAGATATTGAAGAATGGAGACCGAAACCGGCAGATGAACTAGAAGACATTCAGATTGGAGGATCTCTAGAACAAATTACGAAAATAGGCAAACAGAATGATTCAGAAACCAAGGGCAAGCTAATCCAGTGCCTAAGGGAGAATCAGGACGTGTTCGCTTGGAAAGCCTCCGAGATTCCCGGAATCGACCCCACATTCTGCTGTCATAAATTAGCCATGTACCCTGATTCCAAACCAGTGGCACAGAAAAACAGGAAGCTCGCCCTGGACAGAAGACAGGCGTTGGAAAAACACATCAAGGAATTGCTAGAAGCCGGGTTCATAAGAGAAATACAATACACCACTTGGCTCTCTAATGTGGTGATGGTGAAGAAGTCCAATGGAAAATGGCGAGTTTGTGTTGATTACACAGATTTGAACAAGTTTTGTCCAAAGGACTCTTATCCGATGCCGAGTATCGACCAGCTAGTCGATAATTCTGCCGGATTTCAGTCGTTATCTTTTATGGATGCTTACTCCGGATATAATCAAATACCAATGTACCCAGGAGATCGAGAGAAAACAGCATTCCGAGGCACTGAAGCAAACTACTGTTACAAGGTGATGCCATTTGGATTGAAGAATGCAGGGGCTACTTATCAACGAATGATGAATAAGGTCTTCACTGATAAACTCAGACGCAATATCGAAGTATATATCGATGACATGATTGTTAAGACAGACGTAAACGGAGATCATATCCAAGATCTAGAAGAAACGTTCTGCAAACTAAGGCAACACAGTATTCGTTTGAATCCCCTAAAATGCGTATTTGGGGTAAAAGCTGGGAAATTTTTGGGGTTCATGTTAACAAACCAAGGAATAGAGGCGAACCCAGACAAGTGCAAAGCTGTACTCGACATGCAATTTCCTACTAACAAACGAGAAGTTCAACAACTAACGGGAAGAATGGCGGCCTTAACACGGTTCCTCCCAAAGTCCGCAGAAAAGGCCCTTCCATTCTTCAAGCTATTAAAAAAGGAGGCCAATATAGGATGGAACTAGACATGTGAAGAAGCTTTTCAGGAAATAAAAAGGTGTTTGGCTTCGCCCCCAGTCCTCTCGAAGCCGGAGCATGGAGAAACACTTATCCTCTACCTTGCAGTAGGAGAAGAAGCCATAAGCGCGGTTCTAGTCCGAGAAGTGGACAAGTGTCATTTGCCGATATACTTTGTAAGCCGAGCTCTAAAGGACTCGGAATTGCGATATCAGAAGCTCGAGAAGGTAGCTTTCGCTCTGCTCACAACGGCTAAAAGGCTTCGCCCATATTTCCAAAGCCATACTATAATGGTGAGAACAAATCAGCCCATACGACAGGTATTACATAAACCGGACTTAGCAGGAAGAATGATGAATTGGGCTATTCAGTTGTCCGAGTTCGATATCAAGTATGAAGCCCGTCACGCAATCAAATCTCAAGCTTTGGCCGACTTCATAGTGGAACTAACCCCAACATTTTCCACCCAGTCAAAGAATAAGGTGTGGAAAGTATATGTTGATGGGTCATCCAATTCCAAGGGAAGTGGAGCCGGGATCATTGTTGAGAATCCCGAGGGAGTGTCACTCGAACAATCACTGCAGCTTAATTTTCCGACGTCTAATAATCAAGCAGAATATGAAGCACTGATTGCCTGGTTAAACCAAGCCAGAGAGCAGGGAGCATTAAAAGTTAATGTATTCACTAATTCACAGTTGGTTTCGGCACAGATCGAAGGGAGATATCAAACTATGGGTCCTTTGTTAACAAAATATCTTGCTAAAGTCAAAGAAATCATATCCGAGTTCGATGAGTTCGCCATAGCCCATATTCCAAGAGAAGAAAATACCCGAGCCGACATATTATCAAAATTGGCGAGCACAAAGGGAACAGGTAATCATAGAACGGTCATTCAATAGGAACTCGCCCAACCTGCATGCATTATGGTAGTCTTAATTGCCGAAGACTGGAGGAGGCCGATCATAAATTATTTGGAACAAGGGATAGTGCCGGATGACGGAATGGAGGCAAAAAGATTAATTCGAGATGCTTCCATTACACAATCGTTGATGGTGAGCTATACCGATGAGGTCTCCACTCCCCATTATTATTATGCTTAAGTTCCGATCAAACCAAGTATATACTTACCGAGATACATGAGGGTATTAACGACCAACATATGGGTGCGAAGGCTTTGGCATTAAAAGCTCTTCGTGCCGGATACTTTTGGCCGACGATGAGAGCAGACGCTGCAGAACAGGTGAAGAAATGCGACATTTGTCAAAAACATGCAAAGATATTATGGATTCCTCCATGCGAGCTGAAATTGATCACAGCACCGTGGCCTTTCTTCAAATGGGGAATGGATCTTTTAGGACCATTTAAAGCGACGGAAGGACAAATGAAGTGGTTAATAGTAGCCGTGGATTACTTAACTAAATGGATTGAGGCCGAGCCTCTAGCTACCATCACCTCAGCTCGTGTCCAAAAATTCTTCGAACGCAGTATAATAGCAAGATTCAGAATTCCGGCAGAAATTGTCACCGATAACGGGACACAATTCACGGACAAGAAATTCCAAGAAATGATGGTCGGACTCCACATAAAACATCACTTTTCGTCGGTAGAACACCCACAGTCTAATGGCCAGGCGGAAGCAGCGAACAAAGTCATTCTGGACGGATTGAAAAAACGAATGCAAGAAGCCGGTCCGAACTGGGTCGAGCAACTTTACTATGTTTTATGGGCATATAGAACCACGGCTCAAACTGCTACCCACGAGACTCCATTCAGAATGACGTATGGTTGCGAGGCCATGATACCTGTAGAGATCGGCCAACCATCTTGGAGGAGGCAAATATCGCATATAGACAACAATAAGGCATTAGCTGCCGAGCTAGATTTGATAGAAGAAGTCTGGATTGCAGCACATCGCCGAGATCTACACATGAAGAAGATCTCGGCCCAGAAATTTAATAAAAGGGTAAGGCCAAGATCCTTCAAGGAAGGTGATCTCGTACTATGACGTGCGGACATTGGGAACAAGAATGCCCAAGATAGAAAATTAGCACCCAATTGGGAAGGACCATATTTGGTCACCCAAAACTTGGGGCAAGGAGCCTACATTTTAGAAACCTTGGAAGGCAAGCAGATCAAGCGCACATGGAATATCGACAAGCTAAAGAGATACTATAGTTGAAAGGACCCATGTATCCCCCAGTAATTAGCCCGAGATCGTGGAGTATCGTTTTTATCATATTTCCCGACAATAAGACCGATATTATAAATTATTTTCACGTATTTATCTGTGATCGATTCATAAGCCGGGTGAATCCCTCATAGGGATCGTGATCTAATATTCATGTGTTTCTCATTGGTTATATAAGCCGAGGAACACAAACCCGGCATAAATTTTCCATTGATACCACGAATTTAAATAAAATATTCATGTGTTTCTCATTGGTAATAAAAGCCGAGATAAATTTCCATTGATACCACAAATTTAAATAAAATATTCATGTGTTTCTCATTGGTTATGAAAGCCGAGATACAAAAACCCGGTATAAATTTCCATTGATACCACGAATTTGAATAATCTTCGAAGAATAAACAAAATCCTTATTACAAGGAAATTATACATTGTGCACAATTTTGAGAGCCTAGTCGTTGTTATGTATTAATTCGGTCTTGATCAAACCGGCGTAATTATTTATGGATGAATCATTGATTATATCGAAAGAATTACATCCTTAGATTAATATTACGAGATACATTTAAAAGCTGCTAGGACATAAACTCAGTCCTGAAAATAATATTCGGACTAATAATTGGATTAAAACACTTGGCCATCGGAGCCAAAATATTGATCTAATAAGCAAATCGGCTATGATAAAGCGAAATGAATGACGGAAGCAAGATGCGATAAATAAATTGTTCAAAAAGTTAAAAAATGTTCAGATTTTCAGAAAATTACATGCCAAACCGGCATCCCGGCCCTTCAAGTACCTTCCCAGGGTTGATCTCCTTCAGGTAAATCCGTTGTGGTAGGCTCGTATTCTTCCTCACTATCTGAGAGGGTTAGTAATTGGCCGCCGCCCACATAAGATCTAAAATGCATACCTGAGGTGTTTAGCTCAATCCCGGGATTTAGAAATCGGATTTGATCCATGGCATTGTTAAAAGATGCTTCGGCAGTTCGAGACACTTGTGATCGCACGAAGTTAAGTTCTTTGTTAGTTTCTTCTAATTCAGCTTTCCTTTTATCATCAATCGTGATCATCTGGTTGCAGCGGTTGAGAGCACCTCGAACCTTACGCCGAGTAGTGCAAAGTTCAGATTCTAGTTTGGAAATCTCCGCCCGGGAAGTTTCTAGTTCAATCTTACAAGTCCCAAGCTCAGCTCGGGAAATTTCAAGTTCGGAAACTGTCTTTGTCGCTGAGTCTCGAGCTTCTTTGGCCTCGGCTTGGGAAGTCTCTAAATTAACACGAGCGACCTCTAACTCCTTTGTCAAAACCTCCAGAACCTCCTCGTTCTTTCGGGCCACTTCAAGTTGTTTCAACAACTGCTCGTTCTCCTTTTTGGAGACTTCAAGGTCGGCGTCCACCCTGCACGCCTTTTTGTTTAAAGATGCCAAACTCTCAACCAAGGTGGCGGTTTTTAAGGCAGTCAGCTCGAGATTGCTCAGCTCTTCTATTTCGGTTGCAGAGAACGGCACCAAATCAGAATATCTTTTAGGTGCTCGAGCAACGTTGAAAAACTCCTGTGTAACACCTTCCTCCCAAAGAGTGCGAGGAGCCAACTGAAAATATTGGGTCGAAGGTTCTGGAGGCGGAATGGGGAGATCAGCAATTCGAGGCTCCGAAACCTTGTTCGCCATAGTAAGGTTAAGGGGCGGCACCTCTTCGGCGGCTGATACCTCGGCTGCAAGTGGAGGGGTTGTGGCTAGAACTTCCAAATTGATTACTGGGGCAGGATTAGTTGGTGTGGGGAATGGGGCAAGATCGTAGGCTTGATGCTTATCCCTGGCGACCTTGCGCTTTTTCCTTGAATGTACAGCTCTAAGATGATCGGGCCGAGGAATGGAGGCGGAATCCATTGCTACAAAGAAACATGTTAAAATGATTATCGAAATCTAAGTTTATTCCGGTATTATGATAAACAGAATCCAAACTAACCACGTTGAATATAATGAGTTATCGAAGGAAGTTTCTTTGACTCTTTGAAAGACATTATACGAGCCGTAGAGCACAAATCTGGATCTGACATCTGGGCCTCGTTGGTTCGATAAAAAGAAGGAGGAAAATCATAGTGAACAGAAGTCCAATATGGGGGAAATTTCCAGCTAAACGGATCCGAATTGTGAAGGAAAAAAAGGATGATGGCCCGGGTCAACAATGACTTTAAAAAACTTGTTTTTAAAACCCTTGAATGATTCGGCGAACAAGGAAAAAAGCCGACGGTCAGCATGACCACGGTCATTGTGACCTCGGAAGGAGACCCACCCTTTTTTGTTAGCGGGTTCCTTACCAGATCGACTAATTTGGACGGTGAAGAAATAAAAGAACAAAGGGTGAGTGCACGGTATTTCTAATTCTCGGCATAAGAACTCAAAGGCCTGCATAAACGCCCAACTATTGGGGTGAAGCTGAGAAGGGGCAACGCGTATGTGATCTAACACTTGCATTTGAAATTCGGAGAGAGGAAATTGAACTCCTAAACGGGTTATTACATCTTTATGAAAGAAAAAGAAATCAAGACTATTCCCTTCACGAGAAGAGCAAATAGGCTCGTCTGGACAGGGAGCACAAATTTTAAAACCCTCTTGAATTCCGACAGGAATTGTGGCAACACTCTCGGAATCCAAGACCGAGATAGTACTAACACCTCATGGGTTACCCAGGGATACCTATTGGTCAGAGTAGGAGGAATAGTTTGAGATTGAGACCCAGCAGAGGATTCCTCAATAACTTCCAAAAGAGATGAGTCCATGATTACCTACGAAAGTAAAAAGGGAAAATGGCAATTAGTAAAGTACCTGAGAAATTGGACATTAGAGAGCTAATATTTGATGAAGCTCGGACCAACACCGGGGTATTGCTAGAAATCGGCACCTCGGTCCCTAAATTCGATTCACTTGGAGATAATGTGATGGCTCTTTAAGAAGGAAGTTTGGGGACAATAATGGGATTATGTCGACAGTTGTCAAGTAAAGCATCGGCCTGATGATTATGATCGATACTAACGAAATAGAAAAAATCGTCAAGACATTTCGAACAGGGTTCAAATCGGGTTTCGAACTGTTGTTCAGATACATTATCTTTTATAGGAACATCTAAAGAAGGATTGCTTGAAGACATAGGGGTTTGAGCAGGAACCCTACATTCAGTATGAGATAACCTAGATGACAACCCTAATCTAGAAGGATTGGGGGGTTTAGGAATATTGGCCCTATGATTACCGGAACCAAACGGAGTTCGCAAAATGGCTTTTTCTTTCTCCTCATCAGGAATAAGGAGGCCGAAAAACCAGAATGCAGAATGGGGAGGAACATTTCTACTAATGTGCGCCTCTTCCTCCACAGAATATTTCATTGGAAAAGAATTATGAAAAGGAAGATACAAGGAAAAGGGGAGGAAAAGGAAAAAAGAATGAAGAAGCAAAAGAAATCACAGACGAAGGAGATATTCATGTAAACAGCAAATGAAAATTAAAATAATTGCAAAAGAAAGATGAACATCGAAAATACCTGGAATAAAAGGAGTTTGGGGAGATAGTGAACGAAGAAAGGGAACAAGATGCGCAAATGGAAGTCACGAAGCAAGGAAATGGGAGTGTTGGAATAGCAAAAGTGGAGGAAGGAAGTGGAAATATTGAGAACAGGCAAATAAAAATATAAACCGCCAAGATTAAAGGGCGTTTGAAAAGATTAGATGCGAAAGGACATGGAAGGGTAAAAATGTCCTTATCACAGAAAAGAAATGATTACAACGTGCAAAGAAATAACTGCATTAAATGATCGAGACGCATGTCATTTATGGAGAAGGAGGCGTTTCATTTTACGATGATCATAATCATTTAGACTGCTATTGAAAAGACAAGAGGCAACTCGGCGGCGATTAGAAACGTCTTTGACAAGCTTCAGAAAACAAGCTATTATCTCGGCAAGGAATGAGCATGAGAAACTCATCTCGGCAATAAATAGCTCGGTAGTAGATTGAAACGCTTCAAAGCTTCTTAAAATCGAGCTAATTATGTCGGCATGGGGCAAGTAATAGTCGCTTACGTCGGCACGAAATTCCTGAATTCAATATAGCACGGACCTATCCAATTATACATCCCGGTCATCCAGAGTTCTAGATAACCGAGATGTGGGGCATCTGTTACGGATAGGCCCATTGAAATATTTAAACTTTGCAACCACCAAAAGATAGAAGATATAACAGAAGATATAATCACAACCACTGTCATTCATATATTTAGATAATCAAAATATCTTAACCAAAGATAATGGGCCTCAACCATATCTTTCCAGGATCCAGGTATCATCTTATAAATAAAGCATCATTCATGGTGAAAGGTACATAACAATTCTAACTCTCTCTTTTCCATTCACACTGCACACACAACACACCACTTGTGTTGTTTCCGGCAGTGATCATCTTCCTAGGGGTGCTTCATCTCCATAGGCATCTTCAAAGAGGGAGAGCTTGATCCCATAGCAAATCCCAGCAAATCTCGCTGGGTACATTCTGTTTCTCATAAACGGAACACAGTGTTTCCATTAAGGCAATGTTCTCTTAAGCCTTCACAATGTCATTTTACTTACATTTTTTTAAAACACATTTCTATAACTTTGTTTTTTTGTATAGCAGATAGAATTGCTTGGCTCATGGATGAAGGAGGAAATCAGTTTCAAATATTTGTAACCAAACATTAGACTAATGATTATTTTCAATTGGGTCAAGGAACATTTTGAAGTTCTACGAAATGCATTTTCGAGGTTGGTTAAGGTTGAAGTATGAAGGGGAAGAAAACTTCAAGATGAATTTTTGTATTTGGAATTAGATGAAGTCAATTACAAACAAATGAACAAGAGCATAGTCTACTCCGAAATTCTTGACCATATATATTTTAATATAAAACACAATTATAATTTCCTCTAAAATTATTCAATAACATTATTCAATTCAATCAACTCATTTTTAATGATTCTTATTTCATTAATTAATCATGATAATATTAAGTGCGACATTTATTCTATTTCAAAATAATTATAATTTAAATGATGTATGATTAAAAATTAATAATTAAAAAAAATTCAAGCTTGAGTTGATTCCTTACATTTTAAATTGATTCTGAAAATTTTATATTATATCTTATTCAATATATTTTATGTATTATTATTATGATACTTTTTTTATTAGTTATAATGATTTCCTATAATTTACATGTATACTTAATTTACAGATTATACATTCTTTGTTTTTTGTGAGACACAATTTTTTTGTGGCATTTTACGGGCTTTCGTATATCTTCTATTATTTATCAATATTTAATATAATTATTCAATTAATATTTAATGTAATAAAATTCTATATTAATATTTTAAAATTGATAATTTTTTCTTACACATGTATATAATTATTCTCGTAGACAAAATTTTCTAATTTGATACATTTTTTCTCTTAAAAATAAAATTTCAAAATTTTAAAAAATTTAAGTATTCTAATTAATATATTATTATTTACTATCACTAAACATTGATTTTAATCAATTTACAAATTATTGGTTATATTATTAATACCTAAATCAAATAAAAATAAATTAAACTATATCAGACCTATAATATATTCGAATGATTATATTAATTTTTATCACTACTTCTAATTAATTGATCTTACTGTTCATAATATTTTAGCATATATAATAACTTTAATATATTTAATTACTTAATTTAATTTAAAAATCTATTATAAAATAATGTTTTGTCACATGAATAGATATCACTTTTTACAAAAATTAGCGATCGAAATAGTTATTAGTTACTTTGTAAAACTAAATTATTTATTTTAAAAGAAAGTCAAAAGAAAACATGCAAGACACCATCAAAGTGAAGGAATGCTACCTAGGACAAAACCCTCAATATAATAACTATTTTTATGAAGCATGAGCGCATGTTAAAATATATTTAAATATTTATTGTCACATATACTAACATACATGTATTAAATTTAAAATATATAAGTAAAATATATAAAAATTCAAAATAATATAAAAATTAATTTTATAAATTATAAAATATTAATTTAATACACATGCAAAACACGAGACACTAAGTTAGTTTATAACTATTTTTTAATAATATTGATATTTCTTTATTAAATATAAAAATAAAATATGAATCTTGATTATAAAGCAAACAAAATGTAATAAATTATTTAATATTTATTATTAATTACCACAACAAAAATTACATATTACAAATTATAGAAAGAATTATATTATAAATCACATACTTTAAGCATTATAAATTTAAAGTAAAACTAGCTTTATAATGCTAAACATTCATTAAAAAAATCAATATAATTATAATATGCGGTTTGATTGAGCTTAGTTCAGTTTTTATAAATAGATATGATAATTGAACTAAACAGCAAAAAAGTATGCGATTTTTAGATTTTTAGTTTTTGTGATTTTCCGTTTAAGCGATTTTTAATTTTTCTTATCATCAATTTAATGGTTTATAAAATGGTTTGGTTCAATTCTAAACAACCCTAGAAGGAACGAGAAATTCATACTCTAACCCAAAAAGTATACTCAAGTTCTTATCTTATGTTTTCTACTTTCCTTGGATTCATGAACTGATAAACTTAGGGTCCTAGCTACGATGAAGTAGTTAAAAAGTGATGCATCGTTGCACAATGAGTTTTTCCCATTGGATATATTATTAAATAATTGAGTGACTAAGATGTTTAATCAATCACTTGAAAGAAATAGGAACAACATATATTTAATAATAGGATGATATGTGTTATTGTTTATTAGTAAGGAAGTGTAGAGCATGTGTTTGATATAAATCCATAGGATTATACTAGAGAGTCAATTTGGTGAGGTGACTTCTCCACCCAATATCTCACTCTTCAAAAGAAAAGACAAGTTTAGACAATCTGTTAGCAACCAAATTATACTTCTTATACACATGGGAAAAGGTTGTTGAAGCAAATTTTTTTGATGCAAACATCTAATCATGTACTAGGACTGCAAAATACATAAGTCAACTTCATGAGTGTTGTTCCATGTTTGTTTTTCAAACAAAGACAATATATCTCAAAGACCTGATCCATGAACATCGAGTCAACCAATTTCAAAGACCATCTAAAGCATAAGGCTTCTACTTCATGGACCTGAATACAATTAGGTATAGTTTTTGTCCCAGTAGTCAGAACTAGATCAGAATATAGGCATAGGGGATAATGTGAAGGCAAGTAACCAAAGTGTGATTAATAGATTCATGTTCCACACCACACTAAGGACACATAGGGTCAACATCCATCATGCACAAGGATTACTTTGAAATGTATGTTTTTGTTGTTAATGATGGGACAATTAACATTGTAATTTCAATTTTGTCGTAATGAATGAACTATTTGTTATTATTGTCTTCTGTGATCATGATGCACATTGTTGAGGGACCTTTCATTTTACTAGCCAACTTTTTATTGATTAATCTAGGATAATATATTTAATCAAATTCTCATATTTTGTGCTGAAAATGGTTGGAGACAACTACTGTAAATTTTTCAGTGTAATGATTATTTTGTCCTTCATTGATTGGTTGTGGTCCTCTTTTATTTTGTTTGTTAGTGAGATTGTTAGATGCTAAAAATTAACTGTGTTGTCATTATTTGCCTTTATGGTATGGTTGTTACATTTTCATCCAAGGCATATTTGTGTTATGTTAGTTATTTTGTCATGTAGTTTGGTTTCATAAACTCCATTTATGTAAAGTGCAAGTTAGGTTCTTCCAGAACCGATTTGGTTCATTAAATTCATACCAATTTTTATACTTTCAGCAAGCTGTCAATTCGTGACAATGACATTCTGTTTGTCTTTATTTGTGAGTTGAATTCAAAATTGATTTAGGAGGGAAAACACCCAAATTGGTTAAGTTGTTTTCCATATTGTTTGTCTATGAAAGGCAACACTGGATACATGTGCAAACACACAACCTCTTCATTAGCTCTTTCTTGCAACCTGTGTGTGTTCAATTAGAATGTTCTGCTCATTCGTCTCTTTCACTATATTGTGGTAGTTCTCTGTCTTTCTTCTCCCAAATCTCGAATATATTTTCTTTCTCCTTCAATGTTTCTGGGTTTATGAAAGCATAACAAACTAAATGTTCATTTGTGCAGATTGGGATAAGATCAGGGATCGTGATAGTTGTTATGATTCTGAAATGATTATGGGTATGTTGAAGGGGTGCGTGACAATAACGATTTGGTAGGTGGTGTTATTTGGTGTGATGGCCTTTTAGATGATGGCTCGCGGTGTGTAAAGCTATTTGTGAAAACTCTTTAATAAATCTCCTATAATAACCAGCTAATCCTAGAAAACTCCTAACCTCAGTTATTGTAGTTGGTCTCTCCCAATTCATGACTATTTCAATTTTACTAGGATCAATTGAAATTCCTTCTTTAGAAACAACATGACCCAAAAATTTCACTTCCTTGCCCCACAATTCACACTTAGATAGTTTAACATACAACTTCTTTTCTCTAAGTATCCTTAATACTATTCTAAGATAATTTTCATGTTCTTTTTCTGATTTTGAATAAACAAGGATATCGTTTATAAAGACTACTACAAACTTATCTAAATAAGATCTAAATATTCTATTCATATAATCCAAAAACTGTTGGGGCATTGGTTAATCCAAAAGACTAACTAAATACTCATAATGCCCATATCGAGTCCTAAATGCAGTTTTAGGAATATCTTCATTCTTAACTCTAATATGATGGTATCCTGATCTAAGATCAATCTTAGAAAATATTGTTGCTCCTCTTAGCTAGTCCATAAGATCATCTATCTTAGGCAATGGATACTTATTTTTAATGGTTATCTTATTAAGCTGTCTATAGTCTACGCAAAGCCTCATTTCCCCATCTTTCTTTTTCACTAACAATACTGGAGCTCCCTAGGGTGAAACACTAGACCTAATAAATTTCTTCTCCAACAATGGAACAGGAAACAATGGAGTTCAAATACAGACACTAAGTTTGACTATTTTCTAAAATTTCTGAAGGTAAAACAATGGTTTTATTTGAATAGTCCAACAATACATGACTAGCTCCAAGCCACTCCATACCCAAAATTACACTAAGCACAATCAAAGGAAGACAAATCAAATTTGCAGAAAAATATCTGTTATCAATTTGAAAATCACAATTAAGAAAGATTTAGCTAACCAAAATAGATTTACCTGTAGGGGTAGAAACTAAAAGATCATAAGGTAATTGAGATAAAGGTAACCCCAATTGTATAACACTTGTCATAAGAAATGAAAGAGTGAGTAGCACCTAAATCATAAAGTACAGTTAAAATTTTATCTTTAATTCTGCACTTAATCTCGATGAGATTTTTGGATTGAGATGCCTCTGCTGCATTCATGGTAAAGACCTTTCCAGGTTGTTAAGGACGTGTGGTGGCTTGGGGTCTTGCATAATGCTCCATCTTTCCACATCGATAACACTGAATATCACTTCAGCAGTTTTGTGCCAGGTGTCCTGTCTTTTCGCATCGGAAACAAGTGTTTTGAGTTATTGGGCATGGCCTATCTCCATGGATCTTGTGACATTTGCCACATTCCATGCCTGAATTTTACCCTGTTTGAAACTTCCTCTGCTAAAACCTATTCTTAAATTTAAAAGGCTAGGGTCCTAATTTATTCCTAAAATTATTACTTGACTCTTTCTTTTCAGCGGATCTCCTTTTATATTCTTCTATTATCCTACACTTATTTATCAGAATACCAAACTCCCTAATTTCTAGAGGTCCTACTACTTCTAATATATCTTCCTGCAATCCCCCTTCAAATTTCATGCACTTCCAGTGCTCATCAGGGTTATGCTGATAGGTGGAGGAAAACTTAATTAACTCTTCAGATTTAGCAATATACTCAGACACACTACCATTACCTTGTTGAAGCCTAAGAAATTCTTGTTCCTTATCAATTCTCACTGATATGGGAAAATACTTCCCTAAGGAATGCTGTTTTAAATATCTCCCATGTGATATCTACTCCATTACCTGCCAAAATTTGCCCATGGCTATTCCACCAATACTCAACATCATACTGCAACATATATGTAACATAAACTACTTTCTGCTGATCAAAATAATCCAATACAACA
Source organism: Glycine latifolia (assembly GCA_013407115.1). Classification (NCBI taxonomy): domain Eukaryota; kingdom Viridiplantae; phylum Streptophyta; class Magnoliopsida; order Fabales; family Fabaceae; genus Glycine; species Glycine latifolia. Next base: position 20,136,601 of record CM023944.1, on the reverse strand, counting down.
AATATCTTTTCTGTTTCTTTAATCCACTCTTCAACCATATCTGGATTAAAAGTTCCTTTAAATACTGGTGGGTTAGATTTTCTAAACTCAACAAACTTATGATATTTCAAATCAGTCACTTGCCTCCTAATATTGTCTTGATTAGAGTTATTGTTACTATTGTGATTATTATTATGGTTATTCAGTTATGCCATTATCTGAGTAGTTGTCGCAGCCTGTTGATTTGTTGTAGCCGCTTGTTGATTCGCAGCAATCGCATAGTTGCAACCATCTCCTGAAGAATATCCATTTCATCTCTGTTGCCACCAGGTTGTGTCAGAGATCTTCGTCTCGTTCTCCTACTAGCCATGAATTCTTATTCACTTTAACATAAATACGGAGGTGATCAGCCTCAATATCAAGTTAAGTGCTTCAGAATTCAATAAAACAAAACAAACTAACACACATACATATTCAATTTGCACACTCAGAGTACACATAAAAACAAACTTAGTCCATTCCCCTTAGGCTCTATCAGGAGGAACTACTTTGATTCCAAAATTGTAACGTCTTAATATAGTTTTAGGAATTATATTTCTATTATTATTTATTTTAAATGAGAGTTTATTAGTATAGTTTTAAAGATAATACACACACTCTTAAATTACATAAATATACATCATAATTACATTACACACCATAAGTTCAAATATTACAAACCATACACCCTAATTAAAGTGTGAAATATAACGTAAATACAGACCATAAGTTCGAGCAAACACTATATACAAAAGTACTATCTAACAGCAGAAACATCCATTTTAGTAGTAGAGCCAACCCCCAGTAGGATTCCATGGACCATGAGAACCACTTGCATAGTTGCAAAAATTATAAGCAAAACTTCCCTCATGATCAGATTCATCATTAGGATCCATAGTACCTCCTGGGACGGGCACAAAAGGAGGATGCATAAAATTACCGCTGTTAGAGGATATGTTAATTGGCTCCATAGGCAGATCAGGATACACGTGAGAAAATTGGAAAAAAGGATCATTAGGGTTAAACATATTATTAAGTACAAAAAAAGGAAAGTGTGCACCAAAATACATGTAAACATGAATAATAGCCTGCATAGTAATAACATAACAATTTCTAGCTTCATCACAATCCCACCACCATTCCAAAGCATCAAGGAATGTTATCAAGGATACCATCTATAAAAACATAAATCTAGTGAGAAATAAATTTCTCAGTAGGCAAACTAAACCATTCAATTGGTTAGTATGTTAGTGTTGTACAAATACATTCCATAAAATCAATACACACACACACACACACACACACATATATATAAGCAAGTAACCGTTCAAATAATATATGCATGTGGAAATTCCAGAGAACACATGGTATCTACATCCCAAATCGGGTGTAGTACACTATGGTTGTCTTACGTTAAGCAATGCATGATCAATTCCATTGTGCACCTGGTCTCTACATCTCTGCCTGAATGTAGTACCCTTTTTTTTTTCCACTGTCTCTTCATGGATTCAGAAACAATCTCAATATATCATCACATAAATTCCATTCTTTTCCTTTGTAATACAAACCATGAGTAAATTCATACAACCTTATGGAAATTTTATCACAAAAATCATAATAATATCAAATATATGGCTCGACCTCCATCCATATTCCATACAAGTTCATGCAAACTTATGCATTGCAAATACTATCATCAAGTTAAAGAACAACATGATTGTACTCTAGTTAGTAAGTTCTAGTATACCTTCCAATATAAATTCTAATTCCTTTTCACTTACACAAGAGAACTAGAACATAATCTAGACCTTATTCTCCTTTCAAATTTCCATCCTAAGACTTGATCCTCAAAACTGAATTACCCTTAGTATTTAAAAAAAATTTCAACATACCGTTCAACTTCTACTTCTCAACATCAATTCAAAACAATCGCAATATATATATTAACAGCCCCAATGGTCATCAAAACCAATTCCAACCATCTCCAATATTTTAGCACTTCACTCATTAACATATCCTACTCTTAATCAACATAAGCACATCATAAAATAACCTCTAAGGATCTGAAAATTCAGCCTAGTATGCTCAACCAGAAATCTACACCATTAAGCATAAAAGTTAGTCCATTTAAACCCTTAAACCAAGATTGAAAGCCTAGCCTACCTTAAGCAAGTTTGCTTCCAATTCCTCCAAGTACTTGGTTGCACACCTTAAGGTCTTGAAGGAATGAAGTCTTGCCTTTGTATTGGATGGTTTAGAAAGAAGAGAAGGAGATAGAGGTGTATGAGGCAATAGAAGTGAAGGCCTACGACTTTAGCCAAGAAATAATTAGTGAGAAGAATGAAAGCAAAATGAAGAGATATAAGGAGAAAATGGATGTGAGGGTGAGAAAGAGAGAGCATTGCACGTGCAGAAATTTAATCCAAGGAAGTATTTATAGAAGAAAAATTAGTTAGAATGGAAGCCTAGTTAGTCCTTAGTTTATTTCTAGTATAACTAAGTAATCATGCCATGAAGATCATGAGTAAATTTTTGTCTCCATGCACTTAAATGCATCCTTATCCATTCATAAGAAAATATTCCCTTCATAATTACTTATGATTCACGTAGAAGGCTTGCTTAAGAAGCTTGATTTTGTTTGTTTTATTCTCATAATGCATTGGCTTCACTTTTGTCTCTTGTACACCACTTTTTAGGCATACACGTACACACACACACACACACACACAGAGCTACACTTCCATTTTCAATTGGTTTTGCTAAAAAAAACTCACGTACACATGCATGCTTTCCTTTAAGTTTTGTCTCTTTTGGTTTATACCACTTGTACTTCATGTGTTTTTCAATTAATATGATAGCTACTCATGTGTCATTCATCTAAAGTCTTATGCCTTTAACCAATATCCCACACGGCTAGGATTTGTTTCTTTCCTTAAGTTAATTAATCATGATTAAATCTATTCTAACCACTTCTAAACTTGCCACTTGGATCCATTAGCTTCTATCCTATCCTTCTTGTATCACACCACTATCACATGTGTTCCTCATGTGATAATTTTCCTCATAACACCAAATCTTTGCATCATATCACCATGTATTAATCATCACTTGGTTATACTACTTTAGAAACATATCCATAAATAATTCAAACATGAATACAAACTCAAGATAAAAATTTGAGGATGTTACAAGGAGCCTAAGGTATTAAACTTAGTTAAAAAGTTAAATAGTTTGCAGGATAAAGGAGTATATTTCCCAAATAATTATACCTTCTGAAGAAGTTGTAACGAGATGCATCAACTTTGTTATAGATTCTAAGGCAAGTGAGTGAATTCTTGCCCTTGATGACATACTGTTACAATACATTTTCCACTCTGCTAGAAACTCTTAAGTCACTAACAACAATCTGTGGTGATGGCATTGTTAAGAAGGAGATCGGAAATAATGATGGAAATCGCAATGCTTAGAGAGTTGATCTCAAATGAGGAGGAATGATCCATTGTCCATGAGGCACTGAAAATCCTTGCTAATGTAGATAGTTTGACAATCTAGATTGATGTGACTTGCCAATGATGCAAGGGAAACTTAAATATGAAACTGTTGGGCATAATTAGTGAGTGCTTTGAAACTTGATCTTTTGACACTTCTTGAACATTGTAATACTTCAGTTCATGCATCTAAAATGATTTTTTATTTATTAATGTCCTATGTTGTAATCATAAGTTCCATTAACTTAAATGTGGTACCCCTTTAATGCATGACATTGTTAACAGTGTTTATTTTAATGTTGTTTTAATATTTGATTCTATTTTCTTCTTCGATGGAAAAGTTACAAGAAGAAAAAACTAACTCACTTTCCCTAAGCAGAATATCCTTGAGAGAGAGTGTAACGCCCCCTCAGCTGGAAGGGTCATTACTAACCACAAACTCACATACAAGCAAATAATCAATCAGAGTTTAAGCAGTTTGGAAGCATAACTAAAGAGTGACATCATCAAGGGTCACTATCATAACACTGTACACTATAATATGGTGAATATACATCAAGTTCCTCTGTACAGTACAAAACTATACAAATATCCCATCAGGGTACATCAAAACAAACCAAAGGCTAAGTACAAAACATCCGAGCCACAAGCTCATGTCATCTAAGCCTAAGGTTTATCAGCAGCAACTATCCCTGCATAGGCTTCTTGCCTTGGGGTCTATCTGCTCCTCCTCCTGATGAACCACCTGAAATATAAGTCCCACAAACGGGGTGAGATATAAAATCTCAGTAAACTCAGGGCCCTTGAAGGTATTTCCTTCCCCTGGTTCACTGACAACAGATACACAGATAAAACATCACAATTATCATGGTTATCATCAATTCATTTCATTCAATCAACACATAGGCAGTCAATGTACAACCATCTGTCAATATCTATGTGATTCCGATAGTCATCCCCATCTATCACATATCCTCATCATCTACTGCCTATCATCATCATCCTGCATATACTTTCATCTAGATATATATGCCGATCCCCACTCACAGAGGATCCAATATATACTAGGATATCTCATGGCAGGAAATCACTATCTATCGGAAGCACCCCGAAAATATATAGGTACAACCACGTCTGGAGGACTCCTATATACCGGGCCGGCTTCCCTATCATAGGCACCCCGAAAATATATAGGTACAACCACGTCTGGAGGACACCTATATACCGGGCCGGCCTCTATCATTACAGGAAACATCTCATATCAGGCCTATAACCATCACTTGTCATCTATCCTATTACCATAGGATTCCACAATCAATCATGCTTATCTCCCACTAAATAAATCATAATCATCCATCTCGGGATCCAAATCACAAGACAAGCATCACAATTCAAAACACAGTCATTACCCTCTCATAGGGCACAATCATCATTCATCAGCCAATCAAACCAATAACCAATCAACAGCATATGTATAACAACATAACAGAACCATCACCTCAGATTGGTGAATGGCTGAACACAACAAAAGGGAATACATTCAAGAATCAAGAGCTTACCTGCTCTAGACAGATCACCGGCTCTCCCGGCCTCGTGGTCAACACCACCAGAGCTGTCAAGCTCACGTCCTACACAAGAACCAATACATAACACATCAAATACAGTTATAGGACGTTTAAACGAAAGGAACTATCATCCTCTCTATAAACATATACTAATCGCTGTACAAGAGATTTCAGACCCTTCAACAGGATCCCTCTCGGCCTCATCAAGGCTACAGAGTCTCTACAAGGACTCTGATCAGGCTAACACAAAGCGTATCCCTGCTCATACTAGCCTAAACCCAACATCTCATCATCATCAGTTTCAACCGATCAATCTCATCTATACAGCCTCCTGAGCAACTTTGTCAACTGCTCTAAGGTTCATACTAGTCACATTACTAGTCTTTTATCTCTGTTCATATATACTCAGAGCCAAAATCAAACTTCATCAGTAATTATTTCTGAAGGCTCTAACATCATCACAACAACTCTCTGAACATAATCTTCTACAGAATCCGAGCCTAACAACGGCTCTAACACCTCCTAAAACACCCCTTAAGATAACCCCAAAACCTCAAACTCCAATACACAGAACCAACGGCTAAAGCTCGAGTTTCTTACCTCTGTGATGTTCAGAAACACCAGGGAATCACTTTCCCTAAGGTAGCTTGCTCAATCAAGGCTTTCTTCGCCTTTAAACTCCGAGCTCTCAAGGTTCTCTCAGAGAAATCAAATCTCCTCGTTTCTCAGCTATTCTCACAAATCAATCGGGGGTTTACTCTTATCTCGGGGCTCTGATCACTTTCTCAGTTGGGCTAGAGGTGTTTAGATGAACGATGAAGAAGTTACAAAGCTCTGTAACTCATCAATGGCTACTCCTTTCTCTCTTCCTCTTCCATTTTCGTCCAAATGAGCTATTTATATAGGCCTGCCCGAGGTCTGGCGCGACCCGCGCCACCTCCCGCGCTATCCGCGCCATGCCTCTGGCGCCACCCGCGCCAACTCTGGCGCGGTCCGCGTGAAAAACCAGTGGAAATTGGTTTTCCAGGGCACCTGTGGCGCGATCCGCGCGGCCCTTGGCGCGATCCGCGCCACAGCGAAAACCAAGTTTTCTGCTGTGAATCCCCGCGCTGTCGCGCGGGGGTATGGTACCAACCACGCCATAACTTAGGGTTATCACAGAGAGGAGGAGCATGATCTGAAATACAGAAATCATGGAGTTAACATACTCCAAATCTAGCTAAACAGTGAGATACATCATTAGCATCTCTGTCAATATGAGAAAAAAGAAATATGCCAAGCATAATTCCTAATAAAGTCTAGAATTCTCTGGACAATAGTTGCATGTAGGTGACACAGAGGATAAATCCTAGACTTTACAATATCAACGAGGTATTGGCTATTACTTTCCCACATGAGATACCAAAACCATTTCTCTCTACAACGAAAGATCATGCAATAATGCCATAACTTCAACTTTCTTAGCATCCCTACATCCTTCAAATGTAGAGAAGCCAAACTTCCAATTGTATTTGATACTAATTTGATATTGAAAACTCATTATGTGTGCGAAATATAATTTCAGAATGAGGTCAATAGATCAAGTATATTCTATGAAGCTTATGCTTGTTTTGTTAACATGAATTTTCTTTAATGATTAACAAAATATTAATCATATTTTTCCGAGATTTATTGAAAAAAATGATATCCGATCTTCATTTTTTTTGTGTGTATATGTAATAGTTACTTTAAAGTCAATTTTATCTAAACAACTTATTTAAACTTAAATATTGATAATTTTATAAATTTCCTCAACCTTAAAAAATCACTGTTACATGTTGGTAGCATCATATTCGATGCACACAAACGAATCATTAGTTTCATTTAATTATATATCTTTGTTGAGATCCAATCAAGCGTAAATATTAAAAAATTATTTTATTAATTTTAATTTTTTTTTTCATTTCCAAATCTAATTTTGAGTTGAGTACACATGATATTTAGAACAAGTGAGAAATGATGTAACACCCTAAGGGGTATTACTCTTAACTTTACATTTTAGTCATCAAATGCAAATAATAAAAAGATATATGATTTTGTTGCTCAAGAATTTCAAAGTTATGAGTCATACATCATTCTCAAGTAAATCATCATATACATATCAAATGGAATTTCCCAACATACAAGACCCTATACCAAGGAATAGGTACATATTCAATTATCTCAAAAGTAACAAACTAAAAGTCACTAATACACAAAACATAGCATCTTCATGGCCAAGAGTCTCCATTCTTCGTAACTTGCTCAATCTGGAACATGGAAACTAAATTAATCAGAGAAGGTCTCAATAAGAGCTAAACATGCAACAAAATTTTGGGGACTAAAAACCTTAATGTAAAAATGTTCAGGGACCTTGACTAGTCAAACTTTTATTTAGGGACTAAAAACTGATTTTTGAAAAAGTTTAGGGACTAAAAACTTAGTTAACCCGTAAATTTAATAAGACTTGGGATGGTGATTGAGTATTTTTAGTTTAATATTTCTTATTTGACTTCTCTTGAACTTTTATTTTCTTATTCTAACTCAGTTTTTGTCTCAGGCAAACAAGTGGCCTTAATTGATAATTGTTGCTTATTTTCAAATTTTTTACTTACTTGACCTATCTTCCTTGTGAAGGACCTAGAGAATTCTACAGAACTCCAAATGGCGCATATGGGTAGTCCCTGGAAAGATAAGGAAAAGATCTACAATTTTGTCAGAGATAAGCTGAGGCCAATTATATCATTTTGAGAATCATTTTAGGCTTGGAAGTCAGAACCCCTACACTCAAATTTTGGGTTGCGAATTGGTGTAATTAGTAATTAGTTAGATTAGATGAGCCTAATTATGGCCCATCCTTTCCTACTAACTCAGTCACTATATTTTAGTGTAATTAGTTAGTGAAGAGACACTTCATTTGAGCATAAACATAATTTGTAGTTTCTTTTAGAAGTTTTCAGAATTAAGAAGTTCACTTTCTTTTTCTCTCAACTGTTCTTCATTGTTCTTTATTTTTCTTCTTCCTTTCATCTCTGTTCTTTTATTTTTCTCATAAAAAAATCGTGGCTCTTACATTAATGATGATCATGGAAGGCTAAATAATCGATCAATCTTAGGATCCAGTCCAATCAAGGAGAATTTGAGTTCTGGTTTGATATTCTAATTTCTATGTGAATGTTCATCTTCTTCTTCAATCCTGTTTTTGATTTTCATTGTAACGACCCACCTCGTCGCTACTGTATCACACTCTTAATCTAGCTTTTAATCAAAATTTTCTATTTGAAAATCTCTTTAAGTTTGTTTATAAACATAGTAGTAAATTTTTCGCGTAAGTAATAATCAATATCACAACACAAAACTTGAATATTCAATGATGCAATACAACATAATACTTGTATATTAATAATAATAATTTTGATAGTGATTACAAATAACCAAGTCTGAATTATACAAACTTCTCAAAAGAAACAAAAATTTAAAACACGGGGTGTAGCCATTAGAACAAGGGGTGTAACTAGCAAAAACACACCCTTTCCCGGGATCTAATCCATCTCCATCCCGGCTACTCGGCGGCTCCAATACTCTTAGGCATATTCCCGATCACCTACTGCTATCCATCTGCTCACACGAACCCAGTTCGCGATCATCATAGGTACCAAACCACACGGTACAACAAAGCATATGTGAGTCCATCATGTAAAATAATAATAATAATATCATAATTTATAAAAGACAACCAGGTCATTTGCAATATCACAGCTATATTCACGCATTTCACTCACACAATCAAACATGGACAACCCGTCCAATACATTTCACAAATTCATCTTATAATGACTAGTCATGATGCATGTTCTTGACTCATCTCTCAATCAATGCAATGTGGTACCATCACCGGACAATAGGCCAAATCCATGGTACAAATGATTCCTATAACCCGTCGGGGTCACTCTGTTGTGCATGGGTCTCACCCTCCCATGGTGATCAGCCAAAATGGGTGTCAGAAGGCTAACCCTACAGAAATGGCCCCCCAGTACTTCCCGTACTCTATAGTCAACCATCCTATTTCTGTCATGCATGAAGTATGTCTCTCATGGGCACCACTGTATAGACCGGCGCAGGAGCACTCCCTTCCTGGCTGGTGTCACTATACAGCTCCCATGTACATACGCATTATCCTCTCATGGGCACCATTGTATAGACCGGCGCAGGAGCACTTCCTTCTTGGATGGTGTCACTATACATCTCCCAAGTACATACGCATTATCCTCTCATGGGCACTACTGTATAGACCGGCACAGGAGCACTTCCTTCCTGGCTGGTGTCACTATACAGCTCCCATGTACATACGCATTA
>CM023944.1:20114481-20127146 GCA_013407115.1 Glycine latifolia | reverse complement strand
TCCTCTCATGGGCACCACTGTATAGACCGGCGCAGGAGCACTTCCTTCTTGGATGGTGTCACTATACATCTCCCAAGTACATATGCTTTAAAACTCAAGCCAATACAATGACCAATCTCAACGTAATCACTTACGTAATTTACAAACAATCAAGTAAAGTGGTGTGAGGTATTAAGTGTCTGAATTATTATTCAGCAATAACAACTCTTGAAGAAAGAATCCGAACAAGGTTGAACAAAGTCGGTAGAGGTCGGACAAGGTCAGTGAAAGTTTGATTATAGGGGATCAAGGGAACCCTTGGTTTTCTATAAAATATCGAGGTCGGGTTCATTTCTTATGCAATCGATTACATAAGCGCTATAATTGATTAATTCGATAGCGCTGTATGGGAACCCGATAGTTCTATTCCCAATAACATACAAGCTTTGCTGAGTAAGGAACCCGGTAGCTCTTTTCCCAAGACATACGAGCTCTGTCGAGTAAGGAACCTGATAGTTCTATTCCCAAGAACATACGAGCTATGTCGAGTAAGGAACCTGGTAGCTCTTTTCCCAAGACATACGAGCTCTGCCGAGTAAGGAACCCGGTAGCTCTTTTCCCATACGAGCTCTGCCGAATAAGGAACCTGATAGTTCTATTCCCAAGAACATACGAGCTCTACCGAGTAAGGAACCCGGTAGCTCTTTTCCCAAGACATACGAGCTTTGCCGAGTAAGGAACCCGGTAACTCACAAGGAAGAGGCTTTGAACTTAGTAGTTCTAAAGAGAACAGCCCACCTCGGGGTAAGGAACCTGGTCTTTCTAAGGAATGGGCTTCTCGAGGCGACACATGTATGGAATCCGGTTTCTCTAGGAAAGAAAAGAATGAACTTCTAGAGACGACACGTGTGTTAGACTTTTGGCAAGCGTATCAATTGTCGTTGTAAGTTACAAAATTTATAAAAGTTCGTCTCCACAGGGACTTGTGCTACTTAATTAATCCAAATAAAACTTAACAGTTTAATAGTTATGTACAACGAGTATGGTCAAAGTTTTGATGGTTTTATGGAAATAACAAAAGATTGTGGAAGCTAATAAAACGATTTTAATTAATTCAAGAAAAGTGTAGGATTGGATTTCATCATTCATACCTCGGTATCTAATTAATATTACCATGTATAAATCATTTTCTATTATTACTGATGCACACATTAATTAACCTCAAATTGATCCCTCGCAATCGAGTTCTAAGGATATTTATCGAATATTGATCCCTCGCATATGAAGTAAATAACCCAGCATTACAATCATAATCGCGTGCTATTTGCAATCTAAACGTTATGCTCTATCCCTAGAACGTAACGTAAAGAGTAAAATTATTCAGTTCAAATTCTAAGAGTACTTCCCAGTTAAACTTATAATCCAATTTCATGAAACTAGTGATCAAGTAGAATCAAGCATTAAGAACGGAATAAAATTACCAATAATAAATAGAAAAGACTTATGCATAAATAAATATTAAAAGAGATACTTAAAGGTAAGAAGATTACATCTAATCCTTAAGAGAAACTAACCAAGCATGGAGATAACCTCCTTAAGAGAAGAATTGATGAAGGGCCCCATCACCGCTTCTTTCCGGCAGAGTCTCCACACTAAATCTCACTTCTCTCACTTTCCTAACCTACCTAATACTAATATTTAAGAGCCTAAGGCTTGAGAACAAGCCAAGAAGCAAGAGAGGAGGAAAAAATGGAATGCAAGAAGTGTAAGGGATGGATTTTTCCTTGGGGGGTGCATGGCTATTTATAGAGGGCTGGCTGCTCGAGTTCACTCGCCCAAGTGAGTGTTTTTGCCTTTGTTTGCTCGCTTGGGCGAGCTTAAAACCCACTTGGAGGCCCACTTGCAGAAGCCACTCACCCAAGCGAGTGTTTTGTGCATGTTTCACTCGCTTGGGCGAGTTAAACGTACCATCCAGAAGAAGCTTTTGGGCCTTGATGGATTTTGGGCCTATTTTGCTTGTTGTACCTCCCATGTTTACTTTATGATCCATTTTTGCTTGTTTTATGTGTTCGGAAGCTTCGGAATTTCTTGAACCTATAAAAATGCAACATATGATTGGATTAATGTTCCGAAATATAAAAACTACATTCATACAAGTAATAAATATAATTTAACTAGGTTTAGGGCAAGTTTATAAGCAAAGTTATTGAAATCAAAAGATAAGTTCCTGTATTTGAAATATGAATTTAACTGAATTAGGGCACTTATCAGCGTGTATGGAACCCGGTCGTTCTAGAAGAAAGAACACAAACTCAACCGAGTAGAGGAACCCGGTGATTCTCATCTTGGGAAGACACGAGCTCATCCGAGTTAGGGAACCCAATGACTCTATTCTCGAAGAGACACGAGCTTATCTGGGTAGAGGAACCTGGTAGCTCTCTCTCAAATGACTTAAAACCCAAACTTCAAGGTACACCCTCGGGTTAGGAACCCGGTATATCTAAGGAAAAAGAAAGCGAGCCTTAGAAGCTCTTAAAGAAACAACCCCGGGTTAGTAACCCGGTATGCACTTGTCCGCAAAAAAGAACTAGGTTACGTTCTGCATGCATACATGCATGCTACGTAAACTTTTCAACCCGACATACCCATCCTGGTAGCCGACATCACAACATAAGGGATTGACACATATATTTAACTCGGCCTACCCTTCCCGGTAACCGACATCTCAAACACGAGGGATTAACATACATAACTCGGCCTACCCTTCCCGATAGCCAAGGTCACAACACAACAGTGTTTATATATATATCACATACTCAACCCGGCTTACCCAATCTGGTAGTTGTCTTCTTCACAAACACACCACTTAAAGAAATCATCATCAATACGTTTCATACAAAATATCAAACAACAGATACACACTTTATCTTAACCATGATACCAAAAATCATTATTAACACGATAAACTCCCCTTACCTCAACAAAGATTCTTCTCTTTCGATCTTAACGTGTGTTTTGCTCAAACACTCGTTCTCACAGCTACTAGCAATGAAAGGTTATGCTCTGTTTACGAACTCTTCTTAACGGAGAGGATCTTCGGCCACTGCTACGGTGGTTTTCAATAGTTTAAGTGATACAAAAGGTAGAAGAAGAGAGATTGCTGGTGCAAATGTTTTAGAGAAAGAAGAGAAATACGCGGAGAAATGAAAGTGCATCATGCTTCCGTTTCATGCACTGCTATTTATAGACGAAGCTCTGAGGCAAGTTGCCAACAACTTGAATCAGCCAGCTATCACAGCCACCATAGTTGCCCACTTGCGTGAATGAACAGCCACCAAAGCCACCACCATTTTACTATGCATGTACGGACAGCTTATCTCAGCCACAAAATCTGACTTTTATTCCTCACGCACAAACTCCCATGCAAAATACTTTAACAAATTGTAAGATTTACTTTTAACAATTAATCAACCCAAATATCTTTCTACTTGTAAAATTTTAGGGTGTTACATTCATGATTATGAATATGTTTAGGATTGAAAATGAATTAGGTTATAGATTTATTTCCTAATTTTGAATTTTAATCATAGATTGTTTGGATGATATTTCAATCCGATTTTTGATTTAAATTGATTTAGGAGTTAATTCGATTGAACTACTTCTAATGATATTGAATGAATCTTCATAATATGATCATTATATGAGAACTATAATAATTTGTATTGCTTGGTTTGGTGAATTGGATTGATATTCTTGAATCTTTTTTACAACACATTTTATCAATTTTGTTAGTTTCTGCACTTTTCTTCAATTCTTGTTTGTGTTTCTGCAATTTTTATTCATTGCCTACATACTGTTCGATTAAAATCCCTCTATTTTTTATTAGCGAATTGAAGTTGGAACCAAATTGATTGTGTCTCTGAGTCGACCTAGGTTAATCCTCTGCTATAGAATTATTTTAGTTTTATTTGTTTGTAGCGATTCGACAATCGTTATCAAATGGAACATGAATGTAAATCATTAAATGAGTGAGAATGCTTTGAGGCATTTGGTTGAATTTTGTGGTGCATTTAAGTTGCCTGGATGACTTGGTTGAAGAAAAAGGAGGAAAGTACTTTTTTCTCTAGCGATGTGAGAATCATGGCATACACATTATATTCATGACGTCGCACAAAGTGATGACACATTCTTTAAGGGACACAAGGTAATTGTGGGAGTGAGATTTCAAGTGACCGCCTAGGGAATCCACCTGTGAAAGTGTTTGAATTATGGGAGTTGGGGTTACAATAATCACCAAGTGTGGTGATCCTCAATGGAGATGTTTGAAGAGTTAGAGGCGAGGCCTCGAGCAAATACTTTATTCTCTAACCGCTATCAAATACCTATGAGTAAGGAATCCCACAGAATCAAGCGAAGAAGATCCCAATGGAGAAAGTCATTGAGGAGTCACTCCTTAGAGATTGGATGACCAAAAAGTGGAACTTGGAAAATGATCGCATGACGTGACCGTCCTTGGGGATATGACGTCAGGTTGTGGCTTTGGGTCATATACCAATGTAGTGACCTTAACTGAATGTGAGACATTATCTTGTTGGTGAGAGCTTTATCATTATACCATGACGAGGGGTGTACTCCGAATACTCATCCAACTCAAAATGTTGTGTCTCACGAGTTATGGAGGTTCCAGTGGCAGTGGACTCGTGATGTGATAAATTGAGAATTATTTGGAAAATGCGTTTAGGGTTATGCATGAGACCTGTAACACCTCATCTTTGTTACTAAAGTTCTCTACTAAATTTTAACTCCATTAAAAATCTTTTTAATTTATTTATGAAAATATGTGTACTTATTTTCTTCAAAATATAATTGTAAAATAAAGACATACATTAGCATACAAATAATCTAAACAAGTTATACATTGGTATGAAAACACTATATGAGACAACATCTACCTCATGTTTATCTAGATATAGATACAAGCGAAGATTATAAAAATATCTCAAAAGAAAAGCTAGGTGAAATGTGTGAAACCATCAATAGTGTACCCAATATCAATTTTAATACATTCAAAATGGGGAATGAGATATATCACGTACTCCCTATGCTGGTCGTACACAAATCCTAAAACATAAACATCAGGAGACTTATAGTGAAATCTCCTACTATCGCCAAACTCTAGAACATAAGAGATGTAGTATCGTCCGAATAAATGTAGTAACCTCTTCATGAGTAGGTTCCCTTGTACTACCATCTATCCACACGCCAAGTGATACCAGACCAAAGGCTCGAAAGGGAAGTCTATACTCATAGATTCAAAGTACTTCACATGAAGATGATGCTTCCTTTTGAGATACATGTTCAACGAGTATGCCTTCCGTCTATTGACCATCTCTCGTGGAAACATCTTAATACATTTGACCATGAAAGAACGTGCAAATAAAGTATACCAAAGAATAAGTAAGGGTGGTTCTTGAATCTCATTCACCTGCTCCGATGAACGTGTCATTTGAGATCATCACATGTACTAAATCACATGTGCAATAATGCAAGAATAAGCTACCGAAAACAAGGCATATATACACATATATTGTGGGAATTTAGCTAATCGAACGATATCTGACATAATAGATAAATATTGCAGTAGAGGATATATCAATCATTCATGTGCATTTATCATCAACCAAATATAATAGATAAACCCAATATATACATCACATGGCATATGAAATGTCATGCAACGCCAGACAACGCATGTGACACAACAATGAATTCCATAAAGCAACATTAGGACCTCTCATGCTCTCAATACAATGACTACTCCATGGAGATTCACATGGTCGAGTGATCAAGCCGAGTAATCCCTTAATCATAGTAAAATCAATAACACCCTAATTGGGCAACAATCTTGGCATGTGGCAAAAACTATCCTGAACAATTGATCTATGGAGCAACATAGTGGCTATGCCAAGATATAAGTATGTGGGCAGTGACTTGCCGTGACACAAGATCTATAGCAATCCTGGCTCAAGATGTAGAGTTTCCCCTCCATCCATACCCAAGGAAGTCCATCCTCTACCAACCTCTCTTACACTAGGTATGGAGTCCCACCGAGCAACCCTAAACTTATGTGTGTACTTGGAAACATAGCTGAAACTCTCAGAGCACGACTCATACTACAACAACATGGTTGAATTCATTGATTCATGCACATACGCACCAACACATCACCATTAACAATGACAAGAGTCATAACACAAATAACTTTTATTAAGTCAACAAAGTACAATGCTTATCCTCGTTCAATCAAGAGCTACAATAAGATCCTATCCAGAGCGATTCCAAATTGATGATAAGCATATTGAAAAATTTAGGGTTTTGGTATTCTATTTTCAAAGTCCAAAAAAGCTTTTAGTGACCAAAACATTTTTGTTTCCTACATGCCATATATCATTTTAAAGCTTATTGTGTCTATTTTTCAAAGCAGTAACTCATGTCTCAATTAAAAATCTACAAAAAGATAAATAAAATATAGATAACCAAGAGGCTAGACTGTTCTTACAAGAGGACTAGTCCACTCATCTCTCAATTTTGGCCCACAAAAGTGCTTATTCTTGAGAAACTCTTTTAAGCACATTTTAGCATATTCCTTTGTATTTATAAAAATTCAAACCTTGCAAAATCCAATGTATGTCTAGATCCTTTGTATGGTTCCACTACCAAACAAGTCCAAAAGCTCTTTTCTGTTAGAATTTGATACACAAGTTTCAAATCTCAAAAATAATATAAAATAGTTCTCATTGGAATTTAACATGTGATAGGTACTCTTAAATCTTGGTAAGTCTATTTTTTCTTTCTGGTTTAAACTGAAAGATCATAAGGTTCTTATATACTTACTGTTTTTCAACAAGGTTCGTATTGTTTGCCAGCATTTCAGAAAGCATAGGTCAACTTCTAGGAAGTGTATCTCCTTTGTTTCTCAACCCTTTTAGGTGTTTTCAGGTGTCCATTTTGTAGTATTGTAAGCCTTGTTTCATTTAAAAGTGGAACCTGATTGAACCAATAACCACAACTCAATTTATAACAAGAACAAACCACAATGTACATACAAAATACCAATAAATTCATGTTATCTTCAAACACATCATGTATTTCTCATGCTTTCATCAAATAAACTTCAAACAAACCATATATCACAAAATATACACCACCAAAAGCAATAAAAGGACACCATAAAGACAACATAACACACAATATAGATTTCCTTATGGGTTTTTCTCCTTAGCCAACCCAAACTAGCAACAAACAAATGGTGGACACGGTCTCCTTTTGGCTTCTCCTTCATTTAACCTCAAATAACCATGATAGAATGGAAACATAGAAGTTTAGGACAGAGAATAAAGAGTCACTTGAGGTGTTAAAATGAAAAGGAAAAGAGTAGAAATCAAGAGGAAACAGAGAGATTCATGAGGAAATGAAAGCTAGATCTAGGGTTTTCAACTTACCCTTCTTCCTTATCTTATTCTCTACACTGAGTTTGGAAATAAAAGGAAATACAGACTGTGTGGGTGCTGAACTGTTCCACGTGAATATAGAGAGGAAATTAGTGTGTTTGTAGTAAAATAGGCTTAGGTTTAAACGCACAAGTGAGGGTGATTAGCAAATAGAAAAATAGGCAGAAACTTAATGAAGAAGTTGTTGTAAATTTTGAATTTTGGTGTCTCCCCGAAGGAGTATTTCAGGCAGCAGCAAGGGAAAGAGAGGACATGATTTGATTTAGACTAAGCTTAAGTACAATGCATAGGAAGTAGGTAAAGTAGATGCGTACTTAGCATGTACATGTAGTTTAACTACTTTGATTACTTTTCAATGAGTTTAGTTGAAATGGAACCATTTAGTTAGGTGGAAGAGAGAGAGAGAGAGAGAGAGAATTTCATGGGTCCCCTCTATCTAGGGAAAATAAAAATTTGTTATGTGTACTAGTAAAGAATAAATAGAGAAATCTCAACAGGTTCCATCAGAAATCTCAGGTTTAGTTATTTCTTGTCCAAATTGAATTATGGGACTTAAAATAAGTCTTATAATGAATATGAAATCTCTCATGTGTCTCTATGGATGATGGAATAGTCTTGGTTAAATATTAGACAATTAGTTCCAACTTATACTACAATTTGGGTTCTCAGACTCAATCAAATAACCCTTATTACTTCACTTTGATGTATAGGGCGAGAAAAGTACTTTGACATCACTTGAATATAATTATAATTAAATTTAATTAATCATAAGTAAGTCTTCATGCTTTAGTTTTATTTTTCAACTATTCTACAATATATTTCTACACTACTAGTAGCCAGACATGTTGAATTTCTACAAAAATCTTTGTAGAAATACACACAAAACACAATTATAAATTCTTAATTAATATTTTAGCATTGTAATTAAATTAAATTTCATATTTTAATTATACAATATCTTATTCACAAATTAATAAAAATAATGGTCTTACAATCTTCTGAATAAGAAAAAATTATGTCCTCAAAATTTCGCTTACTTAGGAAGAGATCAAGACAAACTTGTCTTATCTTCTCTTCTAGTTGCCACGTCACATCTCCAGAAGTATCACTCCACTCAAGGTTGATATCTTTCCCTCTAAGTTGCTTAATCCTATTATCTTTAACCCCAACAAGTCTAGCCTTACAAGTCAAGTTATTTTGTATCTTTTCGACTTTTCCTATAGTCTACCATGTTAGATACAAGGGGAGCATGAAGAAGGACCAAGATATATGCTGAGGTTGGATGGTTTTGTAGCTTTTAATATGGCATTCAATTGAAGACATTTGTAATTGCTTGATGTATGAGAGAATCATCTTATGATCCATTACATTGCATAAACATCATTCATTGGCTTGCATTCATGATTTTACAAAAGCACATGGTTTATGAAAACGGTTTAAGATTTCATGATTGCATCAAAACAAAAGTGCTCACGGTTTCAAGTTTTTGGAAAAATTGTTTTTGCCTGTGTTAATCGATTACCATGAATTGGTAATCTATTACTTGATCCTTGAAGAACAAAATAATAGATTCCAGGCATTAAGTAATTGATTATATTGTGTAAATATAGAACAAGACCTGATTGTGTTAATCGATTACTTAGTACATTTATGAAAAAGAAAATCCTTGTAGTAATCAATTACAGGACGAATTAATCGATTACTTTGTTCATATATCTTTTCTAGAAAATTGAAGAACATTTTAATCGATTAAATTTGTTTACAATTGATTACATTGGTGATTTTAATCGATTACATTGGCGATTTAATTGATTATAATAGTTACAACAGGTTGTTATAAATAGTTGTTGGGTCTCTTGAAAAGAACAAGACATTAGTTTACGAAATTTTCATAGTTGTCAAAAGTCTTCTGAAAGTGAGAAAGGATATTCTGAGTTCTAAAGTTTTTGTCCCGCAAATTCTAAATCTTCATGATGTATTGAAAGATTTCTTGGGTAAGATATCAAAGAAACATTTGGAGAGGAAGTTCTGAATTTTTTTTTTCATTTCAACTCTGATTGGTAAATCATATTAATTCATATTCATTGGATCATCAGGTTGTCTCTCTCCATTAACTTTGTTTGTAAAATCATTTTAGAATTTTTGGTTGTTTGTAACTATTACAAAGGGTTCTTGAAGCTTTTCTAGAGTGGGTTTCTTTAGAGAGAAGAGTAGAGAAGGGTTCTCTATGTCTTGATCACTAGGAGTCTAATAAGGTTTTAGATTTCAAATATTTATCTAGGTTTGATAAAGGGTGATTGTTGTAAAGCTTGTAAGAACAAAATTTTTGTGAATAGTGGAACTCTAATCAAGTTTTGGTTAGAAGAAACTGGATGTAGCTTCTCTTGTTGAGAGGTGAACTAGTATAAGTTCTTGTGTTGATTACTTTCATTAATTTCTTCTTGCTATCTTAATATGTGATTCTTGGTGAATTCTTTATTACTCAATAAGTGAAGTTTTTGTAATTGTTTTCTTTTGCTGAGTGGTTTGATTGATTGAAGCATTCTTGATTTAATTGTGATAAAGATCCTATAACTCTGATTCTTTAAAGTTTTTAAAAAGGCCACGAATAAACGAATTCACCCCCCTCTTGGTTATTGTGTGTATTCATATTGTTTTCATACCACACTTACTCTAGTCTAGCTACTAAACTCTCGCTTTACTAGTACTATCATGATGGCATCCTACACCTTCTAGACATAGCCTTAAAAACATCATGCCTATACTTACATGACAACTATTATTGTAGGCAAATTCCATCAAAGGAAGAACTCCATCCCTACAACCAAGATATTCCAACACACAAGCTCTTAAGAGATCCTCTAAGCTTCATATATCGTCCTCAAATTTTTACTTATTAAGGAAAAATTTAAAGGAACTAATTTATTATCTAAAACCAACCTCTTAAACTCTTAATCCTTACATACCCATATACGATTCCTAAACCTCAAAATACCATCATCACCCAAGCTAGACTCAATTACTTTATGAATACCTCACAATTCTACAGTACTGTAATAATTGCTATGCATACTTAGTTTGTACATTTAAATTACATAGAAATTATCTAATTTCTTTTTTTTAATGCTTCTTTTGACTTAAAATGATATGAATTTAGCTTCTTCTGAGTTTTTATCCTGAGAATGCTAATGTTGGTGAATTTATAGTGTTTTGGTTCATTTTTTTGTAGATTTTTGACACAGTAATAGAGGTTTGGAAGATGTTGAAGAATTAAAGCAGTGCACTCAGTGCGCTAGTGCATGCTCAGTGCGTGAAGCGAAGCTGGAAGTTAGTTGTATCGAGCATGGGCGCTAAGCGCATGCTTGGAGGCTTAACACATGATCACTTAAGATAGTTGTACTCTACATGTGCACTCAGCACGCACATGCAGGCTTAGCGCACAATCATTTTTAAAAAGCATGACTGTGCAGCGTTTTGAAGATTATAAAAGGGTGACACTGTGCTTTTGGTTGGAGTTAGTCAGCAAGGGCACGAAATAGAGCAACACACTCACTTTGGAGCTTTTCTTCTTCCATTTCCTTTGTTTCATCTTTTATTTTTTTAGCATTTCATGACTATGAGAGGCTAAATTACTATTGCAAAATCGGCAAGTGTACCGTTCGTTTCAAGTAATAAAGTAAGTAAGTAGAGTATCGTCTCCACAGGGATTGAATGCAATCTTATGTAACTTAACGTCTTAGAAATTGGAAGACAAAATAATAAATTGAAAGGTTGGTTGATTTGTAATTGAGTGCTGTAATTTAAATGATAGAAAATTAACAAGAATGTAAGTGAATTTAATTAGAGTTTACTGCAGTTATGAAGGATGATTGTAGTTAAGCGCAATCCCCTATGATTCCTTCCTACTATGTTCGATTGATTATTAACTTGAACTAATCTTAATTGCTCAGCTGTTGTGTTCTTCTGTGATTAGCTAAACCCTAATCCCTTAGTAGTTTAACCCTTTGATGGAATTAAGAACCCTAATCCCTTAGTGATTCCCTCTTAAACCAACCATTAAGTAAACACAAACTGAAGGTGCTGCAACTACACATCCCTATCCCTAGGCAATGTATAAATCGTTGTTCTACTCATTTCAGAAATTAGAATCCCAATATCCCTATTACGAACCCTAACCCTAACCCTCTTAAGAGAATGGCCAGTTCAATTAAGAATTATGCAGTGAATAGCAGAATGGAACAAAGCAACTATGACATTCTTATCAAAACCAATCAATACATAGAGGAATTCCTCATAGGTTCATGGCTCAACCACAATGCAAAAATTAGCCAAGCATACTCAAAGTTAATAATACTTCCATGATTAACATACCAGAAGAAAAGAAAGGATTACAAAGGGTATGATTCTGTAGCTTTCCAATCTTCTCCCAAGGTGCTTCAATGGCTTCCTCCTTAGAAATCTCTAAACCTCTGTTCAAAAGCTCCCTCTTTGTGACCCAGAGGCCTCCTTTTATGCCTCAAAATGTCCTAGGTTTTATTCCAGTAAGTTTTCACAAATCCTCACACTGAACCAAATTAAATCTTTTTAGTTGGGGAACCAGCAAGCTTCTCACACGATTCGCGTGAAGTCCCACGCTAATCGCGTGAGTTGTTCGAGTTGAAAAGGTTGTTCTGTGACTTCTCGCGCTGATTGCATGGATGTTGGTGCTGATCGCGTGATTTATTCAAACTGGATACTTGAGTTTGATAGGATGGTGCGACTCACGTGGTAATTGGCGCGACTCGCGTGACTTGTTCGAACTGAGGTCCTATGTTTTATCATCTGGCACTGATCGCGTGGGAACTTCGAGAGCATTGGCTTGTTCCTTTTAGCTTCTTTTCCTCTGTTGTTGGTTCCTAAATGATAAAATACTAAGAAAATTAAGAAATATGCAATTAAGTAATAATTCACTAATTCCTAAACTAATTTACTAACTCTTTAATTAATTTATTACTCAATAAAGCCTAAAAACTACTATATGCTAGAAGCATATCAAATAATCCCCAGATTTATATATTGTTGTCCTCAACAATAAACATAGTTTCTATTTGGAAAGCAAGTTTCAACAATCAGGCATAAATTTCACAATCAACATTCTTAGAATCACAATGCTAAGTATACTCAATTTCATATCAA
>CM023944.1:20088708-20104481 GCA_013407115.1 Glycine latifolia | reverse complement strand
ATAAAGTAAGTAAGTAGAGTATCGTCTCCACAGGGATTGAATGCAATCTTATGTAACTTAACGTCTTAGAAATTGGAAGACAAAATAATAAATTGAAGGGTTGGTTGATTTGTAATTGAGTGTTGTAATTTAAATGACAGAAAATTAACAAGAATGTAAGTGAATTTAATTAGAGTTTACTGCAGTTATGAAGGATGATTATAGTTAAGCGCAATCCCCTATGATTCCTTCCTACTATGTTCGATTGATTATTAACTTGAACTAATCTTAATTACTCAGCTGTTGTGTTCTTCTGTGATTAGCTAAACCCTAACCCCTTAGTAGTTTAACCCTTTGATGGAATTAAGAACCCTAATCCCTTAGTGATTCCCTCTTAAACCAAGCATTAAGAAAACACAAACTGAAGGTGCTGCAACTACACATCCCTATCCCTAGGCAATGTATAAATCATTGTTCTACTCATTTCAGAAATTAGAATCCCAATATCCCTATTGCGAACCCTAACCCTAACCCTCTTAAGAGAATGGCCAGTTCAATTAAGAATTATGCAGTGAATAGCAGAATGGAACAAAGCAACTACGACATTCTTATCAAAACCAATCAATACATAGAGGAATTCCTCATAGGTTCATGGCTCAACCACAATGCAAAAATTAGCCAAGCATACTCAAAGTTAACAATACTTCCATGATTAACATACCAGAAGAAAAGAAAGGATTACAAAGGGTATGATTCTGCAGCTTTCCAATCTTCTCCCAAGGTGCTTCAATGGCTTCCTCCTTAGCAATCTCTCTAAACCTCTGTTCAAAAGCTCCCTCTTTGTGACCCAGAGGCCTCCTTTTATGCCTCAAAACATCCTAGGTTTTATTCCAGTAAGTTTTCACAAATCCCCACACTGAACCAAATTAAATCTTTTTAATTGGGGAACCAGCGAGCTTCTCACGCGATTTGCGTGAAGTCCCACGCTAATCGCGTGAGTTGTTCGAGTTGAAAAGGTTGTTCTGTGACTTCTCGCGCTGATCGCGTGGATGTTGGCGCTGATCGCGTGATTTATTCGAACTGGATACTTGAGTTTGATAGGATGGCGCGACTCGCGTGGTAATTGGCACGACTCGCGTGACTTGTTCGAACTGAGGTCCTGTGTTTTATCATCTGGCGTTGATCGCGTGGATGATGGCGTGACTCGCGTGGGAACTTCGAGAGCATTGGCTTGTTCCTTTTAGATTCTTTTCCTCTGTTGTTGGTTCCTAAATGATAAAATACTAAGAAACTTAAGAAATATGCAATTAAGTAATAATTCACTAATTCCTAAACTAATTTACTAACTCTTTAATTAATTTATTACTCAATTAAGCCTAAAAACTACTATATGCTAGAAGCATATCAATTACCTATTGTTTCTTGAATAGTAAACACTCTTTGATGTAATGATCCTTACTATCCATTTAATACTATTTCAATATTACTGCTTCCTTTCTAAATTTATTGCCTTGTTTATGGTTTGAACACCCATTCATATGTATCTTATAGGGTTTTAATCATTGGAAAATATTTTTACCCTAAGAACTTGAAGGGGTTTCTAGCTAATCCATGTCTAGGGATAGAATGGTGTTATTTAGCCTTATTTATGCATCGTTAGTCTTAAAGTAAATTACTTGGTTTAGCTCTTAAGGGATTAAGAGTTAAATTAGGTGGTTTAGGATTTTTTGCATGAGTAATCATTGTTATAGTAGTTTAGTTGATGAAGGTAATAGTTGGATTAACTTTAAATGGTGAAAAATCTTTAGCATTGCATCAAGAGTAATTTTGGTAGGCCAAACACCAATGTTTCTCTAAATATCTACACCAAATATCATTTTCCACATCCAAGTGTTTGTTTTATTGTCTCTTGTATTTTTCTCTACTTTCCTATCCATTATTATGGTTGAATTTTACATTTTCGTACTATCACTTTGAAAAAAATATTTAGTTTAGTTATTCATTCGCTTAAGATTATACATATACAAACTCTTTGTACAATCAAAGTCCCTGTAGATTCAACATTTGGTCTTACCATTTAAATATTATTTTGACAGTTTGGTACACTTGCCAATAAGTTGACATACTGTAAAGTTAAAGATTCAATAATCATTTATCCTCAACCATCCCTAGAAAATTTCTAGTTACCTTAAACCTAACACATTAAAATATGATAATGTCCCCTATCCTCATATAGATTTAAATTCCTAAACTTGTTTACCAACTCTAATTACTTAACATCAAACTAAATATATGGATTATCTTCCTACTAAGAGAATTACCACCACATATTATTTACTAAGCAATATGTCAATTGAAAATTATAATCCTTAAGAGACTATATCGACTATCACTACCTTAAGTTCAAATGCTTGGCTTTAACATCGTTAAGCATGGAATCTTTATTTGTTCCATCCCACTATTGGTGACATAGTGATTCTGCCTTTTGTTGCATTGTATGGTGTCATGACCATAGTCTTGCTTACACTTGATGACTAAAACATTAAGAAGTAGATAACTTCATGTTGCATTGACAAGATCTTATAGCCTTGTTGAAACAAACTTTATAGATAATAACTCGTAGCTTGATAAAATATGGCATACCTTTCTTCATGTTGATCTTCATCTCTTCACAAAAGATGTTGCATCCATCGAGATACTTTACTATAGGTGGGAAGTCTTCATTGTAACGATCCCCTTCGTCACTATGATATCACTACTCTAAACGTATAAATTTTTAATTTTATATGAAAACTCTATTAATTTGATTATGAAAATGAGGGTAAATTTTTCGTGATAATACACTCATAAAAAATGTACAAATACGTAAATAAATACATATATATCAATTTTAAATCATTGCATATCATTCACATGCCAGATCATAATTCAGTTTCTACATATATCTAAGTCTAAAATTTACATGCCCAATCAAGAAAATCAAGGAACCAACTAAGAAAGAATTGATAGCAAAACACAACTCTCTCCTAAAATAAATTCCAACATTATCACGTCAGCTTGGCGGCTCCAACAAAAGAATCTTCATCCAACATCACATACTACTGCTCATTTGCTCCCACAGACGAACGTTCGTGATACCCACAGGTACCAACCACACAGTACAAAATTGTAAGGGTAAGTTTATTATACAAGATCAACAACCACTAGATGACAATGACTATCAAGAAAACAATGATAATAACCATAATCATTCTCAGTAATCAATCAGTTCAACAAACACTCAACAGCTAGTCATCAACTTTTTCCACAATTCAAATCAATTATGCTCAGAATGATGCATGCTCTTAGATGTAATGTGATACCATTCGTTAGGAAATAGCCTAAGCGTTCTCACATGACACTTTCACTTAGGAAATGATGCAGTAACTGGTCGAGGTCACCCTATCGTGCACACATCCCCCCATGGTCGTCAACCTAAGTCACAAGGGAGTTCCAAATCGAGTGGTATGCTCCAAAGTACCCGCATTTTTATCCTCATGAAAAACCACAGGTATTTACTGCCACCATTTATACTATTTCTATACAATTATGAAGTATGAAACATGGGTACCATCAATGCACTGATCGTTGATAGTTAAAAATTCAAAGGAATCCTTTTCCCTTTCAAGGGATGCTTAAAATTCTTAAACCAATCATTTTCCCTCTCCAGGGATATCCAACATGTCACTGCACCCCCCATGTACATACGCAATATACATCCATCACAAAGACATCGTCAACATTAACATCATCTCCCATCAATATTATCTCAATCTCAATGTCATCAACAACATCAACTTTGTCTCATTTCAATATCATCAACATCAACATCAACATCATCTCATATCAATATTATCATCAACATCATAAGCAATTGCATTCCAGATATATATACATATAACATATGCATGAGATTCACATTCCCCAGGTCTTCAAACAACACAAATCTCATAGATTCACAATCCATAATACCACAAGATTGATATTATAGGAAAACTCTAAATTAAAGAGGAGAACTAATATATACAAAACAAACACTTATGCCCATTTAAAATTTAATAAAGAAGTAAATAGGAGAATAAATTATAAAATTTTGGACAGAGTTTTCTCTGTAATTAAGACTTTTCCCAAAAAAATATAATCATTACAGCAACAACATCATTCACAATTTCATTCATCAACAAAAAAATATCGAATCTCATTAGTTTAAAAAAATAAAATTTCTTGAAAACTAGCATGCAACAGGTTGGGTTCCCTAACCCCAACAATGGTATTAAAACCTGTAAACAAACAATAAACGCCCATCATGATGGAGATCCATTGCAAGCTAAAGGTCTAGAAGGAGAGCTTGAAGCACTTCCTTTGGTGAGCTTTAAAGGACCCATGACAAGAGCTAGAACCCAAGCCCTTCAAGACCACATCAAAGCTAACTTGGACAAGCAAGAGCAAGCACACCAACTTAAGGATAACAAGGGTTGGATTTTAATGTCTCAAGTTCAATTTAAATCCAATTAAATTCAGCACTTGTTAGTAGCAAAAATAGTTGTAATAAAAAGGCTTTTAGTGCATTTGTGTAAAGCTTTATAAGTGCACTTATGTGTGAATTGTGGGCTGCACTTAGAGGCTGAAAATTGCACCTTAAGCCTTAAATTACTGCACCTCTACATGAATTGGTTCAGCCAAGGTCACCTTAGGGAAGCTTGCATTTAGGTTCCATTAGTTGCATTTCAAAGCTTCATTTTAATTGGCATTTGCTTTGTAAATTTTGTGGCTATATATGGCTGCGTAAAACTGAATGCAACATCTTTTGATCATTGAATGCAAATCTAAAATTTGTGAGAGAGTTTCCTCTTTGTTCTTGTGGTGATTCTTCCTAGGCTTATTAGAAAGCTTTTTCATGGTGCCATCCATCTTCATCCCTAACCTTTCTTCCATCTTCCATTGCTTCCATTAAAGAAAGCTTCCAGCCTAAAGTTTCCACGTGAAAAGTGCTGAAGTTTGTGTTCTTGAAATTTGCTTGAAGATTGGGTTTCAATGCTAGATTTGGGAAATTCTTGTCTAATGGGTTTAAACATACATCAAGTGGTATCTAGAGCCTAATCCTTGTGGAATTCTTCTTCAAGTTCAATTCTTAAAAGTTCACCAAAGGTAAAAAAATCTGCATCATTTTTTAAAACTGAAAATCTTCTACAATTCCTTGTGTTCTTGTTGTTTTTGTGAAATTCTTGGTGTGTTGGCTTTGTTGGGCAGTCTGCCACATAACCCTTGTGTTTTCTTCAAGTTTTCGTGTGATTACATGATCTTCATGTCTTCATGTTCTTCATTTGTTCTTGATAATTTTCTAGTTTTGATTCTTGTAATCCATGTTAGCAGTTGTTTTTGTGTTGTATAACCACTTGTTTTAATTCTAATCTCATGCCTAAACTGAATTGAGTTTTTAGAAGCAAACTTTTACAATTGTTATACATAGTTTTTCTTATTCATCAAGTTTCTTTAAGAATTCTTGAACTTGTACAAAAAGAAAAACAAAGAAGTGCAGCCCAAAAGTTTGTGAATTGTGGCTGGAAAAATAATCAAAGTGCAGCCAAGAAGTTATTGAATTAGTGGCTGGAAAATTCAATGTAAAAATAGAATTTAGAAGCAAAGAAAAGTTGCAAAGGTTGCAAGTTTAAAAATTCTTTTGAACCACAAAACTAAGTGAACTTGTATGACATGCAAACTTTTTGAAATTTGGCTTCTAACAATTGAATTTGATTGGCATATCCTCCTTGTGCAGTTTGGCACAACCATTATCCTTGATTTGTCTCTTTAAAATTCCACTTTGAGTTTGCGTTTTTCCAAAATTTTGCTTTTGTTGCTTGTTTCTTAAAAATTCCAAGATTTTGTCTTAGAGTTTTCTTGTTCTTTGGACTCTTGAGTCTAGCCTAGAATTGTTTCCTATTTCACTATAGTAAAGAAGCTTGATTGGATTGAGAGTGTTGCTTAAGAACTATAGAGAAGCTAGAGTGGAAAAAAGCAAGAGAGAACATTAAATAAAAAGCTAAGATAAAGTGTGCAAACACGAGTATGAGTGGCAAACACTTAGAGAGAGGTGAGAATTTTTTTATATACTTGTGTTTTTTTTCTTTTGAAGGATGAGCTCAATAGGAGATGAGGATTTGTCACCTAGGACCTCTAGGTTGATGAAATCCATGACAAAACAAATGGAAGACTTGCAAATCAAAATGGATGCAAGATTTGAGGAGTTATCAAGGAAGACTCAAAGAAGGAGTAGTCCAAATGGTAGTGTGGATGGAGAGGCTCATGGTAGTAGGAGGGTGAGTGAGTATGCTTCATCTGATGGAGGAAATTATGAAGATGAGAGGGGAAATTGGAGAGAAAATAATAATAGAAGAGAAAATATTAGGAGACACAATCCTAGAAGGCAAAATAGAGATGAGGAAGATTGGAGCAGAGAAGAGAGAGATGGGAGGAGTGAAAATAAAAATTCCAAAATTCTATGATTATGATCCCAAAGTTTACTTTGAGTGGGAGATGAAAGTAGAACAAATTTTCTCATGCCAACAATTTGATGAAGAAAAGAAAGTGATTCTAGAAACTCTAGAATTTGGTGGCTATGCTTTGGTGTGGTGGAACCAAATTCAAATGGACATAGGGAGGTTGAGGAGAGAAGTAATACATGGCTGGAAGGACTTGAAGAGGTGCTTGAGAGAAAGATTTATTCCAACTTATTATGCAAGAAAAGTCTACAACAAGCTCCAAAGACATTTCCAAGGCTACAAGAGTGTTGATGAATACTATAAGGAGATGGAATTGATGATGATGAGGGTTGAAGTTATGGAGGTCCAAGAAGCAACCATGGCTAGATTCCTTCATTGCTTGAATAAAGAAATTCAAGATGTGATGGTGCTACATTCTTACGCCACAATTGAAAAGCTAGTCCACAAAGCTCAAAGGGTGGAGCAACAACTAAAAAGGAGAAAAACTTCCAAATTTACCAATGGGGCTGCAACTTCCAGCTGGAAGGACAAACCTAGGAGGGAGGTTTATCAAGTGAAAAATAAAGAAGAAAAGGTGGAGAGCTCAAGAAAAAAAATTAGTGATCCAACTCCAACAAGATCAAGCAATATCAAGTGTTTTAAGTATCTTGGTAAGGGTCACATTGCATCCCAATGTCCTAACAAGAGAACAATGATTTTGCTTGAGGATGAAGGCATAAAGAGTGAGTCTTCAAGTGACTCAAATAGTTCTTCAAGTGATGAAGAAGAAGAACTTACACTAGTTAAAAAGAAAGTTTTCTCACTCATCATTGATAGGGCAGCTGCACCAATGTGGCTAGTACAAGGCTTGTTGAGAAATTACACTTGCCAACCACAAAGCATCAAAGGCCATACAAGCTACAATGGCTTAGTGAAAGTGGAGAAGTGGTGGTAAATTCTCAAGTGCTTATTCCTTTTTCTATTAATGTTTATAATGATAAAGTTCTTTGTGACATTGTACCTATGGAGGCTGGACATATACTTCTTGGTAGGCCTTGGCAATATGATAGAAAAGTCATACACAATGGCAAGGAGAACACTTTTGAGTTTGAGCACTTAGGCAAGAAAATTATTTTGAGGCCTTTGACTCTAGACAAGTGTGTGAGGATCAAGTGAGGATGAAAGTGGTATGTTTGTGAAGAAGATGACTACTGGATTGGGTAAGTCGGGTTGAGTATGTGATATATATATATAAACACTATTGTGTTGTGACTTCGGTTACTGGGAAGGGTAGGCCGAGTTATGTATGTTAATCCCTTGTGTTTGAGATGTCGATTACCGGGAAGGGTAGGCCGAGTTAAATATATGTGTCAATCCCTTATGTTGTGATGTCGGCTACCGGGATGGGTATGCCGGGTTGAAAAGTTTGCGTAGCATGCATGTATGCATGCAGAACGTAACTTAGTTCTTGTTGGCGGACAATTGTATACCGGGTTACTAACTCGGAGTTGTTTCTTTAAAGAACTTCTAAGGCTCTCTTTCTTTTTCCTTAGATATATTGGGTTCCTTACTCGGGGGTGTACCTTGAAGTTTGACTTTTAAGTCATTTGAGAGAGAGCTACTGGGTTCCTCTACACGGATGAGCTCGTGTCTTCTCGGGAAAAGAGTCATCAGGTTCCATAGGATTCCCGTCCTTGGTATTTTATAGCAACCAAAGGATTCCCTTGATCTCCTTTAACCAAACCTTCATCCGGCCTTGTTCGGATTCTTTCTTCAAAGTTGTTATAGCTGAATAAAAACTCGGACATCTAAAACCTCACACCGTTTTACTTGTATGTTTTTTTAATTAACGTGATTACATTGAGATTGGCCATTGTATTTACTTGATTTATTAAATGCATTAATACCATGGGAGGTGTATAGCGACACCAGCCAGGGAGGGATTGCCCCTGCGTCGGTCTATATAGTGGTGCCCATGAGAGACATACTTCATCCAGGACGGAAATAGGATAATTGACTGTAATAGTACGAGTAGTACTGGGGGGCCACGTCTGTAGAGAGATCCTTATGACACCTATTTTGGCTGATCACCATAGGGGTGAGTCATGTGCACAACAGAGTGACCCCGACGTCAACTACAGAAATCATTTGTACCATGAATTTGGCCTATTTCCAGAGAGATGGTACCACATTGCATTGACTAAGAGTTAAGTCAGGAACATGCATCATGACTAGTCATTATAAGATGAACTTGTGAAGTATTTTGGATGGGTTGCCTATGATTGATTATTCGAATGATATGCTTGAATATTGTTGTGATATTGTAATGACTGGATTTTTTTTATATAATTGATGATATTTATTAATTATTATTTTACATGATGGACTCACCTTTGCTTTGTTGTACCTTGTGGTTTGGTACCTGTGATGATCACGAACCGTGTTCGTGTGAGCAGATGGATAGCAGTAGGTGACTGGGAAGATGTCTAAGTTGATTGGAGTTGTCGAGTATTCAGGATGTAGATGGATTAGATCCTGGGCAAGGGTGTGTTTTTGCTAGTTACACCCCTTATTCTAATGGCTACATCCTGTCTTTTAAAATCTTTGTTTCTTTTGAGAATTTTGTACAATTCAAACTTAGTTATTTGTAATCATTACCAATTTATTATTATTAATATACAAGTATTATGTTGTATTGCATCATTGAATATTCGAGTTTTGTGTTGTGATATTGATTATTACTTACGCGAGAAATTTACTACTATGTTTATAAACAAACTTAAAGAGATTTTCAAATAGAAAATTTTGATTAAATGCAAGATTAAGAGTGTGATACAGTAACAACGAGGCGGGTCGTTACAATATATGGAATTAAAGATCTGGATGTAAACTATAACATATAAAAATTTCAGATAAATCTGGATTGTGTACTGCTTGCAGTCACGAGAACACTAAGAGATGTCAGTGTGGAAACTGGAACTTGCTGGCAGCTTTGAAGTCTCGTTTTAAAAATGCTAAATCTAGAGTTTTAGAAATCCAAATAAGGCATGTGATACCTTGTTAGAAAGCTTAGGAAGTTTAGTTTAACATACTAAACGATGGGAATTTAATGATGTGTAGATTAGCACGTGAACTTGAGAGACCTCAAAACGACGCTACAAGAAGCTAACAAAGGGACAAAGATAGTTAAGGGGAGTTTGTTGTTTGTTTACAGCTTTTGACACCATAGTTGGGGGTTAGGGAGCCCAATTATGGAGATATATGTATGTCCCTGATGTGTACTGGTTTTTTTATTTATTTATAGAAAAAATTGTGTTTTTTTAACTAATGAGATGCGATGAATTTGCTTGTTGATGGATAAAACTGTGAATGATGTTATTGTGATAATGATTGGATTTTGGGAGAAAGTTTTAATTACAGAGGAGACTCTACCCAAAATTTTATAATGTATTCTCCTATTTAATTCTTTATTAAAATTTTAAATGGGCATAAAAGTGTATTTTCTATATTGTAGTCCTCCTCTTTAATTTAGAATTTTTCCTAAAATACCAGTCTCGTGATAATATGGATTGTGAATGAATGAGATGATATTGATGTAGTTGATGATATTGAACTTAAGAGGCTATTGATATGGCTGTATGCTGTGCATATATACGTGGGATGCAGTGACCAGTTGGTTACCCTTGCGAGGAAGAATTTGTTCATTGCCATGGTCAGTGCATTCGTGAGCCCATATTGGTGTGTTATGTATGTACATGGGGGTGCATGACTGGATTTCCTTGCGAGGAAGGGTTTACGAATTTTAAGCATCTCAAGAGAAAAATGGATTGTTTAAAATTCCGGTCCCTAGCTATCCATGGTCAGTGCATTGATGGTGCCCATGTTTCATACTTCATATTGCATGGATGGAAATAGAATGGTGGCAGTAAGTACCTGAGAGTCTATGGGCTGAAACATAGGAACTAGGGGGCATGTCACTCTGTTTGGAACTCCCTTGAGACTCAAGGTTAATCACCATGGGGGGAGTGACCAGTGCACAACAGGGTGACCTCGACAAGATACTGCATCATTTACCTAGAGAGGCTATTTCCCTGAGGATGGTACCACATTGCATTTTGAAAGTTGAGTCAGGTGCATGCATCATTCTAATCATGATTGATTTGAGTTGTGGAAAAATGAATGATTAGTTTATTGTGTGGGTTGAATTTCTTTTTATTATTGAGAATGAATGTGGTTGTTATTGTTGTTTCTTTCTACTTATTGTTATCTAGTGCTTGTTGATTTTTGTATAATAAACTCACCCTTGCAATTTTGTACCGTGTGGGTGGTACCTGTGATGATCACGAATCTTTGTTCGTGGGAGCAGATGATTAGCAGTAGGTGATGTTGAAGAAAGATTTCTTTTGTTGGAGTCACCAAGCTAACGTGACAACGTTGGAATTTGTTTTGGGAAGAGAGTTGTGTTTTGTTATCAACTCGTTCTTAATTGGTTGCTTGTTTCTCTTTGCTAGGACATGTAATCTCAAGCTTATATATATAAAAACTAAGTATGTTCTGACTTAGGAATAATATGTATCTATTTTATATATTTACGCATTTATTTACATATGTGTGTGTTTTCAACAAATGGATTATTGCGAAAAATTTATCCAAATTTTCATAATCAAATTAATGGAGTTTTATTAAAAATTGAAAATTTCACATTTAAAGATCTGATATCGTAGTGACGAGGTGGGTCGTTACACTGATGCTCCTGGTGTGTTCATGGACTACATGAATAGGATCTTTCACCCATACCTCGATAGCTTTGTGGTAGTCTTCATAGATGACATCCTAGTATATTCCAAGACCAGAGAGGAGCACAAAGAGCACTTGAGGATTGTGCTGCAGACCCTTAGGGACCGACAACTGTATGCTAAGTTGTCTAAGTGTGAGTTTTAGTTGCAGAAAGTGAGTTTCCTATGGCACGTGATATCCCAAGGTGGTATAGTCGTAGATCCTTCTAAGGTAGAAGCCGTTCTCGAGTGGGAGAGCCCTAAGTCTGTGTTTGAGATTATAAAGTTTTCTGGGCTTAGCGGGGTATTATCGGAGATTCATAGAAGGTTTCTCCAAGCTAGCCTTACCGTTGACCAAGTTGACTTATAAGGGTCAAGTATTCGTGTGGGATGCCCAATGTGAGCATAGCTTCCGAACCCATAAGGAAAAGCTAACAACTGCACCCGTGTTAGTTTTGCCTAACCTAGGAGAGCTCTTTAAGGTGTTTTGTGACGCAGCAAAGACGGGTTTAGGAGGGGTGTTGATGCAGTGTGGCCGGGTTGTGGCTTATGCTTCCCGACAGCTCAAGACGCATGAGAGGAACTACCCTACCCATGATTTGGAGCTAGCTGCTGTAGTGTTTGCCCTTAAGATATGGAGGCATTATCTTTTTGGTTCCAATTTCGAGGTGTTTAGTGACCATAAAAGCCTTAAGTATCTGTTCAGCCAGAAAGAGTAAAACATGCGTCAGAGGAGATGGTTAGAGTTCCTTAAGGATTATGATTTTGAGCTTAGTTATCATCCCGGCAAGGCCAATGTGGTGGCTGATGCTTTAAGTAGGAAATCTCTTCATGTGTCCGCATTGATGGTTAGGGAGTTAGAGCGTTTGGAGCAAATTAGGAACCTTAGTCTGGTATGTGAACTTACCCCTAATAGCGTGAGACTAGGAGCCCTACGGATTACTAGCAGGCTGCTAGAGGAGACCAGAGAAGGATAGAAGTCCGACCCTCTTCTGAAAACTCAGTTGGAATCCATAGGGTTAGGAAATGCAAGTAGTTTCCATGTGGGACTGGATGGAGTTTTGAGACTTCAAGGTAGAATCTGTGTTCCCAACATATCCGGCTTAGGAAAGTGATCTTAGAGGAGGGGCATAAAAGTAACCTAAGTATCCGCCCCGGTGCCACCAAGATGTACCAAGACCTTAAGACTATGTTTTGGTGGCTGAACATGAAGAAGGAGGTTAGTGAGTTTGTATATGTGTTCTTAGTCTGTAAGAAAGCCAAGGTAGAACACAAGAGACCATCGAGAAAGTTACAACCCTTGGAGATACCCCAGTGGAAGTGGGATAGTATATCCATGGATTTTATTGTGGGTTTGCCTAGGACCCGGGCTGAGTTAGATTCTATCTAGGTTATTGTTGACAGATTGACTAAGTCTGCTCACTTTATCCCTATTAATATCTAGTTTTCCTTAGAGAAGTTGACCTCTTTGTATATTAGCTAGATTATTCAGTTGCATGATGTGCCCTCTAGCATAGTATCTGACCGAGATTCGACGTTCACTTCTAGATTTTGGGAGAGTTTGAACAAGGCTTTAGGAACCCGACTTCGGCTGAGTTTGGCCTATCACCCTCAAACTGACGGGCAGACTGAATGGACCATTCAGTCTCTAGAAGACCTTTTGAGGGCGTGTGTTCTAGAACAGGTGGGTAGCTGGGATAGTTTCCTACCATTGATAGAGTTCACCTACAACAATAGCTTTCACTCTACCATTGGCATGGCTTCCTACGAAGCCCTATATGATAGACAGTGTAGGACACCCTTATATTGGTTGGAACCCGGTGAGAGTCTTGTGCTAGGGCCCGAAGTGGTGCAACAAACGACCGAGAAGGTCAAGTTGATCCGAGATAGGATGAGGGTGGCCCAGAGTAGGCAAAAGAGCTATCATGACAGGAGGAGGAAAGATCTAGAGTTTGAGATTGGTGATCATGTATTCTTGAGGGTCACCCCATGGACCGGGGTCAGCCGAGCGTTGAAATCTCGAAAACTCACACCCCGATTTGTTGGTCCTTTCCAAATTCTAAAGAGAGTCAGTCTCGTCGCCTACCAAATTGCCTTAGTCCCGTCCCTTTCCAATCTCCATAATGTATTCCATGTGTCCCAACTTCGTAAGTACGTTTATGAT
Organism: Glycine latifolia; assembly: GCA_013407115.1. Taxonomy (NCBI): domain Eukaryota; kingdom Viridiplantae; phylum Streptophyta; class Magnoliopsida; order Fabales; family Fabaceae; genus Glycine; species Glycine latifolia. The sequence continues at coordinate 20,091,045 of CM023944.1, read as the reverse complement.
TCTTCTCATGTGGTCGGACTGGATGATATTCAAGTAAAGGAAAACTTAACGTATGAAACACTACCTTTGAAGATTGAGGATCGATGGACAAAGCATCTAAGAGGAAAGGAAATTCCCCTTTTCAAGGTAATCTGGGAAAGTATATCAGGAGAAGATGCGACATAGGAGCTAGAGAACCAGATGCAGGAAGCCTACCCAGCTTTGTTTGCATCAGGTAATTTTGAGGACGAAATTCCAAAAAGGGTGGGAAAGTTGTAATGCCCTGGAATTTCAAGTTGCTAAGCTGGACGTTTTATGTGTGTTATATATTGATTGATTATATGTTTTATTGTATTATTTGTTGTTTTGAATGCTTTTGCCTTGGGTTGTGCATTTGGTGGGTGTAAGGTCAACTTTGTTGGCTGAGGTTGTTGTGCATGCACGCAAAAGGAGATGTCTTTTCAGCTGTGTTTATAAGCAGTAGGCTGGCGCAGCAGAAGCGTGCTCTTCCTTTCTTCAACCTTTGCGTTTTCTCTCTGTTCTCTCTAAACTCACCCAGAAACCTCTCTTTCTCGACCCCTCTGTGTTACCTTCAACCCGTGAGAACCATCGTAACTACCACAGAATTCCGACGTCGAGAAGAACCTCGTGGCCGGAGCAGAAGTTTGGACAACCCGTCGTAAAGCTGTAGAACGAACTCCTGGTTAGGTAAAGGGAGTTTACTATGTTTGATAACAGCTTTAGATACCATGGTTGGGGGTCAGGGAGTCCAACCATGACGATAACTACATGTCCATGTTGTGTGTTGTTTTCCAGAAAAGCTATGCCTTTTAATGAATAGGACGTGATATGCTTTATGTTTGTTGGTTGGTGTTTTGGGTTGATGTTTAATGGTGTTCTGGGATGAAGAGTCGATGGTGTTCTTGTGGGGGAGTTGATACTGTAAGAAATCCCCGTGCATGTGTGTGAAGTTGGCATTTTGATCCTGAAAACTCCCAAGACACTTTGTAGTAGTGTTCGTGGAGGTGCTGGGTACCGGGATTGGTATGCCAAGCTGCGTTGTTTACGTAACATGCATGTGTTCATGCAAGATGTGACTCTTAGTCCTTGTTGGCAGACGTCTATATACCTGATGGAGGTCCAAGACAAGCTAAAGGTCTAGAAGGAGAGCTTGAAGCACTTCCTTTGGTGAGCTTTAAAGGACCCATGACAAGAGCTAGAACTCAAGCCTTCAAGACCACATCCAAGCTAACTTGGACAAGCATGAAGAAGAACACCAACTCAAGAATGACAAGGGCTGGATTTTGATGTCTCAAGTTCAATTTAATTCAATAAATTCCAACACTTGCTAGTAGCAAAACTAGTTAAAAATTAAAAGGCTTTTAGTGCAATTGTGTAAAGAGGTGTAGGTGCACTTGTGTGTAAATTGTGTAGCACCTTTGTAAGCTTGTTGGCTGCACCTTAAGGCTTAAAATTCTGCACTTAGAAGCTAAAATACTGCACCTTTAGGCATGTTGGTTCAGCCAAGAAGTCACTTAGGATGAAGCTTGCAATTCGAGTTTTATTAGCTTGCATTTAGGCTTCATTTAGTTTACATTTCAAGCTTCATTTGCATGATCATTTGCCTTGCATTTGAGTGTAATTTCGTGGGCTATATAAGCTGCCCAAAAACTGAATGCAAATACTTTTGATGTCATTTTTACAAATTCTGAAATTTGTGTAGAGAGTTTCTCTCTTGTTCTTGTGCAAGAACCTCTTGTTTCTTATCAATGGCTTCAAGCTATTGTGGCGATTCTTCCTAGGCTTATTGGAAAGCTTTTCCATGGTGCCATCCACCTTTATCCCTTAACTTCTTCCACCTTCCATTGCTGAAATTAAAAACTCCTAAACAGCCAAGATCCCACGTGAAAATGCTGCAGTTTTTGTTCTTGAGAAAAGCTTGAAGTTTGGGTTTCAATGCAAGGAAGATTTTGGAAAACTTAATGGCTGTGGGTGCAGCCATACATCAAGTGGTATCTAGAGCCTAATCCTTGTGGAATTCTTCTTCAAGTGCAGTTCTTGAAAGTTCTTCACAGGTAAAAAAATTCTGCACCTTTAGAAAATCTGAAAATTCCATTTCAATTCCTTTTTTCTTGTGTTTTTTCATTTGAAACTTGGTGGGTGGGCTTTGGGTTGATTTCCGCCACCTACCCTAGTGTTCTTCTTCAAGTTTCATGTGTTTTCTTGTCTTCTTGTTCATCTTGTTCTTCATGTTCTTCATTAGTTCTTGATAATTTTCTAGTTTTGATTCTTGTAATCTAGTGTTAGTAGTTGTTTTTGTGTTGTATGACCACTTGTTTTGATTCTAATCTCATGCCT
>CM023944.1:20058254-20083708 GCA_013407115.1 Glycine latifolia | reverse complement strand
TTGAGAAAAGCTTGAAGTTTGGGTTTCAATGCAAGGAAGATTTGGGAAAACTTAATGGCTGTGGGTACAGCCATACATTAATACCGGGTTCCTTACCCGGGGTTGTTTCCTTAGAGCTTCTAGGGCTCACTTCCTTTCTTTAGATATATCGGGTTCCTTACCGGGGTGGAACTTTAGAGCTGTTGAGCTCAAGTTACTTCGAGAGAGAGCTACCGGGTTTCCTAACTCGAATGGGCTCGTGCTTTCTAGGGAAAAGAGCCATCGGGTTCCCTAATCTGGATGAGCTCATGCTTTCTCAAGAAAAGAGCCATCGGGTTCCCTAACTTGGATGAGCTCGTCCTTCCTCAGGAAAAGAGACACTGGATCCTCTATTCGGTTGAGCTTATGTCCTTTCTTCTAGAACGATTGAGTCCTCTATCTGGGGTCGTCTCTTTAAAGCTGTGAAGCTCATTTCCTTTCCTTAGAGATACCGGGTTCCTCACCCGGGATAGACCATTCTCTTTAGAATTGCTAAGTTCAAGCCTTTTCTTTGTGAGCCACCGGGTTTCCTTACTCGGTGGAGCTCGTACCTTTTCTTTGTGAGCTACCGAGTTTCCTTACCCAGACAACCTTGTGTAGGTTGGTGATATTAATCCAATCCCGAGTCTTGCAAGTGCTATCTGTCATAATCGATTACAGCGCTTATGTAATCGATTGCATAGTGTTGAGTCTGTCCTTGGTATTTTATAGAAATCCAGGAACCCCCTTGACCGCCTTCGACCAACCTCTATCGACCTCTTCCGACCCCGTCCGCTCTTGTCCACCTTTGTCTTCCCTTGTCCAACCTTTACCCTTTTAACCCCCTTTTAACCTTCCTTGTCAGATTCTTACCTTAAATTATTATATATAGGTGTCAACCCGAACACCTAATACTTCACCCCGACTCACTTGTTTGTGGTGTTTGTGAATGACGTATAAAGGATGTATATGGTTATGTTGATAATAGTTAAGGTCGGCCCATATGATGGCTTAAGATAATGATGTATGCATTGATACCATGGGGAGTGCATGGCAGTACCCTAGCCAGGATGAGTTGTTCCCGGGTCGGGCCATGCATTGATGGTGCCCATGGTGATCTGAATGCAGGTGGATATAGATAGATACCCACAGGGGTGTATGGCATTATCCTAGCTAGGACAGAGTTGATCCCGGGTTAAGCCATACATTGATGGTGTTGTGGTGATATTCTATGTATAGATGTGAGATGCTGGGACCGGGTGGTTAACCTTGTAAGGATCACAGTTAGTGCATCGATGAGCCCGTGTTGGGGCGGCCCTCGTCTGGGGTGGTACGTATGTGCATGAGGGTGCATGGCATTGTCCTAGCGAGGACAAATTTGTTCTTGGGCTGAGCCATGCATTGATGGATCCCATGTGACATACTGCATTTGCACAATGGAAATAGGATGATGGCTATAGGGTACCGGGGTACTAGGGGGCCACATTTGTTAGGAACTCCTTCTGACACCCAGGGCTGATCCCCACTTAGGGGGAGCGACCTGTGCACGACAGAGTGACCCTGACAAGCTACTGTATCATTTGTATGCCGAGATGGAATATTTTCGTGATGGTACCATATTGCATGATGAGAGTTGAGTCAGGAGCATGCATCATGCTAGACATTATAATTTGACTTAAGGAATGTTTTTGGATGCCCGTGCATGTTAGTTGTGTGATGAAATGTTTGGATATTGTGATGATATGGTGATGCCCGGATTAATTTCCCTAATTGATGTTATTTAACATGATGAACTCACCTTTGCTTTGTTGTGCCAGATTGTTTGTTATCAAAAAGATGGTTATCCCATTAGTTAAAGAGATTCCATCAAAGAAAAATGATTGGTAAATCATTTAAAACCTTTAGACCTTTTAGATAAAGAGAATTTCAGATCACTTAATAGAATGATAACAATATACAATGGAATCAAATACAATTTGAAAGGAACAATGTGATCTATTTTTGGATATCACAGGCGAATTTTTATAAAAAAAGACAATCAATGATGCCAATGGAAAAAATTTGCACCACAGGGTCTCATAACAATTCAAGGATGAAGTTTGAAATGATCTAAGTTAGATTTAAGTATCAACAACTATACTTCAACAAAATTTCACACCATCCAAAGCATCAATAAATGTGAATAGAACTTGGGATTACAAAAGTTTGATTGGTCACAATGACAAATAGTCCAATCAAAAGAATTGTAAGAACTCCTTTGAGTGAACATTGAGTCATATAAAAACTTAAGGAATAAATATTTATAAAAAAATTGGTGAACAGTCAAATACTTGCAACATTAAAATTATTATTGAAGTCCAAATGACACCTTAATGTATTTTATACTGAAGAAAATAAATTGAACTTGAGTTGAAAGTAAAGATAGTCAAATCAAATGGTTAAAGGATACAAGATTCCAAATGATTCATACCTGATAAGCGTTTGTCATTCTCAGAAATTTATCCTATTGTGAAAGTTCATTCAATTTCATTAGAAGCAGTTCAATCGAATTAACCCCTAAATTAATTGAAACCACAACCCTAATTGAAATATCATCCAATTAATCTGTGATTTATATTCAAAATTAGGAAATGAATCCATAACCTAATCGGCTTTCAATCCTAAACGCATTCATAATCATGAAAACAGAATAGCAATTGAAGAAGAAAGTGAACATTCACACAGAATTCGAAATACTAAACCAGAACTCAAATTCTTCTCTTGCTTGGGTTGGATCCTTGGATTGATTGATTATTTAGCCTTCCATGATCATCATCAATGAAAGCCCCATGAAATAAGTGCACGAAAATGGAAGAAGGGAAAACGAAAATGAAGAACAGTGAAGAACAAGGAAGAACAGTTGAGAGAAAATAAGAGAAAGGGTTTTGATTCTAAAAACTTAAAAAGAGAAATGTAAAACTGTTTTTGCAAAATGAAATGTAATGTAATAATTCCTCCTAATGTCACTAATATATAGTGACTAAGTCTGAAGAAAAGAATGGGCCATGAACAACCCATCAACTCTAATTATTTATGTTATTTACACAAATAAAAGTCCAACTCGCAGCCCAAAATACAAGTGCAGTGGTTTTGACTTCAAAGCCTAAAATGACCCTCCAAATGGTAGAATTGGTCTCAGCTTATTTCTGGCAAACTTGTAGATATTTTTGTTATCTTTCCAAGGACTGTAAGAACGCTCAATTCGGAGTTCCGTAGAGCTCTGTAGGTCCTATACAAGGAAGATACATCTAGTGAGCATAAAATCCGAAAATATGCAACAATTAGCAATTAAGCCCACTAACTTGCCTAAGACAAAAACTGAATTAGAATGGGAAAATAAAATTCCAAGAGAAGTCAAATAAGCTAAGAATGATAGAAAAATATTTAACTAAAGACACTCCATCAATACCCTTATCAACACACCAAAGAATACTGTAGGATTTACTTCCAATGAAGGATTTTGCAACAAAAGAATAACAGGAACTTTGGAAACAACTATAATCTCTTAAGGCAAGAAGAATAAGATAGCATAGATATGGAACAAACATAATGTAATGGTGAGAAAGATAAACCAAATGAGGTAAATCTTTAGAGAAGTAGTATTCTAACTCAAAAGAAGGGTACTAGGCATCATAAATGAAATGGTCAACAACAATAGACAAGACTAAGATAATTTCATAGCTTTTTAATCATGAAAGAACAATGAGTTCATTACTATATCATTTCCCAACCAAAAAGATAAGTTTGCCTCTACAAATAGTATAGACTAAGGGCTATTAGTCATGTTAGTCCCATCTTACTAAAGTCTTTAGGCTCAAAAGCTTTAGCTCTATTCATGATAAAAGACTTTGTCTGCCACAATCAACTTCATTACATTGATCGTAGGCTTTGTCTTTAAACTTTGCAATATGATCCCTCAACATATGTCCTAGTTGCATATAATTGAAAAGACATAACTTTTCATTGTGCCACAATCAACTTCATCCCACTTGTGCAGTTTCCGAGATTGTTAAGGTTATTTATCGTTCCTAGGATCTATTGCAGTGTTCCTTAATCAAGATAACCATCATCATAGTGGGGAAATTCTTTGCAACGGGTTATTTCATTCTTAAGTGAGGTGTCCGCTGCTCTTGCATTCAAAATAAATCCTCTCTTTGCAAGAACGTTTTGAGCCATAACATAGTCCTTGTCATTTAAAACATTCAAATTCACGCGCACATTGTTGTGGATGTTTCTTCCTTACTAAAGTACGGGGTCTCAACAAATATTGACTCATTTTTTGACAATTTAGCATTACTTCATTCATAGAATGTGTTTGGTAGGAAATAATTGTAATTTTCTGACCATTAGTATTTCCCATCAAGTTGTCAACATAACTAATCGGCATAGAACTCATGCTACACATGATAATACCTCATTCTCTTGTTGAGTGTCATGACTAGCCATTCGACTTACAAAACAGTAGTTAGTACCTCACGGAAACAACTCCACAGATGACAATAAAGACACAACAAACCTATCCCCTATAGGTTGCTCCCAAACAACATGACCAACTTTGATACCACAATTGAAACATCTCAACTGTGCTACTAAGGTTTTTTACTAAACTTTAACTCCATTAAAACTCTTATTTAATTTATTTATGAAAATATGAGTAATTTTTTTCAAAATATAATTGTAAAATGAAGACATACATTAACATACAAATAATCTCAACAAGTCATACATTGGAAAAAAAATACTAAATCAGAGAACATCTACCTCATGTTTATATAGATATAGATAAAAGCTAAGATTATAAAAATATCTCAAAAGAAAAGCTAGGTGAAATCATCAATAGTGTACCAACTATCTACTATAATACATCCAAAATGGGGAAAGAGATACATCATGCACTTCCTATACTGTTATACATTGAACCCAAAACATAAACATCAGGAGACTTATAAAGAAATCTTCCTTTACTATCAAACTCTAGAGACAAAAGATATGAGGTATCGTTCGAATAATTGTTGTAACCTTTTCATGAGTAAGTTCCCTTGTACTACCATCTGTCGACATGCCAGGTGATGCCAGACGAAAGACTCGAATGGGAAGTTATATCATAGATTTTAGCATCCTTCATGTCTTCTTGAGTTACATATGTGACGAGTATGCCTCTCTCATGGCAATATCTTGATACGTTTGACCATCGAAGAACGTACAAATTGAGTATAACTGAAGAATAACCAAGGGTAGGTCTTGAATCTCATCCATCTTCTCCCATGACTACATCGTTTGAGATCATCACCAACACAAAACCACGTGTGCAACAATGCAAAGATAAACTACTAAAAACAAGGCATATATACACATATATTGTAGGAATGTAGCTAATCATATGACATCTACCATAGTAGATAAATATTACAATAGAGGATATATCAATCGTTTATGTGCATTTATCATCAACCAAATCTAACAGATAAATCCAACATATACATAACATCATATATGAAATGTCATGTGGCACACATAACAACAGCTTTCGCAAAGCAACATCAGGACCTTTCTTGTTCACAATGCAATGACTACTCCATGGAGATTCACATGGTCAAGTGATCAGGCTTGATAATCCCTTAATCTTAGTAAAATCAACAACACCCCAACTAGGCAACAACATTGGCACATGCTAAAAACTATTTGGGGGATCTCGAATGACTAATATGTGGAGCAATATACTTGTTCTATCAGGATAAAAGTATGTGAGTAGTAGCTTACTGCGACATCATATCTGCAACAATCTTCACCTAAGATGCAGATTTGTATGTCCATCCATACCGAAGGAAGTCCATCCTCCACCAACCTCTTCCAAACTATATATGGGGTTCCACCAAATAACTCTAAACTTACGCATGTACTCGCCAACATAGCTAAAACTGTTAGAGCACAAACCATAGTACAACAACAGGATCGAAGTTGTTAACTTATGCACGTATGAACCAACACATCACCATCAACAACATCAAGAGTCACAACACAAATAACTCTTATTAAGTGAAAAAGGTAACACATTTATCTTTGTTCAATCAACAACTACAATAGGATTCTATCCAAAACGATCCCAAATTAAGGATAAGCAAAGGTTCTCCAAGAGCAACCCCTCAACACAAAGACTCATCAAGCAACTTTGCCAACAACAAATTGAGCCACCACTTAATTGATAAATAATTCACCTTAATTCTATTACCTTAGTTAGTATTTTTCAAATTCATTGAAATATAGTTTGAAATCAAGGAAATTGCCAAAAGTAAAAGAAAGTCAACTTCTACTTAAGTAGGAAACAATTTCCCTTTTGCATAAATAGAATATCTAGATAATTATTAAAACATAAAATCGTTCTTTTTAATCTTTGAAGATCAGATTTAAACTCTCTAAGTTGATTCGTTAAATCATCAATGTCCATTTTTGAAAGCTATAGAAATCATTCAATTAATTTCTTTAAGGTAGCTTGAAAAACATATATTGAAAAACTTACCACATTTTAGAGGATTCTTCCCTATTTCTAAAAATCCCATCCTTGCAAGAATCCAATGTGTAGATCCTTCATTATGGTTCCAGTATTAAACAAGTACAAAAGCACTTTTCTATCAAAATCCAGTACACAAGTTTCAAATGTAAAATATCATAGAAAATAGATTTTTGATTGGAATTTAACATGTGATAAGTACTTTTAAAGCTTTACAAGTCTATTTTTTTTCTAGTTTAAACTGAAAGATCAGAAGCTTCTTAGATAGTTACTATTTTGCAAAAAGATTCATATTGCCTGCCAACATTTTCCAAAAACCCATAAGTCACCTTCTAGGAAGTGTATCTCTTTTGTGTCTCAACCTTTTTGGGTGTTTCAGGTGTCCATTTTGTAATGTTTTAAGTTTTCTTTCATCTAGAAGTGGAACCAGATTGAAAAAATAACCATAACCCAATTTATACAAGAACAAGCCACGGTGTTCAGACAAAACTTCAAATATACTTCAAACAAACCATTTATCACAAAATATACACCAAACACAGCAACAAATCAATACCACAAAGCATGCATAACATACAAAAAGTATATTTCCTTATGGGTTTCTCCTTAGCCAACTCAAACTAGCAAATAACATATCGTGGAAATTGAAGTACCTAAAACACACTAGAAAGGGGGTTGAATAGTGTAATGGATAAAAACTAAGTTTGTTAAAAAAAAATTCTTAAACAGATATCAATGGACAAAGGGTTTCATCCAAGAGGTTAAAAATCACATTGTACTTAAAAATAGTTCGCAAAACTTGGATATAGTAGCATAGAATTGATTTATAGAGAAAAACTAGTTATATAGAAGCAAAAAGAAAACACACACGTTTTATATTGTTCACCCCAACTCTAGGGCTATGTCTAGTTCTCCTTCAAACCTTGAAGGGTACCATTAATCAATTATTTGATTGCAACCAAGTATTCTCTATGCCACTTTTGGCTACACCAAGTACTCTCTACGCCACTCCCGACACTACACTTAATCTCCCTCTAAGATTAAGACCCAAGTATTTTTTGTCACTAAGTCACTCCTGACTTTCCCAAAAAATATATAGTTTAATAGAAAATGTATTCTAATCACTCAAAGAGTGTTTACACAGTAAACTCAAATACAATGAAACTTCCTAGCTTAGCAAAGATAATATTCACTCAATTTGCTCAAGTTTATTTCGTCCAATGGACTGACAAAGTACAACACTTGTTCATTTTGTCTCAGAATGTTTTCTTTTAATTCAAAAACCTTAACACGAACATCTTCAAGCTTTATATAGACTTCAGAGCTTTAATCCATTGAGAGATCCCAGCTAGCCATTGTCTAATAGCGTTGACACTTAACACGAGGTTGCTAATATGCAAAGAAAGTGTAGACCACAAACGCTTTCTGCAACATATCTTCAGAGAAGTACAGTTTTCCAGTGTCACTTGGTGCTCAGAGCTGACTTTAATCGTATGAATCGAAGGAAACATTAACAACATAAGACAAAAGGAATTAAGAATGTCAAGACAAGATAATTTAAATCTTTCCTTTTGTGCACTATGGTGTGAGTTTCTTACTGAGCCTATGGACATTACTTTCTTGTGAATGTTTTTAGTACTTGAGGATCAAGTAACTGTTCCATTGCTTCTTCTTTTTTTGTATTGTGAGCCAAGTGCTAAAGCACTTGTCTTCTTAGGGCTGGACGCTGAAGCAGTATCGTCTAATGATTGATACGTTGTTTTTCATCCAGAGCCTTTCTGTAACACCCCGGAAATTGCAGAGTGTGCTAAGCTGGACATTTTTTGTGTGTGTAATGCTTGATTATTTGGTTTATTATGGTAATTACTGTTTGGTACCGTTCTTCCTTGGTATGCATGCTTGATGGATGTTAGACGTAAGTCAACTCTGCTGTTCTGTGGTTGCTGATCGTGCACGTTAAGTGGACATGCATTGTCAGCCGTGTTTATATGCAGCAGAGTGCGTAGTAGAAGGTGTTTTCCTTTCTTCTTCATTGCATTTTTCTCTCTTTTCTCTCTAAATCTCACCCAGAAACCTCTTCCTCTCAACCCTTCTATATCACCTTCAACCCGCAAGGACCACTATAACTGCCACAGAACCCCTCACGTCAAGAGGAACTTTGTGACTGGAGCAAAAGCCGGTGAACATATTCCTTGAGGTTCGAAAGAGAACGGACGCGCTCACGCTTCAGAAGATGGTGTTTAGCATCGCTAGACTGTAGAACGAACTTCTGGTTAGGTAAGGGGAGTTTATTATGTTGATGACAGCTTTAGATACCATGGTTGTTTTCCCCAGAAACGCTATGTCCTTTAATGAACAGGACATGATGTGTTTTATGTTGTTGGTTGGTATTTTTGTGTGAAGAGTTTGGTGGTGTTCATGTGGGGAGAGTAGATGCATAAGAACTCCCCGTGCATGCATGTGAAGCTGGTACTTTGATGCTGTAAACTCCCAAAACACCTTTTAGTAGTGTTTGTGAAGGTGTCAGATACCGGGTTGGGTATGACGAACTGAGCTTACTATGTAGCGTGCACATATATAGACGGGACGTGACTCTTAGCAGTCAAGTGTTGGCGGATGTCAGCATCCCGGGTTCCTTACCCGAGGTTGTTTTTCTTAGAGCTGTTAAGCTCACTTTCTCTTCCTTAGAGATACCGGGTCATTTACCTGGGGTTGTTCATTCTCTTTGAAACTGATGAGTTCAAGTCTTTTCCTTGAGAGCTACCGAGTTCCCTTGCTCGGATGAGCTCGTTCCCCTTTCTTTGAGAGAGAGCTACCAAGTTCCCTTACTCGGATGAACTCATTTTCTTTCTTTGGGAGAAAGAGCTATCAGGTTTCCTTCTCGGTTGAGCTAGTGTCCTTTCTTGAGAACACCCACCTGGTACTACTCGGCATTCATAGACCTCGTCCGCCCTCGTCCGACCTTGTTCGGATTCTTATATCAAAAATCATTATATCTAGGTGCCCATTTGAACACCTAATACTTTACACCGGCTCACTAGTTCATGTGGTGTTTGTGAATAACGTGTAAGTAAGGAACGTATGTGATTATGCTGATAACATTTGAGGTCTGCCTATGAGATGGCTTGAGACAAGATGTAAGCATTGATACCATGGGGGGTGTATGACGAGTATCCTATCCAAGACGTGTTGTTCCTGACTAGGTCATACATTAATGGTGCCCATGGTGACGAGTATCCTATCTAGGACGTGTTGTTCCTGACTAGGTTATACATTGATGGTGTCGTGGTGATAGGCTTTGTATATAGACACGTGAGATGCCAGGACCGGGTGGTTAACCTTGAAAGGACCGCGGTCAGTGCATCGATGAGCCCATGTTGGGACAGCCAGTGTTTTTGATGGTATGTACGTACATGGGGGGTGCATGACGTATTACCCTATCCAGGATGAATTTGTTCCTGACTGGGTCATGCATTGATGGTGCCCATGGGACATACGACATTTGCATGACGGAAATAGAATGATTGGCTATAGGGTACTGGGCTATTGGGGGGCCACGTCTGTTAGGAACTCCTTCTGACACCCACTTGGGGGAAGCAGACTGTGCACGACAGAGTGACCCTGACAAGCTACTGCATCATCAAGACCATAGGGATGGACTATTTCTGGGATGGTACCATATGGCATGCTGAGAGATGAGTCAGAAGCATGCATCATGCTAGGCATTATAAGTTGACTTGTGGAATGTGGTTGAATGACTGTCCATGTTGATTGCATGATGAAATGCTTGGATCTTATGTAAATATTGTGATGTTTGGATTGCCTTCCCAAACTGATGTTATTTATTGTTTGTTGTTTAACATGATAAACTCACCTTTGCTTTGTTGTACCGTGTAGTTTGGTACCTGTGATGATCACAAACCATGTTCATGTGAGTAGACGGACATCAATAGGTGATCGGGAAGATGACCCCTTTTTGGTTGGAGGCGCCGAGTTGCCGGGATGATGATGGATCAGACCCCGGCCAAGAACTGTGTCTTTTTGAGAATTTACCTTTTGTTGTGAAATTTCTTGTTTCTTTTGAAAAGTTTATACTTTTTAAACTGTACCTACAATTAAACTATGAAAATACTATGAATACACTGTAAATAAACTAAGAGGGGGGTGAATTGGTTCAAACCTGATATTTAAAATTTTCTGAAACAAATTCCGGAATTAAAACTTTGGATTGTATCACTAATTCACCTTTTTCAAATTCAGAAATCTTTCTTCACCCAAGATCACCCTTAATTATGAAAGCAATGACAGAAAGTGTTTCCTTGATAATAAATGTTGATTTCACAAAGACATGCAAATGAAACATACAGAAATTAGACAAGAGACAAAGCAATTATACTGGTTCACCTCTCAACCTTGGAGGCTACATCCAGTTGCTTCCAACCCACACTAGGTTAGAGTAATTACTAAATCAAAGAATCTTTTACAAGCAGTTTACAAGTGATCTATTTATCCACACTAGACAAAGATACAGATTCTAAAATCCTATTAGAATACAAATCACCAAGATAATGAGAACCCTACTCAGAATCTTAACCCTAGAGAACCCTACTCTAGTTTGCTTGAAAAGAAACACAATGATATATCACAATACAACAGAAATTATCAGAACCTCTAAAAAGATAGGTTCAAGATAAACACAACTTGATATCTTTCCTGCATGAATATATGAGATGGAATGAGATTACCAAACCCTTCAGGTTGTAAAGAATAATATCTCAAAAACACACTCTTGAAAACCTTCTTTCTTTAAAACATCTTCTCCAAAAACTCAGAAATCTTGATCACACAAGATGTTGTTTGAACACATAGTAAAACAGTAATTTGGGCACTTATGAAAGCTCAGAAACTTTTGGGTAAGTCACTCTTGTAATGAGTAAATTGCTCAATGTCTATTTATAAGAAAAGGACTTACCAAGCTTTATAAAAAAATAGAATTAACTGACAATAATCGATTAATCCGCTAGTGTAATCGATTAAATTGCCATATGTAATCGATTAAAGCAACTAGATAATCGATTAAACTGTTCATCAGCTTTCTGGAAATGGTTTCATGAACACAATAATCGATTAATCCGTACAATAATCGATTAGGTCAGTAAAGCTGAAATTCGAAGAATAGCCTGTGTAATTGATTACTGGAAATGGTAATCGATTAAACCAGAATGCATCATTCCAAAATGAGTTAAGATAATCGATTACGTAAGGAGGTAATCGATTATTCCAGTAATGCATGGTTTTTCATAAAACACTGTGTAATCAATTAAAACGAGCATGTAATCGATTAAACTATTCTTCAAGGCTTTTTCAAAAAAGTTTGAATGTCTTTAATCGATTAAACTTCTTGTGTAATCGATTAAAGCAATAAGATTTACTTTTTTAAAGAACTTAGCCTTTGAGAACATAACATCTTGTAAAACCATTTTGATTTCTTTTAAGATTTGAAAAACATGAATGCATGATCATGAGAAAGTACATGCTAATGAAAGATCACAAAGCTTTTAACTTGAACCACTTAGACAAATTACAAATGTCATCAAATGATTAGGCATGTAAAAAGCTAAAACAAAAAACAAGTCTTCAACCTTGGTTCAATCTCTTTGCAGCTTCCTTTAAACTCAACAGACTACGCTTCATATATGTGTGTGTGTGTGTGTGTGTGTGTGTGTGTGTGTGTATATATATATATATATATATATATTATAAATGTCTTATACGTATCTTATTAACGTGTTACTTTACGATGATGGTTATTATGTGTTCGCAAAAAATTTACTATTGTTTTCATAATGAAAAGAAAAACTAAGGGGTTTTCATCTAAAGTATGTTAATGACGTGATTAAGAGACTATGATACAGTAGCAATGAGGCGGGTCGTTACACTTTCAGTTCATGCTTTTTTGCTTGTATCTCATAGAGATATACAAACCTGTAGCTTAAGCATGAAAGGTTAATACATAAAATTTATACTTTGTTAACATCAAAACCTTAGGGATTTAATTGTTTGGTACAACCTAATGTGACTTAGACACAGTCAGACTTAACTAAAATGGCATCCTTTTGGCTTCTCCTTCACTTGACCTCAACTAACCATTATAGAATGGAAACATAGAAGTTTAGAGCAAAGAATAAAGAGTCACTTGATGTGTTAAAATGAAAAGGAAAGAGTAGAAATCAAGAGGAAATATAGAGATTCATAAGGAAATGAAAGCTAGATATAGAGTTTTCAACTTACCATTCTTCCTTTTCTTCCTCTCTCTACACTTTGAGTTTGGAAATGAAATTAAATGGAGAGTATGTGGGTTCTGAACTGATCCACGTGAATATAAAGAGGAAATGAGTGTGTTTGTAGAAAAACAGGCTTAGGTTTAAAGGCATAAGTGAGGGTAATTTAGGAAATAGCAAAATAGGTAGAACTTTAATGAAGAAGTTATTGTAAAATTTGAATTTTGGTGTCTCTCCCACAGAGATATTTCATCCATCAGCTAGGGAAAGAGGAGACATGATTTGATTTAGACTAAGCTTAAGTACAATGCATAGGAAATAGGTCAAGTGGATGTGTACTTAGCATATATATGTAGTTAAACTACTTTGGTTAGTTTTCAATAAGTTTAGTTGAAATGAAACCACATAGTTAGATGGAAGGGAGAGAAAGAGAATTTTGTGGGTCCATCCTATCTAGGGAAAATAAAAATTTGTTTTGTGTACTAGTAAAGAATACATATAGAAATCTCAACAAGTTTCATCAAAAATCTCAGGTTTTGCTATTTCTCTTCCAAATGGAATTATGTGACTTGAAATAAGTCTTAGAATGAATATGAAATCTCTCATGTGTCTCTTTGGATAATGGAATAGTCTCGGTTAAGTGTCAGACAATCAATTCCAACTTATATTTTAATCTCGATTCTCAGACTCAGTCAAATGACCCTTATTACTTTGCTTTAATGTATAAGGTGAGAAAATCACTTTGACATCACTTGAATCTAATTATAATTAAATTTAATTAATTATAAGTAAATTATCATGCTTCAACTTTATTTGTTAGCTATTCCACAATGTATTTCTACACTTCCCATAGCCAAACATGTTGAATTTCTACAAAAATCCTTGTAGAAATACACATAAAACACAACCATGAATTCTCAATTAATATGTTAGAATTGAAATTAAATTAAATTTATCTTTTTAATAATTCATTCACTTATTCATAAATTAGTAAAAAGATGAGTCTTCAAGATCCATGAGAGAACCACATCGTTGTAGTTAGCGATTTGTTGTGTGACCGTACGGTCATTTTGTTTGTGGTTTTAGCGAACATGGGTGACTCACTCCATACACCCTTTTGTTTTCAGAGAAGGATGAAATACTTGATGTCAATAATGAAGGTTGGACGGAAAAGTTGCGATGAACACTAAGGAGGTGATTACATTGGTTTGAGAAGAAGAATGATCCGTTGAGAATATCTTAAAAGTTTAAAAAAAAGGATATAAAGGTTAGATTTTCTTTGCTCGAATCTTAGTATTGTCTTATATAAAAAAGGGTAGATTAAGTTTTAACTTTAGGCCGTTATCATTTTTTTTGTATGACTGAGATATAGTAAATGTCTAATTGATGAGTCACTTTTTACCTATATTTTCTCATCTTTCTGTACTCATTTTAATCCCTAATTTGGCTTTAATCGTTTATATTCCGCACTGTTTCTCATTTAGGATTAATTGGACCGATAATTCAGATTTTAGCGAATTTGGATTTTCTAAGTTTAATTATTCCAATTTTTATTTTCAGGGCAGTTTAATAATTAAATGAGCTTGGAATTAATTCGTGGACTTGAAGATTGGAGTGCCACGTTAGCGTCATTTTCCGCATCAGCATTTTTTATTTTCGTTTTATTTCGCTTTAGTGATTTTTTTGGGCCAGAATTGTTAAAAAGGCCCATTTTCGTTTTTAGGTCAGACTCTAGTATTTAGGGAACTGTGCCCATGCAGAATGGAGACTACTGTTCACGTTTTTATGCTCTCTTAGGGTTAGGGTTTTAGCTTCTGTTGGTGACTCTGTTCAGACTACGTTTTGCGCATTTTAATTCCAGTGACTGTTTCCGTTTTCTATTTCAGTGGGTAAATTCGTTTCTGCTTCCAGTTTTGTTTTTAGTTTCTGTTTCTAATTTCGTTTTGCTTCTGGGTTCTAATTTTCGTTTCTGTTTATAGGTTCCTAATTTCGTTTTCTGCTTCTAATTCCAGTTTCTAATTTCGTTTTGCTTCCAGTGAATTGCGCTTTCAATTCTGCACTTAATTTCGTTTATGTGCTTATTTTCGTTTTGCCTTTATTTTCGTTTCTGTTTTAGGTTTCAATTTCGTTTCTGTTTTTAAGTTTTAATTTGATTTCTGTTTATGGGTTTCAATTCATGTTCTGTTGCTAATTTCAAATTAATGGAAGGTTAATCTTAGGGTTAGGCCTTGGACAGATTGCGAATTGATGGAGGTTTTATGTGCTTGAATTTCTGTTCTGCTTGGTTCTTATTTGTTGGACCTCTGTTCTGGATTTTTGAATTAGAATCATGCTTAGTGATTTTGAGTTGATTGATTCAGCAATTTCGGGTTGTTTAATCCTGGAAAATTAGGTCTGACAGAATTCGCATTTGCTTAATTTGTGTAGGGAAGTCTTGGGTTAATCTTCGCTTAGTAGATTAATCTAGACTAACCAGGATTAAGACAAGATAGATTATATTTCGTGAACCAAGGATATTAGAGGCGCAATCTGTTCTAAGGCCTGACTATTTAATCACTGTTTTAATTTGGTATTTTGGTTTTATTTTTATAGATAATCTTGCATTCTGTTAAAAACCCCCCCTTGCACGTTTAATCCCTTAACACAAATAATCGATCTTTGAGAAACGACCTAGGTCACTTCCTAGTACTGCATTTAATTGCATTAATTTGGTTGAATACGGCTTCGATCACTAATTTCAGAAATACAAACATGCAAGGCCGGAGGAGGGACTAGGGGGCCTAAGGGGGTCATGATCCCCATCCCCCAAGGTTTTAAAATTTCACAATATTATACATATAAAATTATTTTGTTATGCCACCTAGTAAATGTTGGCATTGTTGTTCTTTTTGGTGAGAGGACTTCGATTGGTTCAGGGTCATATTGTAGATGGCATTGTTTCAATGTTGAACGCGGTGTATGATGTTCCAAGTGGTAAAGGTTCCTTTTCTTTGTTAGTATTTTTATTCTCTTCAAGGGTTCAATTATAATAAATATTAATTATTTTGGCTGATAAAAAAATATAAAATTATTTTGTTACTCCTATTATGACTTTTCTTTAATAGTTTTTATCTACATATTTTATTTAAAAGTTATAATTCTCTTCATTTTCACTTTCTTTATTTGACAATAATATTTAATTTCTAAGTACATTTTTTCGACTTTCACAAGATCACAAGTGTTTTTTCTATATCATTACTCTTCCTACTTTGTACTATGAGTTTCTTTTATTATGCTTTTATCATTTTTCATCTCACTGATTTTTTTATTGTCTAAACATCTAGTCATAATTATTGGCTTTGCAATTGCATCCCACATGTTCATTAATTTTCTTGCATCCTGTACGTTTTTTTCTTTTTAATGTGTATTAAAGGTTTGAGAAATAGGAATGAAGGAGTAATAAAATACTGAAAATAATTCAATATCTTTTTTATAAAATGATTAATTTATAGAAAAATTAACTTTGAACAATTAAAATAACTGGTTTGTTTTAGTAATACTTTTTTTAGATTTATAATTTCTATTTTTGTTAACGATACTATACTTAGTTAACTTATCTAAGTATTTATTTATGAAATGAGTTATTTTTGTTGTAATGAGGAAGAGAAATGAAGAGTTTGTTTTTAATAAGTAAATATATTATTTTTTTAAAATATTTATCTTTTTTCCAATTAAGTTATTTTAAATAATTTTAAAATTTTTATCTTATTTTTACAATAACCGCATTTTAAAATAATTAACTTTTTTTTAAACACATCTTTATAAAAAAAAATTGTAGCAGAATTTAATCGTTAATTATTTTCTTTAATCCTTAATTCTTTATTCTATATGTTTTAAATTTTGAAAATCAATTTGTCTAAGAAAATTTTAAAATCAATTTAAAATTATCAGGAGTTAATCATAATTGACAATATAAAGATTAAAAAATATATTTCTACTGAGTTGAATATTTTCTATTTATGGTCAGCTTCTAAAGTCTCACAAAACATTTATGTTTAAAACAGTGACATTCCTTATTATTCCTATATTTTTTAAAAATCGAAAAATGGATTAAAAAAATAAAACTAATTAAATAAGGTTAGATTGAGTTATTTTTATTTTATGAGAAATTTTACATGCAACCTGAATTAGAAGTAACCTTATGTAATTTTGATATTTTATGGTTAAGTTATCATGTCACATTAAAGATATTATGTCATCTAAAATTCATAATTTATATTTGATCCTTAATTTTTTATTCCATATTTTTTAAGTTTGTAGATCAATATAAAAGTATAAGGAGATTCCTTTTTGCTGGATGTTAAAGTACAAGGAGATTAATTACTTATGATAATATAATGATTAAAAACAGATTTTTAGTTAAAAAAAATACGTATAAAAGGGAATCCGAAATAATTTATTCAATTAAATAATTTCTACTTATCAAAATCAAATTTATCTCCTGATTCATAGTTGAACAATTTATAATAAAAAATATGATTTAATCATTAATCAAATGAAATGAAAAGATAAATTCAAAAGTCGGATAAGATGTTCAAAATTATATAAAATAGATAAAGTAACAATAACTTTAACAATATGATAATTCAAATATACATCATCTACAAAATGTATATCAAAATAAAATTGTGTAACTTGGATTTTTGAACATTACATCAAGAATTAATCATTGGCATTGTACTATAATATCCTTCAACATATTGGAACACCCTTCTTTAATAAGATCAACTTTCTACATGTGATTCAAATTTCAAAATTACAATAAAAAAATTTACCATCGAATTTTTGTAAATGAAAATGAAAAACACAAATTACAAACAATTTGAAAGATCAATTTTTAAAAAAGAACTTACTTAAAACAATATGAACAACACACAATAACCAAGAGGGGGTGAATTGGTTGTTCTTAGCCAATTAAAATTTCTTAAACAATCCGAGTTAAAAAGATTGTATTACAAAACAATCCAAGAATACTTTCAATCAATCAAACACCAGTCTTTAAAGAATGCAACCAAAACGTTTTCTGTTGATTGTGAAAAGTTACACCAAATGAATGACAATTAATAACCATAAGAAAAGATAAAGGTGAAGTAGTTAATACTAAGATTTATAATGGTTCACTTATCAACCTAAAGAAGCTACATCCAATTCTTCTAACCAACTAGTTAAAGTTCACTATTAACAATTTGTTTCTTACAAGCTCATACAATCATTCTCAATCAGACCTAGATCAAGAACAAGAAATCTAACTAACTTAGACTCTTAGTGATCAAGATAAGAGAAAATCCTTCTCTACTCTTCCCTCTAAAAACACCTATTCTAGACAAGCTTTAAGAAAGACTATTGCTATAGTTACACAAACAAAAATTCTAAAAAGAAATTACAAATAAGTTGTATGGAGAGCAACCACCTGATGATCCACTACATATGAATGCAAAAGATTACCAAACTGGAATCAAGGTTAAAAGAAAACTATCTCAGAACTTTCTCTCCAAAATCTTCTTTAGAAACTTTTCACAAAAAGAAATCTTCTTAAGGAATCTTGAAGCTTGAGGATTTGAGGGACTAATACAGAATAACACTTTGTATTTTTTCTGTCTTCAGAAAGCTTATGAAAATCCTTTGATATTTCATGGTTTTTTTTTAAATAGGCTTCATCTATTTATAGAAAACTGTTTTAATTGTCAGTAATTGATTAATTCACTAATGTAATCGATTAATTCACATATGTAATTGATTAATTAACTCATGTAATCGATTAAAGTGTTCTTGAGCTTTCTGAAAAAGACTTATGAACAATGTAATCTATTAAATCGTAATATAATCAATTATCACAAGAAGTATTTGTTTAAAAACGTTGCCAAATAATCGATTATCACCATGCCGTAATTGATTCTCACAGGAAGTTTATTCTATGATTTTGTGTTCTGTAATTGATTGAGTATTTTTAGTTTAATATTTTTCTATTCTTCTTAGCTTATTTGAATTCTCTTTGAATTTTATTTTCCCATTCTAATTCAGTTTTTGCCTTAGGCAAACAAGTGGGCTTAATTGATAATTTTTGCTTATTTTTGGAGTTTTTGCTTACTTGACCTATCTTCCTTGTGCAGGACCTAGAAAGCTCTACAGAACTCCAAATGGCACATATGAGTAGTCCCTAGAAAGATAAGGAAAAGATCTACAACTTTGTCTAACATAAGCCAAAGCCAATTCTATCATTTTGAGGGTCATTTTAGGCTTGGAAGTCATAACTACTGCACTTAAATTTTGGACAGCGAAATTGGTGTAATTAGTAATTAGTTAGATTAGGTGGGCTTAATTATGGCTCATCCTTTCCTACTGACTCAGCCACTATATTTTAGTGATTTTATTTATTTGGATGGACACACTTCATTTTAGCACAAACGTATTTTGTAGTGACTTTTAGAAGTTTTTAGAATTAAAACCCTTTCTTTTATTTTCTCTCAATTGTTTTTCATTGTTCTTCATTTTCATTTCTGCTCTTTCATTTTCTTGCACTAATTTCATGGGGCTTTCATTGATGATGATCATGTAAGGATAAACAATCAATCAATCCAAGGATCTAGCCCAAGCAAGGAGAATTTGAGTTCTGGTTTGGTATTTCAATTTCTGTATGAATGTTCACTTTCTTCTTCAATCCTCTACTCGATTTTCATGATTATGAATGTATTTAGGATTGAAAACGGATTAGGTTATGGATTCATTTCCTAATTTTGAATTTTAATCACAGATTATTTGGATGATATTTAAATTAGGTTTGTGCTTTCAATTAATTTAGGGGTTAATTCGATTGAACCGCTTCTAATGAAATTGAATAAACTTTCATAACAAGATCATTATCTGAGAACTATGATAATTTGAATTGCTTGGTTTGGTGAATTGGATTGATGTTCTTTAATCTGTTTTAGAATACCTATTATCAATTCTGTTAGTTTCTATTTTGCTACGTTTTTCTGCAATTTTTATTCAACCCATTCAAATAGTTAGACAAAAATCCCCTTATTATTTACTAGTGAATTGAAGTTGGAACCATATTAATTATGTCTCTGAGTTGACCTAGGTTAATCTTGTGCTACAAAATTAGCGTAGTTTAATTGTTTTGAAGTGATATGACATCGATTATCAAAACTGACACCATTACCGGGGACATGGTTTATTGTGTGCTAACTTTAATTCACTCATAATTAGATAATAGCATTAGTAAAATATAAAAAATATATATTTACATTCACTGCATATTTACATCCTGCTGCACAATTGCACTTTGTTGCATATTTTCCTTGTTTTTGTTGGTTGTTATGAAGTGTGTGTGAGGTGCTGGTGCAAAACAGTGGGAAAAAAATAGGAAAATAGAGGAAAAAACAAAGGAGTAGTATGGAGAGATTTTGTGTAGTGTAGTTGTGTTTGTTGTGCAATTTGTTGTCCAGAACTTTTCGGTCCTGTAGAGTTTGGCTGTGAAACTTGGTGTCCAAACTTTATCCCCCATTCGACCTTTAAGTAGGAGTTTTAGCACAGTGTTAACAATTAATGCAGGGGCATTCTAGTCATTTCATAGCAAACTATCTCAGAATGGGCTGAAATTTTTTCTGAATGTGGAGAAAATTAATACATCAAGGTTATCCTGTGAAGGATGAACATGGTCAGGGGGGTCCAAATTGCCAAATTCGATGATCTAGACCACTTTTGAATTAATTTTGTGTTTTCATGATTTTTAAAAATCACCAAAAAAATTACAAAAATCAAGCATCATTTATAGATATTTACTGTGGTGTTTTTAAATTTTTCTAAAATTGTTTAGAGCAGTTTTCCATTTTCTATTTCATTTCAGCAGATATTGTGAATAGTGTCTTGGTAGAATAGCTGGCTGACATTTATGTGATTTCTGTGTTTTTGTCCCTTATGAGTTAAGTTGTGCATGACTAGGTTCACACCAAGTGACTTGCATTCATATGATCTTGAGATAGATAGGACATTTCACAGATTAAGCAAAAATAATATTAGTCTAGATGAATTTGATAGTGTAGTTCAAGATAGTAGTGTAGTGTTTTCTGAGTCTTCTGTTTTTGAGTCTAGTTCCAATTCTGCACATCTTGATTCTGAAATTTTTGTCGATACAATGGCTGATAATAACCTAACTCTTAAGGAATTGGCTACACCTGATGTTGTTTACCAACCTTGGTGTATTCAATATCCTGAGACTGAGGTTAGTTATGAGCTAAAATCTGGACTGATCCATTTGCTCCCAAAGTTTCATGGTCTTGCAGGTGAAGATCCACACAAGCATCTTAAGGAGTTTCATGTAGTGTGTTCCACCATGCGACCACATGACATTCGTGAGGACTATGAGAAGATGAAGGCATTTCCATTCTCACTGGATGGTGTGGCTAAGGACTAGTTGTATGATAAGCGTTTGTCGTGTCACTTCAAAACAATTAAACTAAGCTAATTCTGTAGTACAAGATTAACCTAGGTCGACTCAAAGACACTATCAATATGGTTCTATCTTCAATTCACTACTAACAGTAAAGGGGATTTTTGTTGAACAGTTTGCAGGCGCGAAGTAAAAATTACAAAAACACAAACTACGATTAAAGATCAATGCAGAAACTAATAGAATTGATAACAAGTAATGTAAAATAGATTAAAGAGCATCAATCCAATTCAACAAACCAAGCTATTTGAATCATCATCGTTCTCAGAAATTTATCCTATTGTGAAAGTTCATTCAATTTCATTAGAAGCAGTTCAATCGATTTAACCCCTAAATTAATTGAAACCACAACCCTAATTGAAATATCATCCAATTAATCTGTGATTTATATTCGAAATTAGGAAATGAATCCATAACCTAATCCACTTTCAATCCTAAATGCATTCATAATCATGAAAACAGAATAGCAATTGAAGAAGAAAGTGAACATTCACACAGAATTCGAAATACTAAACTAGAACTCAAATTCTTCTCTTGCTTAGGTTGGATCCTTGGATTGATTGATTATTTAGCCTTTCATGATCATCATCAATGAAAGCCCCATGAAATAAGTGCACGAAAATGGAAGAAGGGAAAAGGAAAATGAAGAACAAGAATAGTTGAGAGAAAATAAGAGAAAAGATTTTGATTCTAAAAACTTAAAAAGAGAAATGTAAAACTGTTTTTGCAAAATGAAATGTAAAGTAATAACTCCTTCTAATGTCACTAATATATAGTGACTAAGTTTGAAGAAAAGAATGGGCCATGAACAACCCATCAATTCTAATTATTTATGCTATTTACACAAATAAAAGTCAAACTCGCAGCCCAAAATACAAGTGCAGTGGTTCTAACTTCAAAGCCTAAAATGACCCTCCAAATGGCAGAATTGGTCTCGGCTTATTTCTGGAAAAATTGTAGATCTTTTTTTTTTATCTTTCCAAGAACTACAAGAATGCTTAATTCGGAGTTCCGTAGAGCTCTGTAGGTCCTGTACAAGGCAGATACATCAAGTGAGCATAAAATCTGAAAATACGCAACAATTAGCAATTAAGCCCACTAACTTGCCTAAGACAAAAACTGAATTAGAATGGGAAAATAAAAGTCCAAGAGAAGTCAAATAAGCTAAGAATGATAGAAAAATATTTAACTAAAGGCACTCCATCATTGTACTTCAACCAGATCCTATCAACACTTTGACAGATAAGAAGAGAAGATTCTTTGAGAAATTATTCCCTACATCCAGAACAGCTTCCATCCGGAAAGAAATTTGTGGTATAAGGCAGCTAGCTGGAGAGACATTGTATGAGTACTGGGAGAGATTCAACAAGTTGTGTGCTACATGTCCTCACCATCAAATCAGTGAGCAATTATTGATCCGGTATTTTTATGAAGGTTTGATGTTGATGGATAGGAGTATGATAGATGTAGCCAATGGAGGCGCTTTGATAGACAATACTCATGTTGCTGCAAGACAGTTGATTTCTAACATGGCAGCCAATTATCAGCAATTTGATCCTAGAGGTGCTGCAACACCCAAGGCTGCTGCAAATGAAGTTTCAGTTTTTATGGTTGCTGATAACCAGAGGTTGGAGAACAAACTGACAGAGTTGACATCCCTTGTGAGACAACTTGCTATTGGCCAACAGCAGAATGTGATGGAAGCCAATCAAGCAAGGCTGTGTGGTATCTGTTGTGCCCCTGATCATCCAACAGATGCATGTCCCACTCTACAAGAAACAAAACAAGCTACTAAAGTTTCTGCCTTACAACCTGGACAGCCATTCAGACCTCAACAATAGTATAATCCTTACTCCAACATTTATAATCCTGGTTGGAGAGATCACCCGAAATAGAGGTATGGTCCTGGTCCACAACCTTAACAGCAGACACAACAACAACATCTATTCAGACCTCAACAGCAGCAATATCAACCTTCCACCAACAAATACCAAGCTCCTCTGTTCAGACAACACCCACAATTCCAGCAGCCTGCACCTGCACCTGCACAACCCGTGTAGACCAGTTTTGGACCTTCTTTGGAGGACTTGATGAAGCAAAGGGCAACCACCAATATTCAGTTTCAACAGAATGTCAGTGCCACCATCCAAGACCTGCAGACTCAGATTGGACAGTTAGCTACAACTGTCAACCAGATGCAGCAGCAAGGTTCTGGCAACATTTCAGCACAACCAGTTATTAATCCAAAGAATGTGAGTGCTATTACCTTGAGAAGTGGCAAGGAGCTTCCAAATGTTGGTGCTAAAATTGATGATGGTGCCAAAATAGATTTTGCACCAACACATATTCCTCTACCTTTTCCTTCTAGATCTATCTCTGCAAAGAAAGTGGAGTTTGATTTTGATTTACTTGAGACTTTCAGGAGGATGGAAGTCAACATTCCCCTCTTGGATACCATCAAACAAATTCCAAAATATGCAAAGTTCTTGAAGGATTTGTGCACCTACAAGAGGAAGCTGAAGGGAAATGAGCAAGTAAAGATGGGCAAACATGTTTCTGCACTTATACAAGGAAAAACGGTTGATGTCATTCCACTATCCACCTTGTCACAGAAGTGAAAGGATCCTGGCACTTTCACTATCCCTTGCACCATTGGAGATTGTACTTTTGCAGATGCCACGTGTGACCTTGGAGCCTCCATTAATGTCATGCCCACATCAGTTTACAGATCATTACATCTTGGTGATTTGAAACCCACTGGTGTTGTCATTCACTAAGCCAATAGGAGTTTTGCGCTTCCACTTGGACTTATTGAAGATGTGCTGGTGCGAGTTAATAATTTGATTTTCCTGCAGATTTTTACATACTGGATATGGAGAATGAGTCTTTTAGTCATGGTTCCACATTGATCCTAGGGAGACCATTCTTGATGACAGCCAGGACCAAAATTGATGTGTATGCAGGAACTCTTTCAATGGAGTTTGGTGATGACGTTGTCTAGTTTAACATTTTTGAGACCATGATCCTTTAGAGGAGCATTCTATCATTCTTCTTGATATCATTGATGTTCTAGTAGATAGTGTAGATATTCCTGATTTACTTTCTGATTTTTCTGATTTTGATCTTGGTTCTTGTAATTGTACATGTGATGATTTTGCTGTGGTGTGTAGTATTTGTGCGGAGATTTCCTCCGTACTTCACTCTAATTGTGTTACAGGTACAGATACAAGTTCTGACTCTACTATCTCCCTTCCCTTAGCCACCAACCTTTCCTTACCTTCCACCATTCAGCCACCTTCATTGGATTTGAAGTCACTACCTGAGCACCTTAAATATGCATATTTAGATGATACTCAATAGCTTACAGTCATCATATCTAGCAGCCTGTCACTTGAGCATGAAGAGAAGTTGCTGCATGTTTTGAGAGGCCACACAAAGGCCATTGGATGAACACTTGCTGACCTTCTTGGAATAAATCCTTCCATTTGCATTCATTTGATACTCTTGGAGGATGATTCTAGGCCGGTGAGGCATCCACAGAGGAGGCTAAATCCCACTATTCTTGATGTGGTGAAGAAGGAAGTGATGAAGTTACTAACTGCAGGGATCATCTATCCCATTTCAGATAGCACTTGGGTTTCACCTGTCCAAGTGGTTCCTAAGAAGTCGGGTATCACTGTTGTGAAAAATCAGGATAATGAGTTGATTCTGACTAGAGTAGCCAACAGTTGACGAGTTTGCATTGACTACAGGAGACTTAACCAGGAAACTCGCAAGGACCATTTCCCTCTCCCTTTCATTGACCAGGTTCAGGAAAGGTTGGCAGGTAAATCACATTATTGCTTTCTTGATGGTTTTTCTGGTTACATGCAGATTCATATTGCACCGGAGGACAACCATAAGACTCCATTCACCTGTCCATTTGGAACATTTGCCTACACTAGGATGCCTTTTGGCCTATGCAACACACCTACTACCTTCCAAAGGTGCATGATGAGTATCTTTTCTGAATTATTAGAGAGTTGCATGAAGGTGTTTATGGATGATTTCATTGTTTATGGTTCCTCTTTTGATGCATGTTTGGATAGTCTCTCAAGAACTCTAGAGAGACTATCCAAACATGCATCAAAAGAGGAAC
>CM023944.1:20023646-20058154 GCA_013407115.1 Glycine latifolia | reverse complement strand
AGGATGCCTTTTGGCCTATGCAACACACCTACTACCTTCCAAAGGTGCATGATGAGTATCTTTTCTGAATTATTAGAGAGTTGCATGAAGGTGTTTATGGATGATTTCATTGTTTATGGTTCCTCTTTTGATGCATGTTTGGATAGTCTCTCTAGAGTTCTTGATCGATATATTGGGACTAAACTTGTTCTTAACTTTGAGAAATGCCATTTTATGGTACATGAAGGTATATTCTTAGGGCATTTAGTCTCTAGTAGAGGTCTTGAGGTCGATAAAGCTAAGATTGATGTTATTACTTCTTTATCTTACCCCGCTTCTACGCGGGAAGTGCTTTCTTTTCTTGGACATGCAGGTTTTTATAAGAGATTCATCCAGGATTTCAGCAAGATTGCATTGCCATTGCCATTGTCCAAGCTTCTCCAAAAGGACATAGACTTTATGATTGATCATCCTTACAAAGAGGCATTTGAGGAATTAAGGAAGAAGCTTACGACCTCTCCCATCATGCAGCCTCCAGATTGTGAACTTCCCTTTGAGCTCATGTGTGATGCCTCTAACTATGCACTTGGGGCTGTCTTTACTAACCATGCAGCTTTAAAGTACCTGTTGAAGAAGCCTGATGCTAAACCTAGATTGATCAGGTGGATGCTTCTTCTTCAGGAGTTTGATATTGAGATTAAGGACAAGAGTGGTGCAAAAAACTTGGTTGCTGATCATTTGAGCAGGATTGAGGGACCTATTGAATCCTTTCCTATTAGGGATAATTTCCCTGATGAGCATTTGATGCACTTGCATTCATCACATATCACCCCTTGGTTTGCTGACATTGTGAATTTCATAGTTGCATCTATTGTTTCACCTCATGCATCTAGGTCTTAAATAGATAAAGTTAAACGTGAAGCTAAATTTTGTGTGTGGAATGATCCTTATTTGTAGAGGTTTAATAGTGATCAAGTGATCCGCAGGTGTGTGTCAGATCATGAGATTCAATCTATTCTTCAGTTTTGTCATGGCACACCTACTGGCGATCATTTTGGTCCTCAACGAACTGCTAGGAGGGTATTGGACTATGGGTTCTATTGGCCTACTTTATTTAGAGATGCTCATCACTTTACCACCACTTGTGAGCAGTGTCAGAGAGCAGGAGGAACCATTACACGTAGACATGAGATGCCTTGGCAGCCCATTATTTTTTGTGAGATTTTTTATGTGTGGGGTATTGATTTTATGGGTCCATTTCCTGCTTCTCATGGTTTTTTATATATTCTGCTTGTTGTTGATTATGTTTCCAGATGTGTTGAAGCTAAGGCCATTAGAACTAATGATTCTAAAGTTGTTGTGGATTTTGTGAGATCCAACATTTTTTGTAGGTTTGGTGTGCCTAGAGCCATTATCAGTGACCAGGGGAGCCACTTCTGTAATAGGTCATTGACATCCTTGCTTCAAAAGTATGAGGTTGTGCATAGAGTTGCTACAACTTATCATCCCCAAACTAATGGGCAGGCAGAGGTTTTTAACAGAGAGATTAGGCAAGTGTTACAGAAGGTAGTGCAACCCAATAGGAAGGATTGGAGCAAGCTACTTGAAGATGCTTTATGGGCTCACAGGACCGCTTACCGAACACCTTTGGGGATGTCTCCCTATAGGGAGGCTTTTGGTAAGTCATGCCACCTTCCTGTGGAGATTGAGAATCGTGCTTATTGGGCGGTGAAGAGTTGTAACATGGCATTTGATGAAGCGAGTATGGAAAGGAAGCTTCAATTGCAAGAACTTGAAGAGATCCACTTAGAAGCCTATGAGAACTCCAAGATTTACAAAGAGAAAGTGAAGAGATTTTATGACTCTAGGATTCTTAGGAAGGAGTTCCATATTGGCCAAAAAGTGTTATTATTTAACTCACCTCAAGCTTATTTCTGGTAAACTTCTATCTAGATGAGATGCACCTTTTGTTATTACTAATGTTTTTTCCCAGGGTGCAGTTGAGATTAAAAATGAAGTTATCGGCAAGGTCTTTAAAGTGATGGTCACCAACTCAAGCTCTTTCATGAGAGCCCGCTAGTGGATGAGGAGCTTGTAGCGGACCTCTCTTTGGTCTTGTCAATTCTATGTGATGATGTGTCTTGAATGACATTTTGGGAGTTTCCTTTTCCCTTCTTTTATTTGTTGTTTCTTTGTTTCCATCTCATTGCATGCTTACATTGAGGACAATGTGCATTTCAAGTGTGGGGTGACGGATTACAAAATCTGCTTTCTGTTTTATCTGTCTGTGTTCTATTTTCTATTTTAGTTTTTGAGTCTGTATGTTGTTTCTGTCTGTTTTTTATTTTATCTGTCTATTTTTTGTTTTCTGTTTCTGTTTGTTTCTGTTTTCTATTTCTATCTATTTTTGTTACTATTTCTATTATTATTTTGCTGTATTTGTTTTGTTTTGTTCTGTCTGGTTGTTATTCTGTTTTTACATTTAGAAAATAAAAATTAGAATTTAGGCACTTTTTCATGTTTTTCATAGGATTTCTAACTTGTATAATTTGTGAGAAATGTACTAATTTTTGTTGGATTGAAAGGTTTCATGCTTGATGTGAATCATTGTTGCAATTGTTGAAGTGATAAGTAGGCTTGAGAAATAGAATTTAAGATGAATCATGTGTGATAGAATTATGCCTTATGAGTTTTTGGGCCTTTGTGGATGAATCACATTATTTCATTCATGTTTTTTCATGTGTGATTTCTCCCTTCTGCTAAATTACTCTATGTTTTGTCTTGCCTCTTTTGACATTCCTTGTTGCACATGCTTTGATTGAGATGATTTAGGCCTTCTTTCTTTTATCCACTGGCCAAATAAACTATCCTTGCATTGATATCCATTGCTACCCTTTTTGAGCTTTTAACCTTTTCTTTCTTGTGTACCTCATTATAAAAAAAGAAAAAAAATGGAAAACCAAGTTATCCTTACTTTAGGGAGAAAATGGGCCTTGGAATTGTTTTGGGAGTGAGTTTCAAACAAGTGTGGGATATTTTTATTTTGTTTTGATTTGGAAAGAAAAGAAAAGAAAGAGTTAAAAAGTAAAAGTTCAAAGAAAAAATACATAAACAAGGAAAAAAGAAAAGCAAATAAAAAGAAAAAGAAAATGCAATAAAAGTTGTTGTGATTCATTTTCATCCTTATAAGTTCTTTGTTTCTACCCCTTTTTATACTTGTTGGCTTACTCTCCATTGCCCCTATTTTCTCTTAGTTTTAGCCTAAATATCCTTTTCTTATACACCCTTTACCTAAGCCATACATTACAAGCCAATAAAGTCCTTTTGATCTTTTGATGCATGTGTATTTCAAGTTGAATGAATTAGAGTCTTGTCAAAATTTGGATGTGCTAGTTACATGTGGTGTTTGAGTGTAAACATAAACCCATATACATTAGAAGAGGTTGAGTGTTTCTCTTTGAGAGATTTCTATCACCTTGGTTCATTCTTAATTTTAACTTGACTACTTTTTCACTTTGCACTTTGTGATCATGTGTTCATGGATTGTTTGAAACATTAATATCATTCTTCCATTTTTCATCTTTCTCACTTTTGTGCATTTTTAGAATCCATTGAAAAAATGTGTGTGCCTTGTTCTTACCTTTCTTATAGTTTGTGGTTTACTTTAGTTTGAATTTTTTCTCTAGTCTTTCTTTTAGTTTTGCCCAAGAGTGCAAAAGTTTAAGTGTGGGGTATTTTGATTGAGTATTTTTAGTATAATATTTTTCTATTTTTCTTAGCTTATTTGACTTCTCTTGGACTTTTATTTTCCCATTCTAATTCAGTTTTTGCCTTAGGCAAACAAGTGGGCTTAATTGATAATTGTTGCTTATTTTCGGAGTTTTTGCTTACTTGACCTATCTTCCTTGTGTAGGATTTAGAGAGCTCTACAGAACTCCAAATGATGCATATGAGTAGTCCCTTGAAAGATAAGGAAAAGATCTACAATTTTGTCAAAGATAAGCCGAGGCCAATTCTGTCATTTTGAGGGTCATTTTAGGCTTGAAAGTCAGAACCATTGCACTTGAATTTTGGGCTGCGAAATTGGTGTAATTAGTAATTAGTTAGATTAGTTGGGCTTAATTATGGTCCATCATTTCCTACTGACTCAGTCACTATATTTTAGTGATTTTATTTATTTGGATGTACACACTTCATTTTAGCACAAACATATTTTGTAGTGGTTTTTAGAAGTTTTTAGAATTAAAACTTTTTTCCTTATTTTGTCTCAACTGTTCTTCATTGTTCTTCACTGTTCTTCATTTTCATTTCCGTTCTTTCATTTTCTTGCACTAATTTCATGGGGATTCTATTGATGATTATCATGGAAAGCTAAACAATCAATCAATCTAAGGATCCAGCCCAAGCAAGGAGAATTTGAGTTCTGGTTTGGTATTTCAATTTCTGTATGAATGTTCACTTTCTTCTTCAATCCTCTATTCGATTTTCATGATTATGAATGTATTTAGGATTGAAAATGGATTAGGTTATGGATTCATTTCCTAATTCTGACTTTTAATCACAGATTATTTGGATGATATTTCAAGTAGGTTTATGGTTTCAATTAATTTAGGGGTTAATTTGATTAAACTGCTTCTAATGAAATTGAATGAACTTTCATAACAAGATCATTATCTAAGAACTATGATAATTCAAATTGTTTGTTTTGGTGAATTGGATTGATGTTCTTTAATCTGTTTTAGAATACCTATTATCAATTCTGTTAGTTTCTATTTTGCTACATTTTTCTGCAATTTTTATTCAACGCATGCAAACTGTTCGATAAAAATTCCCCTTATTATTTACTAGTGAATTGAAGTTGGAACCATATTGATTGTGTCTCTGAGTCAACCTAGGTTAATCTTGTGCTACAGAATTAGCGTAGTTTAATTGTTTTGAAGCGATACAACATCAGTTATCAGTAATCGATTACTATAATCTTGAAATTGATTAAAGTGTTCTCAAATCTCAAGTAATAGATTACCACTTGTTGGTGATCGATTAAACCAGTGAGAAAATATTTTTCCAAAACTTAAACATGGAACACTTGGCTTTTTATGCAATCATGAAAACCTTATGTTTCAGAAAAACTTCTTCACAAAAGTTATGTTTTTATGAAAACATGAATGCCAAAACATGAATGAGCTTTATGCAATTGATCATAGAAAGTCTCATCTTAGACATACACAAATTATAACTACCAAGAGATTCAGTTTCTTGATCCTCTTGAGCTCCCCCTGATTGTAACACTTACATGTCTTAAAAGTTCTCAAATACTTTTTTATAGACCACATTTTTTGTGGAGAAGCATAGTTGTCCATCATCATCCAAAATGAGTATCTTCAATCCGTTTCTGGATTTCACTGGAGACATAACTACATAAAGCTAACCATGGGTAAAGATAAGACGTGGAAGATACAACTTAACCTTTGAAAGTGATTGTCCCTGGCCTTTATTAATAGTCATGGCAAAACATAAGAACATAGGAAATTGTCTTAAATATGAATGAAATGCGAATGAAATCAGATCTATTCGCAGAATAAGAATTTTATCCCCAACATTTTTGGCAGTAATCATAATTGTTATTATAACAATTTTCCCTAAATCATTTACCTGCAATATGGTTTCATTACATAAACCAACTGACTAATCAATATTTCTCAAAAGCATTGCACAAACTCTAACTTTTAATCTTAATTTGTGTTTTGATATCCCTAAACATGAGATATCATTTAAAAACTTAAGAGTAATCCATTCAACTTGGCTTCCACAATCTTCATCTGATAGACATGGTGTGTCTGGACTTAAATACTCCACTACATCTTTAGGTATTAAAGAAATGATCAAATCATTATCATGTTCAACAATTTCTAAAGTAGGAGTAAGGAGTTCTCTTTCTTCAAAAAAAGTGGTGGTGTTTACATTTTGTAATATATTGGGATAGGTAAACTCTACCAAGGAAAGCAAAGGGGATTCACATTCTGAAATCAGCAAATCTTCAGGGATGTTTATTTTTGTTTTTCCATTTTCATTACATTGATGTCCCATCTTCAATTTGAAGTATCCAATTTGCAAATACTTTTATATCATCTAGATTTGGATTTGATTGAAGTCGCATGCTCTTTTTAAGTTTGCAACTTTAAAAAAAAAAATCAAATTTCTAAAGAATTGATAGTAGCTTACATAATATCTTGTTTTGATCATTTTCTTTCAAATGGTAATATTTGTCTGAAATCTCCCATAAGACCATAACTTTCTCCCCAAAAGGTCTATTAACATTATCATCATTCTTAGATATCATAATGTCCCTTAATGTGCGGTCAAATGCTTCAAAGCAATATTTATTCATCATGGGAGCTTCGTCCTATATTATCAATTTAGTTTGTAGAAGATGCTTGGCTTTAAGACTTCCTTGTTTGATGTTGCATCTTGATTCTTAATTAATAAGTAATGGAAGATAAAAAGTTGAATGAGTTGTCCTACCTCCAAGTAACAATAATGAAGAAATTTCGTTGGAAGTAATATTGAGAGCGATCATCCCTTTTAACTTGATTTCAACAAACAATTTTACAAAGAAATGTTATTTCGGTTCCTCCATAGCTATATATAAAGAAAAAAAAACAGAATAAGATAATACTCCATTGGTGATCTGGTTATAGATAGATTTCTACTCATCAATTAAAGTATGAGTTTCAATTAATTCAACTCTATTATAACTTAACTCGTGAACAATAAATTGATTTTCATAAGCTTCCATATTTGAAAAATCAGGGAATGACATACAATCATGATCCTCTAATGATCTTCCATTTTTCATAAGTAGCTTCTCTAATTTAATGAAGCAAAGTTTTTTTA
The DNA here is from genome assembly GCA_013407115.1 of Glycine latifolia. Taxonomy (NCBI): domain Eukaryota; kingdom Viridiplantae; phylum Streptophyta; class Magnoliopsida; order Fabales; family Fabaceae; genus Glycine; species Glycine latifolia. Next base: position 20,051,281 of record CM023944.1, on the reverse strand, counting down.
AAATCATTTTTTGCAATTTGAAGATCTACACAAAAAGATAAAATTTTATAATTATAACAAACCTCATATAAAAAAAAGATTAATTGAACGTCATATTGAACATAAAAGGAGTTTTTACCTAGGTATTTCAAAACTCTTTTTCTTTGATACAAAATCCCATAAGAAAGAAATTTTCAAGTAGAATTCCAAACATTAGGTTTGACATTATGTTCATAACCAATAATGTTGCAAACAATTTTCTTAATTGAAACCCAGAAGTCAATTCACTTGCCTATTTAATTGAGTCAATATATTCCCTATCATCTACCAACAAACCCAAAGCATAACGTGCATCTTGAAAAGAATTGATTTTTTTTTTTCATTAATTGTTCTTATACTCTCATGTTCAATGCATCCTTTCTGGATTGTCTATTAAAGTTGCATGTAATATAATTCTCTTGAAGATGATGTAATATATGAAAGTTTTCCAAAAACAAAACCTTACTTTCTTGGCTCCCACCTCTTTTCCTATTTCACGTAAACAAATTTTGTAGGAAATTTTGCATAAGTCATATTTTTTTTTCCTTCTTCATAGATTTTGTTAGCTTTAAACCAAGCTAAAAATATTGTTTGGAGATCCTCATTGTTAGATATAACAGTTTGAATGTTTTTTTTTTCATCTTTAAACATAATGGGTTGATGCTCATGAAGATGAAATGACAATCTTTGAACAGGAGGCTACCTTTCATGAATATCAAAAGCAAAAATTCGCCAAACAGATTCACGAGGGGACAAATACCTACAATTTATAGAATTGTTTTATTTCATGAACCACAACCTATTTTTCTGAGCTATTTGAATCATTGGATATCTTCATAGAAGCTTCATCTGGTCCCTTCTTGACATATTTGATAGAATTCAATTTATTGCAATATTCAACATTCACATGAGCTTGATATTTCATCAACAAATAAGTATCATATGGAACAACGCTTTTGTTGTCTAAGGTCACTCCATTTTTCTGGACAAAAGTCTTTGTACCTTGACATCTATAGGTTGGATAACCTTCTTTATCAATGCATATAAAAGAATTAAATTTTTTTGCAATAATATTTGGAGTATTTTTCTTCTTTCATGCAAGAAGATTTAAAGTTAGTAACTCCAGAGGGACCATTGATCATGAAATTTTTAACTACTTTTGCTAATTTCAGATATAAATGTGCAAGAGGTAAGTCAACTAAGATGACTTTGTCAATTTCCCATGCAATAGCTAATTGATTATCGTCATCCAACCACATAAGAATATGAGTGTGAGAAAGTTCCCTTTTCTCAAACTTAATAGTGTACATTCCTATTTAAGTAAAATGAAAAAAAACAATTAGAAGCAAATTTATCAGTCCAAATAAAATTAAAAAAAAGTTTGCACAAAAACTTGTTAGCATTAAGTTTTTTAAAGACTTTGTTCTTTCTAAGTCCTCCATCAAATGATCCAATTTCATTTTGAAAACTTTACAGACAATATTATGTCTATCGGTTGCTGGTAGCTTGTTTCGAGAAAGTGATTCACAAATCCTAGACCAATTTATGCTACATGTTATTGTTATCAATAAATTTGGATAACGAAATCTTTTGCATATGGCCATAGCATCCCAACAATTATTATATTTATATATTGTTCTTCTAGTAAATGATCTAGACAATATTTTTTTTTTTGAAGAAGATGTATATGTTTCCCCTCTATAAATAACTTCTTATAGTTCACTAAGGATATCACATTTGATCAATTTTTTTTCCTCTTATAGAAGACAATCTTTGAGCCTCTATTATAATACAACAATCAACCACAAACTATTGAAACAACATCTTTGAATTAAGAATATTTCCAAAGTCAACCTTGTTGAATTTTGAATGCAATAAATTCCTTCAAGGATATTTGAATTCTTTTTCGACTTTGAGAATTAGTCTGAGAATTTATAATGTGAATATCGATTTTATAATCATCTTCTCTAAAAGGGAACAAAAGAGAGTACTATAATGAGATGAAAGAAGGATAAGTTCCATGCAACCTAGTTAATTCACCATTTTTTAACTATAATGTCTCTTCGAGGCTCCATGTTACTTAAATAACCTACAATTAAACCAACAACCTCATTTGAAGTTGGTAAGCTATGCACCCTAGCATCATTGGATCTTTCTTGATACAATCTCAAATCAAATAAAATTCTTATGTGCCATCATTCTTTGCAAGATCTCTAACACCTCTGAAAGTTTTTGCAAGTTCATTTATTTCATTAAACATCTTTGTCAAATCTTGAATTAAAGACTGGTTAAAAAAGTTGCTAATATTTTTGGACCTGTGAATTGAAAAAATAATGTGTGTTAAAAAAATTATAAAAATTTATAATATTGTTACATGATTGAATAATAACAATAAATTTATAAAAGCAATTTTGCATTTACCCAAAGGGTTTGACTCTATGATTCAATTCATTCTCAATATCATAAATACATAGTTGCACAAATTTGGACTGAAATTTACCATTTGATAGTAAACTTTCTATACAATGATAATTTTGTCCTCGAAGAATAAATTGAGGAGGACCTCCCCATCAATAACATAAGATTGAATTTTTCTTCCAATTGAAGTGAATGCAAACATACTATTATACACCCTTAAATTTTCTTTAAAGTGATTGCTTCTTAGATCTTCATTAGATATTAGGCCAAAAAAATAGAGGAGGAGGTTTTTGTAAGAAATGAAGATCAACCTTTCCTTTTTTACAACAAATATAAAGCTATACTTCCTTAACTGTTTGTGTCTTCTCTGATCTTTCATCAAACCATACCAAAACCTTTTAATACTGACAAATGAAATATGGTTGTCCAAAGTCCATATGAATTGTAATAAATATAATACCAAATAAAATATTTAAAGCCTTTCCAAAAAATGAAAAGTGTTAACTTAAGTTAGTAATATATAAAAAATACCTTCACATTCGCCTAATGAATACGTATTAGAATCAAACTCCAACCTTGGTTCTTTCTGTAATTCAATATTGTATTATAAAAATGAAAAGTATTAATGTAAGTTACTAACTCACAAATACTATTTTTTAAATAGAGAAATGAAGATAAGTACAAGAATAAGAAATATTCTTGTCATCCTAGACTTCATTGAAATTGAGAATTCTTGAACCAACAAAATGTAGTATTAGTATTTGAGTTGAGTTTCTCTTAAACTTTTTTTTTGTATCGACAAGAATAAGAAAAAGAAACGTCTATTACTTCTAATAAATCATTTTCATTTGTTGTGGGTATGGAGGAATTAGTAATATTTGGACTTGCAAGAAATTGCGTTTGAGATTCATAACTTGTTCGAATTCCTCTTTTTGAATTCATATAAGCTTTCTTCTCATCCATGCAACTTTTGAAATTGAAGAATCCGTTAAAATTATGCACGAGTTCAAATTTTAATCATGATTCAAATGCAATCCATTGTTCAAGGTTTCATTCTCTGCATCAAAATTAGTTTTTTTTCTTTATTATATACATTATATCACATCATGTATATAAAATAATGTATTGAATTGAAAGAAAAAAAATGAAATTACCGTTAGATAATGAGATTCTAATATTTCTTTGCTGAATTGAATTCACTTTGGGAGATTAAAATGGTAATGCAATTATATTATAATCGGCAATGATTAAATAATTGTGACATATATTATGCCATGTATATGGGACACATAAATGGAAGAAAATATTTTTTTTAAGTAAAATTGATGAAAAAAAGAATTTGATCATTAGTAGTTGCATTAGAATTTTTTTAGATGACCAAATGTTTGATTTTCTCCTTATGAATTCATTATAAGCTTTCTTTTCATCCTCTCAAATTTTGAAGCTGAAAAATCTATTGAATTTAACCTTATGGTGGTTAGTATGTTGTTTGTGATAGTAAATTCATTTGCTTGTGATTTTAGAGGAAATGAGTGACTCACTCCATACATCCTTTGTTTTCCAAAGAAAGATGAAGGACTCGGTGACAACAATGAAGATTGGATGTGAAAGTTATGACAAGAACTAAAAAGGGGGTTGTACTTGTTCAGGAAGAAGAAGTATATGTTGATGATATATTGAGAGTTTTGAAATGGGTTTATAAGGGTTGTCTTTTCTTTGAGTCAATGCTCTAAGTCTTAGTATTTTCTTGTACAAAAGAGGATAAATTAGGTTTAATCTTATGTTGTATCATTCTTTTGTATGTGACTTAAATGTATTAAGTATCTAAATTTAGGAATGTAAACATGTGTTATAATTGTATAGTGTAGTTGCTTAACAAGGCATAGTTGAGAATGTACATATGAGCTTTTATTTTTTTGAATTGGTTATTGAAAATCAAATATATTTATAAATTAAATTGCTTCTTATTGAAAGATATGATGTTGATGGATGCCTTATGTTATATATAACGAGTATTATCTAAATATGACTTGTCGGTTTTTTAAGAATATCTCAAGTAATGATGTTTTTAAGTAAAAGAAATAAAATTATTCATGATTTAAGGAAAGGATAGTTGTACAGTTTTTTTAAAGTTAATTCTTTTATTCCATAATTTCGAAAATGAATTAAGAAAAATCATAATAATAACTAGGGTTGTTACATCTAGTGCATAAATATGTGAAGTTTTATCTCCTAATAATTGCTTCAATCGTGTAAATTGTTCTCTTGGGTTCTTTGGAATTTAAAATGCAGATTCAAATAAAGAAATTCACAGAGATAAGGGAAATGATGATGAAATTAGAGGTGATGGAAATGTGAAGGGAAGTGAGAATGTGTTAGTGGAACTATTTTGATTAGTTTGAAGGAAAAAACTGTTAAGAGACAGTGGTGGAGCCAGAAATTTTATTGAGAGAGAGTGAACAAAAAAAAATTATGTAATAAATAAAAGTACTTCGAAGACAATACAAATATAATATACAAAAAGAGACAAACCGCAAACCACAGACAAATTGCAAACAGGGTGGGTTGATGAACAAACTGACAAAGTCTAGTGAGTCTTACTAAAATAATTCACAATTTAAAATCAAACTCAAAGCAATAATATGTAGATAAGAGATAAAGAAGACACAATCAGTTTTAGCGTGGAAAACCCAATTGGATAAAAAATCACGACGTCCAAATTGGATAATCAATCTAATGGACAACTCCACTATGATAATAAATAAGTACCTTTCAATCCTAAAAGAGAGTTAAGAATCAGACTTGTCAAACGCTTCTATATGATCTTATAACAATTCTCTCAATGATGCAAACATAAACTCTCTAAAGTTATAATATTATTTCGAATGAAATGTATATTATAAACACAAAAATATGTTTCTATTTATACTAATTTAAGCATATGATTTTAACCAATTTTTGAATGCAATCCTAAAAATATTCTATCATATTATGCAATGCAATATTAAAAATATTTTATATTATGCAATACAATCTTAAAAATATTCTATCCTATTTTTTAATACAATATTAAAAAATATTCTATCCTATTTTTGAATGCAATCTTAAAAAATATTTTATCTTATTATGTAATATAATCTTAAATATTTCTATTATATTATGTAATACAATCTCAAAAATATTTTATTTTATTTTTTAATGTAATATTAAAAAATATTATATCCTATTATATTATGCAATGCAATCTTCTTTTATTATCAAATTATTTTTTTAATTTTTAATTTTTAATATATATAATAAAATTTATATTAATAAAATTTTAGGGGGGGCGGTGGCCCACCCTAACCCTCCTGTCTCCGCCTCTGTTAAGAGAATGTGTGATTACCAACCAGCAGAAGGTTTTTTGTTTAATTAGTTTAGAGAAAGGAAGTGACCCAACCTTTCAATGGTTTTTTTTGGTGTCCCCATCTTTTTTTAATCATTTTATCCTTTACCATATACTAATATTTCAGTTTTAGTCAAAACAAATTAAAAGTTTGCAAGGGCATAGTTGTCAAAAGGAATATGTACACCAAAAAAGATTAACTATATATTGTTATATATAGAGTATAGATGAAAGGGAACAAAAGTGATTTAAATAAATATTTTTATTAAAACAGTATAAAACATAAATTTTAAAATATTCAAAGAGTTAAATGTAACGTAAGTTTGTTTGGCTGGCATGTATTCATTACATGTTTGAAATTTGAATTTTTTTTATTTTGAGAAAGAGATAAAGAGCAAAAAGGAAGGAAAAACACCACAGTAAACCATTTGTTAAATTGTGATTGACACTTGACAAAATTTTCCTCCAAAGACACTTATAAATGTATAGTTTATAGATAGATAATAAATATTAATTGATACACAAATTACTATTATGTTATAAAAGGAGTTGATAATATCATTTAACAATAATATTAAATAAAAATAAAATAATAACTTTTAACTAAAATATGTTAAACAAAAATTAATAAAAATAAAATTTATTTTTAAAATAATATAGTATAATAATTATGTATGTGTAGTTAATAGATTTTGAATTATGATAATAAATTTTAAAAATTACAAAATTGAACTAAATAACAAAAAATTAATTTAGTTTAATTCAAATGTAATATTATATTTAAATTGATTCAAATCAAATTTTTATTTTATATTTTAATTTAAAAATCAAATCAAATTCCACGACAAATAATCCTAAGTCAATGATTCCTACCGATCAAGGTGTGCGATTGCTGATAGTTAAACTATCTACTGATTGGTCGTTTGGTTAGTTATAATCACGTCACTTGCAGTCTCACATCATGTAAATGTAATAGCTAAACAAGTAAAGCCCACTAAATCATAGTCGTTTTATTTTTCTTATTCCCCACGTTCCAAAAAAATCGTGAATTCTAATCTGTTGGCCACCCACGATTCCACTGTCTTTGAACTCTTTCCTCCCAACTAACCCTTCTTCTTTTCTCCTATTTTTATTTTGCGTTAATTATAATTATAATTTTATAATTTTTTAAATTTATAATTTTAATCCTTCTAATTTTTAATTATAACATTTGATTTCTTACTGCTATAAATTAGTAATTTTGGTTCTTAGATAGATTATTAACAAATTATAATTAATAGGATTATTAAATTAATTAAAACTATTAATTGTAATTAATAGATTATTAACAAATTAATTATTAAAAACTTTAATCAAATATTATAAATCTTAATCTTCCACATTATTGTGCCTCAAGTGAGCTTTTCTACATGGACAATTTCTGCCGCTTTACCTCTTCAAACACATTTCCATGGTACAAATAATGATTAAAGTTTTTAAAATCTTTTCTTAATTTTTTTAATAATTTAACAATTCTATTCATCTTAATTATTAATTAATAATCTATTAAGGGGATCGAAAAAACTAATTTATAACATTAAGAAATGAAATATTACAATTTAAAACAAAAAAAATCAAAATCATTCATTTTAAAGATCAGAGAATTAAAATTACAATTGTTTCTTTTAATTTTAAATTTCTAATCTTGAGTCATATCCTTTTAATTTTTAATTTCTAGTCTTTGGTCTATCTAACTTTTGCGCATACAATGCCCTAGTTATTTCCCTCCGGTTTCCTCACCACAATGTCTACCGACATCTCCTTCCCGGACCATAAGCTCTGCGGTTTCCTCTGTGCGGTTCTCACACTCACTCCCCGCGATGACACGGACACCGACATTGCCTTCGCCGAGCGATGCGAAATCTTTCGCGAAGGGGGCGAGGTCGGGTTCCGGACCCAGAACGGCGTCGTTTTGGGCCCGGTGCTCGATTCCTCGCAATGCGGCGACAGCGGCTCCAACAAGACGAAGAGGAGGAACAAGATTGTGATGGTGAACGGGAGCGTGAGCGTGGTCCACCAGCTCCACGCTATGGTCACCCGCAAGTGCACCAAAATCGACGCTCGCGTGCTCTGCGTCAAGGCGCTTCCTAGGATTGTGGTGCTGGTTGACGTGTATGTCCCCGTTCAGGTGTGGAGTGGCTGGCAGTTTCCCAGATCGGGACCCGTCGCCGGCGCCGTTTTTCACCATTTGAGGTTCGCTTCTTCATTCTCGCCTTCGAATTCTCTGTATTATGTTTAGGGATTTAGTTACTAATAACATTGCAATGTGTAGAGAAAGATACATGAACAATTTTGAAGACTTCTGCAGAATTAATTGTTGGTCATATTGTAGTTATTGCTTATTTGAGGTTTTAAACTGTGGTTGCGTGGCATTTGTTAGTGTATGTTTTAGTTAAAGTTTGCAATCATGGTGTGACGTGGTTTTATGGTTTGAGCAAAGTTTTGGTAACTCTGCACTAGTTCGTCCTTTGACAGTTAGTCAGTTAGAGCAGCTCCAGCGGTGGTATCTTCCGCGTTTCTTATATGAGCTGGCCAAGGAAGGAACGGTTTCTTGTGTAATTTCTCCATTGGAGTAATCCAGCTGGCAAACCTGTAAAGCTGAAATTTAAGCTCTGCATCTAATATAAGGAACGTTTCTTAAAGGGCCCACAAAAAATCCCTAAGAACCGCATATAAGCTCCCACCGCTGGAGCTGCTCTTACCATGCTAAATTTGGCATTTTTTTCTTCCAATTTTCATTTAAAAAAATTAAATTAACAAATAACTATTTTATCTAGATGTTGTGATTTTAATTGAAGGAATACATACTACTGGAGAACTGAACATATTTTTTTTTAGGTTTTGAGATACTGTTTCATGTGATGTTGTCTGCGATTTGAATCTTTGGTTATCTTATTGCTTGTTTGGCCATGTGTGTTTGATGTGTATTTATGTGAAAATCGAGAAGCTGTGAATTGTTGCTTTCATGTTGTTCTACAATTTTGACATGAGATTAACATATATAACGTAAATCTGAACAGACTATAAACACACTATAATGTTATTCTACTGCGATGAATATGTGCTGTGTCAGCTCAGCTGTCATTGTCTTCCCGGTCAATGATGGAAGATAGTTGTAACCTACGTAACTGATGTAATGTTCTCGCAAGCATAGTTGCCAGTTTCTTTTAGCTACTCTGCATACTAGAGACTATTGCATTGCAAACACAGTAGCTTTGTGGTTACATGGCATATGCTAAGAGGAGTAGTGTAAGTTATATGTGGGGTAGCTAAGAATTTGTTAATGGTTTAGTTCCTCAGATGTTGGTTTATTGGTGGGTTGGGGTAGTGCAATTTGTCGTTGTTTCATTCCTGATTGCTTAACAGGTTATATGAATAGCATGTTGATGATTGATGCATTGTGTTGAACTGTTGATATGCAAGTCCATGAGCGTAACCTATGGATGTGTTTCATTGTTAGTATTTAGCAGTGGGAGATATGATAATATTTTAATGACAGAGAAAATTAGTAATTGCTTTTGTATCTACCCTTAGTTTTTATGTTTTAATAATCTCTTAGTGAGAGTGAGTAGTCCTTAATCCTTATGGCATCATGCATCTGCATAGTTCAGAAAGCTGTATTAACTAGTCGGCAACATTCCACAACGAGTATGGTCGATCTAATATTATTGTGGATGTTATTTTCATTTGATCTCTAATATTGATTTTTAAGTTTAATGTTTTGTTTGTTTGGAACAGTAGAAAATGGGAAGAAGGAGATGGGAAGGAGAGAACACAAATTCCTAGAAATTTTCTGTTTGGAATGCATGAAAAAAGGATAGGAGAGAACAAAGTTTCATAATTTGAGGAAAGCTTTACAAATTTCTAACCACACACCACAACCTCTCTTATTTGGCCATATTTTTTTATAATTTCGGTGGCATTTTTTTTTTTTTTTTAAAGAAAACATTGTTGTCTCTTTTTGTACAAGAGAGAAAACTCAACAGTTCTTTCTCTTCATTCTCTTTCATTTTTCTCTTGTACCAAATACTACAAAATCTACACATTTCCTTATTTGTCTCATCATATTTTTATGTTGCTAAACAAAGTGTTCCTGATTCATGAGGATTGTTTCAGATGATAAGTTTTTGGCACTTTATGAGTTTTATAGGTTTTTTCTTTTGCTTTTTGTTTTATGATTTCTCTATTGCTCTGCTGTCAAACTCGAGGTTCGTAAGGAGTAAAAGATCATAACTTGATGATTGTATTTTGGAACAAACGGGGGGGTGGGGTAAAAGATCGTAACTTGAGGATTATATCTTGGATCCCAAGATCCCCCCTAAAATATAAATACAACAGTACATAACACACAACTCAAAATAGGTTCATAACTCATAATAAGTTCATAATTACTTAATACAAGTACACAAGACTAGGAGATCATTCAAATTAAAATCAGGATAGTCATCAGTCTTCCTCCTGATGATCTTTATTCTCTTTAATTGCATCTCCTCCACCTTCATCATCATCAACAATTGGAGGAACCTCCAAATCATATACAGGTGCACCACCACCACCACCACTAGCTTCGACTGCTTCAACTAAGACAGCTTCATCTGGAGCATCCAAATCTAAATTTGCTTCATTCTCCTCCACAGTCGCTTCTTTATCAGAAGCTTTGGGGGGAAGTTTCAAAAGAATATGTATGATACATTGGTAAAATATGCATTCTTGGCTAGTTTCATAGTACACTACAAATTGATCATTTTATCAAACTTAATTCCATCTCTAACATGATCATACAAGATCAGCCACCAGTTTTATCCTCAGAATTCTGTAAAAATAAAATTGAATTGACCGCCTTCATTTTCCTGTGTGAATATACCTATCAGATGTCTTTGAATGTCTTAGTTTGCTAATAGCTAAATGTTTATGCAGCTGTGATTGGAATGAGAGAAGTTCAATGCTTTCATATCCCGACTATTGTAAGAAGACTCATGTAGAAAATGAGAGCATTTGGAACCTTTCTGATTGTCATGTACTTGGTTGCAAGCTCCATTCCTGTTCTTCAAGGAAAAGGCTATTTGAACTTCATGAAATTTTTAAGACACTACCTGGTGTTGGAAAACGGCGGACATTTAATAGTTCCAAGATAATGCCTATGGATAACATTTGCAGATCAGGCATTTGGGAGTTATCTGATGATATTTTAACTAAAATTTTAGCTTCCCTGGGCCCAATGGACCTCACTAGGGTTTCTGCAACATGTCATCATTTAAGATCCTTGGCTGCTTCAGTAATGCCTTATACAAAGTTAAATCTGTTTCCTCATCAGAGGGCAGCAGTTGAGTGGATGTTGCATAGAGAGCGAAATGCTGAGCTTTTGCCACATCCTTTATTTGTAGTTCTCTCAACTGACGATGGCTTTAGTTTCCATGTAAATACTGTAACTGGTGAAATTGTAACCGGGGAAGCTCCCACCATCAAGGATTTTCGTGGAGGAATGTTTTGTGACGAGCCTGGCTTGGGTAAGACTGTAACAGTTCTCTCTCTTATTATGAAGACACGAAGTACATTGGCAGACCCGCCAAATGGGGCACAAGTAGTCTGGTGTCAACATAATGGTAATCAGAAGTGTGGCTATTACGAGATCAGTGGTAGTAACATCACTGGTTGTACTACCTTGGGTAAGAGGGATGTGTGCCAAGATACCAGTAGAACTAATGATAACCATGATTACACCTCCAAAAGAGCCAGATTGACAGATCCTGATCAGCAAATATCTAAACTTCATGGTTCATGTTCCAGGGAAGAAAACAAATCACCTGTGGATGCATGTTTCAAGGAATATATGCATTCAAATTGGTTCACCAGGAGTTTGAGTCGCATAAAGAAAAATCTCCATTTCACATTTGAAGAGGAAGCTATGATTTCCAAGGAAAGAGAAATTGGTGAAGGATTAATTAAAGCAAAGCATGCATCAGATGTTACATCTCATGTATCTCAAAACAAGTTGCCTGGGAAGCCTAAAGGTGATCGTTTTGAGTATAGTGATACATGGATTCAGTGTGATGCTTGTCACAAGTGGCGAAAGCTTGTAGACAATAGTATGGCTAATTCTAGTGCAGCATGGTTTTGTAGTATGAACACTGACCCTCTGTATCAAAGTTGCAGTGTCCCTGAACAATATTTTCATAATACCTGTGAGATAACACACTTGCCAGGGTTTCACATAAAAGGAACTTGTGGAGGTGAGAAACAAAATGTTTCTTTTTTCACTAGCGTGCTTAAGGAGCACTACACTTTGATAAATTCTCAGACAAAGAAGGCCCTGACATGGTTGGCTACAATTTCAACAGACAAGCTTGCAGGAATGGAAACAAATGGCATCAGGGGTCCTATTTTAAACATTTGTACTGCATCTAATAGACATTTCCACAAAATATTTCAAGCATTTGGCCTCTTAAAGAGAGTAGAGAAAGGTGTGTGCAAGTGGTACTACCCTCAACATCTTAACAATTTGATTTTTGATGTGTCTGCCCTTGGCATGGCTCTGCGTGAGCCATTAGATTTTGTTAGGTTATACTTGTCAAGAGCTACCCTGGTAGTTGTTCCAGCAAACTTGGTTGATCATTGGAAAACACAAATAGAAAAGCATGTGAGGCCTGGTCAATTGCGGGTTTATGTTTGGACTGATCATCGAAAGCCATCTGTGCATTGTCTTGCATGGGATTACGATGTTGTCATAACTACTTTTAGTCGTTTGAGTGCAGAGTGGGGCCCACGTAAGAGTAGTGCTTTGATGCAAGTGCATTGGTTTAGGATAGTTTTAGATGAAGGGCACACTCTTGGGTCAAGCCTGAATTTAACAAACAAGTTGCAAATGGCTATTTCATTGATAGCTTCAAATCGATGGATCCTAACAGGAACTCCAACGCCTAACACTCCTAACAGCCAACTTCCTCATTTACAACCGTTGTTAAGGTTCCTTCATGAAGAATCTTATGGACTGAATCAAAAGTCATGGGAAGCTGGTGTGCTTAGGCCATTTGAAGCAGAGATGGAGGAAGGAAGGTCTCGTCTGTTACATTTACTTCAAAAATGCATGATTAGTGCCAGAAAGATAGATTTACAAAGCATTCCACCATGCATAAAGAAAGTTGTTTATCTAGATTTTAATGAGGAGCATGCTAGAAGTTACAATGAATTGGTAATCACTGTACGACGTAATATATTGATGGCTGATTGGAATGATCCTTCACATATTGAGAGTCTACTGAATCCAAAACAGTGGAAATTCCGTAGTGCAACTTTAAAAAATGTGAGGCTTTCATGCTGTGTTGCTGGACATATTAAAGTTACACATGCTGGAGAAGATATTCAAGAAACAATGGATATGTTAGTACAAAGTGATCTGGACCCTACTTCAGGAGAGTATACCTCCATAAGATATAATCTCTTGTATGGTGGTCACTGTCTCAGGTAGTACCCAGGTTATGTTTTTTCTTGTCTCTTTATTTTTCTTCTGGTTGTTGCTGTTTATTAATCTTTTTCTTTCTAAATAAATTGTGAAGGTGCAAGGAATGGTGCCGCCTTCCGCTCATTACACCGTGTCGGCATCTGTTGTGCCTTGATTGTGTTTCTATAGACAATACAAAGTGTACTTATCCTGGCTGCAGTAAATTGTATGAGATGCAGAGTAGAGACGCCCGACCTGAAAATCCTAAACCGAAGTGGCCTGTACCCAGAGATCTTATTGAGCTACAACCTTCATATAAGCAGGCATGGTTAATGGAGACCTCAGCTGGCATTAACATTCATCTTTTTTTCCCTCTTTCTGGTTTGCAATGCTAACATGCAATGTTGATTGTTTGACACCCAGGATAATTGGAATCCTGATTGGCAATCTACATCTAGTAGTAAAGTCTCGTATCTCGTCCAGAGGTTGAAAGCTTTGCAAGGAACCAATGAAGGGACAAACTTTAATACAGAAAATAGCAATGATGAGATGCATATTGAGAATAGTCTGCATAGAAGTGATGACAAATCATCAATTCAGACATGTTTTATGAGCAGCATTAAGACCAATTTGAACCCTGAGAAAGTTCTAATATTTTCTCAATTTCTTGAGCATATACATGTCATTGAACAGCAGGTACAGTTTTCTGCCGCATTTTGTGTGATCTTCCATGAATTGTTTCTATTTTATTTTTTTGGCATCTGTGGATTCTTTTGCAAATGATCAAACTATTAAATTGGATTTCTCTTTGGCAGTTGACTATTGCTGGTATTAAATATACTGGAATGTATAGCCCAATGCATTCCAGCAACAAGGTATAATGCTGGAATTTTCTACTATTTCTGAAAATTAAAATTTACGTTTGGTTTCTGACTGTTGGTTAATTTGCCTTTTCCTTTTTCAGAAGAAGTCATTAGCCATGTTCCAGCGTGATTCAAATTGTATGGCACTTCTGATGGATGGAAGTGCTGCATTGGGTCTTGATTTGAGTTTTGTTACGCATGTATTTCTAATGGAGCCAATTTGGGACAGAAGGTTAATACATCAAATTAATATAATTTGCAAACAAGAATATAAAATTAATTTTTTTATTGCTTTTAAGAATGAGGGATAAATTGATTTTGAGAAATTTTAAAAATTTAAAATATTTAATTTTCTTCTCAAGTTGAGCAGAGTAAAATTTTCTGTGAACTTTTTGTGTGGCTAATATGCATCATTTGTCAATACTGAATTTTTCTGTTTTGGGATTCAACATGCAAACTGGAACCATGTTGCATAAAGTGACTGGCAGTGAATCTCTTGGTTTTCCAATTTACTGGGTCCTTCTACTTTGACTGAAATTGGCATGTTTGTCCAATTTAATCATCTTCTAACTTGACCAAAATCTTGTCAGTATGGAGGAGCAAGTAATTAGTCGTGCTCATCGTATGGGTGCTTCTCGTCCTATTCATGTGGAAACATTAGCAATGCGTGGTACAATTGAAGAGCAAATGCTAGACTTCTTACAGGTAAATCTCTATAAATTGAACTATTTTATACCTATTTGAGTGTACTACTAACAATGACGGGTCTCTTTGAATGCCTTGTTTGTTTATGTTGCCATTCATGTATCTCACTGAATTTTCTCCTCAATCCCTGTTGTTTGTTTAGCTTTTATATTGTTGTTGTTGTTATTGTTCATTTTTCAATTTGTTGATGCCAGGATGCTGATAACTTTAGAAGATCACCAATTAAGGATGCTACCGAATCTGATGATGATAGTGGGGGACGAGGATATAGATCATTGCACGATTTTGCTGAAAGTAGTTATCTACTGAAACTTAGATCTGTGTATACTAATTTGGAAAGTCCAGAAGGTTTGTGCATACTGTTTTTCCCTAACCGTTTTTTGTTAGCAAACATAGATTCAACAGAAAGATGAAGAAGGTTTGTGCATACTGTTTTTCCCTAACCGTTTTTTTGTTAGCAAACGTAGATTCAGCAGAAAGATGAGTGATATTGCATTTGAGAAATTGAATGCCAGTAGTTTTTATGACTTCTATTCCTTAACTGTTTATTTGAAATTTTTGCCAGAAACAAAAAGTAAAAAGGTTATGGTTATGTTTTCGCCAAAACTGACTAATAAGATGCTTTAAAGTTTATAAGCTAAAAGCTAAAAGTTTATAAACTTTGTTTGTTAAATTAAAAGTGTTTTGTAAAATTATTGAAAGAGTTGGTAAACGTAAAATAACAAACATTGTATAACTGTTTTATGTGAATTCTATTCTTGTTTTGTAGACAAAAACATAATTAAAAACTAATTAAATACTGTTGTTAAAGTAAATACTATAATATTATATGAAATAAATAACCCAAAAATTAATAAAATGAGAAAAGTAATTAAAAAATAGTGACATGAACAATTTGAAGAACAGAGGGTAAAAGTATATTAAAATAGTAAAGATATAAATGGAAGGAAAAATTAAACTACAAGCTTATAAATATACACCCTTTAAGGAAGTTAATTAATATAGTTAGTAGCATTAAATTTGTTAACAATTTGTATTATTTTGTCAAAATTATCCTTAAAATTATTAGGACTCATCATTTTTCTGTTTTCACTTAATTACTTTCTCACCTAATTAATTAATGTGTACTAGTCTTCTTATCCTATCCTTATAAGATAGATAATGCATTTATCTTTTTAGCATTTATTGTAAAATAATTATGGGTATTTGGGTAAAAAATAATTGATGCAAAACATAATTTGAGAAGAGTCTTATAAGAAGGGAACAAATAAAATTGAAAAAACATTCTTATATCTAGGGACAGTGAGTATGTCCGAACACTAAGCCCCTTGTTGAAACTAATGGCATGCTCTGACCCCTCTGAATAGGACACCCTCTCCTCTCAACTTTCCCCTACCAAGTTGTATGGTTTTTGAAACTGAATTTAGGCATGCACTTTGCACTTGAATTCTTTTACTTTTTTTAATAACTTGTTGCTTTTTTTATGAGAATTTAATTAAAATGTATTGAGTTACACTGTCTTCCAATATGAATAGCCATATAATTGAAAGTTGTTGACTTTTAAAAGTTAGAATGATTTTTAATTAGTTGATAATGTAAATATTTTTATACAATGTATCTTAATATAACTAGTGACAATGACTTTTTTTTCTTCCGTTTTTTACTTCAGGTGTTTGATTGATCAACATCAAGCAAGTACTGACTAATTTACTTGGAGCAAGTCCTGTGGATCGCATGCTCTTGAATATGGTTTTACTTTTTGGATATATAGTCTTACAGGTGATCATCTAATGAGAGATGGTACCATATGCATTGGAGAGAGGAACCTATTCTTTTTGTGCAACATTATGGTGCTATTTGAAGCGTCACTTCTGTTTTCCAGTGATTAATAAAATACTGGAAGGGTCCCTACTTATTCTTTTGAAAATGATTTAGTCTAGTTGATTTGATGTGTGATCTAGTAGGCAGTTTGGAGTCAAGTATTTGAATTGAAATCAATTGTTTTGGGTTATTGGAAACGGTGGCCACACCCTTTCTCTTAACAGTAGATGATATAATATTGAAAAGTCATAACCCTTGCCTCCCAAAATTGGTGATATCATGCACGTTCTTTTGAATGTTGATTTCATTATATGCACACTGGCCTCAATTATGTATAGTCTAATTATAAAATACTGTAGATTATATAGTCACATTTTCCGATTAAATTCGATTTTTTTAATTTAAATCTGAGGACCTTATAACAATTTTTTATTTCAGTTTTTAATTTAATATTTTATTAAAAGATCACTTTATCCCTAATCTTTCTAATTCAATCCCTAATTTCCTAATTATGAATGCTAGCCTGAGTCTGATTACCTCCTCTTCCATCGTTTCACTCTGAATCTCATTGTCTCCCACTTTCACTGTCTCTCCGTGATTGCCTTAGTAAACTTAATTAACTTAAAACATCAGTATATCACTTTCAATCTGTTTCTGGGGTCCTTTTGTCCTTCATTTGATAAATTAATTGTAACATTGCTGCTAATTTATGCTCCGTTGGTTTCTACACAATGGTCAATTTTCGTTTTAAATAGTATGTATATATAAGTCACACTTAGACGGTGAAAGCGAGAGGCAGTCACGACTCACAAAGGCTATCATGTACAATTAGAAAATTAGGGATTGAATAAGGAAAATAAGAGATAAAGTGGTCTTTTAATAAAATACTAAATTTGTGACCTTCACGTTATTAACACTATTTTAACCAACTAAACTAATAAATTAATTATGTTAAAAAATAATTAATGTCACTATATATAACACTAAAATTTCTAATATATATTTAATACACATATAAGTTTACATAATAAATTTTATAACAATTAATTTTGATCTAATAATATTTTTTTACATATATAAATTTTAAATAAAAATCATAGATTTAAATAAAAATCATAGGTTTAATAAAAATTTATATATGTGAAAAAATACATTATTATATCAAAATTAATTATTACAAAATTATATATATATATATATATATTAAATATACATTAGAAATTTTAATGTTATATATAATGATATTAATTATTTTTTAACATAATTGATTTATTAGCTCAATTGGTTAGATGTTGTACTAATAACATGAATGTCATAGGTTTGAGACTTATGTGTCATTATTTTGTAAAATATATTTTTAAAATAATATTAGAATTTTTTTGAGTCATCGCAAAGATTCTCAATAACTCTTGCGACATCCGAGTTAGCCAGTTGCCTAAATCTTGTATCAAAGCACACTCAATCTCCATCAAATTTTTTGAAGATGAATACTTTCAAGGTTTCTATTGTATATGCTTGTACCACTCACCTATTGCGTAGAGATCTTTAGCTTCAATTATCATCTTTGCAGCAATCCCATAATGGTCCTTGGTTCTACATTGGGCACCTCAATGATGTGTTGGGTGCTCATGAAAAAAAAGGTGGTTGTCTTCCTCTTGCACCCTACTGTGATGAATTCAAAGCTTGGTCTGACTGCAATAATCTCACTAATACTCCTACTGGAGGAGCTGAACGCTCTTGGTCAAATGGTCGAAGGGGAAGAGCTAATATTAATATGAACCTCAATCAAACTTTGTGTAACGATGAAAGTTTTCACTTCTGGAACAATATCTCTTGTTGTTCCTTGCCTAAAGCCAAGTTTGATCATCATCTGTTGTTGTTAGTATTGTAAAAGGATGTTTCTCACCATAAGGCCTCCTTCAGATTTCACAAAATGTGGTCGAACCACCTAAATGTCAAGAAGTTATTTCTGAAGTTTGGAACACTCCACTGGTGGGTTGCTTGATGTTCATTCTTGCTCAAAAATTAAATAAAGTTAGAAAAAGAAGCTAAAAGAGTGGAATAAAACCAGCTTTGGGGATGTCAACCTCAATGTTGATAAAGCATTGAAGGACCTTGTAAAGGAAAATATCACAAGAAGGGGATGAGTTGAATTATGATTTAGCGTAATTGTTGAAAATTTTTACAAACCAGCAAAGTTTTTTTGTTTGTGAAGACAACTTTGTAAGAATGTATAACAACCTTTATTACAAGAGCATTTTAGATGATGAAAGGAACATGTTCGCAAAAACGTAGTATATCTTAAAACGATTGATTCAACATTTTTAGTTTAATATTTTTCTATTCGTCTTAACTTATTTGACATCTCTTGGACTCTTATTTTTTCACTTTAACTCAGTTTTGATCTTAGACAAATAATTGGGCTTAATTGATAATTGTTGCTTATTTTTTCAGATTTTGTGTTTACTTGACATATCTTCCTTGTGCAGGACCTAGAGAATTCTACAGAAATCCAAATGGAGCATATGAGTAGTCCTTGGAAAACTAAGGAAAAGAGCTACATTTTTGTCAGAGACAAGCTTGGGCCAGGTTTTCCGGTTTGAGGTCCATTTTAGGCTTGGAAGTCAGAACCTTTGTACTTGAGCTTTGGGCTGTGAGTTTGGGCTTTGATTTGTGTAATTAGCTTAATTAGTTAGATTAGATGGGCCTAATCAGGGTCCATCCCTTCCTTCTATCCAATCACTATATATTACTGTAGTTAGTTAGTTATTTCATTTTGTACAAACAAAATTTCTAGCTTCTTGTGCAAGTTTTTAGGGTCAAACTCTTTTCTCTTTTTTTCTCTCACCTGTTCTTCATTTTTCTTCTTCTTTTCAATTATGTTCTTCTATTTTCTTACACAAATTTTGTGACTTTTCCACTAATGATGATCATGGAAGACTAAACAATCAATCAATCCAAAGATCCAGTCCAAGCAAGGAAAATTTGGATTTTGGTTTGGTATTTCAATTTTTGTGTAAATGTTTATCTTCTTCAATCCTATTTTCTATTTTTATGATTATGAATGTGTTTAGGATTGGAAAAAATTAGGTTATGGATTCATTTCCTAATTTTGAATTTTAATCATAGATTGTTTGGATGATATTTCAATTTTATTTGTAATTTCAATTGATTTAGGAGTTAATTCGATTGAACTACTTCTAATGATATTGGATGAACTTTCACAATATGATCACTATATGTGGTACTATAATGATTTGAATTGTTTAGTTTGGTGAATTGGATTGATATTCTTGAATATGTTTGACAACATCTTTTATCAATTCTGTAGTTTTTGCATTTTTCTGCAATTCTTGTTTATCTTTCTGCAATTTTTGTTCATTATCTGCAAACCATTCGATAAAATTCCCTTGTTGTTTATAGGTGGATTAAGTTAGGAACCAAATTGAATTGTATATCTAAGCCGACCTAGGTTATTCATGTCCTACCAAGTTATCCTGGTTTTATTTGTTTTGTAGCGATTTGACAATTGTTATCAATGACTGAAACACAATTTAGACCCAAGTCAGTTAAAAATAGAGAGAAAGAAAATGGTAAACAGACACAGAGAGTTATACTTGTTCGTCTCTTCCACTGAGACTACGTCTAGTTCTTGGCAAACCACCAAGTTCCACTAACTTTTCATGAGTTACAGTATTATGTCACGATCACTTCTGGCTCTTAGAAATTAAATTCTACCCCAAGTTTGATCAACACCTAGTATTCTTTGTTCTATCAAGTCACTGTTAGCTCTAAACAAATCAAACAAGATTTGAGGTTGAGGATTGCTCAAAGACTAGCACAAAATTGTCTTATAGGTGCTTAAACAAACTCAACACTTAGCTTTTCTCTCAAGGTGTTCGAGGTGTTTTGAGAGTTTTTTTAATCTTACAATAATATACAAAAAGTCTTGTTGAAGGACAAGAGTAAGCAATATTTGCGCAAGATCAACTACTTCAGTCTTCAAAGCTTTTGGTTTATATAAGCCTCATCTTCAAGTATCCTTTGTCTCATAACAACCAGATCTTCATATGATAAAAGAGGGTCGTTGGGTGCATTTAATAGATGTCATTTCCTCATGCTGAGATTTCTTTGTTTAAGACTTTTGTGTACAAGAAATTCTAGCAGGTAGTCACATCTTTGAGTCAGAGCAGGTCCTGCGTAGTAGAGCTCTTCTTTTGATAGTGAAGAGGACATATCAGATCTTGACTTCATTTATTCTTCATAGGATTCGACAAATCCTATAAGAATGTTTCTACAAACATAATCTCAGTCAGAATAATAAGTGAAGTATTAAAGATTATACCACATGAGGTAGTAGAACATGACCTTATATACTTGTTGTCTAAAAAACATGAGATGTAGATATTATAAAGATATCAGACAAATATGATGCAACATGTTCCCTTTGTATTTGTTTGCATCTAATCAAAATAATTAAGGATCTTGATTCGTCTTTCAAACGTAAATGTCCTTTTGACTGAACATACCTTGGCTTTGTTCAAAACCAAATTAATAAAAATGGTTTTTTTGATGACTTTTTTCTGCAAGAGAAGGAAGCCCAAAAAAGTCTTACTAAGTGCTCTCCAAGCCCAAGAAGAGTTTTGACAAGAGAAGTCTAGATTAAATTAGCACTTAAATGGTGACAGGAACATTGTTTTTTTTTTTCTTTCACAAAGTGATCAAGATTAGGGATTCTTCAAATCAAATCTATTTGTTGAAAACATGAGACTTGATTTTAGACAAAACAGATGATATCCAGCAACATTTTCTTCAATACTTCACTAATCTCTTTGCTCAATCTAACAACTCTACAAGATCCAATCTCATTTACCAATGTTGAATCCACATTCCTAATTTTAATTATGAAAAATCATTAGATAATAAAATTGATAGGATGATGGGCGTATCTAATTACTAACATTTTGTTCAAGTGTTTTAGTGATATATTTCTTAAGGAACATATGTGTACATTCTTAGGTACTCAGAATGATGCCCATAAAGGTTTACTCAGAATAACTATTAGTGAGTTATGAACTTAGAAGATTTCTTGAATCCCATCAGCATGATGAGGAAAGCTTCTCTCTGAGTACTCATTCATTACAGTGTATGGAACAACTAGGTCTTGAAATAAAAAAATTACATAGAAAGCATCAAGCATCAAAATGATGAAGAACATGACTCTAAAGACTGAACTTTAGAATGACCACCTCAGAATGGTTTTCAAGGGACAACATCAAGTCTTCCATTTGATGCCGTAAATATTGAGGGCACATCAAAAGACTAAGGTTGACAACACTTCACTTAGTCCATGAGAAGATGCAAACTTGTTGAAAGCTGAATCTGTCCATGAAAAGCTCTGATGAGAAGCATATTACATAGTCTCTAATCCAACAACTGAACCTTCACTTAGTGTTTATGAAAAAATCTACTTTAGAATGCTTGGAGCTGTGAAGAAGTGTTAAGTTTAATAAAGTTGTTCTACTTCAGAAAGGTATATCAGTTTGAAATTCATAAACAGAATCTACCAAGAATGGATTCTTTCTCATCAAACATCAGAATGACTATTCTGATGATACTTCAGAATGCTCATCAGAAAAGTTCCTCAGAATGGGAAACTTAGAATGGTTCTGTAAGTTGTCAACTCATGACAACTATTAAGTCTACCTAGTTGCTAAAGAAGCTTGTCTGTTGAGTAGAGCTCACCTCAACGGTCTTCTTATGAGCTTTATGAGATTTTTTCAAAGAGCATCTTAAACCAAGTTGAAGCAATCAAAAGAGAACAACTTGAGAAAATCTCTGAGTGAGTAATCTGTAGTTTCTACTTTAACTCTCTGTGTGAGAGTTGTTGGTTTCAAAGGAGTCACTTGAAGAATGGACAAAGAATCAAGCTTAGTTTTGAACTTTCAACATGCCTTGAAGCCTTGAAGATTAATTTGTGATTAAATGTAAAAGGAAGAAGCATTTCTGGTGATCCAAGTGCATTGCATTCACATCATTCATTAAGTCTTTTAATTTGAGTTATAAAATTCACAAGGCTTTGATAAAATAATTAAGTTTTTGAATTGAATCAAAGGTTTTTGGAAAAATATATTTTCTACTAATTTAATTGATTACATAATAATAATAATCGATTATTTTGTTCTTAGTTCATTCTGGAAAACTTTTCAAGAACAATGTAATCGATTACGTATCGGATTAATCGATTATTTTACCTACGTTTACATATAAACTGCCTTGATAAACATTTTAATCGATTTCCAAAGGTTAGTAATCGATTACATGATATGCCTCTGCTTAACTTGTTTTGCTACATTAATCGATTACCAAATATAGTAATCAATTACATAGTTCAATATGGTTAATGAAGCTTTTTGTCTTAATTGATTACTAAAATCCGTAATCGATTACACAGTGAATTTCAAGTTTATAAAGCTTCCTGTCTTAATCGATTACAAGACAGAATAATTGATTATTCTGTTCGTAGTTCATACCCAGATTTCTGTAGAACACTTTAATCGATTACATGGTTGATTTAATCAATTACATAAGTGAAATAATTGATTATTAGGCGCGTTTAATCGATTACTGACAGTTACAAAAGTTTGTTATAAATAGAACCCTTGCTCAGCTTGTTTTGTAACTTGATTAATTCGTATTCTGAGCCTACATAAGCTTTCTAAATAATTTCTTGGTGATTCTCTGGGTTCTATGAGTTCTTGCTTTCACTAATACACTTATGGGTTATTAAGTGATTCTTGAAGCAAGAAGATTCTTTTAAAAGTTTAAGGAAGGAGATGTTCTGAGTTTTAATTTCATCATTCAACCTGGTACATTCATTCATGTGCATATTCATTTACTAGATCATCAGGTGATTTCGTTCCTTAACTTAGTGGTTGTAATTCTATTTTGAATTTGTATTTGATTGTCTATTGTAATTGGGTTTCATGCTTGTAATCTAGAGATAGGGTTTCTCTAGGGGTTGTGCTGAGTAGTGTTCTCAGTGGGTTTGTCTCTAAGAATCTAATAGTGTTTTAGATTTCTGAACTTTATCTAGATTTGATAGAGAGACTTTGTAATTACTTGTAAGAACAGAAAATTTGCAATAGTGGAACTTCACTCTAGTGTTGAGTGGAAGAAAACTGGATGTAGCTTCATAGTGTTTGAAGTGAACCAGTATAAATCTTTTGTACTTTGATTTTAATTTCGTTCTTGATTATATTTTGTCCATCTTGATTATCTTGCTTTGCTTATCAATTCAATTTTGAGCTATTGGATACCTTGGGCTGAGCATTTGATTGAATAAGTATTCTTGGTTTCAAAAGTGATAAAGATCCTAAGGGAAACTCTGATTTTGTTTTAAGAATTTTTAATTTACCAAGGTTTAACTAATTCACCCCCCTTCTTGGTTAAGTGTGAAGTGTTCCTATATTTTACAATTGGCATCAAGAGCTGGTTCTTGAAAGTTATTCAAGATCACTTTTTAAAAAAATGAATACTTCACAAATAACCTTCAAAGAAGGTGCTTCTTTAAAAAGACCTCCTTTGTTTGAAGGGGAGAATTTCAGTTTTTGGAAAAATAGGATGAAAATCTTTATTCAATCTAATGATCCAGGTGCTTGGAATGCAATTGAAAAAGGTCCTAGGGTACCATCAAAGTTGTTGATAATAACATGATTCCCAAAGATTGGGATGAGATGAATGATGAAGAAAAGATGATTGCTCAGTATGATTTTAAAGCCAAGAATATGATAACTTCTGCTCTTTCTTCTGATGAATTTTTTAGAACAGTTAGATGTACCAGTGCCAAGGAGATGTGGGAGATGCTAGAGATCACCCATGAAGGAACTGAAGAAGTAAGGAGATCAAGAAAGCACTCCTTGATACATGAATATGAGATGTTCAAAATGAACCAAAATGAAAGCATCTCTCAACTCCAAACAAGATTCACACACATAGTGAATCATCTTTTGGGACTTGGAAAGACCTTTGATGTTGAGGAATTGAACATCAAAATCTTGAAATGTCTTACTAGAGCATGACAACCAAAAGTGACAGCTATCAAAGAATCTAAAGATCTTTCACAAATGACTATGGCTGCTCTCTTTGGTAAGTTACTTGAGTATGAATTAGAATTATCTCAACTAAGCTTTGGTGAAGATGCAGATAGAAAAGGCAAAGGAATTGCACTAAAGGCTGCAGCACCTAAGGTGGAAAAAGAGGAAAACTCAAGTGAGGAGGAAGATGAAGAAAGCATGAACTTAATTGTGAAAAAGTTCAGCAAGTTTCTAAAGAAGAATAAGGGCAAAAGATTTACAAGAAATAACAAGAGCAATACCAACAACAACACTAGCAACATCAAGAAAATTGACAACAACTTCACATTCTTTGAATGTGGCAAACCTGGCCACATAAAGTTAGAATGTTCAATCTACTTGAAGAAACAACAAAGTGACAGCAAAGGCAAGAGAGAAGCAAAACCAAGAAGAGCCTATATTGCTTGGGAGGACAATGATTCTACAACTTCTGAATCCTCCACTGATTTAGAGGAAGCTAACATGTGCCTTACTTCAATTGTCAATGAAGAAAATGATGATCTCTTAGAAGAAGAAGATGAGGTAACCTCTGAACTTGATCAAGCTATTTTTGCTTTTCAAGAGCTGTATAAAGAGGCTGAAAAACTTGCTAAATCCAACAATAAGCTTAAGAAAAATATTGAGAATCATCTTGCAAAAATAATGGAATTACAAACTGAAGTTTGTAACTTGAAGAAAGAAAATGAGAAACTTACTTCAAGCTACAAATCAAGTGGTTGTGTTTGTGCCTCTTCCTCTATAACTATTGACAAATATGAAATGCTGCAAAAAGTTTTTGACGAGTATAGATTTAATCAAGAAGAAAAATATATGCAGATTGTTTCAAAGAACAATGAGTTGATTGCTATCTTGGAAAAACTCAACAAAGGAAAATGTGATTTGAATGATATGTTGAGTGCTCAAAAATAGTATGGTGACACTTCTGGATTGGGGTACAAAAAGAGTTTTAAAAATGTTCAAAAGACAACATTTGTGATTCCAAAACAGAAGAAAAAGAAGAAACCAAGATTCAATCAAAATAAGTTCTTTAGAAATTCATATAAAGCTGTTGTTTGTCACTATTGTATGGAGAAATGACATACATCTTACCAATATTTTGCAAGAAGATTCTATGTACCAAATGGTGAGTGTATTTGGGTGGAAAAGAGAAAGCAAGCAACTAACCCCTTTGGACCCAACCTCAAATGGGTACCTTCTACTATGAAGTGATTTGTTCTTTTTGTAGGTGTGTCTTAGAGCAAGCTCTTCCTTATGGTATCTTGATAGTGGCTGCTCAAGACATACGACTGGTGACAAGTCCTTGCTCAAAAACCTTACACTTAAAGATGGGGGCTATGTTACTTATGGAGAAAACAACAAAGGGAAGATTATAGGTGAAGGAAACATTGGTGACAGCTTGATCACAAAAATCAGCAATGTATTCTATGTTGAAGGCTTGAAGCATAATCTACTAAGCATAAGTCAATTATGCGATAAAGGTTTTAAAATTTATTTCAATCAAGATTACTGCATGATATGTGATGGTAAAAGTGGAGAAGTAATCCACATTGGCAAAAGAAAAGGTAACATTTATTTGCTTTCCATTGACCATGCATTATTCCACAAGACTACATGCTTAATGAGTAAGTTAGATGAAACTTGGCTGTGGCATAGGAGAGCTAGCCACATTAACATGCACCATATGAATAAACTCATTAAAAATGGGATGGCATTTCCATGGATTTTGTAGTTGGATTGCCGAGGACTCAGACTGGATGTGATTCCATCTAGTGATTGTAGATAAGCTGACCAAGTCTGCTCATTTCTTACCTGTTCGGACTGATTATACTGCAGAGAGGTTGGCTCAGCTATATGTCAGAGAGATTGTCAGATTACATGGTGTCCCAGAGAGTATTGTCAGTGATAGGGATCCAAAGTTCACTTCTAGATTTTGGAGTGCGCTTCAGGAGGCTTTTGGGACTCAGCTGAGGCTTAGTACAGCTTACCACCCACAGACGGATGGTCAGACAGAGAGGACTATCCAGACCCTGGAGGATATGTTGAGAGCTTGTGCTTTGGAGCAAGGTACTAGGTGGGATAGGTATCTACCTCTGGTGGAGTTCTCGTACAATAATAGTTTTCATGCTAGTTTGGGCATGGCACCATATGAGACACTGTATGGCCGGAGGTGCAGGACTCCTGTTTGTTGGACAGAGGTAGGTGAGAGACAGCTTCTTGGACCTGAAATGGTTCAGGAGACTACTGAGCAGATCCGTTTGATCAGAGATAAGTTGTTGAGAGCTTAGAGTCGACAGAAGAGTTATTCTGATCATAAACACAGGCCACTGCAGTTTGAGGAGGGCGACCATGTGTTTCTGAGGCTGTCTCCAGTCACTGGTGTTGGACGGGCATTGGGTGTGAGGAAGCTTAGTCCTAGGTTCATTGGTCCTTACCAGATTATTCAGAGGATAGGGCCAGTGGCTTACAGGCTAGCTTTGCCTCCCCAATTGTCAGGGCTGCATGATGTGTTCCACGTGTCTCAGTTGAGGAAATATGTACCAGATCCTTCACATGTGGTGGAGCCTGACACTGTTCAGATTAGAGAGAATCTGATTTGTCCTACACGACCAGTACGGATCTTGGACCGGATAGAAAAGCAGATCAGAAGTAAGACAATTCCCCTAGTCAAAGTCCAGTGGGATGGGAGAACACCTGAGGAGGCGACTTGGGAGCGAGAGCAGGAGCTTTTGCAGCTGTACCCTGAGTTGCTTGACAGGTATGAATTCTAATTTTGCGATCAAAATTCTTAAAAGGGGGGTTGAATATAATAACCA
>CM023944.1:19844591-20012033 GCA_013407115.1 Glycine latifolia | reverse complement strand
CTCCTTCTAGACCTTTGGCTTGGAATGGACCTCCATCATCATGATCCTTAGATAGTCCTCTATCATTGTGCCATGCCAATTATTCTTGTGCCTAAGGAGGAGGGAACTTGGAGAATGTGCACGGATTGTAGGGCAATTAACAACATTACCATAAGGTATAGACATCCCATTCCAAGACTTAAGGATCTTTTAGATGAATTGCATGGTGCTACTATTTTTTCTAAAATTGATCTTAAAAGTGTTTATCATCAAATTAGGATGAGAGAAGGGGATGAATGGAAAATGGCTTTTAAAACTAAATTTGGACTTTATGAATGGTTAGTTATGCCTTTTGGTTTGACTAATGCACCTAGTACTTTTATGAGACTTATGAACCATGTGCTTAGACACTTTATAGGCAAGTTTGTGGTAGTTTACTTTGATGACATTCTTGTTTATAGTTCCAATTTAAATGATCATTTAATGCATGTTAAAAGTGTCTTGGAGGTGCTTAGGAAGGAAACATTGTATGGAGCAATTGATAAATGTTCTTTTCGCACTTCACAAGTTGTGTTTCTAGGTTTTGTAGTAGGTGTTCAAGGAGTCCAAGTGGATCAAGAGAAAGTGAAAGCCATCATGGAGTGGTCAACTCCTAAAAATGTGAAAGATGTTAGAAGTTTTCATGGTTTGGCAAGCTTTTATAGGAGATTTGTCAAGGATTTTAGCACTATTGCTTCTCCTTTGAATGAATTAATGAAGAAAACCGTGAGCTTCTCTTGGAGGCAAGAACATGAAATTTCTTTCCAAGCATTAAAGGATAAATTGTCTCATGCACCTATTCTTGCATTGCCTAATTTTAATGCTTCTTTTGAATTGGAATGTGATGCATCTAATGTAGGCATTGGGGGGGTTTTGATTCAAGATAAACATCCTATTGCTTATTTTAGTGAGAAATTAAAAGGTGCATGTTTAAACTATTCCACTTATGATAAAGAGTAGTATGCACTTGTTAGAGTCTTGCAAACTTGGCAACATTATCTTTTACCTAAGGAATTTGTGATACATAGTGATCATGAATCTCTTAAATATTTGAAAAGTCAAGGCAAACTTAACAAGAGACATGCCAAGTGGGTTGAATTTATTGAGCAATTTCCTTAAGTCATTAAACACAAGCAAGGGAAGTTGAATGTAGTGGCGGATGTCTTATCAAGGAGGCATTGTTTGATTTCTATGCTTGAAACTAAATTGCTTGGTTTTAATCACATAAAGGAATTGTATGCAAGTGATCATGACTTCTCTAGTATTTTTGCTTTGTGTGAGAAGGGGGCTCATCAAGGATATTTTAGACATGATGGTTTCTTGTTTAAAGAAAAGAGACTATGTGTTCCTAAAAGCTCCTTGAGAGAACTCTTCATTAGGGAAGCACATGAGAAAAATTTAATGGGGCATTTTTGTGTGGATAAAACTTTGGCTATTTTGCATGAACATTTCTTTTGGCCAAAAATGAGGCATGATGTACATAAGCTTGTTTCTCAATGTATTACTTGTCATAAAGCTAAATCTAGATTAATGCCTCATGGTTTGTATACACCTTTGCCTATTCCTAACTCCCCTTGGATTGATATTTCTATGGATTTTGTGCTTGGTCTTCCAAGATCCAAGAGGGGAAAGGATTCTATATTTGTTGTTGTTGATAGGTTCTCAAAGATGGCACACTTCATTCCTTGTCACAATAGTGATGATGCTTGTGAAGTAGCTAATCTTTTCTTCAAAGAAGTAGTGAGACTACATGGATTGCCAAGAAGCATTGTGAGTGATAGAGACACAAAGTTCCTTAGCCACTTTTGGAAAACATTGTTGGGTAAGCTTGGTACAAAACTCTTGTTTTCATCAACTTGTCACCCACAAACGGATGGTCAAACTGGGGTGGTGAATTGGTTCAACTCCTTAGATGCTACATCAAGGATAATTTGAGAACTTGGGAGGAGTGTCTACCTTACATTGAGTTTGCTTATAATAGAGTAGTTCACAAGACTACTTCCTTATCTCCTTTTCAAATTGTTTATGGCTTTAATCCTTTAACTCCTCTTGATTTATTGCCATTACCTAACACTTCTTCTATGATTAATCATGATGCTTTGTCTAAAGCTTCTTATGTTAGGAAAATGCATGAACAAGTAAGGGCACATGTGGAGAGGAAAATGGAACAATATGCAAAGCAAGCCAATAAGCATAAGAAGCAAGTAATCTTTAATGAAGGAGATTTGGTGTGGCTTCATTTGAGGAAGGATAGATTTCCTCATGAAAGGAAATCCAAGCTCCAACAAAGAGGAGATGGACCATTCAAAATTTTAGAGAGGATCAACAACAATGCTTACAAACTTGAATTACCTAGTGAGTATGGTGTGAGTAATACTTTCAATGCTTGTGATCTTTCTTTGTATGATGTAGGTACAAGTGAGGAAGCAAACTTGAGGACAAGTTTCTCTCAAGAAGGAGGGGATGATGGAGGTCCAAGACAAGCCAAAGGTCTAGAAGGATAGCTTGAAGTACTTCCTTTGGTGAGCTTTAAAGGACCAATGACAAGAGCTAGGACTCAAGCACTTGAGGACCACATCCAAGCTAACTTGGACAAGCATGAAGAGGCACACCAACTCAAGGACAACAAGGGCAGGATTTTGTATTCTAAAGTTGAATTTAATTCAATAAATTCCAGCATTTGTTAGTGGCAAAATTAGTTGTAATAAAAAGGCTTTAAGTGCATTAGTGTAAAGCTTTGTAAGTGCACTTGTGTGTGAAGTGTTGGCTGCACTTGAAGGCTGAAAAACTGCACCTTAAGCCTTAATATACTGCACCTTATACGAATTAGGACAGCCAAAAGGAGCTTAGGGAAGTTTTCCTTACAAGCTCATTTAGCTTCTTAAATTGCATTACATTTAATGTGGGTTTCATGTGCATTTAGGCTCAGCAATTTCGTGCATATAAGGCTGCCAAAACTATTTGTAGGGACTTTTGATCATTTTTGAATGCAAATCAGAAATTTGTGAGAAGTTTTCTCTTTGTTCTTGTGCAAGAACCTCTTGTTTCTTATCAATGGCTTCAAGCTATTGTGGCGATTCTTCCTAGGCTTATTGGAAAGATTTTCCATGGTGCCATCCACCTTCATCCCTTACCTTCTTCCACCTTCCGTTGCTGAAATTGAAAACTCCTAAACAGCCAAGGTTCCTACGTGAAAGTGCTGCAGTTTTTGTTCTTGAGAAAAGTTTGAAGTTTGGGTTTCAATGCAAGGAAGATTTGGGAAAACTTAATGGCTGTGGGTGCAGCCATACATCATTTGTGAAATGCTAACTAATAAGGATTATTGGTGAAGAGTCATATGGATTTTCTGTGCTTTCTTTAAGGGATTGTAACTATTACAATAACATGGCCTCCCTTTCCTCGGCTGCTCTAGCAGTAGCCAACTGTCACTTCTCCATTTCTTGTTGGCAATCAACCAACTATTGTTGGAGAGCTCTTTCCCTCTCTTTCGTTGTCCTCATGGCAGCTCCACGACGCTCTTCTACCACCATACGTCGTTGTTTAGCTTCATGGCTCACGAGTTATTGTTGTTTGTTCTTCTCCTCAAGTTGAGTGACAACTCAAAGGAGTTGCTACAAAAGAGGGTTGTCCAACCCTCAAGCTCCATTTTCTTCTCCTCCAGTGTTGTTTCTGATGAATTCCATATTGGTCGTAGGGATATTGGTTAGTTATGGTCGTTGGGAAGAGTTTTACCGGAGACCCATGATGGGCGCCAAATGTTCATGCCAGAGAACGCCATCGCCTACAAAGGAGACCTCAAGTGTGGATATCTTGAGTGAAACCTCTCAGTAATCCTGTGCCTTAATGTGAACCTTGAGGAGAATGTTAGCACCTCTGATGGCCGAGTGTGGTCCTCCATATTCCTAGAGTGCCAAGTGGCTACTGTTCATTGGTGAAAGACAGCCAGGTGGTAACTGCTCATTGGCGAAGGATGTTTGTCTGTGGGTGGTAGGATCATCCTTTCGCCTCAACTGTCAGGATCTTGTCTCCTAATTGCTTTGTCGCCACTTTACTACGCCTGTATTGTAAAGCCATTTTGTCTCTGACGTATCAGGGTGTACAAGTGTCAGAATGTACTATTTGTTGGGGGATGAATCTTACTATATAATAGGTCATCCTCAGGGTCGTGTCATTTTGTTTGTCTATGTCTTGTTTGTCTCTATGTACTGAGTCGGCCTCTCCAAGAGGGATGACGATCCATAGTCCTTCAAGTGCTAAGGCTACTAAGGTACAAATACTTAAGTCATGAATGTATCTTCCTATCATCCATCCTCAAGTCATGAGTCAGCCTCCTAGGGAGGGAGGATGGTTCACCCCTGTTTGTTGTTTCAGTTATTCGGTGTTTATACAAATGGTGCACACAAAAAGAAATAATTCACAAAGGTCACATATTATTGTTGAGTCATGGCCAAGCCTAAGAAGGATGAAGAAGATGTTTGCTTGTGTTTGTATCCCTTTGTGATTTTTGGTTTTCTACTCACTTGATATTCCTTCGATACCACCTATGTTCCTTTTTCTTTTCTCTATAATTTTGTTAGTATTTGAAGTGAGTATCTAGTCTTTTACCCTCTTGTTGGGTTTCTTTTCCTATTTATAAAGGCTTGGAAACAATTTTTTACTTTCAATTGTAATCATTTTAAATTTTCTTCTTTTTCCATTGCTACCATTATTTTTTTTTATATTTAAAATTTTGTTTTCATTGGATTTTGATGATATTATCAATGTTTATATTTCTTGATCAATGTAACTCGAATTAGACTATTATTTGAAACTGATTGAATTGAAAATAGCTTAGAATTAGATTGTGCCAAAAGGGCTCAAGTGCCCAAATGCTTCTTTCTTTCTTTCTCTTTTTGTTAATATTTTTATTCAAAGTCTCTTTTGTGCTCCAAATTAAATCAAATCAAGTTCTTGCATAATTTGATTTTGGTTAAATTGGAAAAGGAATGAACAAAGAAAATAAAACAAAACACAAAATATCTTGGTTTTAATTAAAAACAGTGAACACAAATTGGATTTGAAATTTGTATCATATTGATTCAATACAGAAAAACAAGGCAAGATAGATAAAATTAACTGCGGCTAATCTAGAGCAAATTGAAAGAAAGATTAATAAAAGAGTAAAAAGAAACATAATGGTTTAAATCAAACTTGTAAATATGTTATAGAATTATGTTAGAGGCAAAAGTAATTTTGCTGAGGAATTAGGACTCTTGCTTTTATGTTTAATTTACTTTTATTTATTGGATTTACATTGGAGTATACACCATATAACATTTTCAACAGTAAATCAAACATTCACTGAAAATCCAGTATCGATACTTCAAATTCCACTTGTCACCCTTGGGCAGGACGAACGAATGCCGACACTACACTGGCTTTGGACCATAAATTGAAGTAAATAATTAAAATCAACGTTTTTTAGTTACACACTCATCATATAATGTTGTCTTAACATCTTCATTGGGACACTACACAGGCTATAATTTGCACATATAGTGACGCAATTTGATCGTAATAGTAATTTTAACGTTACTATTAAATCCTTGTTTCAACTTGCCAAGGTTTGTGAGGTTGTCGCCATTTATTATAAACATGTCTTGAAGTTTCTCACAAGATAAGGAGTGCCCCTCGGATTGAAATTTCTATCGAAGTTTTGACTTTTGAATGGGAAATGAAGCATGATTTTTTTTTTAACCAAACTTTTATAATTATTTGCCACACAATAATTCTTCATATTTCGGGCTATTTTAAGATAAAATGATATATCCGATCGTAATTTCATTTTCAAGCTAGAAATCAAACATCAAACTTTAAACCTTAATTAAGAATATGCAAGTGTCGAGTTACCTGTATCAATAACTTTTGGCCCATCTTTTTGCCAACAACCAAGTTGCTATTAATTACTATACAGATTGCGTCTAGGTTCTTCATTTACAATACCATGGGACCTAGGAGTTTCAATCCTTTTTTGAATAATCCACACCAAACTTTGGCATATAATATAATGACATTGCAGGTCATTAATGACCTAGATTGAGACCTAGCACCTACACCAAGCCCTTACTTGTATAAAAACCGAACACTCAGTGTGAGTTATGCACACCAACACCAAAACCAACCCACTAAGATGGCTTCCTTTCTATCCTTCCTAGTGCTGCTTCTTGCAGCCCTTATCCTCATGCCTCAAGGGCTTGCTACTTACTACAAACCAATTAAGAAGCCGCCAATGTATAAGCCACCAGTTTATAAACCGAAGCCACCGGTTTACAAGCCACCATATAAGAAGCCACCATACAAGAAACCACCTTATGTAAAGTACCCTCCTGTAGAGGACAACACCCGTGCCTAAAGCATCCAATGAAGTCCATTAATATCTACTAACTAAATAAGAGGAACTGCGGAACAGTGGCCAAAATGTCACGTCTCCAAAAAAAATTAACCATAATGCCACGGAGTGCATAAAAATTGCTAAACTGCCACGCGTCAAACATCGCTGGTCAACCAAGTGAAGTACCTGGGCCACGTGGCTATGCAGGAATGGCTGGAAGGGATGATGCTGACGGGTCAAAGTTCGCTCTGATTGGCAGCGAATTACGACATGTCAGGGCGTAATTTGCTGAGGCAGATGGTGAACTATGTGGCACGCGGAACTAGAGACATGTGGCGGCCATGGAGGAGTTCGCATGAGGGTCCAACGAAATCTGCGTGGCGCGCGGAAGAGTCGACACGTGGCAGCGTAGCTCGCCTGAGGGTCCAGCGAATTAGGCCTAGGGGACCACTATATATACTGGGTCACTTTCAGTGACCCCTCACTCCACTATACTCCCTGCTGAGCTTTGTTTCCCTCTATCTAGGTTAGTTTTTTTTTTTTTTTGCTTGTATTTTTTTAATTAGATAATTTATATTTTAATTTGTAAATATATTTATTTTCAATGTGTCCCTCACTCTACTCTACTCCCTCAGCTTGCTTTTCCTGTTCCAGGTTAGTTATTTTTTTTATTTTTCTGTTTGTTTTTTTTTAATTAGGTAATTTGTATTTTAATTTGTGAATTTTTTTTATGTAGTTTTAGTTTGTTAAATAATATTTATGTTGGAGATTTAAAACATTAAGTTAGAAGATATTTAATGTTAGTTTATAATTATTATGTTAAAGGATATATGATGAAGTTATAGAAATATTAAACTGATTTTTTCTTATATTGAAGTACATAATTTAATTTAATTTATTTAATTTAATTTATATATAGTAATATTAATCAAATTAATTATATATTATACATGATAAATATAATTTGAAACACACCAATTTATTTAAAGATACCTTAAATATAATATATAGTCATGTTATTAAAATTAATTATATGTTATAGTTGATAAATATAATTAGCTTTTGTATCACTTAAGTCATGTTCGTGGTTAGTTATTTTTTTTATTTTTTTTGTTTGCATTTTTTTTAATTATGTAATTTGTATTTGAATTTGTGAATACTATTTATGTTGGATATTTAAAACATAAAGTTAGAAGATATTTAATGTTGAGGTGATCCACCCGTGGCTTAGACAAGCTGGTTTTTATCACGTTACGCGTCTACGCAACCACGAGGTCAACATATTAAGTGTTGTGTTAACTTGCAATTAGTTGTATTCATTGGTGACATAGGACATAATTATTATGTAATTTATTTTTTCAGATCGACCATCACCTTGTCTCAGCGCTTGTCGAACGATGGCGTCCAGAGACACGTACGTTTCATATGACGATGGGTGAGGTGACAATCACCCTGGAGGATGTACATCATCTGTTGGGGCTGCCGACCGATGGTGATGTTGTTTGTGGCCGTCACGGACGACATAACTTTAGGGCTATCATTGGTGACCTGTTAGGGGTTGAGCCAGCTACTGATCGTGATTTGCACGGCGGGTTGTTAAACCTTCATTTTTTTGGGACCAGTTTGATGTTTACGAGGTCCACTCAGCCACAGAAATAGGGCGTCGGAGATACACTCGTGCCTTGATATTGCGAATATTAGGCGGTATGTTGTTTGTTGAAACCGCTTCGAGTTTCGTGCCAGCTCGTTACTTGTTATATCTGGATGATTTCCAGCGTACAGGCACATTCAGTTGGGGATCTGCGGTTCTTGCCGCATTATATAGGGAGTTGTGTAATGCGACACGTGCATCACGTCGTGAGATGGGTGGATGTGCTTTGTTGTTGCAGTTATGGGCTTGGACGCGATTTCCGACCATCTCTCCTAACCTTCCTAGGGTGGAAAATCAAAAGGTCATACAGCGCGAGATATATGCGCACAAGTATGTTTTTTTTTATGTTAGTATTCGACGTTTTGATTGTATTCGGAGTATATCTTGGTTATAATTGTTTTTGTTGTTGCAGATTTAATGTATACGATACGCGACAGAGCGTATATACCAACATTCGTAGTAACGCCTAAAATTTTTCGCTTATTTTATACAGAAATTTATTTTATCAAATTGTTTTTCTTCATTTCTTAAAACAAACTTCCAATAATACTTCAAATAAAATAGTTACCATTAAATATTTCTTAGTACAAAATAAAGTATCATATAGTCCATTACAATAATATTATTCGGATACAAACCATAATATAGTTCGAATACAGACCAACAAACTAAAATAGTCCAATACAAATTTCAATGCCTCAGAGACAATAGTACATCAAGCATAGAACACAATTCATCCAAGCTTCTCCATCACCATTTAGCTTAACATTTCACTGTTCCTCTGCTCGCCCAACAAATTGGGGTCATCACAGGTGTCAACCACAGACACAAAGATAGGGTAAGTATATGATAAACATAGTTAGATAAACACAACAGATTCATAATGAAACAAAATAATATGTCGAAATAAATATATAAATACATAACAGAATACATAACATATGCATGATTTCTTGATTAGAATGATGCATGACTGAGATCTCAGGTTATCAACAATTTCTCAACATATGGTACCATAATCAAAATAGCCCCACCCACTCTAGTGGAAGCCTCACCCGCTCTGGTGGAATATATACCTCCGCTCTGAGGTTAAATGGTACCATAGTCAAGATAGCTCCACCCACTCTAGTGGAAGCCTCACCCTCTCTGGTGGAATATACCTCCGCTCTGAGGTCAAATGCAGATGAAATATGCAATGATTTGTCTTTATTTCATCTTCACCATTAATCTCCAATTTATTTCTCATATGCTTTAATCATTCAATATAGATCCAGCACAGAACTCAACTCAACATAATTTTATAGAAACACTCAGCAACACATGGTGGAAACACTCAGCAACACATGGATTCCATAATAATCCATAAACAAGTGAACTTCATAGAATACTTAGTAGAACACACTCGTCCCATAAACTTTAATGAAATCATCCAATTAATATACAACATACAAACTTTAATAAAATATCAAGTAAATAACAAAATAACATGCAAACTCTAGTAAAGCATTAAAACAAGTATTTCTTTAAAACAAGGTCATAATATACAAAGATTAAGTTATTTAATCCCCTTTCTTATTAAATTAGATTCAAGTTATTCATTATAACCATTATTTCAAATTACTTAACCAAAGCATCATTCATGTACTCTTACTAATTTTTTGGAAGCATTTCATCAAACACATGGTATACAAAGCTTAATTCTTATGAAAATAAATGAGAATCTAACATAAAGAATATCTAAACCATGGTTATCATAGTACTTCCCCATACATACCTTAAAATCTCTTACGAAGCTTGTCTTTCTCTTCCTATAAAGCTTTGACAAACTTCCTCCTAAAGGCTTCCTAGCTTCCACGTGATGCTTCACTATGGTGGGGTTTATTTTCTAACTTGATTTAGGCTTGGAAATGAAAGGATGGGAGGGATATGGAAGAGGGGTTTCACGTGAACTAGGTGGGAGAGTAGCTTGGAGAATGACTTGAGTTTTAGGTTCCCCTCCCTTTATATAGTGGTTGAAACTAAAAAAATCTCCTAAGCCATCATTACCTTACTTTCCAAGTGGCCAAATCATGAAGGCTTTTTATTCTCCACCATCCAAGTGTCCAAGCTCTTGAAGGTTCTCAATAATTCTCCTTCCTTCTTGTATTTTCGTGGAATAGCTTGCCAATGAAGATTTTTATGTTTTCCTTCCATTCTTGAGTTTATCCCAAAATCCGTTTTAATAAAATTCCTAATCTGGATTCGTTAACCGTTGGATCTCTTCAAGATTTTAAAGGTACACTAATATCTCATATATGTAACTTTTGACCGTTGGGATTTTTGAAATAATGTCTAAAACTATCCACGTTTTCTGCCAAAAGAGACAATAGAAGATTTTTGCTTTCTTTGCCTCCATGCCATACAAGTGTCCTAATACTTGTATTCATCAGATGGCTTGCCTTTCCAAGTGGAATTCTTGAAGCTTCTTGCCTTTTCTCACGTGCTCTTTACACCTAGGGGGTGGAAACATAAAATTTTTCTTCCTTTTATGCCATTACATGTCACTTTTGGTGTTAAGGAAAAATCTACTTCCATATATTATTTCCACTTGGTATTTTCTTGTAGGAAATTAATTTCAATTTGAATTCTTTCTCCTAAAAATCATTTGAAATAATAGAACTCTAGATATCCTCAAAAATTGGCTTCAATGATAGCTTAAAATTTCTTACAAGCAAACTATACCGATTGATACATATCCTTGTCTACAAAATGTTCTTATCTTAATTCTACTTGGTCTATTCTTCTTCTGTCCATCAAAATTACTAAACCATTTTATTGGGTAAATCTGGACATCCTATAATTGAGAGAAAATCCACAGATTCTATTTCTCATTTTTCCATATTGTTTCGCCTCCTCCATCCTTATGAATACTATTTCAAAGTAGTCACCTTATAAAATTTATAGAAATTCTATTCTAAGGTTTCTTGTCACAAAATATCTTAATAATCTGCTGTCTAAGAATGTTCTGTATTTTCATCAAGTTTCCACAGAATCTCAAAAAGTATCTGGTCATTTTTGGCATAAAGGGCATTATGGTAAATTCATCATTCATCCTAGGGGCATAATTGTCATTTCCACCCTAAAATATCTAGACAAAATATCTAAGGGTATTCTTGTCATTTCTAAAATATCCCAGGGCATTTATGTAATTTCCATCTTAAAATATCTTACTAAAATATTTAGGGGCATTCTCGTCATTTTCACCTCAAGGGCATTTCTGTAATTTCTACTTTAAGGGAAGGATAATATGGTCATTTCTCTCCAAACATTTCCTTAATGTCTCTAATTGGTATTTCACCCAATTAATTCAAATATAGACCATCAAATCTCTCATAACCTAATATTCACATCAACAGCTATGTAAGAATAATGCATATAATATTTTGATAATAGTTTTTAAATTTTCAGGGTGTTACAACATACGTTGGAGGCCTTATGACCTTGTAGACATAGTCCATCCACCGGATGTTCACATGGCACGGAGATGGTTGGCTGTCTGTCCTCTTATCTGTTATGAGATTGTCGTATACCAGCAACCGGATAGAGTTATGCGTTAATTTGGGTTTGACCAACCAATTCCAGAGGATCCTATTAATTGTAGCTGCTGACGATTACTATTACGGGTAAGGCAGACGTGGATTGGGCTAAGCGCCATGTTTTCTTTATTGGCCAATGGGCAGATAAAGACGCCCTTGTGTTGCAAGACATGCAACCTATGCGAAGAGATGGGTACCTATCTGTAAACAGTGAGTACATGCAGTGGTATTACTCAGTTACCCGTCGTTGGATGACCCACAGAGCCGCTATCAATGCACATGTGGTACGCGTGTTAATAATATATGTGTAATTTCCAGGTTAATTTCCTCATGCAGTTATATTTACTAATAATTCTTCATGTGCAGACAGATCGAGCAGAGACTGTTGTACATATGGTTTCACCTGAGGCACAGGGGACATTTGACATGAGGCAGATCTACCATGAGGCGGTTTGAATG
The DNA here is from genome assembly GCA_013407115.1 of Glycine latifolia. NCBI lineage: Eukaryota > Viridiplantae > Streptophyta > Magnoliopsida > Fabales > Fabaceae > Glycine > Glycine latifolia. Next base: position 19,999,960 of record CM023944.1, on the reverse strand, counting down.
CTGGCCGCATGCAATGATTTAGACAGACTAACAGATCCTGGAGATGCTGCAGCGCCACCAATGCGACGTCAGACCGAGGCCCCTCCTCCAGTGGTTCGCCGTAACCGACGTGCGCGGCATGAGGGGTTACCCCTTCACCACTCCACTTCGCCAGTTGCGGACACACCGGTGGTTGTATCGCCTATTCCTCCACGTCCTCCTGGCATGTTCTACGCACCTGGGTACCCTTCGGGCCTCTCCCAGTAGTATCGGTGGCCACCACAGAATGTTCCTGGATCACAGTACCCCCCTTGGGGTCCAGGATCGTCCATGTATGCAGCGGGGCCCAGTACAGCTGGCCCAAGTTCAGGCAGGTGCACGTCAGCTGGTACACAGTTCACAGCTACATCTGACACATCCGAAGACTGTTATAGGCCCACTGCTGCAACTCCAACGTCAGAACATGATGCTCTGTTTGCGACTCCTACGGCGCAATCGTATCACTTAGTTCGCTCACCCAGTTTGGGACAATATTCAATGGATGAAATATTGACGGCAATGGGTGAGGGACATCAATACAATGATGACGATGGTGCTTATGATGCTGACCACATCATTAGGCGAAATCTGGTTAGAGGAGCGCGATTTTGATGCAATCTGTCACCATACGAGCATAACATGAGCCGTTGTGGAGGATACCATGAGGACCATGAACAACATCACTAAATTAGTATTATTTTCCATATTACTGACATTAGCATGGTGTTTCATTGTATGTTAATTTTATGTTTTATCCATGACTATGTTTGACTATATATACCAGGAGGTAATTATTTGATGTATTATGCAGGACAATGGATTCTACTCATATTCAAATTGATTATTGTTTATTCAATACTGAAAACGGTTAACATAAGTATAACGACCAACTACATCATTGGTCCTGCATGCGTGAAGGGCAATTACGTCTATTATGACCGACAATCTTACAATACCCACATTTTGTTCGAGTCGTTGAGCCTTCCCTTGAATCCATCTCATTGCGTATGCGTGTACTCTTTGGCCTTCCTTTTTTACGTCTCAGCGACACATCTGGTATAACAATGGGCGGTACAGCTCGTGGTATGAAGTCCTCGTTCCCAATAGGAAACCATTGCGGTGAATAGACTTGACATTGATATGCGACACTATATACAGGATCTACGTATTGTCTGGGATCGTGGTGTGTGGATCGACATGCTGCAATAACATGACTACACGGGAACCTATTCGCAGTGAACTCACCACATTGACAATTTCGTTCAGCTAACGAGACCGACCATTTCTTTCCGCCCGTATGGGTTCGTATGTTGTACGTCTCTTGAACCTCAAATCTTGTCTTAACTGAGTCAAAACAAGTGACATAGTGTGTTGCCGATTTATCAACCGTCCTTATATATTTTTGCCATGCTAATTTGGAGAAATTATTACCTCTCGCCATCTCCTCACGCGTCTCTTGACCATGTGCGACAAAGTATGCAACTAATCGAGCGTATGTGAATTGAACAAGGGATGTAATCGGAAGGCTTCTGGCTCCTTTAAGTACCTTGTTAAAGCACTCTGAAAGATTGGTTGTCATGTGACCAAACCTCCTTCCATGTTTATCATAAGCTATACTCCACTTCTCCTTTGGGATATTATCAACCCATGATGCTATATGAGGGCTTGATTCTTTAAATGTTTCTAATCCAGCATCGAAATCTAAGCGCGAGGTTGTATAAGCTGCATATACCAAACACGATGTAAAAATTAACACATAAGATGAATATAGTAACGAAAAATCCAAAAATTGCCTTCTAATAGACAGACATACCTAATTTCTTCAATTGTTTCTTCAACATGACATTGCTGAACTTGTGATTAAAATTGCTCACCAAATGGCGAATGCAATAAACATGGTACGCCCTTGGTGGATGCCATCCCAACTCGACATTGTTTACCGCGGCAATTATGCCAGCATGGCGATCTGAAATAAGACAAATTCTGTCTTTCTGCGTAACGTATATCCGAATGAGTGCCAAGAACCACGACCAATTGTCGATATTCTCCCCGGAAACAATCACAAATGCAATTGGAAGGACATAATTGTTTCCGTCAACTGATGTTGCAATGAGCAGTGTTCCCCAATATTTCCTATACAAATGGGTTCCGTCAATGCTTATAACTAGTTTGCAATAATTGAAAGCATCGCAACACTGTTTGAATGTCCAGAACACCCTATCGAACACCTTAGCACTTCCATCGACTTGCCCATCAATAAAATGGTCGTTCAAATCCAGCTTGTATGCAGAGCCAAGAGAAAATTGTAACATGTAACCCAACCACATTGGCAAAAACGCATAAGACCTATCCCAATCTCCAAAAACCTTCACAATGGCCTTTTGCTTTGCCTTCCATGCCTTCTTGTATGATATATGAAATCCGAACATTATTGCTATCCTTTCTTGAATTAACCCAATTTTAACACTAGGATCCTCCCTTATCATTTCTGCATTTCGTCAAACAATAATAGATTAATACATATTAAGCAATAACCGGACTTAAATTTAATGTATTTTGATTACCTAAGATCAACGAACATATCAAATTTGAGTCAAGCTGCTTGTGATCTTGAGAAAGATTCTGACCAACGCATGTGTGTTGGTTGTTCCATATGCCTACAACCCATTCAGTGCCGCCCTTTTTTTCGTATGCCCTCATCCTCCATGGGCAACCGTCAAAATGATTTTCACAAACCATAATAAGCCTTTTCGTATCACTTTTTTTTACAACCGTTGTGCGATGCTCGGCTATACAGTATTGTTTTATTGCCATTTAAACATCCCGCTTGCTTTCAAACACCTGGTCCTTATATAGCTGTTGACCCATCTGCCAATTAGGTCTTCGCACTCCTTGCATATCCTCAGACTCCTGATCTGGTTATGCCCAATTAATATTCTCCTATATGATGAGACATTAAGCACTAAATTAGTATTAAAGCTGCAATAATTTGAACACTAATTACTGAGAAAACAATATTTATCCATACCTACAACCGGAGGCTGCTCTTGCATTCCGACAATGCCCGGAGAAGGAATTGGAAAACCACGATCAAAATCACCATCTACGTCGGTATCTGATGAGTCACTATCTGGAACAACACCTTCATCCACCTGGTCCTCAGAACTATCCATAGGCCAAGAGGGGTCGTAAGCCGGCACCATTTCATTCTCCACTAGTTGAATTGGTGTGGGCGATATATTCCTATCTTCATAATCCATTTCTTGGGTTTGTTGGGTTGGTAGTGGTGGTGATGGGGATACATCTCTGTCTTCGGGATTCACCTGCGGCTCTCTGTTAATGTCGATTGAGCTAGTGGGTTTTGACACAATGTTCACTGCTTGATTGTCCACCACAGTTTAATTCCGCATACAATTCGATGAATCTTAGGTTTTCTCCGTCGGAAGTGCATGCATCTGTAACTAACGCTAAATCATCATCATCTACAATATCCACAGTAACCCACTGCACCGGGTTGCCCGATGCACATCTAGCAGTCAATCGAGAGACAGACTGTTCGCGTTGTAATCTCAACTTCTTGTAAATAATTTTCATTAGATCACGGTGGCTGCATCCTGGGGGCATGCGAAACATTTTACTTTCTCCTTCAAAAATTTGACCATTAGGTCCAAAATATCTACTCCCATTATAATACACAATGGTGATTACACTATTTCTACTACCACTCATTTTGCGATTAAAAACTCAAAAATAACAGAACATACGGGGGTGTAAATATTAAACCAAAATAATTTAAGATGTGTCTTGATTAAAAAAAAAAGGTGTAAATGAGATGAAATTCCCTATGCCATGTACTAAAACATGTCACCTATTTTGATTCAAAGTGTTTGGGGCTGAAAAATAGATTTTGCAAAATAACACAACATGCGGAGGAATGTAAAAAATGGGAAATCAATATAACTAAACTTGAATTTCTTACTTGAATAAAGTTGTGTGCTGAATAGGGGTTTAAATAGGGGTGAGTTGGGACTAAATTCGCTTCTATTGGCTGCAAAATATGTTACCTAGGGACTAAATTCGCTCTAATTGGCTGCAAAATAAGTTACCCAATTCGCATTGTCCCCCAGCGACTTAAGCAGAGACCGCCACGTGGCGTGACGCGAGTGATCCACCTAATTCGCTACCTAGTGGGGCGAATTTTGTATTACCTAATTCGCATTGGTCCCCAGCGACTTAAGCAGAGACTGACACGTGGCATGACGCGATTGATACACCTAATTCGCTAGCTTGTGGGGTGAATTTGACACCTGGTGTAGTTCGCTTTCCTGTACAGCGAATTTTGGCGCCCATTCCTGCACAGCCACGTGTCCCAGGTACTTCGCTTTGTTGGCCAACGAAGTTTGACGCGTGGCAGTTTGGCAATTCTTATGCACTCCGTGGCATTATGGTTAATTTTTTTTGGAAAAGTGGCATTTTGGTCACTGTTCTAGGAACTGCTTTGTGTTTTCTAGCATTGTGTTTTACAACTTCGTAGGTAGCAATGAATGTTCTTGGCTCTTGCATGCACTTCAATCCTTTGTATAATGCTGTGGCCTAGTCATCATGAGCATCATATTTATGTTTCTGTAAATGTAAATCAGACTATAAAAGAGGTACTGGTGCTTGAATTGTACTACAAATTATAAAATAATGAAGTTTATGGTTTTTAGACTGTGCTGATTGATTGATTTGCTGTACCGTTATGGACAATACTTAGTTTGACATGTCATAGAGTGTGTTTGGTAAAACACTAAAAAAAAAATTATAAGTTTGTTTTATTAACTTATAAGTTAATTTGACCGATAAGTTAAGTTAAAGATTAAAGATCGATTGCCTTTTAAAAAAAGATTAAAGATCGACCCTATTTTGCAACTAATTAAACTTTCTACAATCAATTTTATAAATTGGATTGGTACATATAAGCAAGTCTAGCTAGAGGCAGAAGATCCGTTGTAAATGGAAGTCTCTGTTCACTCTGCACGCACCTAAAGTAACTTCAATTATGGACTCTATTTGAATAAATTTCTGTGTAAATATTTATAGAAGATGAAAATATTGAGAAAATAATAAATTGAGCTTCTCATTTAAGTTAAAATCAATATATTTTATATTTAACTTTTATAAAGACTCTCATTTAACTTAACTTCTCTTAAAAATATTGACGTGTATAAAAGTTAATTTTAGTTTATCTTATTATTTCCTATTTTTAAAAAGGCATAGTTAATGTATACAAAGATCAGTTCCTACTGTCCGTAATAAAGGGAATTTATATCCTGAAGCCTGAACATATATAACTATAGTCGTACACTTAGTACGATAGATTTAATAACTTCATGCTTCTTTTTTCATTAATTATATAAACCATCGTTAAAAATCTAATTTGATTGATTGAAAAAAAGGAGATTTTCTAAAATATCCAAATCATTACAATTATTAGGGAGCTCATAAAGCTAGACTTCCACACCTTAGCTAATTGACAATTTTCCCATCTTTCAAATAGAATCCTTCAGTACAGTGATAAATCTATAAATTTTAAGTTATGGAGGGTAATATTCATACAAATTAAAAATGTTACATATTATTTTTAAAAATATAAATAACATATACATCATAATTATTGTCTACGAAATTTTTATACTCTGAAAACAATGATGATTTTCTCATTTTTAGTATTAACAAAAAAAATCACTCTCCATCCAAATCTATAACATAACAATTCTAACGAAACTTTGGAGTGCTAATTCACTGTTCATAGAGCAGTGATTTTCGGGTAATATCTTTTCTGAATTTTTCTATGCATGATAATACGTTTTGTCCTATTATTACTACTACTACAATTTATATTTCCATATTTAAATATCTATGTTTTATATAAATATTTAATCCATTAGTGGATCAAATGCACCGAATTTTGAATAATTTTTAAGTATAATTATCAAAAGCATAAAATAAGGAAGATGGTTAAAAACTTATATACATTTTACTTTATTAAAATTGTAGTTTTCCGTAATACATATGTGTGTTGATTTAAGATGATACTTTTGAATAAAAAAATCTACTTTATAGTTTTAAAAAAAATATTTTTAGTTAAATTAGAAAAAATTGTGCATAAAAATAATAACTATGATTTTTATTTACAATCATTATAAAGAAATTGGAGCTTTATCTTTCTATCTATCCATTATTTTCGATATAAAATAAAATTTATATTTTCCATTTTCAGTTCATGATTATTATTTTACTTTTAAATTAATTGATAAGTAAATTTAAAAATAAGTATAATTATTACTTACATAAATGTAAAATATATAATTAAAAATCAATAGATCATTGGTTCAAATGATACTAAATTTGGTATCTTTAAGTACAATTATTAAGGAGATAAATAAAAAATATGGTAAAACAATTATGTATTTTTTATTTTTATTAAAATTGTACTTATATATTGACATTTATATTTTCCTATTTTCAGTTCATGATTACTATGCTTAATTTTAATTTAATTGATATGCAAATTCAAAAAATAAGTATATTATTACAGAAATAAATGAAAAGAATATAGTTATAAAATTTATTCATTTTCTGTTTTAAATAAAAATTATAATTTTATTTAATAAATATGTATAATGCGTTGGTTTGAGATTGTTCTTTGGCAAAAAAAATTATTCTCTATTTATAGTTTACAAAATGTATTTTAAGTTAAATTAAATGATTTACTAATAAAATTAATAAGTATAATTTTTATTTTCAGCCATTTATTTAGAAATTGACGATTTATCTGTTTATCTACACAATATTTTTAGTATAACAAAAAATCTGTTTATTTTTCTTATTTAGTTTATATGTAAATTTAAAAATAAGGGTACAATTATAAAAAGCATAAATGAAAAAAATAAAGTTAAACAAACTTATGTGTTTTTTTTTAATTAAAATTATAGTTATATTTTTTTATCTGGTTTAGTCGGTAGGTACTCGATAGAGTATGATTTTTGTTATCCTTTATCAAGAAAAATCTAAGCTATGATATCATATAAGAATTATTTATTGTTGTATATAATTATATTATATATATCACATGAAATACTCTTATTTATAACTAATGAGGTTTACAAAATAAAAAAATTAATTAATGAATAATAAAAAAAATAATTTCATACTAAACTGTTATAACTAAAATATATCGAATCATATACTTCACAATAATCAATAACTACCATTAAATGAATTTAATCAAGCATCTTGATCCAGAATGTATTCTTATATCTCATTTTTTCTTCTTTTTTATTCTATGCGAATTAGTTTAGTTAAATATATCTGCTCAGCCCTAGTCAAGCCACACAATCAATACCAGATATTCCCTCTAACCAGGGAGACACAGATTTGCATAAGCTATATGGGTCCTGGATGTTAGTTAAAAGAGGGAAGAAATCTATTAATTCATCTTCAGGGGTCAAAAAAAAGTCGGATCCTGCCTAGGAAATAAAATCAGCAGTTACCTCGGATAAATATGGTAACAAGACGGAATGTGATTGCTTGCAGGAGGATGTAACGGAAATAATGGAGAGTGTGCCAGGAGGATGTAACGGAAATAATGGAGAGTGTGCCAGCTGTGGTGCAAGGTGGAGAGCCTATCACTAGGGGAGATACCAGTCGTTATGAAAGTTACGAATGTAAAGGGTGTCAAGAATCCTCAACAGTCACGTGGCAAGGAGGTCGCAGGAGGTAAGATGCCCCATAAGAAAAAAAAATTGGACACATATGTGTCTTCTATGCAAAAAAAAAAAAAAAAAAGAACGTGGAGAGAGAGGAGACTCAACAAGTAATACAGAAACTATTAGGAATGAGTGTAACGTCCCAAAATAAATTATATTTTTACTATAGAAAATTATTTGAGATGAATAAAAAACATATAAGATATTTCAGAAAAAAATAAGATAAGATATTAGTTTATTTAAATCTTAGATAAAAAAAATATAAGATCTAGCCAAATAATTAAATAATTAAGTTATTAGAAATTAGGATAAATAAAGGTTAAAAGAATTAGAAGATGTTAACAAAAGAGAGATGAGAGAGAGAAACTGAAAAATAAGGGGACATGTAAGAAGAGATCATGACATGCATTAAAAAAAATTATAATTCTGACGGACAAAATTCGTCATTAATATCTAAAATTTGTTAGTAATTTTTTATTTTTGACGAATTTCCGATAGATAAAATTCTATTGATAAAATAGTCATCAAAAGTTTTAACCGACGGAGGCTCATGGAAATGTTCAAGAGGTGAGAGCATAATAATATTTTTTTCTAAATTTCATGGTATATGATTTTAAGAATCCATCTTTTTGAATTTTTAAAAGATTGGAGTTTCTTTCCTTTTAAATCATTGTACCGCTTAAAAATATATATATATATATATATATATATATATATATATATATATATATATAAATTCTTTGAACTTGCTTTGTAAATTGTGTTTGGTCCTTTCACTTAACTATTATATACATAAATAAGTGTACGATATATATTATTATGTTGTGTTATTAATCGAGGTTTATAATATTATAATATTGTAAAGAGATGAACATGAAATTGTTTCTAAGACTTAGGGATGACATCTTGTTTTTATTGTTGGGAGAGTTGTTCTTTTTTTTTTTCTTGGCATGAATGACGGTATACGTTCTATTCCATGATTAGGATGACAAATAGTACCTTTCGAGATGAGATATTAGATGTCTCCAACGGAGTTAAGTTTAATGATTCTGAGAATCACTGAATCATATACATGATATTGATTTGAGTGCTTGAGATATTAATGTCACTTATTGAAATGTTTTCTTTATTGAGAATGCTATATAAAATAAATTGTGGTTGAATTAGTTTGACTTTATTGGTTTATATATTTATGATATTTTATTTTAAATTCATTGTAGGTACCATGGTTGACTTTTTCTGGTTATCGTGTCGACTAAGACTAACATTGTTTGTGAACTTCTTTGAGAACTTGTTTTACTCACTAAGATTATATCTCATTAGAGAACGAGGAAGAAACTGTTGAAATAGATGAGACTTGAAGACTTACTTTCATTTTGTTAATTTCGTTATATTTCTGGTGTTTGTTAGATGCCCATATTTGAGAATATTGTATCTTGTAAGGATTCAATCTTATTTATAACTTTTGAATTATTTCAGACCATTAAAATTTTAAATTATTTATACTTTAAAGAATATTTTTATTATGAGGATGTTACAATAAAGCCCTGAATGTGGGTGCGAAGAGTAATGTGGTTGATCAAAAAATTAATACTGACCTAGTAGTCCTCTTCAGCCTCAAAGATTATGACAAGGCCTGTAGGGGCCAGACGAACATGGTATTGGATAGTGGACTAGTAATGCAAACAATCCTTCTGGATGCTGAGGCAAGGGCTTTCATAGAAGCCAAAAGGAAACATATTGATATTGTTGGAGGTAATGGGTTTGAGAGAGAAGGGTTTAGTGTTGGATGCTTGAAGTATTACCCCAAGAGGCATCAAATGTGGAATGCTCAACAGTGTTACCTCCAGCATCGAGAGAACCCTAGTGATATAGTAAGTTATTGGGCTTCAGTCCTTATGGACCCATTGATGTGAATGGCTGCACTCATAGCCATTAGCTTTCCCAAATCTACCTTGCAATAGAACCCACTCTTCAAGCAAACTTCAAGAACACACAAGTTTCCAGCACTTCTTGAAATTGGGGCTGTTTAGAAGTTTATAATTGCAGAAATGGAAGATGGAAGAAAGGTTAGGGATGCAGGTGAAGGAACGATGGAGAAGCTCTCCAATAAGTCTAGGAAGAATCACCACAATAGTATTGGGAAGCCATTGATAAGACTCAAGAAGTTCTTGAACAAAAACAAGAGAGAAACTCTCACAACAATTTTCAGAATTGTATTAATGAACCAAAAGTTAGTTACATTCAGTTTTGACACCTTATATAGGCCACAAAATTACTAGCTAAATGTCACTAAATGTAAGGAAAATGCAAATTGAAATGAAGCCCAAATGAAGCTTGAAGTGCAAGCTTTCCTAAAGTGACTATTGGCTTCCCCAACATGTGTAGTGTAGTTTTAGACTGAAATAATCGATTAATTCGCACTTGTAATTGATTAAAATAGAGTTATTTACAATTTTCAGGCTTATGTAATCGATTACAGATGTCTCGTAATCGATTAAAACAGTCAAGTCTTGTTTTAATTGATTACAGATGCGATTTAATCGATTAAAACAGTCAATCTTGTTTCTGTGTGAAACTGAAATGCTAGCAATCGATTACAGACCAAAGATAATCGATTAAAACAGTGGAAAATTATTTACAAGTGTTTGTACTGAATTTCTTCTAACAAGTGTTGGAATTTATTGAATTAAATTGGACTTGAGACATTAAAATCTAGCTCTTGTCATCCTTGAGTTGGTGTGCATCTTCATGCTTGCCCAAGTTAGCTTGAATGTGGTCTTGAAGTGCTTGAGTCCGAGCTCTTGTCATTGGTCCTTTAAAGCTCACCAAAGGAAGTGTTTCAAGATCTCCTTCTAGACCTTTAGCTTGTCATGAACCTCCATCACCCATAAAATCATGCATTAACTTATTGGACTTGTATGTGAACATATTATTATTTTTGTGTGTGTGTATTTAACAATCTCCTCCTATGTTCACCATCCAGCACAATCCAAGTAGTCAGTGTAATGTTCAAACAAACATGAACCATCCACATCCAGTCCAAGACAATCAACTCGAATTGGTCAAAGAGTTTTAATAATAAAACATTAAACTCAAACAACATTGGCAATCTAACTAAGTGAATCATCATTCTCATGAATCTATTCTAAGATCAATATATCAATATAAATATCAAGAGTTTTAGATTAAATCTAAACTCATCCAAATCCCAACATCTAAAAATCAATCTCAAAATCAGTTTACAACCAACATATGCATCATAGTCAAGTAAAAGTAGGCCAGTCAAAATAGTCTAAGGCCTTACAAATATAAGAAAGACGCATAATAATCATAATGTTCACAAAATAAAAATAACAAAATGTAAGTCTCAAGTATATGGACTCCAACTTAATGGGCAATAGCAGCTGAGCTGTCAAGTCCCCTACTACTCTAAATGATATATTCATATATCAAGCTGGTCGTCCTCCTCAGGATCCCACTTATTAAGCTCTCCTCCATCTCTGTTATCCCCTGAAGAGTGTCAAATATGAATTTCATATTATCATGAATTCAATCATTTGAATAAACTACTAAAAATGTCTAGTTCTACTAAAATAACTTAGCATTATATCATTAGGCAAAGAGGAACATATATCAATGCCATCAAGCATCATAATATCATGTTCATAAGCATCAAGCCAGTTTCATAAATTATGAACAAGGCCTAAATAGTTTAAGTTATAAAGAGCCATCAACATAAATTTATTTGTAAGAGAGTAACAATTGTCTCATTTCACAGAATAAGACTAATAGTCACATCACTTACAATAACCTAGTCTTGTAATGCAAGTTTTAATTTAAGAACAATACCAATAGGCTTCTTATATAATAAACTATTTCTATGTTTCAATTTGGAATATCATAGTTACTAATTTGTTAAAGTCAAATAATCTAGCATCAAGTTTGGAATGAGATCATTTAACCAAAAAGATAGGCCAACCTGGTGGGATTGTATCATCAAGTTTGGAATAACATAAGCTTCCCAGATAAAACTTTTGAATTAGATTAAAATCATGTCATCAAGTTTGGAATGAGATAACTCACCCTTTTCAAAATAGTTAGCAACCATGATCATTGATGAAACATATAAATTGTGCTTATCATTTGGCCAGCAAAGAAGGATTCGATAATTCAAAACACATAATTAATGTCTTCATTGTCTTTAACCCCATTTCCCCCACTGTTTTGAATAATCGATCTTTAGACAAACCTTTTGTGAGAGCATCGACCATGTTATCCTTCGATCTCATATCGACCAAGGTAATATCTCCTTGTTCTCTTAGATAATTCAACAACACATGTCTCAGTATCACATGTGTTCTCTTTGAATTAAAGAGAGCATTCTTTACAACTTGGACTGCTACTTGATTATCACAAAATAAACTTAAAGAATTAATCTTTAGCCATGTCAAAGGAATATATTCATAATCAAGATTATTTATCTACTCTGCCTCTTCACCAGCTGAGGCTAAAGCAAAAAGGTCTAATTCAATTGATGACAACGTAATACAAGTCTGTCTTTTGGATTTCCAAGTAACAGCAGCTCCACCCAGAATGAATACATATCCATTGGTGGATTTACTATTTTCAATTTCTGTACACCATGAGGCATCAAAATATCCATCCATAATTGGAGGATAACTAGCATAACATAGAGCATAATCTTTAGTACCTTTAAGGTATCTCATCAGCTTACTGAGGGCATCCCAATGCTCTTTACTAGGATTACTAGTGAAAAGACTCAACATGCCAACCGCAAAGGCTACATCAGGTCTATTGCAACTCATAACATACATGAGACTACCTATCAGTTTTGAGTACTTTAACTGATCCACAATGGTCCCTTCATTAAGACTCAGTCTTTTGTTATAATTATATGGTGTCTTACTTCGGTTTACACTCACTGTATCCCTAGGTAGAAAGTAGCTATTCAATATAATGAGTTTGGGTAAGGGAGATAACTTGTCTTTCAAAGCTTACTTTCATATCAAGAAAGGTATTAGTGATACTAAGATCTTTCATGTCAAATTCTTTAGCTAAAGTGGTTTTCACATCACTCACTATAGAATGATCGAAGCCAAGAATTAACATGTCATCAACGTACAAGCATACAATGACTATTTTATTTGACATGAAACGATAATAAAGACATTTATCTGAATAACTGGACTGAAAGCCCCTCTTTACCACCTTGTCAAACTTAAGATGTCACATCTTAGTTGTTTGTTTAAGACCATACAAAGATTTGTTCAATTTACAAACTTTTTTCTCAAGGCCTTTCATGACATACCCTTCAGGTTGTTCCATGTAGATTTCTTCATATAACTCTCTATTTAAGAAAGCTATCTTTGCATCCATTTGATGCACTACAAAGTGTTCAATAGATGCCAAAACAAGAAGAATTCTTATAGTTGACAAATGACATACAGGTGAATAAATGTAAAAAAAAGTCTACTCCACTCTGTTGTTTAAAGCCTTTAGCTACCAAACGTGCTTTATATCTAGATATTGATCTGTCTCTATTCAGTTTCTTCTTTAATACCCACTTACAACCTATAGCCTTAGCCCCTTTTGGCAAATTGATTAGCTGCCAAGTGTGATTCTATAGCAAAGAACTCATTCATCATTTATGGCTTCTGCTCACAGTAAGGATTCCCTAGATCTCATTGCTTCTTGATAGAAGAATGGATCATCCTCTATATGATAAGTGACAAAGTCCTCACCAACACTTTTAGAAACGTTATCTCTTGTAGATTTTTTAACTGGAATTGGTTTAATAGCCAATTATGTGAGATTAGTGTCAAAAGGACAAGCTACAAATTCTATAGGAGATTCTGAAATCATTTCTGTGGATCCAAAAACCTTCAAGTCAAGATTTCTAACAAATTAATACTCAAAGAATTCTGCATCTCTAAAGTCTATAACTGTGTTAGTAGATAGATCCAAAAATCTATCTGCAACACCATTTTCTACACTGCCTAGATATACACAAGTATTCTAGGTCCCACCTTAGGCCTTTTAGGATCTTGTATCCAACACAACCCCAAGTTTTAAGGGTATCATATCACAAGGACATTTGTGTCATATCTCATAAGGTGTCTTAGACAATTTAGAGTGCGGGAACTTGTTTAAGATGTGATTAGAAGTTAAAATCAGCTTCTCCCCAATAGGAGGAAGGCATGCTAGCTGTAAGTAACATAGAATTTATTATTTCGATTAAAGTTCTATTCTTACGCTCGACAACACCATTTGATTGGAGTGAGTAAGGAGTAATAGTTTCAAGTATTATGCCTTCTAAAGCACAAAATTCCTTGAACCTAGTCATTGTATATTCTCCTTCTCTATCACTCATAAACCTCTTAATTTTCAAATTAAGTTGATTTTCAATTCTAGATTTAAAAATCTTAAACTTTTCAAAAGCCTTATATTTCGATTTAAACAAATAAACATGACAATATCTAGAAAAATCATCTATGAAAGTGATTAGTTACTTCCGACCCCCTCTAGTAACATAATTTTTAAAGTCACAAAGATCAAAATGTATTAGCTCAAGAAGTGTTATGCTTTTAGAAACTAACTTAAAAGATTTTCTAGTGATCTAATCTGCTCACACACTTCACATTTCTCAAATCGAATAGAAGTATCTAATGGAATGTTGTGAGTTTTAGATAAATGTTGCATTTTCCTATAGTTCATATGTCCAAGTCTATTATGTAATAATTTTGGATCAATCAAAGCGGAACTAACATGGTTTATGCTATCAGTATCTAAAATCAATCTATACATGCCATTAATCATAAATGCACAATTGAAGTAACATGAGTTAACCAATAAAGTTACTCTACCATTCATAGTTGAAAAAGACATACCAGTTTTATCAAGTAAACTCATAGATATCAAATTATTTTTAAGTAAAGGTTCTACTTTAACATGTTACAAAGTTAGTAACTTACCTGAAGAAAGCACCAAATTACTAGTTCCAGCATGAGTCACTTCTGCCTCACCATCATTACAATTTTCCACGGTGTCTTTCACTGCTATGACCTCAGTGAGTAAATTCTCATCATTTGTCTCATGACAGGTAGCACCACTGTCCAACCACCACTCAAAAGAGACACTGGTCTTTCCATTATTCATCATTCCAATGAAGGCTTGAGACTCAGATTGACTAATTAGCATATTAGCCTCATTTTGTGGTGTGTTGTTCTTTGACATCTTTGGTAGCTTACACTCCACTACCCAATGACCCCATTTTCCATAGTTATGGTACTTTCCCTTCTTCTTCTTGAAGACAATCTTTTTGGCCTCTAACTGTGAAGACGGTTCACTTTTTGATGACTTGGACTTTTTCTGAGATTTATAGGAATGTGAAACTAAGTTGACAACTGACTTTTGTTGTCTTACTTGTTCCAAACTCTTCCAACAAATGTTTTTATCTTCAATATAAATATACCTTTTTAATTCATCCAGCCCTATCTGTTCTTTTAGTTTGTGCATGTCAGTCTTAAAAGAATTCAATTCAGCAGGTAGCTTACTCAACACAAGACCAACAAAGAGATTATCAGACAAATCAGAATTGTCCTCTTTTAGCTTGTTCCTCATGTTCTCAAGTTCAATCAATTAAGAAGTGATGCTCGAGTTCATATTAAACTTAAAGTCAAAGAACTTCTTCGCTAGAAGAGTCTTAGAAAGCCTCTCTTATTTTTGAAATTGAGTGTTCAAGTGATCCCATATCTCCTTTGCAGTCTTATACTCACTATAAGTTATAGCTAGATGAGGATTTAAAGAGTTTAATAAGTAATCTCCACAAAAATAGTCATCTTTAATCCATTGATATTCATCCACATTTTCAACAGTAGATGCAAAATCACTTAACATAGTGTAGAATATGTCACGTTCTTTTATGCCAAATTGAACATGAAATTTCCAATCATGAAATTCAGTGACATCAAAAGATTTCAGCTTTATGATATCATAGGAGCTATGTTTTGCCATTTTAATTAGACTAAAATAGTTAGAAAGAGTGCACCTTAAAATTCTCTAAAGTATACCAAAAATGTATGTGGAACGCCCAAAAACCTTAGGAACGACTATTTTGGTGGTTGGAGACTTGCTGAAAACTCGCTGTAAAACCTCGCCGAAAAGTCATCGATCGTTGGAAAAGTTCGCCGGAAAATGAATCAGTCGCCAGAAAAGTCACCAGAAAACTGTAGAAACTTCCAACAACTATATCTCCTTTGTCTGACCTCTATTTTATGCAAATGACCAGTCAAAACGATCGTCTTGACGAGTAGAACAAAGCCCACAAGGTTTCAACTTGTGAAATTAGCTAAAAGTTTTGGGATCTGGATTCAAAGGTTCGGCGGCAGAGTTTTCAAACTTAGATCTTGGTCAATCCTTTTGTCAAAACACGAAAGTGATCACACCCTTGAGTTCCTTTCGATGAGATCTTTGAAGCAACACCTTACTCGCTCAAATCCGATACACGAAGCTAATACTTCAAGATTGTTGGAGGTAAGGGGTTTGAGAGAGAAGGGTTTAGTGTTGGGTGCTTGAAGTATTACATCAAGAGGCATCAAATGTGGAATGCTCAATAGTGTTACCTCCAGCATAGGGAGAACCCTAGTGATAAAGCAAGCTATTGGGCTCCTGCCCACATAGACCTATATATATAATCAACAAATATAGGGTTGCCATGCAAGATATACAAGATCCTTGCATGAAGAACCCTAATGATCCAAGCCTGACAATGGTCAATCAGAGTATTCCCAGGATGGTAGAGTCTACTACTACAAACCTCAATGATGAATGTGTTGTGTTGGAATTCTAGGGGTGTAAGGGGTAAAGGTTTTCCGTCATTAGTGAATGATTTGATAAAAGAGTTTGGTATTGGGTTTCTTTGCTTACTGCAAACTCAGATCAGTGGTCATATGTGAAGGTTCTCTGATAAGCGTTTGTCAGTGTGACTTCAAAACAATTAAACTAAGCTAATTCTGTAGCACATGATTAACCTAGGTCGAATCAGAGACACAATCAATATGGTTCCAACTTCAATTCACTAATAAATAAAAGTGGGATTTTTGTCGAACAGTTTGCATGCGCTAAATGAAAATTGCAAAAATACAAACTACAATTAAAGATCAATGCATAAACTAACAGAATTAATAACAAGTAATGTAAAACAGATTAAAGAGCATCAATCCAATTCACCAAACCAAGCTATTCGAATCATCATTGTTCTCAGAAATTTATCCTATTGCGAAAGTTCATTCAATTTAATTAGAAGCAGTTCAATCGAATTAACCCCTAAATTAATTGAAACCACAACCCTAATTGAAATATCATCCAATTAATCTGTGATTTATATTTGAAATTAGGAAATGAATCCATAACCTAATCCGCTTTCAATCCTAAACGCATTCATAATCATGAAAATAGAATAGCAATTGAAGAAGAAAGTGAACAATCACACAGAATTCGAAATACTAAACTAGAACTCAAATTCTTCTCTTGCTTGGGTTGGATCCTTGGATTGATTGATTATTTAGCCTTCCATGATCATCATCAATGAAAGCCCCATGAAATAAGTGCATGAAAATGGAAGAAGGGAAAATGAAAATGAAGAACAATGAGGAACAGTTGAGAGAAAATAAGAGAAAAGGTTTTGATTCTAAAAACTTAAAAAGAGAAATGTAAAACTATTTTTGCAAAATGAAATGTAATGTAATAATTCCTCCTAATGTCACTAATATATAGTGACTAAGTTTGAAGAAAAGAATGGGCCATGAACAACCCATCAATTCTAATTATTTATGCTTTTTACACCAATAAAAGTCCAACTCGCAGCCCAAAATACAAGTGCAGTGGTTCTGACTTCAAAGCCTAAAATGACCCTCCAAATGGCAGAATTGGCCTCGGCTTATTTCTGGCAAACTTGTAGATCTTTTTGTTATCTTTCCAAGGACTACAAGAACGCTCAATTCAGAGTTCCATAGAGCTCTGTAGATCCTATACAAGGCAGATACGTCAAGTGAGCATAAAATCCGAAAATACGCAACAATTAGCAATTAAGCCCACTAACTTGCCTAAGACAAAAACTGAATTAGAATGGGAAAATAAAAGTCCAAGAGAAGTCAAATAAGCTAAGAATGATAGAAAAATATTTAACTAAAGATGAAAAATGGAAGAATGATATTAAGGTTTCAAACAATCCATGACACATGGTCACAAATTGCAAAATGAAGAAGTAGTCAAGTTAAAATTAAGAATGAACCAAGGTGATAGAAATCTCTCAAAGGGCAACACTCAACCTCATATAATGTGTATGAATTTGTGTTTACACTCAAACACCACATATAACTAGCACATCCAAGTATTGACAAGATTCTAATTCATTCAACTTGAAATACACATGCATCAAAAGATCAAAATGACTTTATAGGCTTGTAATGTATTGCTTGGGTAAAGGGTGGATTAGAAAAGGATATTTAGGCTAAAACTAAGAGAAAAGAGGGGCAATGGGGAGCAAGCCAACAAGTTAAAAGAGGGCTAGAAACAAAGAAATGAGATTTAAAGGAATTTACAAGGATGAAAATCAACCATAACAACTTTTATTGCATTTTCTTTTTCTTTTTCTTTTTCTTTTTCTTTGCTTTTCTTTTTCCTTGTTTATGCATTTTTTTTCTCTCTTTGAACGTTTGCTTTGTAAACTATTTCTTTTCTTTTCTATTCTTTTCTCATCATCATTTTTTTTTTCAAATCAAAACAAAAGCAAATAAAAATACCCACACTTGTTTGAAACCTACTCCCAAAACAATTCCAAAGCCCCTTTCCTCCCTAAAGCTAGGATAACATGATTTTCCATTTTTTTTAGTTTGCAATGAGCTATATAAGAAAGAAAAGGCTAAAGGCTCAAAAAGGGGTGACAAAGGATATCAACACAAGGATAGGTTTATTTGGCTAGTGGCTAAAAGAAAGAAGGCCTAAATCATCTCAATCAAAGCATGTGCAACAAGGAATGTCAAAAGAAGCAAGGAAAAACATAGAGTAATCTATCACAAGGGTGAATTCACACATGAAAGAACATATCCACAAAGGCTCAAAAACTCACAAGGCATAATTCTATCACACATGCTTTATCTTAAATTCTATTTCTCAAACCTACTTATCACTTCAACAATTGCAACAATGATTCACATCAAGCATGAAACCTCTCAATCTCAATCCAACCAAATTTTTAACATTTCTCACAATTTATGCAAGTTAGAAATCTTATGAAAAACATGAAAAAGTGCCTAAATTCAATAAAAACAGTAACAAATACAGAAACATCAACATAAACAAATAGAAAATAGAAACATACAGAGAAACTAAAATAGACAGATAAACAAAAAATAGAATGTATAAACATGAACAGAAACGTAAGTAGAAAATAGAAAATAGACAATAACCAGAAAATAGATTTTGGAATCCTTCACCCCCCTACTTGAAATGCACATTGTCCTCAATGTAAGAATGCAAAGAAATGCAAACAAAAAGACAACAAATAAAAGAAGGGAAAAGGAAACTCCCAAAATGTCATTCAAGATGCTTCATCACACAAAATTGGCAAGACCAAAGAGATGTCTGCCACAAGCTGCTCCTCCACTCGAGGGCTCTCATGAATTACTATGAGTTGGTGACCATTGACCTTGAAGACTTTGCCGGTAACTTCATTTTTAATCTCAACTGCACCATGAGGAAAAACATTAGTAATAACAAAAAGTTCATCCCATCTAGATCGAAGTTTACCAAAAATAAGCTTAAGGCGAGAATTAAACAAAAGCACTTTTTGGCCACTATGGAACTCCTTTCTAAGAATCCTAGAGTCATGAAATCTCTTCACTCTCTCTTTGTAAATCTTGGAATTCTCATAGGCTTCTAAGTGGATCTCTTCAAGTTCTTGCAACTGAAGCTTCCTTTCCATACCCGCTTCATCAAATGCCATGTTACAACTCTTCACCGCCCAATAAGCACGGTGCTCAATCTCCACTGGTAGGTGGCATGCCTTACCAAAAACCACCCTATAGGGAGACATCCCCAAAGGTGTCTAGTAAGTGGTCCTGTGAGCCCATAAAGCATCCTCAAGTAGCTTGCCCCAATCCTTCCTGTTTGGTTGCACCACCTTCTGTAACACTTGCTTGATCTCTCTGTTAAAAACCTCTGCTTGCCCATTAGTTTGGGGATGATAAGCTGTAGCAACTCTATGAACAACCCTATACTTTTGAAGCAAGGATGCCAATGACCGGTTACAGAAATGGCTCCCATGGTCATTGATAATGGCTCTAGGCACACCAAACCTACAGAAAATGTTGGATATCACAAAATCCACAAAAACTTTAGAATCATTAGTTCTGGTGGCCTTAGCCTCAACCCATCTAGAAACATAATCAACAACAAGCAAAATATACGAAAAAATAAGAGAAATAGGAAATGGACCCATAAAATCAATACCCCAGACATAAAAAATCTCACAAAAAATAATGGGTTGCTGAGGCATCTCATGTCTACGTGTAATGGTTCCTCCTTATCTCTGACACTGCTCACAAGTGGTGGTAAAGTGATGAGCATCTCGAAACAGGGTGGGCCAAAAGAACCCACAGTCTAATACCCTCCTAGTGGTCCTCTGAGGACCAAAATGAATTCCAGTAGGTGTGCCATGACAAAACTGAAGAATAGACTGAATCTCATGATCAGGCACACACCTTCGGATCACTTGGTCACTACCAAATCTCCACAAATAAGGATCATCCCAAACATAATATTTAGCATCACTCTTAAGTTTATCTATTTGGGACCTAGATGCATGAGGTGGAACAACAGATGCAACAATGAAATTAACAATGTCAGCAAACCAAGGTGTGACATGTGATGAATGCAAATGCATCAAATGCTCATCAGGGAAATTATCAGGAATGGGAAAAGACTCAAGAGGTCCTTCAATCCTACTTAAGTGATCAGCAACCAAGTTTTTTGCACCACTTCTGTCCTTAATCTCGAGGTCAAACTCCTGAAGAAGAAGCATCCACCTAATCAATCTAGGTTTAGCATCAGACTTCTTCAATAGGTACTTCAAAGCTGCATGGCCAGTAAAGACAGTGATATGGGAGCAAAGCAAATAAGATCTAAATTTATCTAAAGCAAAAACAATAGCTAAAAGCTCCTTCTCAGTGGTGGTGTAGTTAACTTGGGCTGCATCTAAAGTGCGTGAAGCATAAGCAATGACATGGGAGAGTTTACCAACTCTCTGTGACAACACCGCCCCAAGTGCATAATTAGAGGTGTCACACATCAGCTCAAAGGGAAGCTCCCAATCTGGTGGCTGCATGATGGGAGAGGTAGTCAGATTCTTCCTCAATCCCTTAAATGCCTCTTTGCATGGCTGGTCAAATGTAAAGTCTACGTCCTTTTGGAGAAGCTTGGACAATGGCAATGCAATCTTACTGAAATCCTGAATGAATCTCCTATAAAAACCTACATGTCCAAGAAAAGAACGTATTTCCCGTACAGAAGCGGGGTAAGGCAAAGAAGTAATCACATCAATCTTGGACTTATCGACCTCAAGACCTCTACTAGAGACCAAATGCCCTAAGACTATACCCTTATGCACCATAAAATGTCATTTCTCAAAGTTAAGAACAAGGTTAGTCTTAATACATCGGTCAAGCACTCTAGAGAGACTATCCAAACACGCATCAAAAGAGGAACCATAAACAGTGAAATCATCCATAAACACCTCCATGCAACTCTCTAATAAATCAGAAAAGATGCTTACCATGCACCTTTGGAAGGTGTCAGGTGTGTTGCATAGGCCAAAAGGCATCTGAGTGTAAGCAAATGTGCCAAATGTACAGGTGAATGTGGTCTTGTGTTGATCCTCTGGTGCAATATGAATCTGCATGTAACCAGAAAAACCATCAAGAAAGCAATGATGTGATTTACCTGCCAACCTCTCTAAAACTTGATCAATGAAGGGAAGAGGGAAATGGTCCTTGCGAGTGGCCTGGTTGAGTCTCCTGTAATTAATGCAAACCCGCCAACTATTGGCCACTTTAGTCGAAATCAGCTCATTATCTTGATTCTTCACAACTATGAGACTCGACTTAGGAACCACTTGGACAAGTGAAACCCAAGTGCTATTTGAGATGGGATAGATGATCCCTGCAGCTAGTAGCTTTGTCACTTCCTTCTTCACCACATCCAGAATAGTGGGATTCAGCCTCCTCTGTGGCTGCCTCACCGGCCTAGAGTCATCCTCCAAAAGTATTCGATGCATGCATATAGAAGGGTTAATGCCAGAAAGGTCAGCAAGGGTCCATCCAATGGCCTTTTTGTGGCCTCTCAAAACATGCAACAACTTCTCTTCATGCTCAAGTGATAGGCTGCTAGATATGATGACTAGAAGCTGCTGAGCATCATCTAAATATGCATACTTGAGGTGCTCAGGTAGTGACTTCAGCTCCAAGGAAGGTGGCTGAATGGTGGAAGGCAAGGAACGACTGGGGGCTGAGGGAAGTGGGATAGTATGCTCAGAACCTGTATCTGTACCTGCAACACAATCAGAGTGAAGTGCGGAGGAAATCTCCGCACAAATACTACATGTAACAACAGAATCATCACAGGTACAATTACAAGAACCAAGATCAAAATCAGAAAAATCAAAAGAATCAGAAAAATCAGAAATATCTACACTATCTACTGCAGCATCAATGATATCAAGAAGAAGGACAGAATGCTCCTCTACAGGATGTCTCATGGCCTCAAAAATGTTAAACTAGACAACGTCATCACCAAACTCCATAGACAAAGTTCCTGCATACAGATCAATTTTGGTCCTGGCTGTCATCAAGAATGGTCTCCCTAGGATCAATGTGGAACCATGGTTGGAAGACTCATTCTCCATGTCCAAAATATAAAAATCCGCAGGGAAAATCAAATTATTAACTCGTACCAACACATCTTCAATAAGGCCACTTGGAAGCGCAACACTCCTATTGGCCAAGTGAATGACAACACCAGTGGGTTTCAACTCACCAAGGTGTAGTGATATGTAAATTGATGTGGGCATGAAATTAATGGAGGCTCCAAGATCATACATGGCATCTATGAAAATGATATGAATACTTCACACTTAACCAAGAGGGGGGGTGAATTGGTTAGAACTTGGTAAATTAAAAATTTCTTTAATCAAAATCAGAGTTTGTAGGATCTTTATCACTTTTCAAAACCAAGATACCTTATTCAATGAAGTAGCTCAGCCCCTTAAAATTCAATGGATCAAAACTTACTTTATAGGATAAGCAAATGAATCAAGAAACAACTTAAATGAAGAGAGTAGATATTCAGAATCAATACACAAGCAATTTATATTGGTTCACTTCAAAACCATGAAGCTATATCTAGTTTCTTTCAACCAACACTAGGTTGAAGTTCCACTATTTAATTTTCTGTTCTTACAAGCAATTACAATGTCTCCCTTTATCAACCCTAGATAAAGTCTGAAATCTAAAACCCTATTAGATTCTAAGAGACAAGAATCTGAGAACACTACTTAGTTCTTCCACCTAGAGAACCCCCTTCTCTAGTCACAAGCAAGAACCCAATTACAATAGTGAATTACAAGAAAATAATCAAAATGAAAATTACAACCAGATTAAGGAGAGAAACAACCTGATGATCCAATGTATGCAATGCAAAATGAAGTTACCAGATCAGGTTGAATGTTTAAAACACAAGAAGCACAACTTTCCTTAATCTTGAAATGGTTTCAAGCTCCAAGAGTGACTCAAATACACATGATCAATAAATCATGGAGCTAGACATAATCAAACCCTCAGAAAACAATTAAGAATGCTCACAAGACTGTTTAAGCTCAGAAAATTCGAATGGGTAATGTTCCACACAGTTTTTAAAAACAGCTGAGCCAAGGTTCTATTTATAACAGAAGTTTATAACCACCAGTAATCGATTAAAACGTGCCATATAATCGATTAAATTACCAAGGTAATCGATTAAATTGCCATTTTAATCGATTAAACTGCTCATGTGTTTTCTGGGTTTGAATAACGAGCAAAATAATCGATTATCTCGAGCTGTAATCGATTATTCCAGTAAGAACGTATTTTCCAAAAAGCTTATTTAATCGATTACGAAACCTGGTAATCGATTAAGACAGTGCAACATGATTTTTGCAAAGGCTATGTAATTGATTACGATAAATGGTAATCGATTATGGCAGTGCAGTGTTAAAATCATATATAGACATTTAATCGATTACAACTTGATAATAATCGATTAAGAAGTTCAACAAGGCAGTTTATATGAAAGCGTAGGTCAAATAATCGATTAATCCGATAGGTAATCGATTAAACTGTTCTTGAAGGTTTTCCAGAATTGATGAAGAACAAAATAATTGATTAAGCCCTTAGTGTAATCGATTATTACAGTGGAAAAAGCTTTTTCATTAAAACCTTTGAATTAATTTAAAACCTTAGTTAAATTGCCAATGTCTTGTGATTTTTGTTAAACTAATTAAGTTGAATATGGATTAAATGAATGCAATGCACTTGGATCACCAGAATTGCTTTTCTCTTACACATTTTATCCTAAATTGTCTTCAAGGCATCCTTTGCATGTTGAAAGCTCAAAACCAAAGCTTGAACCAAATTCCTTAAGTAGCTCCCCCTTAATCCAACAATCTACAAAAGTAATACCTCCAATGGTGCATGGAACAGTGAAAGTGCCAGGGTCTTTGCACTTCTGTGGCAAGGTGAATAGTGGCATGGAATCAACAGTCTTGCCCTATATGAGTGCAAATACATTCCTGCCCATATTCACTTGCTCATCTCCCTTCAGCTTCCTCTTATGAGTGCACAAATCCTTCAAAAACTTTGCATATTTCGGAATCTGTTTGATGGGATCCAATAGGGGAATGTTGACTTCAACCCTCCTGAAAATATCAAGCAAATCAAAATCAAATTCCACATTCTTTGCAGAAATGGATCTAAAAGGAAAAGGTAGAGGAATTAGAGGAGTATGCTTTGGTGCAGAATTTGATTTAGCACCAACAACTGTTGAATCTGAAAGCTCCTTGCCACTCCTCAAGGTAATGACATTCACACTCTTTGGATTAATCACTGGTTGTGCTGGAATGTTGCCAGAACCTTGCTGCTGCATCTGGTTGACAGTTGTAGCTAACTGTCCAATCTGAGTCTGGAGGTCTTGGATGGTGGCACTGAAATTCTGTTGAAACTGAAGGTTAGTTGTGGCCATTTGCTTCATCAAGTCCTCCAAAGAAGGTCCAAAATTGGTCTGCACAGGTTGTGCAGGTGGTGTAGGTTGCTGGAAATGTGACTGTTGTCTGAATGGGGGAGGTTGGTATTTGGTGGTGGCAGGCTGGAAGTGCTGCTGTGGAGGTCTGAAGGTCTGCTGCTATTGTGGTGGACTAGGACCATACCTCAAATTTGGATGATCTCTCCAAGCAGGATTATAAGTGTTGGAGTAAGGATTATACTGCTGTTAAGGTCTAAATGGTTGTCCAGGTTGCATGGCAGAAACTTCAAAAGCTTGTTCTGTCTCTTGGAGAGTGGGACATGCATCTGTTGGATGATTAGGTGCATAGCAGATACCACAAGGTCTTGGTTGGTTGGCTGCCATCACATTCTGTTGTTGACCAATAGCAAGCTTCCTCACAAGGGATGTCAACTCTGTCAATTTGTTCTCCAACCTCTGGTTATCAGCAACCATAGAAACAAAAACTTCATTTGCAACCTTGGATGTAGTAACACCTCTAGTACCAAATTGTTGAAAATTGGTTGCCATGTTAGAAATCAACTGCCTTGCAGCAAGAGGGGTCTTGTCCATCAAAGTGCCTCCACTAGCTGCATCTATCATACTCTTGTCCATCAACATCAAACCTTCATAAAAATACTGAATTAATAATTGCTCACTGATTTGATGGTGAGGGCATGTAGCACACAACTTGTTGAATCTCTCCCAGTACTCATACAATGTCTTCCCAGCTAGTTTTCTTATACCACAAATCTCCTTCCGGATGGATGCTGGAAAGAATTTCTCCAGAAATCTTCTCTTTATATCTGTCCAAGTGTTGATAGGATCTAGTTGAAGGTACAACCAGTCCTTGGCCACACCATCCAGTGAAAAAGGAAATGTTTTCATCTTGACATAATCCTCATGAATGTCATGTGGTCGCATGGTGGAACACACTACATGAAACTCCTTAAAATGCTTGTGTGGATCTTCACCTACAAGACCATGAAACTTTGGAAGCAAATGGATCAGTCCAGATTTTAGCTCATAACTGACCTCAGTCTCAGGATATTGAATATACCAAGGTTGGTAAACAACATCAAGTGTAGCCAATTCCTTAAGAGTTAGGTTGTTATCAGCCATTGTATCAAGATGTTCAAAAGTAGAAGGATTAGAAGTAAATTCAGAATCAAAGTCAGAAGACACTATGCTACTGTCTAAAACTACACTATCAAAGTCATCTAAACTAATATTATGTCTGTTTAATCTGTGAAATGTCCTATCTATCTCAGGATCATATGCATGTAATTCACTTGATGTGGACCTAGTCATGCAAAATTCAGCTCATAAGGAACAAAACACAGAAATCACAGAAATGTCAGACAACTACTCTACCAGGATACTACTTACTATATATGCTGAAATGAAATAGAAATTGGAAAACTACCCTAAATTTTTTTTAAAAAATCTAGAAAAATAACAGTGAAAGTCTAAAAATCATGATTGATTTTTGTGATTTTTTTGGTGATTTTTAAAAATCATGAAAATAGAAAATCGCCTCAAAAATGGCCTAAATGAAGGAATTTCGCGATTTGGACCCCTCTTGTCCATGTTCATTCTTTACACGATCACCTTGATGCATTAATTTTCTCCACATTCTGGCAAAATTTCAGCCCATTCCGAGATAGTTTGCTATGAAATGACTAGAATGCCTCTGCGACAATTGTATAAACGGTGTTAAAACTCTTACTTAGAGGCCGAATTTGTCAATTTTAACTCAGACCCAACCCCTAAATGGGGTTGCTTTTTTTTAAAATGAGGGATAAACTTTGAAAAACAAATCGCAAAGCAAAACTACACAGGTCTGAAAAATTCTAGACAACAAATGACACTGCAAAAACAACAAATTCTCATCCTACTACTCTGTTTTTCCCTGTTTTTGCTCTGTTTTTTTGACAGCACACATGCAACTACATCATCCACACTTCATAATGAACAAGAACAATCATGCAATTGTGTAACAAAATGCGGTTGTGCAACAAAATGTAAATATGCAGTGAATGTAACTTTTTTTTTATATATATTACTACTACTATAAACTAATTACAGTGAATTAAAGCTAGCACACAATGAACCGTGTCCCCGGCAACGTCGCCTGTTTTGATAAGCGTTTGTCGTGTGGCTTCAAAATAATTAAACTAAGCTAATTCTGTAACACAGGATTAACCTAGGTCGACTCAGAGACACAATCAATATGGTTCCAACTTCAATTCACTAATAAATAAAAGGGGGATTTTTCTCGAACAGTTTGCATGCGCTAAATGAAAATTGCAAAAATACAAACTACAATTAAAGATCAATGCAGAAACTAACAGAATTGATAACAAGTAATGTAAAACAGATTAAAGAACATCAATCCAATTCACCAAACCAAGCTATTCGAATCATCATCGTTCTCAGAAATTTATCATATTGTGAAAGTTCATTCAATTTTATTAGAAGCAGTTAAATCGAATTAACCCCTAAATTAATTGAAACCACAACCCTAATTGAAATATCATCCAATTAATCTGTGATTTATATTCGTAATTAGGAAATGAATCCATAACCTAATCCGCTTTCAATCCTAAACGCATTCATAATCATGAAAACAGAATAGCAATTGAAGAAGAAAGTGAACAATCACACAGAATTTGAAATACTAAACCAGAACTCAAATTCTTCTCTTGCTTGGGTTGGATCCTTGGATTGATTGATTATTTAGCCTTCCATGATCATCATCAATGAAAGCCCCATGAAATAAGTGCACGAAAATGGAAGAAGGGAAAACGAAAATGAAGAACAATGAAGAACAGTTGAGAGAAAATAAGAGAAAGGGTTTTGATTCTAAAAACTTAAAAAGAGAAATGTAAAATTGTTTTTGCAAAATGAAATGTAATGTAATAATTCCTCCTAATGTCACTAATATATAGTGACTAAGTCTGAAGAAAATAATGGGCCATGAACAACCCATCAATTCTAATTATTTATGCTATTTACACCAATAAAAGTCCAACTCGCAGCCCAAAATACAAGTGCAATGGTTCTGACTTCAAAGCCTAAAATGACCATCCAAATGGCAGAATTGGCCTCCTTCTCATGAATTTGATACACTTTTTGACAATTAGATTCATGTTGTCAGCTTCATCTTCTTCACTTGAGTCTTCATCTTTTTCAGCCTTAGATGATGCAGCTTTCAAAGCCATGCTTTTGTGCTTCTTTTCTGCATCTTCTGCATTGGTTAGTTGTGACATTTCAAGTTCATACTCAAGAAGCTTACCAAATAGTGCAGGCATGGATATCTTGGACAAATCTTTGGATTCCTTGATTACTATAACTGTTGGTTGCCATGGCCTTGTGAGACACTTTAGAATTTTGATGTTTAACTCTTCAGCTTCAAAAGTCTTTCCAAGGCCAAGAAGATGATTGACAATGTGAGTGAATC
Organism: Glycine latifolia; assembly: GCA_013407115.1. Lineage (NCBI taxonomy): Eukaryota > Viridiplantae > Streptophyta > Magnoliopsida > Fabales > Fabaceae > Glycine > Glycine latifolia. The sequence goes on along the minus strand of CM023944.1, from coordinate 19,971,358 downwards.
TTGTTTGCAGCTATGATATATTTTCAGTATTGCTCATCTTGAACATCTCATATTCATGAATCAAGGCATGCTTCCTTGATCTCCTTACTTCATCTGTTCCTTCATGAGTTACCTCCAACATTTTCCACATTTCTTTTGCACTTCTGCATCTCACAGTTCTAAAAAATTCATCAGAAGACAAAGCAGATGTAATCATGTTTTTAGCTTTAAAATCATATTTCATAACTCTTTTTGCAGCTTCTGTCATTTCATCCCATTCTTTGGGAATCAAATTATTATCAACAGTTTTCATTGGAACCAAAAGACCTTTTTCAACAGCATTCCATGCACCGGGAACATTGGATTGAATAAAGATCTGCATACGATTTTTCCAAAAACTAAAATGCTCACCCTCAAACATTGGTGGACGATTGAGAAAAGCTCCCTCTCTAAAAGTTATTTGAGTAGTATTCATTTTCTTTAAAAAGAAAGTGATCTTGAATAAACTTTAAGAACTAGCTCTTTATACCAATTGAAAAACACAATGAATATACTACAAATAAACCAAGAGGGGGGTGAATTGGTTCAAAACTGATATTTAAAAATTTTCTAAAACAACTTGCAGAATTTGAAATCTGGATCGTATCACTCTTTCACCTTTTGTAAAACCAGAACTTTTCTTTCAATCAAGATCCACCTTGCTATGCATGCAATGACAGAAATATTTTCTTTTGCTAATAATATTTTGATTACCCAAATACAAGCAATAAAGGAAACATAGAATCAGAATAAAAGACTCAGCAATTTATACTCATTCACCTCACTAACATGGAGGCTACATCCAGTGTCTTCCAACCAACCAGGTTAGAGTTTTCACTATATCAAAAAATCCTATACAAGCAATTTACAAGTGATTATCTTTATTAACCCTAGATAAAGAATCTGAATTCTAAAACACTATTAGAAAATAAATCACAAAAATCCTGAGAACCCTACTCAGATCTTCAACCCTAGAGAACCCTACTCTAGAAGGCTTGAAAGAATCACTTTGATATATTTCAACACAACAAAAATATTAGAACATCTAAAAAAGAAGAGTTTCAAGATAAACACAACTTGTGATCCTTCATGTATGAATGAATGAAATGAATTGAGATTACCAATCAATTAGGTTGTATGAAATTCAATTCTCATAATCAAACTCTTGATAAACCTTTTTTTCTTTAACACATCTTTTCAAAAACTCAGAAATTTTGATCTCACAAGATGTGTTTCAAACTCAAAATCAAATCAGAATCTTGAACACTTAGAAAGCTTAGTATATTTTAGGTAAATCTCTCATACTTTTAAATGATTCGTTCAATCTCTATTTATAGAAAACAAACTCACCAATCTTTATATACAACTGATTTAACTAACAATAATCGATTAAAACAACAACGTAATTGATTAAACCATTAAAGATCAAAACACGAACCCGACCTGTGCAACATGAACCCGACCTTTGTAATCGATTACTGAAAATGGTAATTGATTATTCCAGTGACGCATGTTTTTCACATATAACTATGTAATTGATTACAAGAAGGTGGTAATCGATTAAACTGTTCTTCAAGGCTTTTTCAGAAATAGTATGAATGTATTTAATCGATTAAAATTCTTGTGTGATCGATTAAAGCAATAAGTTTTCATTTATTAAAAAACTTAGCCATGATTGCTTTGAGGTTTTAATCAAAAACTATGCATGCATGATAATGAGAATGAAAATGAAAATGAAAGATCACAAGACAAAACACTTGAACCACTTAGACAAATTACAAGTGCCTTCAAATGATTGGGCATGTAAAAAGCTAAAACATCAAACTTTCATCCTTGCTTCAATCTTCTTGCAGCTCCCCTTAATCAACATTCTCCCCCTCAAAATCAACAAATACCATATATCAGAATTTTAAATTTAATTAGTCTCAAGTCTATGAAGCACAGATTCATGGGAAAAAAGTGATGAGCATAGCACTCTATAAAGAATAAGATAGGATCTAAGTACATGCATATTGTAAGGTGCTTTAGAACTAGTTTTGTAGCCACAGACATAATCTATTGCTTCAATTAGGTCTAGGACTGCATCTTCAAAGTTCAAAAGGAGAATCAAATCACTCTCTTGTCCAATTAACAAAATAATTGGATCAAATCATAGAAACCATTTGATTTACTCAACTCCAAACTTGAAAATTGAGACATGCCAAAGAAAAGCATCCAATCATCTTACAAGTCACAAGTATCAAAAGCTGAAAGTATGTGAAAATAATTATTTTTAAAAACAGAAATGAAACAAAAGAGAATCTACAGATCCAATCCAAATTAAATGAACAATGAAATATGAATCACACTTCACCTCTCCTCTCTATTCAGAATTGTTTGTTCGGATCACCAAAGGCTCATCATGGATTGGATGTATATATATATATATATATATATATGAAAGCTTACCAAAACCAAAAACCAAAATTAACATATACATTTTGATTTTTTTTTCAATCAATTAAATACTTTAAAAACTACATATAAATCTTATCTTCTCTCTATATAATATATTAGGATGCAATACCAAACGAAGTTACACCCTTGTATTTGAATAGCAGTTTGTCTAAGTGTTGAGCCAATGCCAAATTGATCAAGTGCACACCAGCCATTTACGTTTACTATTATAGTTGCTCTTATAGCTCACCAATTCTCTGATCTCTCTAAAACTAGACTTTTAATTCTCTTCCTGAAAGTTATTAAGTTAACACTTCAAATGGAATCTCATATGGTAAGGAAGAAACAATATATAAATGCATCAAATCATGATTCAACTCGTAAATTACTAACCTATTTTTTTAGGCATAAATCATAAGATTCAATGAAGAAATAAAAGTAGTGTGGAATATATTATATAAAAGTAGTGTGCCAATAATTAATTAACCAAGAAACAGATGAAGGAAAAAAGGAATAAAGTCTGTTACCTAACATCGACGCCAACGAGTTTGGGAGCCAAGACCTCGTTATTAAGAACTCTCTTCACGCTGTAAATGCTCTTTTCCCCGTCCCTCACCTCCAACGCCTCATAAATCCTTATTGATGCACCGCTCGACACCACTAATTGGAAAATCCACCAAATCCACCTCCACCATCGGGTTCCCGCAGCTTCACCAACTTCACCTTACACTCCCTCACTCTCGTAATGATCACCATCATAGACGTCGCCACCAAATGCATAAAGTCTTTATTCTGAAAATGAAAGACATTATACCAGGCAGTTTGATAATCCCAATAAGAAAAACCAATCGGATCATAGTTTTGTGAAAATCTTTTTATCTTATTCAATTTCCCAAATTCCCTAGGTATAAGAACCTTAAGAATAAACTCATAAAAATGTCTTGTTTTGAGCAAAGAGATTGGCCTGTAATGGAACTGATTACCCTGGAAGTCTTTAAGGAAGATCTTCTGGGGGGAACTCTGTTTGGCTTGGGATCCCAAAATTCGGGTTCCATCTGAACGACATCCTAATACTTGGTTTTCGGGACATACTAGGTTTGTGATTTAGGCTTTTGGATTGCCAAGGGTTCAGGTTGTTGAACAATGGCTTTGCCTTTTGGTTGGTGAAGGGTTAAAGGAGTTTGGGATAGGTTTCTGATCATGGTTGCTAGGCTTTCATTATCTTCATCTTTAGAAGTAATGTTAGCCCATGTTTTGGATGGAAGGCCTTTTGGAAGGTGGGAAAGATCTTGTTCTTGAAGGGCCAAAAGGGTTTGGATTGGCATGGCATAATCGGCCCCTGTTTGGGATTGAGGTTTAGGTTTCTGAGTAGAAGACCCAGTAATGGATTGAGGTAATACCTAGGTGGATGGCCCAGACATAACATTTTTTCCTTCCTTTAATGCTTTCTGTACATGTTTCAAGTACTTTTATGTCTTAACTAGTTAGCATGATAAGCGGAGAAAGTTCTGATCTGGTGTTGCTAGGGTAGTAAGTCCTGCTGAGTTAAGGGCAGTAAATCCTACAAATTATTGGAACGCAAGATCTGAACTTTTGTCTAAAATTCATTGGTTTTAGTTAAGAGATAAAAAAAGTCTGGAATACAGCTCAGTAGGTAACTTTTAACCCAGATCTATCTTTATGTTTTTATAGAAACAAAGGATGACAATGATATCAGGGGACTATTTTTATGATCTTTTCTCTATGTCTCTTTTCCGCACTTTTTCCTCTCGCCTTTCTTTCAAATCTTCTCAACCCTCTTCTTCCTCTTTCAACCCTTCCCAAGCAGAAAATGCTTTAATCAAATCTAACCGTAATATTTTCAAAGAAGAAGTTTCTTTTGAAGATATTAATCAAGACCTGGATGACTGGGAATCAGAAAATAAGCTTTACAAACCCGACAAAAGATATTTTCGTAAATCTGATTTCATAATTAGAACTGTTGAGACTAACATACATCTTAAATCTGATTTTGATGAAATTAAACTCCTTTAAAATAGTTCTTTAAAACTTCACAAACAAAAATATAGCTTTTTGCACATTGGATGTGTTCAAGTTGCTGCTAAACCTTTAGGTATAGAAGGATTAAACACCTTAATTCTTTTATGCTTAAGAGATTCCCGTCACAATCAGTTTACCGATTCCATCTTAGGCACCGTAGAAACTAGCCTTAGCAATGGACCAATCTATTTCAATTGTTATCCTGATAGGACTGTAAGCCTTAAGGATGCCAACATTCCAGATGTCTTAACCCTTGATGTCCAGCTTTATGGTCTTCATATGAAGGCTAGATCCATCCCAATTAATATCATCTATCGAGTTCAGTACAAGGTAATGAACTCATGCATGTCTAGAGTCCTTAAACCTAGGAAGATTGGAGAAACTACTTTGTTTCTCACAGATACCACCAAAGCCAAGGTCGTTATTCCAAAAGTCATCAAGTGGGAAGACATCAATTTCCCTTATACTTGGGCCATGGACAAAGTACCCCGGCTAAACCCCAAACCACACCTAGCTTTGAGTCCGTCAAGCAGTATGACTCCGGAAGGGTAGAGATCACCTTCAATAGGTCCAACTCCTTCAACACTGCTAGGTCATCTTTTACTAGAGATTCTAGATCTGGGATGTTGGGGTCTGTTTTCTCTAGAAAATCCTTTTCTGCTGCTCCTAGTGGAAGTAGTAACAGAATTAAGCTTCAGGGAGTAGAAACCTCGTCCTCCATTCCTTAACCTGTATATCAACAGGAAAATACTGAGGAAGAGTCTAGATCTATCCCCTCTCCGACCTTTTCATCTATGCAAGATTATGAAGTTATCCATGATTAATAAGACCTGCATAGATTATGAAGCCCTTAAGCTAGATTTCGACTCTGAGGAAATGAATCCTCAAAGAGAATGGTTTCTTAGCCAATATATACTTTGAATGTTTTGCAATGATTTTAGTGATTGGATATGTAGTGGTGTGTGAGAATTAAGGACTATCTTTTCGTTAAGTAAATCAGCAAATTATTTTGATAGACTATATTAAGAATGTTACATTAGCACTACCTCTAAGTGTGAAAATATAACCAATCAACGGCCTCTTACAGTTAAGATCACCTGCATAGTCTAAGTCACAAAATCCAGTGGCATGACTATGAACTTCATTTATTCCTCTGCCAAATATCAATCCCATGTCAGTTGAACCCTTTAAGTATCTGAGCAACCACTTCACAACTTGCCAACGAGTCTTCCCTGGATTAGCCATATAATGACTAATAACACTCACTACATGTGCAATATCAGGTCTAATTCAAAACATGACATACATTAGACTTTCAACTGCATTAGAGTAAGGCACTTGAGACATGAACTCTTCCTTTTCTGTTTGTGGTGACATTTTTGCAGATAACTTAAAATAAGTCAAAAAAGGCATGTAAGTCAATACCTTGTCTTTGTGTAAAGCCTTTTGCTACAAGCCTAGCTTTGAACCATATTCGGTCTTTCTTCTTAAAAATCCACTTGCAACCCAGAATATTCTAATCAATTGGTTTCTCAACAAGCTCCCAAGTATGATTCTTATGGAGGGATTCAAGCTCTTCTTTCATGGCACCATTCCATTGTAGCGCTTTATCACAATTAACTGTCTCATGGAATGAAGTGGGTTCTTGTTCATCAATGCTTTGCTACCATGTTGAGTGCAAAAGAAAAAAACATCCCCAGATCTTTCAGGTGGTTTGATATGTATTCTTGGCCTATCTCTAGCCAATATATACTAAAGCTTTGTTATTGCAAATTCATCATGTGTCTACTCTGGTTTCTATTTAAGAGCTTCAGTTTCAAGCTCCACCTTTCTGCTAACACCATGAACTTCAAATTTATTATCATGGTCCTCATGTGGTCTTGGGTTAAGTATGGTTGTCTCATCAAAGATCCCATCTCTACCAATCAAGAGCTTTGATTCCTTAGGACCCCATAGCCTGTACCCTTTTACACCATCTTGACACCATCTTGATAACCCAAAAATATGCATTTCTTGGCTCCTGGCTCCATTTTTCCTTCATTAACATGAGCATAAGCTAGACACCCAAATACACACAGAATTGAATAAAATGTTGTAGAGCCTGGACACATTTCCTCTGGTGTCTTGCAATTAATAGTTGTAGAAGGAGATCTGTTCACCAAATAACATGCAATATTAATTGCCATTGCCCAAAATTGCTTAGGCAAGCCTGCGTTTGAAAGCATGCATCGAGCTCTCTCAAAGCAATGTTCTGTTCAGTTGTTTTTTATGCCATTTTGCTGTGGTGTATGTCTTGTTGATACCGAGCAATCACACAATGATCGAAAAAACAGAAAAAGAGAAAGGGAAAAAAAATAACACACGGTGTTAACCCTGGTTCATCCAATGTTGTCTACGTCCAGCTATTCTCCACATTTTCCTCACACACTCGTTATAATGCACTCAGATTACAAGAAAATATATAGGCTTAGAAATCCTAAGCACCGTAGTTATTAATGGACTCAAGCCCAAACTACAAATAATAAACTATGGCCCACAACAATACCAGGTCTCGAAAAAGCTCTAGGGGCGCTACCTTCTGCTCCCTTGCCGAGGCGGCTCCCCCGGACCCCCATCTACAAGCGACTTATCTTCTGAAGGTAAAGTATGAGTCATACCCAACATGTCTCACGGTTTTATTCCTTCATTTGCATAGAACTCATTAAACTCCCTATTGCAAAATTCCAACCCATTATCTGTCTTGAGTCGTTTAACCTTCTTCTTTGTCTGCTACTCCACTAGAGATTTCCATTGCTTGAACTTAAGGAATACGTCACTCTTTTGTTTCAAGACAAAAATCTAAAATTTTCATGAGTTGTCATCAATGAAAGTCAACATGTACCTTGCTCCACCACGGGAAGGAACACTTGACGAACCCTACAGGTTTGAATGGATATAATACTCCATTGCTAAATTTTACTCTGCATTGTTTTCCATAAGCTCAATGCTTGCAAAAATCTCGCTTTCTAGTATGTTGTCCACCAAGTAAGCCTCTCTTGTTAAGCTCACCCATTCCACGTCCACTCATATGGCCTAACCTCATATGTCATTAATGAGTTTGGTCAAGATCATAAATTGAAGAAACTACGGTTGCACCAACCACCATGTTACCTTGCAAGATCTATAGTCCATTCTTCAACTTTCCCTTCATAATTGTTAAGGCACCTTTAGAAACTCTTATGACTCCACCTTCAGCTCAGTATGAGCAGCCAAAAGAGTCTAAAGTGCTTAAAGAAATTAAATTCTTGTGGAGTTTGGGCACATACCTCACATCAGTTAATGTTTTCACAATAGCACCAACTATCGTGATTTGCATTGTCTTTACCAACTATGCTACAAGCACCATCATTCCCCATCAGAACTTTTCCACCTTCAACCTCTTGGAACGTGACAAACCAATCTCTGTTAGGCGTCATCATCATTAGCATTAGTTGAGACAAAGAACATTTCCACCATCTGATTCTTCTGTGGCCACAGCTGCTCCACCAAACTCTAAAGTACTTACTTTATCTTTCTTAAGCTCCAAGCATTTTTTTCTAATGCTCTTCTCTCTAACAGTTATGACATTTGTTATTGTTCTTATTTGTTATGCATGACTTTGATATCCTTTGGAAATTCTTCTTCCTTTCCTCCATTCTTCCTCTTACCATTAGATCTTCACCTGAGCTAGTACCACCATATGAATCCGTAATTCACCTTTTTAATTCCCAAGACTATAAGGTTGTTTTCACTTCTTCCATTGATAGTGAATTTTTACCAAAAATTATTGTGTCTATTTAAAATTTCCATAAGCTCTCGGCAAATAACTAAGAAGAAGAATAGCTTGATCCTCATCATCCACTACAACATCAATATTTTTCAAGCTAAGAACAATTTGGTTGAAATTGTCAATATGTTTATGAATGGACTCACCTTCATGCATTTGCATGGTACATAATTATTTCTTCAAACAGAGACGATTATGGAGAGACTTTGTCATGTACCAACTTTCAAGCTTTGCCCAAAGCATGTCGACAGTCTTTTCTATGGAGACCTCTCCCAAAACTTCATCACCTAGCTATAAAAATATTATATTGTGTGCCTTTTTCATTATTGTATTCTTCTGTGTAGATGTAAACTCGATTGACAACTTTTCTTCTCCTTCCAATGCCAACTCACATTCTTGTTGTGTGAGGACAACGAACATCTTCACTCGCCACAAATTGAAGTTATTTTTACCAATAAATTTCTCAACATCAAACTTTGCAGATGTCATAGCTCTGATACCAATTTGTTGTGACAAATTGTCTTTGATGTAGAAATTTAATTATTCAAACTATAATTGTAACAAAGGAATCTCTATTATGAGAAAAGAATACAACTGCAAAGAAGAATTTTATATGAATTCTTAATCTCACAAGTCTAAAGGATTTGATCATCCTTATATTTTTTTTCTCTTTTCTGATTTAACTCTTACAATCAAATGCACCTATTTATATTACTCTACATGTTAAGGAATTATTGGTAACAAAAGGAACCTTGTTCGTAATCATCCATGAAAAATGGCTTTTATCCATTTGCTAGAAATAGAAATAACAAGGGTAATTCAAGGCAAACATAACATTTAAGTTTTTGTAACCTCCACTAAATTACAAGATTACAAGAATAGAACTTTCATAATTGAGAATTTATCAAATAAAAGATAAACTACCAAACATTTGAAAATTTGCAACGAACAAGTTGAAAAAAATCAATATGAAATGGGGACAGAGTTGAGGATCAGAAGGAATGTTTGATTTGCCAATTTATGAGATGCTTGTATAGGACAGACATGAACAACGATCCATCTCAAAAGTTCTGCTGCTCTCCAGAAAATCTTATGATCTATTTGTCTTTCTTCACTGCATACAACAAGCAATGCAGCCATTAATATATAGAAACAGGTTCATGCAGCCATGATATTGTAATATGAAGTATATTATTCATACAACAATTTTTTACAAGACTTTCAAAATTAGAACTTTTTCTGTGTCTCTCTCCATCACATCAACCATCTTATTACACACTCATCTCTCTTCTCTTCCTATATCTGATGTCAGTGATGCCTTTATTGTACAATTTTTGGTCAATTAAATTGTATATAAAATGTCAACAGTACAACAAAAGGAAGTAAGAGTCACCATTTAACCTTTTGTAGTGACTACAGTAATCTCATACATAGAATAGGAATATGCTGATTTCACTCCCATCTCTCTATTGTTATTCTATTACAACTAACTTATTTCTTATTTTCTTGAATATGTTTTGTTCAATAGTTGAATCATACTAGTCTATCACCATTTTCTATACTTTTCTAAATTTTTATTTATTCCACAAGGGTCTATCAGTGTTGTCAGAACATCTACAAGAATGTCAACACTCTCAGGGAATTTCTCACAATACTCCTATAGGTGGACATTCAAGGATTTTAAGAACCAAACAGAACTAAAGATTGCAGGCTATGTATTAAGAAGTCAGAGATTAAGAAATAGTAGAAAACTTTTGGCAGCCAACCATTGACAACCTCAGTTGTAGAAGATTGGAAGTTAAGGGTACAACCAATTGAAGCTCTAAGGGTGAAGAGAACAAGATATAAAGACAAAACTGACATGCATGTTTGATGCAAAAACCTTAGAATGTTTATGTGTGACTACCCTAGAGAACCAATTTCCTAATTTCCATCTTTGGAAAAAATGTAAAACTGTTGGGAGGGAGTCAGGGAGAAGTGTTCACTAATATGAAAAACAAGGACTACAGAGACATGCAAGTTCTTCCTCTTTTTCTTTCCCCTTCATTTTTCTTCTTTAATTCTTTGTGCTAGCTACTGAATCAGTGAGGAGTGAGAGAGGATCTTAAGTTATACAGATCTTGTATTACTGATCATACCATATCAAAATAAGACTTGAGGGATTGTAGTAGTAAATCAATATAACAGTACCATTTTTTAGTCTGTGATATCACATTGAGATGGAGTGCATCTGGATATGCATCCAGAGCACACAACATAGAATTTTTGCATCAAATTTGTAAAAGGGACGCAAAAGCTAGTTATACAAGCTTCAATTAGACGTGTGTCATCCCCTTTCAAGGGCAATCAAGCACACTAGGAGTTGTGCAGTTTATCATACTGTTCATCAATAATGCACTGCCTAAATTAGTATGCCATACACATCAAACTCTGATTTATATGCCATCATGCAGGTAACAATTCAAAATTTTCAATCAATTCACCACTGCCACATTGTCATTATGCATTGTAAATTTGATAAAAAGAATTTTTAGAAGGTGCAGCAACACAGATGGATTTATATCCCTGTGATAAAAAAGATAATAAATAGACTAAAATATGTTTTCAATCCCTAATAAATACCAAGATTTTGTGTTTGTCCCCCAATAAATTTTTATTTGCATTGAGTATCTAATAAAAGAACAATTTTGTTTTTGATTCTTGACACTTTCTGTTAGTCCCTGATAAATTAGTGAATTTTGTGTTTGTTCCCTAATAATTTTTTTTTTCATTTATTATTAGTCTTTTTCAAAGGAACTAATAACAAATGAAAAAAAATATCAGGGAGTAAACTCAAAGTTCTTTATTAATTAGAGACTAAAAGAAAGTTTCAAAGATCAAAAACAAATTTTTTGTTTTATTAGGGAGAAGAACAAATAAAAAATTTATTAGGAAACAAACACAAAAATTCGGATATTTATTAGGGATGACAAACATATTTTAGCTAAATAAATAAAAATAAAAATAAAAACTTCAGAAGATGTAGCAACACAAGCACTGTAAATTTGTTTCTACCCCACTTGAGTGATAACTCAAAGAAACATAGAAATTTACTGCATGCAGTACCAGGAGAAGATAACTTCTGGTTCTCAAAGCAAAAATACAATTACAATCTAAAGGGAAAGAAATGGTTTGTTAATTGTTTGTATATTTTACTAAAACTTGGATTCTCCCTTGTGACTAAGCCATGTGCAGCAAAACAAAACCATCAATCCCAAATCAGAAAATAAACAGACGTAAGGCTACAGCAAGTGCGGAAAAACTTGAATATCATCACAGATTTAGTAATTCAAAAGAAAAAATTAGACAAGTGAATAGAAACTCACCTCCACAACTGATATGAACCATCACCTTTGCTAGAAAATGGTGATAGACACAAAAAATTGGTTGCTGCCTTCTGCATATGCATCATAAAATAAGTCACTTGCAGAATACAGAAGTGAAGCTAGAGGCAAGAGAAGAATGGACACTGAATGAGGCTGAATAAGTGCAAGCAAGTCAAATGATGGGGGTGAATTTTTAAGCTTACCTGGAATCCGAGTGCATAGATTATGGAGACCAGAGGACATGCAATTGATAATATTCATGTAAAGTGAATAAGTGTAGCACCAAGATCTCGATTCAATTAATATACTTAAGAGCAGATGGCGTAAAGGGAGACACCATAACTTTTGGGATATGAGCTATTTTCAGCCAGTCTTTACCATTTGTTCTTCCATATCTTCTTTCTAACAGTAAGCAGTTATATATGCAGAGTTGCTGTACAGATTTTATATTACAAATTCCTTCAGGTAGTGATTTCAAACCAGTGCAATTGCTGATTTCAAGACTCAAGAGTGATGGGAGATTCCCTACCCAGTCTGGTAAACTTTCGCCACAATATCCATCTATTACTAGTCTTTTAATTGAGTGATGTGGCTGCAGGCCTTGTAATATCTTCTCATCTTTCGACCAGCTGCTTTCTGTTTCTAGCCTTTTAATTGAGTGATGTGACGGCAGTTCCTGTAATATCTTCTCTTCTTCCAACCAGCTGTTTTCTTTTTCGTTCATACACCTTTCTGCAATAGGATCCTCCAACCATAGAGCTGGTTCTCTAACATTCTCATCATGCCACCACCTTAATTCCAATTCTTGAAGATGTTTCTTCTCAAGAAGTACCTTTGCAGACTCAACCTCTTCAGCATTATCTTGCAGGGAATCCAACCATTTAATTACTAATTTCCCTTTAAGCCTGTTTAGCCCACTCAATTCACTTATATTACTGATTCCATTTTTACGGCCCAATAAAAAATGTGTCAATGTTTGAAGATGGGTCAACTGTCCCAACCCACAGGGCATACATGTCAATTCCTCACATTCATTCAATTCGAGATGCCTAAGACTTTTGTTGATATCTGAGGGTAATTCTTTGAGTTTTAAACATTGAGAAAGTTTCAGAGTTTGCAAATTATGTAGGCTAGTAACATCTGGTGGAAGATTTACTAGAAAATGATTCCTTGAAAGATCAAGATATCTCAAATGCTTCAACTCTCTAATGCTCTTTGGAATTGTTATAATATCTGACCCACTAATTGTTAAGACCCGTAAGCACTTCAGGCTGAAAAGAAAAGGAAAATGAACATGTAACCGATCCAAATTTTTTCTTCCATAAAGTGGCTGTTGAAGCACAATAACTGTCCTAAACTTGTAGGAAGATGTTGATGTCTCTGCAAAATGTAACGAAGTACGAGATGACAAATAACGTGTTCTGTTTCCGATGTTCTCTTTGTTCCCCTGAAAAATGGCATATTCTTTCCCAACCACTAGCTGTGCTAGATCATGTATCAGGTCATGCATTTTGCAAGTACTTATGTCACCATAATCATCTGTAGTCACCTCTTGGAAAAGTGACAATAACAGCAAATTCATGAAGTACTCATGTCCAACATCTTCTTCACATCTATTGTCATTTGATGGTTGAATGAACCCCTCAGCTAACCATAATTGAATTAGTGTTTTCTTGTCAAACTCAAAACCTTTTGGAAATAATGAACAATAAGCAAAACATCGTTTCAAAAATGAAGGAAGATGGTCATAACTCAGTTTTAGGATTGCAAAGATTTTATCCTTCTGTTGATCTATCTGTGAAAACTCAACTTCCTTAAAATATAGCCAATCACTCCGGCCCAAATTTCGAGAATACAAGAGGCTGCCAATAGTTCTTATAACAAGGGGAACCCCAGCACATTTTTTAACAATATCCCTTGCAATGGCTAACAACTCCCTATCATTTGGTTCTTTGCCCCCATCAAAAGCCACTTGAGAGAAAAGCTTCCAAGATCTTTCTAAATCCAGACCTTTTAAGAAAAGGGGAGGATGTGTGCCCATTATTTTTGCCACGGTCCTACTACGTGTTGTTACTATTATGATGCTCCCTTTACCTCCTTCCATGACTAAGCTCTTCAGTTTAAGCCACAGCTCACGATCCTCGTTCCACACATCATCCAGCACAAGTAGATACTTCCTCCCATGAATTTTGTTTCTGAGATCTTCTTGTACTTGCTCAATCTCACTATTCTTGTCATCCCCAATCATCTTTTGAGCTATTTTCTTTATGTCAAATTCATCTGAGACACACAGCCACATTTTTTGCTCAAAATAGCGATGGACAGCACTATCGTTATAAACAAGTTGAGCAAGGGCAGTCTTACCTAGTCCTCCAATCCCAACTATGGGAACTACACAAACATTGTCTGCCACACTTGCATTGGTGTGTAGTAAATAACTTATAAGAAATTTCTTTTCCTCCTCTCTCCCAATGACTTCATCTTTACGCACAAAAGAGTAAGTTTGTCTCTGCTCCGTACACCCAATTGGAGTCTCCCTTGGGCAGTCAGTCAATTGCAATGTAGTCTTGTTTCTAGCAATATCCTCTAGCCTCTTCCGGATTGCTTTCATTTCATGTCCCAATTTAAAACCATAGACAATTTTATTTGAGTGGGAGAAGAAAATCTTAGCCTCTCTTAAGATGCTGTTACCACCCATCGCTTTTCTTTCCAAAGCTTTAATAAAGATATCCTCTAGCAAGTCATCTGCATCATAAAGTACATCTTTCAGATCCTCCAACCAATTACTAACTTGAAAGTTGTTAGCCTTTGCCTCTGCATCCTGGCATACAGCTTTTATTGCAGACACTGTGCTCTCCATCCGTTGTACATCATCTTTGAGATTCCAAATGATTCCAAACTCCTCTTGAGCAAAAGAGTTCAAGTTTCGTAAGACTATCTGAACAATGGCTTCCATCCTTTGCCAAATGAAGTTTTGTACAAGCATTAGTAACAACAATATTAGGGATCAAATAATTTCACAGGCAGATAAAGTTTTGTACAAGGATTAGTAACAACAACATTAGGGATTAATAATTGAACAGCCAGAAGCAGTTTTGTACAAGCATTAGTAACAACAATATCAGGGATCAAATAATTTCACAAACAACAAATCAAGCCTTTGTTCAATAAGTGAGGTAGGCTGTATGAATCAACAGACACCATAATATTTTGTTATGAATCATATTTGCAGACAAATTGTTGACCTTAGAAGGCAAACAATTTTTGTTTCCTATTAGATGAAAGGGGCTTACTAAATTACAACCATGATCTATCGTATGATCAAATAAACATGAGTACTAATTATTTTCCTAACATATTTATTAGCCGACTACATCATGAATAAGTAACTAAGTAAGCCACCAACACTAGAATAGATAAAGGAAATTTGATGGATGTATATGTCTGGAATTGAGCAAATTTTAGAATCATGATATTAGGTTCCATGCTTTATCATGATGTTCAGAGCTGCTATCTACAACGGAAAGACACCGTAATGATTCAGTATCACAGAGTTAGATAGAGAGAGAGAGAGAGAGACAGAGACAGAGAAAGCTGACCTGCTTTGGCAAAAGGAGTGTAAATGCAGAAGGAACAGTTGTGCGCGTTCGTTGAAGATGGAAACATTATATTCATATAGCTGGTGGAGAATTTTTACCTAAATAATACAAATAAAATATAAATTTATACAAATGATACAAATTAACAATTATTTATATGTATGATATAACTTATTTTCATAGTTTAAAAAATAGGCCCCCCTAAACCAATTTCTTGCCTCTATTTTTTTTTTTTTGGTTTTTATGAATTAATTTGTTAACGTGTTATATATTTTTTTTGGAATCAATTTTACTATATCAATTCCCAACCCATGGCTTAAGGCCCTTTTTTTCGAAACACAATTGAGAATGTGTTTTTTTTCGTTTTTTATTATTTATTTTAATTTTTTTGTTTTTGTTTTTTTAATTTTTTTTTTACTTTTTTAAAAGAAAAAATGAACTGTGTTTTTGGTTATTTATTTATTTATTTGATTTTTTTTGTTTTATTTATTTAAAATTGTTTTTTATATTGTTTGGTATTCTATTTAAAAATGACTTTTTTTTGGTTTTTTTATAATTTATTTAGTTGAGTTGTTTTTGTTTATTTAAAATTGTTTTCTATTTTTTTGGTTTTTTATTTAAAAATGAACTCTTTGTTTTTGGTTTTATTTGTTTTAATTTTTTAGTTCACTAATTTATGTATATTAAATTATTAAAAATAGAATTTATGTAGAATGGCGTTTAAGAAAAATCCATATTTTTAAATACTTATTATAAATATAATTTAGTTAAATATTTATAAAAAATACATATATTTAAGTGATGTAATTATTTTACCAAAAAAAATTAAATAAATGAAACATGTTCAATTTAGAAAGTTTGCAATGGTGTAAAACCATGAGCACTTTAATATGAATTAATCTACAATAGTATTTTTAAAAAAATTAATCCTTAAATGCAACCAGACAATTTTACTGATGTGTCATCCCTCTCAATATTTATTGTCCCAAATTCTTAATACATAAACCATAATCCATAAAATGAAACAACATTACACACACGAAATAAAAAAAGATTACACATAAAAAGAAACATAAACGATAAGTCATTGATGAAACTCACTTAATGACATGTTGTATTCACGAAACACAGATTGCTTGACAAAAGGTCAATTCTCCTTTGAAAATACCTGCGTCAAATATAAACAACATATGGGTATACAATGCAAATTCGTGAATACCAAAATTATTGGTAACCTAAAATGCAAAAACACTACCTCACAACATTGTGTTATGTAGTATTCAAATAACATTTGAAGTAAGAAGGAAAAGGGCAAAACACAACTGCCTGTGGAGTATACCATTTAGTTCAATAAAAAATAAATTATATAGACACAAAAAGTAAGAAATTAACAACAAGAGTAACAAATTTATGTCTTGCAGAATTAAGGCATAACCAATGTGAATATCCATCATATATGGGCTACAATCTTGACCTTTTATGATTGTCCATTTCATGGTGGCATCAATAATCCCCGTATAATCCTAAAAACAAAGTCTCATGAATGAATATCCAAAAAATAGCAATGTAATCATTAGAGAGCGAATTAAAGTGGACTACCTTGAGCGTAACTCTCATGTCGCCAAAATCGTTGGGGGTACAACTTTTGACAATGAAAAAAGTTAAAGGGACATGATAAAAAATATAATCAATGGACCCTAACGATGTCACTGAGGTGTGTCATCAGCATTTACCAGTCCTACAATTATACAAATTCAACAAATCAACTGAATGTTTAGGTATATCAAATACAATCAATGTTTTATGATAGATGACCTTGTGATCGAACGAAATCTAAAGCATATAACCATGGATTTTTGTCAAATTCACGTTGGGTTACTTGGTGGGTGGGCATTATGAATTCTTGAGTTGGGAGTAACTCCTTAGATTTTTTATTCATCATGGCAACATGTACGACCCCAACCGGACCAGGAATAAGTCTTGTTGAACTAGAGGATGACAGATTAAAAGGGTGAACAAAGGATGGAAGGTTTGAGTCATCAATGTCGAGAAGCTCCCATGGATTATCGTTCATTATGAATCAGACTTTGTGAGAAAAATAAATGGTTTGAGGATGATGAGATAGCTAGGGTAGTAGCCGGCAAAAGTGTTAAGTTGCAACTAACCCCCCTGCTCTATATATAATAGGTGATTAATTGTTTTCACGTGACTGATACCAATGGCTGAGATTGCCCTGACAATATAAACGATTTAGATTGAATATTAACTAATGCATTATGGGCTATTGATTGTTGTCGGTGCAATCTCGATCACTCCTTTTCTGACACAGAGGACAAAGTTCTACAGGATTCCTAATGGATTAACAATAACCTCATTTGCGTGAATGCGTTACGAGCCGTTGATTTTAGTCGATGCAATCTTGGCCACTCCTTTTATGCACAAAGGACAAAGCTCTGCAGGATTCTTGAATGGTAAAATATTCAAGTGTTACTAATTTTGTCTTGTTTTGGGACACTTTGTGTTTTTTGAAATTGTGTTTCTATTTTTTTCTTATACTTTTTTAAAAAAATCAACTGTTATGTTTTATGTTTTAATTTGTTTTAAACTTTTTGTTTTTTGTTGATATATATTTATTTATAACAAAGTATAATTTATGTCGAATTTTTTTTATACTAAATTGCATATATTTGAATACTCAATATAAATATAATTTAGTTAAATATTCAAAAATACATATATTTAAGTGATCTAATTATTTTACCTAAACAAATTAAATAAATAGAACATGTTTGATTTCAATAGTATGCATTAATTCATGTAAAACTATTATTACTACAATAGTATTTAAAAAAAAAATAATTAATACTTAAATGAAACCAAATTTATTTAGTTTGAAGAACACGAATAAAAAAGAGAGTTATATGAATGGTGTAGATTGAGTCTTAATTTATTACATTTTGTTTGCACTATTCGAAAAAATAAGTGTGTGTAGTGAAATCGTCGTTCAGAAAGCATTGTATAGTCTCATCATCTCGATATAAGCAACGTGGTGTCAAATCATCTCGAAGAAATAAATGTTCAGGCAATTCGTATGAGGAAAATGCAGTGCTCAATGAATTAATGCATTATTTACTATTCATTCAAGCAACAAGGGCAAACTAACAACGAACATAATAGGACATAATTAACAAGGGCAATTGACAAAGGCAAGCAATGAATGTCGTATGTGTCCATCAGTTCCACATTTTGTGGTTTCCTGTTTTTTGTTGGTTGTTGATGTACTCGACCATGTTGTTGTGGTTCAACTTGTTCATCAAGAACAACAACTGGTTCTTCCTACATGAAGCCATTAGTGGAAGAACTCCCGACAATACTTTGGTGAAAGAATGCAAACGAAGGTATGAGCATACTTTGCATGTATACAGAAGAAAACTCTAATGTGCGAAGATATATACTCATGAGATTGCTCATAAAGTCTTCTTCACTTGCACTAAAAAATTGCAGATTGTACCCATAATCTTGTTGATGATGATGAGATTGTGGCATGAATTCATATGATTGAGCATGTGGTAGTAGTCCTGAAAATGATATGAATACTTCACACTTAACCAAGGGGGGGGTAAACTGGTTAGACCTTGGCAAATTAAAAATTTCTTTAATCAAAATCAGAGTTTGTAGGATCTTTATCACTTTTCAAAACCAAGATTATTCAATCAAGTAGCTCAGCCCCTTAAAATTCAATGGATCAAAACTGACTTTATAGGATAAGCAAATGAATTAAGAAACAACTTAAATGAAGAGAGTAGATATTCAGAATCAATACACAAGCAATTTATACTGGTTCACTTCAAAACCATGAAGCTACATCCAGTTTCTTTCAACCAACACTAGGTTGAAATTCCACTATTTAATTTTCTGTTCTTACAAGCAATTACAATGTCTCCCTTTATCAACCCTAGATAAAGTCTGAAATCTAAAATCCTATTAGATTCTAAGAGACAAGAATCTGAGAACACTACTTAGTTCTTCCACCTAGAGAACCCCCTTCTCTAGTTACAAGCAAGAACCCAATTACAATAGCAAGTTACAAGAAAATAATCAAAACGAAAATTACAACCAGATTAAGGAGAGAAACAACCTGATGATCCAATGTATGCAATGCAAAATGAAGTTACCAGATCAGGTTGAATGTTTAAAACACAAGAAGCACAGCTTTCCTTAATCTTGAAATGGTTTCAAGCTCCAAGAGTGACTCAAATACACATGATCAATAAATCATGGAGCTAGACATAATCAAACCCTTAGAAAACAATTAAGAATGCTCACAAGACTGTTTGAGCTCAGAAAATTTGAATGGGTAATGTTCCACAAAGTCAGAAAAACAGCTGAGCCAAGGTTCTATTTATAACAGAAGTTATAACCGCCAGTAATCGATTAAGACGCGCCATATAATCGATTAAATTACCAAGGTAATCGATTAAATTTCCATTTTAATCGATTAAACTGTTCATGCATTTTCTGGGTTTGAATAACGAGTAAAATAATTGATTATCTCGAGCTGTAATCGATTATTCCAGTAAGAACGTATTTTCCAAAAAGCTTATTTAATCGATTACGAAACCTGGTAATCGATTAAGATAGTGCAGCATGATTTTTCCAAAGGCTATGTAATCGATTACGATAAATAGTAATCAATTATGGCAGTGCAGTGTTAAAATCATATATAGACATTTAATCGATTACAACTTGATAATAATCGATTAAAAAGTTCAACAAGGTAGTTTATATGAAAACGTAGGTCAAATAATCGATTAATTCGACAGGTAATCGATTAAACTGTTCTTGAAGGTTTTCCAGAATTGATGAAGAACAAAATAATCGATTAAGCCCTTAGTGTAATCGATTATTACAGTGAAAAAAGCTTTTTCATTAAAACCTTTGAATTAATTTAAAACCTTAGTTAAATTGCCAATACCTTGTGATTTTTGTTAAACTAATTAAGTTGAATATGGATCAAATGAATGCAATGCACTTGGATCACCAGAATTGCTTTTCTCTTACACATTTTATCCTAAATTGTCTTCAAGGCATCCTTTGCATGTTGAAAGCTCAAAACCAAAGCTTGAACCACATTCCTTAAGTAGCTCCCCCCTTAATCCAACAAGTCCTTCATCATGCATGCTAGCAGCCACTAGTGGATTTTGTTGTGGAGGATATTGTTCAGTTTCCATGTCTGGAACTGAACAAGATGTTGCTCCAACATTTACATGAGTTGCAAATTATGTAAGGGAAATTTTAGAATTTACTCGATACCAATTCATGCAGTGACTCAAATGTTCAATCTTTCCTAGAATTGGTTAGCCGATTAACACATATTTGTACTTTTCCTTCCAAATTGCAATCCATCATTGATGTTCCTCTGCCCAATTTGTGTCACTATGTCTTCTCATGTCAGTATGGTGGATTTTGTCAATATTATGTAGTGGATCTGACATATATTGACAAAGTCCAAATTGGAGCATGACCCTGTCAATTTGATGTCATACTACCACTGGAAAACAAATTAAAGCTACACAAGCACTCCATATTTTCAAATCCTTGTATGCATTCTCTGGCATAAATGACTCAACCTCTGTATGGCATCTAGTGGAACTGAAAAAATAATTTGCATTGGTAATTTTAAAAACAATGAAATTAACGTTTGAATAAATAAATAAATAAACAAAGGTTCAACCTCCTTGTTACACATGTTGTCGAATCTTGACATGTAGCTGATGACATCGTCGCGTGGGATTCAGAAAATCGAGGCCTTTGTCGCTTCATCTAGGTTAATGTGATATTTTAGTGACAAATACATTACTGAAAAATGAGCTTTCTTTGAGTTTTTGTTTACCTATTTGCAAGTGGAATAATGGCTGGCACTCGACCCTTGGTTGAACGAATGACATATGATACCATGTCCAAGATTGTAACAACAATGTATATCAAGTGAACTTTGTTCCCTGACTTGTCTAACATTAACACCCCACCAATCAATCCTAAAATGTATGCCCTGCAATGGCTTGGGTTCTGCTGGGAGAATCAAGATATATTTTTTTAACCACTTTAGTTTAAGTGTTGATCCCACCAGTGCATTCTCTGGAGGAATAACACCAATATATTCTGCGCACATTTGTTCTCTATCATAATATGTTTGGCAAGTAACTAGTCTACCATCAACATGTAATCCCTGTTATAAAGCAACATCTTCCAAGGTGATTTTCCATTCATCGATAGGAAGATGAAAAGTGTGTGACTCAGGTCTCTAACTTTTAAGCAAAGCAGTCACTAAAGCGTCAATCAATTTCAACTTGTCTGAGCTTTGAAACATCTGAAAACCCAGCTTGAACCAACAAATGTTCAATTCTAGGATCTGGAGAGGGCATTGCCTGAGCATATGACTAGATTACATCATTTGTTACTTGAAGAAATCAAAAGAATAACAACATCATCATTTCTGAATCATAACATAACTAACATTCAATTAAACAGAATGTATTACATACTTCTCCAGATTTATGAAGGTGTTGTTTCCAAAGAAGAAAAGTAGTTGTAGATGCCATTGTTTAGACTTTGGTGCTAACATCAAGAAGAACTTAAAGAGGGATGTAACACCCGAAATTTCTAATTGCTGAGCTGGATGTTTAATGTGTGTTATGTTGCTTGATTATTTGATTTATTTTGGTAATTGCTGTTTGTTACTATTCTGCCTTGGTATGTGTGTTTGATGATGGATGAGTTAAGTCAACTCTGCTGGTCTATGGTTACTGACCTTGCACATAAAATAGACATGTCATGTCAGCTATATATATGTGTGTGTGTGCATGTGTGTGTACATTATGGGTTGGAAGCGAGTTCGGGAAAGGGACTAAAACAAAAAGAACATAAATGGAAAGTAGGAATAGAATACAAAATTCACATGGCTACGAACAATACTAAATACAAATATATAGATTTAAAGCATAAAATTAAACTCTCAAGCGCGGCAAGCCGTCGGGATGAGAGGGAGTAGATGAGAAAAGAAGAATTCAATTAAAAGGAACTAAAACACATGCAAAATGAGAAATTATTGTTTCCCAAAATAAGATTACAAAAGATTACAACTCAGAGCTGTACCTAGGGAGAACTCTCTGAATTTGAACACACCAAAACTAAAAAAAACTCTCCCTGAAGATTGCGGGACACAGCCCTTAAATAGACAAGACAACATTCTCCCTTAAATAGACAAGACAACATTTTCCCTTTAATCAACATTCTCCCCCTCAAAATTAACAAATAACATATATCAAAATTTTAAATTTAATTAGTCTCAAGTCTATGAAGCACAGATTCATGGGGAAAAAGTGATGAGCATAGCACTCTGTAAAGAATAAGATAGGAACTAAGTACATGCATATTGTAAGGTGCTTTAGAACTAGTTTTGTAGCCACAAACATAATCTATTGCTTCAATTAGGTCTAGGACTGCATCTTCAAAGTTCAAAAGGAGAATCAAATCACTCTCTGTCCAATTAACAAAATAATTGGATCAAATCATGGAAACCATTTAATTTACTCAACTTCAAACTTGAAAATTGAGACATGCCAAAGAAAAGCATCCAATCATCTTACAAGTCACAAGTATCAGAAGCTGAAAGTATGTGAAAATAATTATTTTTTAAAAAAGCAATGAAACAAAAGAGAATCTACAGATCCAATCCAAATTAAATGAACAATGAAATATGAAATACACTCTCACCTCTCCTCTCTATTCAGATTTGTTTGTCCGGATCACCAAAGGCTCATCATGGATTGGATGTATATATATATATATATATGAAAGCTTACCAAAACCAAAAACCAAAATTAACATATACATTTTGATTTTTTTTTCAATCAATTAAATACTTTAAAAACTACATATAAACCTTATGTTCTCTCTATATAATATATTAGGATGCAATACCAAAAGATGTTACACCCTTGTATTTGAATAGCAGTTTGTCTAAGTGTTGAGCCAACGCCAAACTGATCAAGTTCACACCAGCCATTTGCGTTTACTATTATAGCAGTTTGTGAAAATCTTTTTATCTTATTCAATTCCCCAAATTCCCTAGGTGTAAGAACCTTAAGAATTTGCAGGGTTGAATAAGCGATTTGCTCAGACTCCTTATTTTTATGGTGTTTAATTTGGACTGAGTTGGTGTCAACCAGAATAAACTCATAAAAATGTCTTGTTTTGAGCAAAGAGATTGGCCTGTAATGGAACTGATTACCCTGGAAGTCTTTAGGGAAGATCTTCTGGGGGACTCTCTTTGGCTTGGGATCCCAGAATTCGGGTTCCATCTGAACGACATCCTGATACTTGGTTTTCGGGACATACTGGGTTTGTGATTTAGGCTTTTGGACTGCCAAGGGTTTAGGTTGTTGAACAATGACTTTGCCTTTTGGTTGGTGCAGGGTTAAAGGAGTTTGGGATAGGTTTTTGATCATGGTTGCTAGGCTTTCATTATCTTCATCTTCAGAAGTAATGTCAGCCCATGTTTTGGATGGAAGGCCTTTTGGAAGGTGGGAAAGATCTTGTTCTTGAAGGGCCAAAAGGGTTTGGATTGGCATGGCATAATCGGACCCTGTTTGGGATTGAGGTTTAGGTTTCTGAGTAGAAGACCCAGTAATGGATTGAGGTAATACCTGGGTGGATGGCCCAGACATACATTTTTTTCTTCCTTTAATGCTTTCTGTACATGTTTCCAGTACTTTTATGTCTTAACTGGTTAGCATGATAAGCAGAGAAAGTTCTGATCTGGTGTTGTCGGGGTAGTAAGTCGCAGAGTTAAGGGCAGTAAATCCTACAAATTATTGGAAAGCAAGATCTGAACTTTTGTCTGAAATTCATTGGCTTTAGTTAAGAGATAAAAAAAAAGTTCGGAATACAACTCAGTAGGTAAATTTTAACCCAGATCTATCTTTATGTTTTTATAGAACCAAAGGATGGCAATGATATCAGAGGACTATTTTTATGATCTTTTCTCTATGTCTCTTTTCCGCACTTTTTCCTCTCGTCTTTCTTTCAAATCTTCTCAACCCTCTTCTTCCTCTTTCAACCCTTCCCAAGCAGAAAATGCTTTAATCAAATCTAACCGTAATATTTTCAAAGAAGAAGTTTCTTTTGAAGATATTAATCAAGACCTGGATGACTGGGAATCAGAAAATGAGCTTTACAAACCCGACGAAAGATATTTTTGTAAATCTGATTTCATAATTAGAACTGTTGAGACTAACACACGTCTTAAGTCTGATTTTGATGAAATTAAACTCCTTTCAAACAATTCTTTAAAACTTCACAAACAAAAATATAGTTTTTTGCACATTGGATGTGTTCAAGTTGCTGCCAAACCTTTAGGTATAGAAGGATTAAACACCTTAATTCTTTTATGCTTAAGAGATTCCCGTCACAATCAGTTTACCGATTCCATCTTAGGCACCGTAGAAACTAGCCTTAGCAATGGACCAATCTATTTCAATTGTTATCTTGATAGGACTGTAAGCCTTGAGGACATTCTTTTCAATTATAAACAATGGAATCGTCCGTTTCGATATATAAAAAATTCCAACATTCTAGATGTCTTAACCCTTGATGTCCAGCTTTATGGTCTTGATATGAAGGCTGGATCCATCCCAATTAATATCATTTATTGAGTTCAGTACAAGGTAATGAACTCATGCATGTTTAGAGTCCTTAAACCTAGGAAGACTGGAGAAACTACTTTGTTTCTCACAGATACTACCAAAGCCAAGGTCGTTATTCCAAAAGTCATCAAGTGGGAAGACATCAATTTCCCTCAGACTTGGGCCATGGACAAAGTACCCCGGCTAAACCCCAAACCACACCTAGATTTGAGTCCGTCAAGCAGTATGACTCCGGAAGGGTAGAGATCACCTTCAATAGGTCCAACTCCTTCAACATTGCTAGGTCATCTTTTACTAGAGATTCTAGATCTGAGATGTTTGGGTCTGTTTTCTCTAGAAAATCTTTTTCTGCTGCTCCTAGTGGAAGTAGTAATAGAATTAAGCTTCAGGGAGTAGAAACCTCATCCTCCATTCCTCAACCTCTATATCAACAGGAAAATACTGAGGAAGAGTCTAGATCTATCCCCTCTTCGACCTTTTCATCTGTGCAAGATTATGAAGTTATCCATGATTAATAAGATCTGCATAGATTATGAAGCCCTTAAGCTAGATTTTGACTCTGAGGAAATGACTCCTCAAAGAGAATGGTTTCTTAGCCATTATAGGGATAATAGTAAAACCCAGATTAGGGAAGAGTATTATTCTTTCCTTAACTTGTCCAAACCTAAATCTTTTTCTTTGATTGGTTTAAGTCTTATGCAGCATACCATAAGATAAATTATCCTTTCTTAGAACCAAACACCATTAGTGTTACCACCAAATATGACCTTAAGGATGGCCAGATAGTTATATCTGAGTTCCCTCCGTCGACCAAGTTTATTCTTCCTAATGTCAGGAACAAAAAACATGGTCACATCTATGCCTCACCCTTTAAGTCTAGGAATGAGTCTGAACCCATAACACCCAAAGATATTAAGAATCTTATCGAACAATCCAATTATACCAACAGGTATCTCCAGTCTATAGGGGAAAAATTAGGTGAAAAGTCCAATCTTAGTTTAGAAGCCAGCACTTCCTCCTCCTCTAAGACCATTCAGACCCCAATCTTTAAACCTTTTCGGATGACTGATAAGCTTAGAAAAGAGTTTTCCAAACTCAAAGCTTTCAATCAGCCCCCCAGTCAGGCTTCTATCGTGTCTAGAGAAAAACTTGAAGGATTAACTTCTATTATCATCCAAGACACTCCTCATACTTCCCAAGAATCTCATCCAAACCAACCCTTACTAGAGCCAGATCTAGGCATGAAGCCCAAAAGGACAAAGATAAGGAAATCAATGTCCTTAACCAAGTCGAGTCAGAAAATGGTAACTTTGACTCTGATAGGTCTGTCCAAATTAATCCCATTAGGAACCAGCCCAATTGGAAGCAACCCTCTAAGTTGTATTATAATAGGGAAACCCCACCTGATCTTCTTCTAGAAGAAAGGAAACACTCCAAATCCTTTAATGTCAACTATATCTATGAATGGAACATAGATGGCAAAATTGAGTACCTGATCCTCAACATCCTCTAGCAGATGATCCTCAACATCCTCTAGCAGATGACCATGGTTGCTACAGCCTATGATATGTCCCTTAACTGTTCTGAAGCAATTATTGTCAACATTTTAGTTTTTGGTTTCACTGGACAACTAAAAGGTTGGTGGGACAACTACCTGTCCGAGGAGCATAAGATTACCATCCAGAGCACTATCAAATGGATAATGATGGCACTATCTTAACCCAAGATGGTAAACCTGTCCCTGATTCGGTTAACCAACTTATCTTTACCATCGTTCAGCACTTCATAGGTGACTCCAGCCTATGGAAAGATAGATCTACTGAACTCTTTTCCAACCTCTGGTGTAAGACTTTAGCTGACTTTAGATGGTATAAGGATACCTTTCTTACTAGAGTCTTTACCCGTGAAGACAGTCAAGAACCATTCTGGAAAGAAAAATTTATTGCTGGTCTTCCAAAATCCTTAGGGGATAAGGTTTGGGACAATATCCGTAGTCAGCACCCTAACAATGAGATCCCTTACAAGCAATTGAGTTACGATCAACTTATTGCTTATATCCAGAAGGTAGCATTAAAGATTTGTCAAGATGATAAAATTCAGCATCAGCTTGCCAAAGAAAAGGCTCAAAATCGCAGAGATTTGGGAAATCTCTATGAACAGTTTGGCCTTTCCTATTCTAAGCCCAGGAAGTCCAAGAAGCATACCCATAATCTGGATAGACAGAAACCCAAGAAATCTGTTTATCACTGTCATAAGTCAAGAACCTCGCCTAGAAAGCTTAGAAGAGAGTTCCAAACCAAACCGCCCTTTGACAAGGTCAACATTCCTAAGAAACCTGTAGTTTGTTGGACTTGTGGAAAACCTGGCCATAAAAGTCAGTATTGCAGACTTAAGAAGAAGCTTAGGAATCTTAACCTAGAACCCTCTGTCGAAGAACAGATTAATCAGCTCCTAGTAGAATCTTCCTCTGAAGAAGAATCTGATAAAGAGACTTCTGAGGGTCAATCTTCAGAAAATCTGAATCAAATTCAAGTGGATGAACTATCTTCAACTGATGAAGACTGTCCTTCTTCTTCCCAAATTAATGTCCTTACCCTGGAGCAAGATCCGCTTTTTGAAGTGATTAATTCTATTTTTGACCTTGAAGAGAAGAAAAATCTTTTATTAAAACTGAAACATTCTTTAATTGAACCATCTTCTTCTTCTAAACCCAACAATTTGTCAATAAATAACAAGTTTAATTTAAATAATACCCTTAAAAAAATTGAAAATAGTGTTATTAAACCAGTAACCCTTCAGGATCTTCAGCATGAGGTTAATCAACTGAAAGCTGAAATTCGCCTTATTAAGGAACAACAAAATGTTCATCAAAATATTTTGAGTGTTCTGTAATCTCGCGACCTAACTGATGAGGAAAATCATGGTAAAAATAACCAACCCTCTGATAATGATTCTCCAAATGATTCAGTTAATCCTGTTGATCCTCCAAACATTTTTGAACTAATTAATCAATTAACCATCCAAAAGTTTTATATTAAGGTCAAAATTATTGTTGGAACCTTCATCCTTGAGACTGGAGTTCTGTTTGATACAGAGGCAGATTCAAGCTACGTTCAGGAAGGATTAGTTCCAACTAAATATTTTGAGAAAACTTCTGAACGACTTAGCACCACTAGTGGGTCTAAGCTTCATGTTAACTTTAAACTTTCAAACACTTTTATTGAAAAGGATGAATTAAAAGTAAAAACTGCTTTCCTTCTTGTCAAAAATCTTAAAAATGCTGTTATTTTGGGAACACCTTTTATTAAATATATTTTTCCCATAACCATTTCTGATAAGGGTATTTCTACTACTTATTTGAATAAACCCATTACTTTCAGATTTCTAAAATTTGAACCCAATCCTTTTTAAGCAAAATCAAATTAATTACCTTAGAGAAGAAATTTCTTATAAGAAAATTGATGATTTGCTTAATCAACCTGTTGTTCTCAACAAAATCAAATCTTTGTCCACCCACATCCAAAGCTCCATCTATGCTGACCTTTCAAATGCTTTTTGGCAAAGGAAACAGCATATCGTTGATCTTCCCTATGAAAAGGATTTTAATGATCGACAAATCCCCACCAAGGCCCGACCCATCCAAATGAGTCAAGAACTCCTTGTCCATTGTGAAAATGAAATCCAAGATCTTCTGCAAAAGGGGTTGATTAGGAAAAGCAAAAGTCCTTGGTCTTGTTCTGCTTTCTATGTCAACAAACCTATAGAAATTGAGCGTGGATCTCCTCATTTGGTCATCAACTATAAACCCCTCAACCAAGCCCTTCAGTGGATCCGCTATCCGATACCAAATAAGAAGGATCTTCTTAATCACCTTTTTTCTACTAAAATATTTTCCAAATTTGACATGAAATCAGGATTTTGGCAAATTCAAATCAATGAAAGGGGCTATTATAAAACAGCTTTCACAGTCCCTTTTGGACAATATGAATGGAGAGTCATGCCTTTTGGATTAAAAAATGCTCCTTCAGAATTTCAGAAAATTATGAATGACATTTTTAATCCTTACTCCTCTTTCATTATTGTCTATATTGATGATGTTCTTGTGTTTTCCCAATCTGTTGACCAACACTTTAAACACATAAACATTTTTATCTAGGTAATCAAGAAAAATGGTCTTGCTTTGTCAAAAACTAAAATCAACCTTTTTCAGACAAAAATTTGTTTTCTCGGTCACAATATTTACCAATGCACTATCACTCCTATCAATTGTGCCATCAAATTTTCTAACAAATTTCCTGACCAGATTATTGAAAAAACTCAACTCTAGCGTTTTCTTGGTTGTTTAAATTATGTCACTGAGTTCTTTCCTCAGCTGAGTAATCTTGCCAAACCTCTCTATGACCGTCTCAAGAAGACACCTCCTCCATGGACTAATATTCACACTAATCTTGTCAAGAAAATTAAATCTCAAGTCCATAACCTTCTTTGTCTCTATCTTCCCAATCCTTCAGCCAAACAAATTGTTGAAACCGATGCCTCTAACATTGGTTATGGTGGCATTCTCAAACAATCCATCAATGGCAAAGAACAAATAATTGCATTTACTTCAAAACATTGGAATCCTACCCAGCAGAATTATTCCGTAGTTAAAAGGAAGTTTTAGCAATTGTTTTATGCATTTCAAAATTTCAATCTGATTTGCTTAATCAAAGGTTTTTAGTCTATGTTGATTGTAAGTCTGCTAAAGAGATTTTACAAAAAGATGTTAAAAACCTTGCATCAAAATAGATTTTTGCCAGATGGCAAGCTATTTTGAGTATCTTTGATTTTGAGATAGAATTTTTCAAAGGTACCTTAAACTCTCTACCTGACTATCTCAATCGTGAATATTTACAAGGGAGAAACCAGTAGTGATTCCATGCCAGATTTAGTAAAATCATCTTCCTCCTCACGAGGAAGGGGAAGAGGCAAAAGTACCAAACCAAGACTAGCCGTGGCTGGTTTAATCGCCCATACAGGGTCCAGATCTTCATCCAAACAAGAAGGAGATCCCAAAAAACAATCAAAATCTGGGTCATCTACCCAGTCTAGGTCATCCACTCGGGTATTACCTCAATCCATTACTGGGTCTTCTACTCAGAAACCTAAACCTCAATCCCAAACAGGGGTCGATTATGCCATGCCAATCCAAACCCTTTTGGCCCTTCAAGAACAAGGTCTTTCCCACCTTCCAAAAGGCCTTCCATCCAAAACATGGGCTGACATTACTTCTGAAGATGAAGATAATGAAAGCCTAGCAACCATGATTAGACCATGTTCGACCTTGTCTGCCCTTGTCCGCCTCTGTCTGACCATGTCCGACCTTGTCCGACTTGGTTCGGGTTCGTACCCCGTAATCATGTAGTATCTAGGTGCCAACCCGGATACCCAATACTTCACACCGGCTTCCTAGTCTATGTTGTGTACTATTGACGTGTAATGAATATGTATGATAATAATGCTTGAATATTAAAGGTTGGGTTATGAGATGATGACTTGTGCATTGATACCATGGGAGGGTGCATGAAGGGTTACCCCAGTCGGGAAGGATTTGTTCCTGGACCGTGTCATGCATTGAGGGTGCCCATGATGATTGAATGTGGGTGGATATACATAGATACCCACGGGGGTGTATGAAGAGTTACCTAGCCAGGAAGGATTTGTTCCTGGATCGGGTCATACATCGATCGTGCCATGGTGATATGTTATGCATAGACACATGAGATGCTGGGACTGGGTGGATAACCTTGCAAGGACCACGATCAATGCATCGATGAGCCCATATTGGGGAGGCCCGTGATTGGGGAGGTATGTATGTACATGGGGGGTGCATGACGGGTCGCCCTTGTGAGGAAGGGTTTGGCCGGGTCATGCATTGATGGTGCCATGTGACATACTACATTTGCACAATGGAAATATGATGATCGGCTGTAGGGTACAGGGATACTGGGGGGGCCACGTCTATTAGGCACTCCTTCTAACACCCAGGGCTGATCACCACTAGGGGGGAGCGGCCTGTGCACGACAGAGTGACCCTGACAAGCTACTGCATCATCTGACCACAGGGATGGACTATTTCCGAGATGGTACCACATTGCATGCTGAGAGATGAGTCAGGAACATGCATCATGCTAGGCATTATAAGTTGACTTGTGGAATGCTTTTAGATGACTGTTTATGTGGGTTGCGTGATGAAATGCTTGGATGTGGTGGTGATGTTGTAATGTTTGGATTGTTTTCCTTAATTGATGATATCTGTTGCTTGTTGTTTTACATGATAAATTCACCTTTGCTTTGTTGTATCGTGTGGTTTGGTACCTATGATGATCACGAACCGCGTTCGTGTGAGCAGACAGGCAGCATTAGGTGACATAGAGGGAGGTAGCATTTTGGTTGGAGCCGTTGAGTTATCAGGATGACGGTAGATCAGATCCCGAACAATAGTTGCATTTTAATCAGTGATATCTAGGCTGTTGCTTTTGTTAGTGGGATCTTGGTTGTTCAAAGTTCGTTGCTCCAATCGGTGATATCTAGGCCGTTGATTTTTTCGGTGGCATCTTAGCCATTCATTTTGAAATGTATTTGACAAGCCATTAAACATTATAAATATGGTGTAACGCCCTGAAATTTTGATAATTGAAAATATATGTTTGATGTATTTCTTGTATAATTTGATTATTTGATTAGTTTAGGTTAGTTGAATTGTTGTGTAAATTATCCTTTTGCAATTTCTTGGTGTGGATGTTAGGTTATGTGGAGTTGTTTGAGTTGCGTTGAAAAAGAGTGATTCTAAGTTTGACCCAAAAATCTATTCTAGTAAAATAATAATTTTGGATTGTTTTACCGTTGGATTGTCTTAAAATTTTAAAGGTAGGTTTCGTACCCATATATGTAAATTTTGACAGTTGGGATTAGTTAAATATCATTTTAAGTATGAGATATTAATTTTCCACAGAAGCAGTGAAATTTCAAAATTGGGTCAGCTCGCCTAGGAGAGCCAAAATTCGCCTGGGCGAGTAAAGTCAATTTTAAATAGGTACAGAAGCATGAACATCACGAAAATATGGCCTTCTTCCCCAAACAGTCACCCAACCCCCTCCCCCCTCCTCCTCCACCAGCCACGGCCACCGGTGACCGCCATGAGCCATCGTTTCTTGCCGTTGGACCACCGCACAGAGAGAAACACTTTAATCGGAGCGGAATCGTCAAAAATCAACTAAAGGATTCAATAGAGAACAGAGCCTCCAATCATCCCTTCATGGTTTCTTCGAGGTAATCGTGGTTTCCTTGTCTTCTCCTAGCTAGTTGAAGCCTCTCTTGATATCTCTTGTGATTTGGGTACCATTATTTGGTATTTTTACACTTCCTTTGAAAAACCTTTGAAAATGAGATGTTGTAAAAGTTTCCTTTTTATAATATTGATGTCATTTTTGTGACCTTTGTTTAGCCTTGATCGGATTGATGTGATCGAAATTTCAAAATGATGTCCTTTTGATGTAGACTTCCAAAACATTATTTTAGCTCCTTTTTAAATTTGAGTGGGTATTTGACCCCAAATGTTAACGTTAACATTGTCTTTGAAGTCTATACTAAATTACCTTCAATTTTCTATATAGAGCTCTGCATTTGGGCCAAAGCACGTGAACTTGAGAGATCTCAAAACGACGCTATTAGGAGCTAACAGAGGGAGATAGATAGGTAAGGGGAGTTTATTGTTTGGTTACAGTTTTTGATACCATAGTTGGGGTCAAGGAACCCAATTATGGAGATATATATTTGTCCCTATTGTGTGCTGATTTTCAAAAAAAAATACTATGTTTTAAACTAATGAGATGCGAGGAATTTGTTATTGATGCATAAAACTGTGAATGATATTGTTGTTATAATGATTAGATTTTTGGGAAAAGTCTTAATTACATAGGAGACTCTGCCCAAAATTTTATAATATGTTTTCCTATTTAATTCTTTATTAAATTTTTAATTGGCATAAGAGTGTGTTTTATATATTGTAATCCTTCACTTTAATTTAGAATTTTCCTAAAATACCAGTCTCGTGGTAATATGGGTTGTGGATGAAATTGAGATGCTATTGACGTGGTTGATGATGTTGAACTGAGATAATGTTGATATGGTTGATGATGTTGAAATGAGATAATATAGTTGATAATATTGATATGAGATGATATTGATGTTTATGATGATGATATTGAAATAAAATGATGTTGATGTTGTTGATGACATTGAGATGAAATGATGTTGATGTTGATAATGACATTGATGAAAGATAATGTTGATGTTGATAATGTCATTGTAGTGGATACACATAGGGTTGCATGATTGGATATCCCTGCAAGGAAGGGTTGGTCCCTATCCACGGTCAGTGTATTGATGAGCCCATGGTTGTATGATGTGTATGTACATAGGGGGTGCATGACTTACTGGATATCCTTATGAGGAAGGGTTTACGAATTTTAAGCATCCCTAGAGAGAAAAAGGGATTGTTTAGAATTTCGATCCCTATCCACGGTCAGTGCATTGGTGGTGCCCATGTTTCATAGTTCATAATTGCATGGATGAAAATAGAATGATGGCAGTAAGTATCGGGGGTACTTGGGGGCATATCATTCTGTTTGGAACTCTCTTGTGACTCTGGCTGATCACCATGGGGGCAGCGACCTGTGCACGACAGGGTGATCTCAACGAGCTACTGCATCATTTTCCCAAGAGAGACTATTTCCATGAAAATGGTACCACATTACATTCTGATAGTTGAGTTAGTTGCATGCATCATTTTGAGTATAATTGTTTTGAATTGTGGAAAAAATTGATGACTAGTTTGTTGAGTGTGTGTTGAACTAAATGATTCCTGAGAATGATTGTGGTTATCATTATTGTTTTCTTACTATTTATTTTTGTTTAGTGCTTGTTGATTTGGTATAATAAACTCACCCTTGCAATTTTTGTACCGTGTGGTTGGTGCCTGTGATAATCATAAACCTTCGTTCGTGGGAGTAGATGAGCAGCAGTAGGTGACCTTGGAGGGAGATCCTTTTTGTTGGAGCTGCCAAGCTGAGGTGATGACGTTGGAAATCATTTTTTTTAAAAGAGTTGCGTTTTGTAATTAACTCTTTGTTTTGTTTTGGTTGGTTCGATGATTCCTTTTTGATTGGGCATGTAAATTCCAGGCGTAAATACATGTAAAAACTAAATTAAGTTCTGAGGTGTGAATGATATGTAATGGTTTAAAATATACATACATATGCATTCATTTATGTATTTGTGCGTTGTTTGATAAAGGTATTACTGTGAAAGAAGTTACTCTCATTTTCATAACCAAATTAATGGAGTCTTCATTAAAATTTGAAATTACAGGATTAGAGTTAGTGATATAGTAGCGACGAGGCGGGTCGTTAATATGGTCTGTAGTAAGGTAGTCTAATCCATCACCTCAACAAGAAACCTTTTTGCAACCCTATATACCTTAAACCCTAAACCATGGCTTCGTCATCAGTCAATGAGATTGTGTATTACGATGGCACCATCATAACAACTAAACTAAACATGGTTCAACATCTGTAAGCGGTTCACCAAAGATCGTTCAACTTGACAATAGAATGTCATTTGATGCTTTGAAGCAAGCTATTGGAAACAACATTATTCTACCAAATGGTCAAGTGGTGAAGGATATACATTTTTGATTACCTGTATCATTTGTTGGTGATAGTGGCAAGTACACGACATGCATGTTGCATGATAATGAAGATGTAATGACTACGTTTTCCATGTTCACAAACATCTCCAAGCTCACATGCCTAAAGTTTTATATTACCACCGCGGACCCGCCCACACAAACATGTGCACATCCACCACCAATTTCTGACAGCTCTTTCAATTTTAAGGGTTTGGATGAATACTTCGCACAAACAATGAACCTTGAATCGAGTTTTAAAGAACCACCCCCCAATTTATTTGATTGCTATTTATTATTAAATGATTTGTAAGACTCATATGTGTGTTTTTCATTGTTATGATTTTGAGTTGTCGTCATCTGTGTTTTAATGCCAAAAGTTTTAAGAATCGATTGAAATCTTCAAGTGTTAGTAAATTTTTTCTTCATTTTGTCCTATTTGTTGAATGCATATAAGAGCGTCGATACCTGAAAGTGGTGTTAATGGCTTTGTTGACATCAAAAGTAAAGGAATGAAACATTATGTTAACAAAAATAGCTGATACAAATTAAAATCTAAGTGCCCAACATTGTCCTCATGGATTCAAATGTTCAACTGTTAGTAATTTTTTTTTGTTTTTTGGCCACTTGGTTCATGTGTTTGAGAGCCAAATCGAGCCCCAAAATTTATCTTAATAGTTTTATTGACATGAAATATATTGGAATGAACATTATTTTAACCAAAATAGCTAATACAAATAAAAATCTAAGTGACAAAAGTTGTCCTCATGGATTGAAATGTTCAAGTTTTACTAATTTTTTCCTATGTTTTGCTACTTGGTTAATGCATTTGAGGATCGAATTGAGATCCGAAAGTTAGTTGAATAGGACTATTGACATAAAAACTATGAGAATGAAACATTATTTTAACAAAAACAACTGATACAAATAAGAATCTAAGTGATAAAAGTTTCCTCATGGATTGAAATGTTCAAGTTTTACTAATTTTTTCCTATGTTTTGCCACTTGGTTCATGCAAATAAAAATCTAAGTGACAAAAGTTTCCTCATGGATTGAAATGTTCAACTCTTACCAATTTTTTTTATGGTTTCTGGCCACTTGGTTCATGCATTTTTTTCTCTCACTCATAGGTCCAATTTATTTCAGAGCCTTATCCATTCACATCAAAGAATCTTATTTATTTCAGACCCTTATCTACTCAGTAAGGAAATCCAATGTATTTCAGACCCTTATCTACTCACTCATGGAATTCAATGTTTCATACTGTCATGTATTTACCCTAGGTCATAATCCCTTAACCCTTACCCCTATATATAAAACTCATGTCCACCTTTGTTGAATACACCCACACAACACTTCCTTGATCTTTTACTTTCTTCCAAGTTTGCAAACACAAACCCTGTGTCATGTCACATTGTTTCTCTGTTCTTTGTCTATTACACAATATGTCTTCCTCATTTGTCAAATGGTTAGCACACTACGATGGTGAAATCTTCAAAATGGATGAAGGGGATACCTTTCAAAGCCCCAACCCATTGTTCTTTGAAACAAAGCGAGGCCTCACACTTGAAGCCTTGAAAACACAAATCCACCAACACATATGTCTTCAACCATTGGACCAATTATGTAATATTTAATTCTAATACCAACAAGTAGTCTAACTTGTTGACAACAAAGACGTGAAAGATATGATTTTAGTTATTCACCAAACTAAGATTTTTCAATGCTTCAAATCATATGCAAACATCGAGCACAATATAGTTCCCACCCCAAACCCTAAACCAATACCTTATCAACCACAATATTATCCTTAATCCCAATATTCACAATTATCCCATGCAACCCAAGACACTTTAGTTTTATCCCAACAAGGACAAAATATATTTGAACCAAACCCATATTCTTTTACCCAAATTCTTTTTGCACAATTTTCCACCAATTTTTTTTTTACTCACAACCATTTGATGCAACTGAGGATCAACTTCACTCGTACTTCAGTACTCCTGCAGTAGAGCCTTCCTCATCAACCCGACCAAACAACCCTGAGTTCACAATAAAGCCAGACTTACCTAACAAAGAACTTGGCCCCTTTAGTGAGGACGAAGACAAAGTTCTTCAAAATCAACCCCAGGAGAAAGATGATGAGGAAGAAGCCCGACCTGTTTCACCAATCACAACCGCATCATTATGTTACATACCACCACATATGTAAAATTTTGAAGAATCCTATTATCAAGATTTTGAATATGGGCATAACTTGGATCGCGAAGAAGTCCAATATCCGGTGGGGACTCTCTTCGAAGGGATGCATTTCTTGACA
The DNA here is from genome assembly GCA_013407115.1 of Glycine latifolia. Lineage (NCBI taxonomy): Eukaryota > Viridiplantae > Streptophyta > Magnoliopsida > Fabales > Fabaceae > Glycine > Glycine latifolia. Next base: position 19,934,341 of record CM023944.1, on the reverse strand, counting down.
AAATAAGACATACAAAATGCTTTCCAGCAGTATAATGTGGTAAAGGAGCTAACTATAAGACACAACTATCAAACCCAACAAAGCTAATTGTCATTTGTAATGACGATAGTTGTGCTTGAAGGTGCAGGGCATCATACATCCTTGCCTTCCAGCAGTGGGAAATAAGAAAGTTCTGTGAACCCCACACATGTTAAAATCCTTCAATCTCACAAGATCATGCAAAGCTATCGTATTTGCAAATCAATAAAAGCAACATAACTTGATCGAAAACGATTCCTCAACTTCAGTGCCAACCTTGATAGCACACATCAAAAACATTAAAGGATACACCACCACACTGAATTGTGTAAGTAAGAGAATCTTTATTAACAGCTCATCTTTCGCACCAGTATTCAGTCTTCTCTATAAGCAATTCTCAATGCCTATAGTATCCATCTTTGAATTAGTCTACCGTGCATGACTAGCTTATTGTTAATCAATAATCCCAGTGTAGGCTTTTTTTTTGGACTCATTCTGTAAACTACACTCGCTATATGTTTAAGCAATCCTTCTTTCTGAAGCATTGAACAAGGCAAAAAAAAAAGTAAGCCATTGATTGAAGGAAAGCGTGGTTGGCAAAGAAAAAGGCTATTGAAGACATCTATAGCAACTAGGAAAGATCGTACCACAATCTACCAAGATTGTTGCAAGCTATGCAACAATTTCTTCCTAGTATGCTGGTGGAGAAGGACACACTACCAATGCCACCACAAGGAGGTCAACCAGTAGAAGGTTTCACCATGTTCTATCATCTTTTTTGGAGTTTCAGAACATGTATCGATAGGTTTCAATATTGCAAGCCCATAGTTCAGGTTGATGGAACATGGTTGTACGATACGTATAGGGGGACCCTCCTTGTGGCAGTTGCACAAGATGGCAACAATAAAATCCTTGTAATAGTCTTTGTTGTTGTTGAGAGTGAATCAGCGAGAGCATGGTTGTTCTTCATCCGAAATCTAAAAAGGCATGTTACCTACAACATGGTCTGTGTTTGATTTTAGACAGACACGAGTCAATCAAAAATGCTTACTCAAGATGTGAAAGTAGGTGGACGACACAAACTTTTGTGCATGTGTTCTGTATTTTTACACATTGCATAGAATTACATGAGGTATAAGAACAACCTTATCAAAAATTAATTATCAATATGGGTAAGTGTCAAACTTCTTTCTCTTCATATTAAATATCACTTCATTTTGTATTATTCACAACAATGAAATTGTATGTTTATAAATACTCAAGATATGCAAAGACGAAGCATACATTTAATTACTACTACAACATGCTAAGGGAGGAAGCAGATGTTGACCGAGTAATTAATTGACTCACTGAGATTCCATAATAAAAATTGACACTCACACAGGATGGTGGCCAACGATGAAGGCACATGACCACCAATCTTGCTGAGTCGATTAATTTCGTACTCAATAAATCTGCAAATAGGTGCGCTAGTAAAATCCACATATGTAAGCTGTAATGCATTGTTCAACAAAAGAGGGAAAGAAGCCACAACAATGCTTGCATCTGGCCAAGTTTATATGGAAGTACTAAACAAGGTCATCAAAGACGCACTCAGAAAGGCAAACACTCACAATGTTCTTGAGTTCGATCGATGCGACAAACGGTTCTTGGTCTAAGTGACAATAAACCTGAGAGAGGTTCGGCCCGCTGGAGATTACATGGTCGGGCTGAATGAAAGGTGGTGGTTCTCATGTTGTTGCTTCTTGTAAGCATGCTCATCATGAGTACATAAACTACATACGTCTCTGTATACACTGGAAAGTGTCTCCAACATATAAAGAGGATTGTTTGGAGAATTGCACAATGAAGCCTATTGGCCATCGTGTCACGAGCCAATGATCTCCCCCGACCCAAAAAAGAAAAGAAGTGCTAAGAGTCATCCTATCTTCACTCGTATTCACATTGAAATGGATATTCGAGAACCGGGTCAACCAAAACGATGTTTTGCGTGTCGCATCGCAGGTCATTCAAAGAAAAATTGTCCTCGTCGTGTAGGCTCAAGCCAACAACGTTGACAGTATTCCATATTGTTTGTATTTGTAAAATTTTGTTGTATTCATTCAAATTTAAATATTTTAGTTCAATTGAACTTGTTGCTATATTTTTAATCTTCTTTTGATTGTTTGCTACATGCACTTTTCTTTTTATTATCATTTATATTATTTCCACTTATTTTTAATAAGCTAAATGTTTTTATTAAAATAAAATTTGAAAATAAGATAAATTAATTTTATCATTAACTTCAATTTTTTTGTAACTTAAAAAGTAACTTTTAAAATTTTATTCAATGGTACTTTCTTCTCAATAATTCAAAGAATTTGATATGTATAAATATCATAAGTGATATCATTTCATAGGAAAAAATATTTAATGAACATTCACAATGTTATTATAAGACATCTAGGGAGAGAGAAAAAATAATAAAAAAATATATAACTTTTAAAGGATTTATGATATGTTAACAAAATAAACATGTAAAAAGAATATGTTAATAAGTAGATAAAAAAAATGTAAGGATTGAATTTAGTCTATAATCTGTATTAAATTTATTTTTATCTTTGATTTAATCAATTTAAAAGTTTAACGTGGTCTATTAATCAATTTAAACATGTATTTTATATTCAAGTTTTTACATAAATGTAGATAAATTATATTTTTTAAAATTAATATATATATAAATTAGTAAACTATAAATTTTAAACAAAAAAAACCATAATTTTTTAATAAAAGTTGTAAAAAAACAATTTTAACAAAAACAAAATCAAACACATATTTTTTTTAAAAACAAAGGGTAACAAAAAATTAGAAAACTATTTTAAAATCAAGAAAACAAAACTGAAATGAGTAAAAAAAATAAAACAAAAAAAAGCATTCTCAGCTGCATTTTTTTTTATAAAAAAAGGATCTTACAACATTGGTTCCGGTGGAACCGATGTAGTGAAGTTGATTCGTAAAAAAAAGTTTTAACACGTTAAGAAATCGGTTCCCCAGTAACCAATTTCTTAACTTAAAAAACAAAACAAAAATAAAACAGAGGTGAGAAATCAATTTGGGGGGAACCAATTTCTCAACTATGAACAGTAAATTGTATCATGCATGTAAATAATTGTTGGCTTGTATCATTTGGGTAAACTTTTATTTTATTTGTATTATTTGGGTCAAAAATTCACTTGGTGGAGCCAACTAGAAATTCAGTTTCATTTTCATATACTTAGATTCGCGTTCTTTATGGACCTTTGGGGTTACGTCTAGATGAAGGAACTAGTCTCCCACAACATGGTGAACAAGGTTCATTCTCCATTGGAAGATGTGTCCACATTTAGAGTCCGACCATGCCTCGAACAGGATTTGCGAGGGTCAATTCTCTTGCATCTTGATAGAACTTAAAAAGGGTGTTTTATTTATAAAAAATAAACATGGGTGTTAAAAAAATCAAGTTAATAAAAATATACTATGTGTTAGAGTTTTGGTAAGCGTACCAATTGCCGTTGTAAGTTACAAAATTTATAAAAGTTCGTCTCCACAAGGACTTGAGTTACTCAGTTTTTTTCAAATAAAACTTAACAGTTTAATAGTTATGTACAACGAGTATGGTCAAAGTTTTGATGGTTTTATGGAAATAACAAAAGATTACGGAAGATTACAGAAGCTAATAAAACGATTTTAATTAATTCAAGAAAAGCGTAGGATTGGATTTCATCATTCATACCTCGGTATCCAATTAATATTACCATGTATAAATCATTTTCTATTATTATTGATGCACACATTAATTCACCCCAAATCGATCCCTCGCAATCGAGTTCTAAGGATATTTACCGAATATCGATCCCTCGCATATGAAGTAAATAGCCTAGCATTAAAATCAGAATCGCGTGCTATTTGCAAACTAAACGTTATGCTCTATACCTAGCAACGTAACGTAAAGAGTAAAATTATTCAGTTCAAATTCTAAGAGTACTTCCCATTTAAACTTAGAATCCAATTTCATGAAACTAGTGATCAAGTAGATAAATTGGATGATTCAAATATATTCATAGTTTTTTATGATAACAAATATATAAATTGTTGGTGGACTAATGGTTTACATGAATTGAAATAGGATATACTTGATATAAGCTCAAATGGGAAAAAAATCCTTATCTTGATGTTTTTACAAGTAATCGTCCAAAGGGAAAAAGAACTTGTTTTTGTTAACAAACTTATTTAGCGTATAACACACTATTATAAAACAAACGTCCACTGATATTGTGAAAACTAGTACCAATGTATTGTATGCTCTTAACCATCCAAAAGGACATAACTAACTTACACAAATGATGTGTATTTAGTTAGTTAACATCCATATGATTGTCATGCAATGAGAGCCTCTCGAGGTTGATTTGTTCACTAGAACATTCTATTATTTGAATTTTCCCTCTTGATGTATGTTGTGAAATTATTCTCACATTTGAATTTTAAGTGTATAAAGGTAGAGACAAAATGGAAGGTTATCGGTCGACAAAATCAATCGTACAAGTAGTGGAACAAAGAGTTGCAAAAGCATTGTACCTATGTCTTATCTCTTTCTCCTCAACAAGCTTCCACGTAGCAAGAAAAATACAAGTTGTTAATAATGAAAACATTCTTGCAAGGTGCAAATCCCACAACGGATATTTTTCTGAAGCCTATAAAAGATGTCTCAAAGACCAACACAAGATGCAAAGAATGTAAGCATAATTTTATGTGTAATTTTCTAGGGTTAATCATATAAGAAATTACTCTACATGATCTTGGATAACATATTTCTCACATCTATTATACTTTGTAATTTCTATGAGAAAGTTTAGAACACTTACTTGGATCCATAATGTTGTTTATAAATATCTACTAGTGTTTCTTCCTTCTCTGAATTCCTTTACATGATCTCTCTAATAGTATAGAAACCTTTACATTTGAAAACAAATATCTCAAAAAAATGTGTGAAAAAGAGTAAGGGAAGTTATCTTCTTTTTTTTTTTCTTTTCTAAAAACGTCTATAACCTCTCTTTTTTCAAATCCATTTTCTTTAATGCTAAAATTAACCTTAATGAAGTGAGAAGAGATAGATTTATTTCAATAACTTAAAAATAACCCCCAATGGCTTTAATATAATTTCAAGTCTAACAATAATCACATAAGAAATCTTTTCATTAAAGTCATTCCATAATTACATGAGTCATTATTAGATTAAATAATCTAACAAAGAATTCACTCAAAAATTCACAACTTAGTAAAGTTATTTTATTGGACACTCAAAAAGTCATTCCATAATTTCATTAAATAATCTAACTGCTCAAACATTATCAAAAGTATTGGACGCTCAAAATTAGGACTTAGTAAAGTTATTTTATTGTATTTGAGCTTAAGAGTATATATTCTCTTTGAGAGATTTGAATATTGTATTCATTAAAACTGTTGTTTGGGAAGTCAGGAGTGACTTGGTGATCAAAGAATATTAGGGTGTTCTTAATCTTAGGGGGAAATTAAGGATAAGCTAGAAGTGACATAACAAATATTTGTTGTAGCTGGGAGTGATAGAGTAAAAACTCATATGTAATCAGTTCTGACTAGTGAAATCCATTATAGTTGGTAAAGAAAAAATTGGACGTAACTGAGATTGAATGAACCAATATAAACACCATGCTTTTACTCTAGCTTATATCATAACTTGTTTATTTTCTATTGCTTCTATCTTATCTTTGGACCTAGTTTTTGAAAAGTGTCTTTGTGAAAATTTGCTATTAACATTTAGACACTATTGTTAAGAACACACTGTTCAATTCTCCTTCTAGTATGATATTTGTTATTTTCAAAAAATATTGAAGTATATGTTAAAAGATTTAATAATTGTGGTGTTGATGTGTAGTCTGGGTTTGTCATTTCAATCATAGGAAGGTTATATTACTAGGTAGTTATTAAATATTTATGATAATATTTGCATAAATATTTAGTGATCATTACATGATGGGAGAAGGGGGAAGGCATCATGGTCCATTTCTTTTATTGTAGTCCTTTTGTGTATTACTTATAAGAGTCTTTCATTTCATTGTTTCATTTCTCAAATAGCTTACCTTAAAATTAAATAGTCAATGTGTAAGTTTCCTTTATTTGAATTTGATACTAGTGGAAAGACATGACCATATATTTTAGTTTTTATATTATTTTCTCTTATAGTATGTAAAAATTCTATTAGTTTCAAAAAATATGAATGTTAACATATATGTAAATATCTATCTATTTATTTATATCTATATAATTTATGTAAAGGAAACTTAAAATTTATCTATCTTGACTTGAAATCCTAATTTGACAGTCGTTGTTGATTTGATTCAATAAATGTCTACCATATTCAAACATTTCTTATTCGTTAGATCGAGAATTTAATTTTACAACAACCATTGGTTTATTGACAAAATTTTGTAAAACAAAAAACTTAAACATTTTAGAACCATTAGATTTGTTTTATTAATTTACCAGTAATCCTCTATTTGAATCAATATGTTCTAACATTAATGTATTAAAAATTTATTTTATAGAAATTATACATTTATTAAATATAATAAGAGAAAAATAATTATCCTTTTTTATATTTTTTAAAAATGTATACTTATCATAAATTCATAATTATTTTCAAAACTATCTTTTTAACTATTATTTTAAAGACAAAATATTATTGCTCAGATATATTAATAATAACATTAAAAAAATTATGAAAATTCACATTAATAAGAAAATAAATTTCTGACATTAATTAATAATTAACATAAGACATTAATGAATAATTTCATCAATTAAAAATAGTCATTATTTTTATTAGTGTAAATATTTTTTTAAAAATCTTAAGTAATTGACAATATTGTGTCATGATAAAAAATATATTTATATTTTTTTATTATTAATAATACAATATATATATATCAAGTATCTTAATTTAATTATTTGTTGAAAATAAAATTATACTTACTATTTTACATGGATGAAATACAAAAAACAATATGTGAAAAATGATTGCATGAAAATAAATGTAAACACAATGAAATTTTGAATAAATTATAAAGGAAATTAATATACATTTATTTTGGTTACTTTTTGAAGGTAAGAATTTATATATGTCAACATTATGAATTAGGATATACTTTTTATTTTTTTAATTAAAATTAGGATATACTTTCAACTTCAAAATAAAAATATAATTTTCAATTTGTAAAAAGTAAAAACAGTAGTATATTAAATCAATATATAATATAAGGTTGATTCGTTATATAAAAAAATATCAAAAGATATATATATCATTGGTATATTAAAGTAATATATTAAAAATATTAAAAAAAACAACGTATAATGGTTGATTCGTTATGAGCACCAGATCAAATGGTAGAATCATTATCAAATCATTTCACCAATTAAATTTGTTCCGTTAATTTGGAAGGGCAAGAGTAATTCATTTAATATTTAAATCATTAATTTTATTGAAATCATAAACGGGCCTAATTATTATCATAATTAAAAATATGAAGTAGTTATTTCTTTATCCTTTCTTATATATTTTATATTCTTCTATGAGATTTTGGGGTCAATTTGCAAGAGCATTCCAACATTCTTTATCTTTCATTTATTCTTTTTTTTTTTTTGGCTTAGCATTCTTTCTCCCTCATTTTGACATTTAGTTATTGCATGAAATCTAATTCAAATCCAATATATATAATATCTATGGTTACATAAAAAGTTGTATCAAATCGATTCAATTACAACTTTAAATATGACATTTAAAGATATCAAATAGAAAATGACATTCTAAATCTTCAAATTATAAGAAATTTTATGGAAATATGCATCAAACAATTAATGGGTACGCAACATGTACAGATAGAGTCAAATGAAAAATTTTCACGTCCCAATTTTAAAGGTATGGAACTTTAACCACTCCCATTTCATAGTTTTTTTTCTGTATGATAACCAATTCTTGAGTATTTATATCTATATATAAATGAGTCAAGATAATTAAATTAAATTAATAATAATAATAAAAGCTTATGTTGAATTCATCTTAAGAAATGATTAGCAAACAGAAAAAGCTATTAAGTGAGAATGGTTAAAGTTTTTTGGTTAATTGTCTCTATTATTTTTCATATAATTAAATTTATTTTATTTTGCTATTAATTAACTTCTATTTTGTCAAATTCAAACACTTTTCTTTTGACATATTTCCCTGACATACATGCAAGAGATTAAAAGTTTTCTTCCGTTCTGTGTGTTTTTATTTGCTCAATGTTTATTTTTTCTTTTTTTCGACATAGCATTTTTTTTTTATCACATTTGCTATTACAGTTTGAGAGAGAATCTCCTTTAATATGTCTTACTTAATTACCATGACACTTTTTGTGCAAATAAGATATGAAAGTTCATCATCAAATAAAATTAACAAGGCATGAGAAGTGAGAATTGAGAACCAAACATCACATAACAACTAATCTTTGTGTTTTTGTTTAGGATTATTAATTTATTTTCTTCTCTCCATGTATGTAATTCTATAATTTTTTCTTTTTGTTTCTCATTTTACTATTTTGTTATTTTATGTTTTATCATTATCGTTTAACTATTTTATAGATATTTTTCTTTCTCATTTTCAGCAGCAACAATTCAATAATTTATTCAACTTTTACTTTATATCTTGAACTTATAATATATATTTTTTTAACATGACATGAAAAGATGTTAATATAGATGGGTGATATTTAGAATAATATACTTAACTGTGCATCCTAATTATTTTCTCCGTAGCTCTTAAAAAATGACAACAAATTTGATACAAAAGCCTCATAGGTATTTTAGAGGAAAAATAATGTTAAATAGTAGATAATTTACAATAATAATTAAATTTAATATAAAAAATATTTTTATATAGATTTTTCATATAGATAATATAGAATAAGAATAATAATAATTTTTCGTAACGTTAAATTATATGACATCATAAATTATTATAATAATTATTGTTATGATAATAATAAAGTATTTAATAAGACAATAATAGTATAGTAGTACGTTACTACTATTAATAACATTGTCATTCCAAATTCATTGAGGCAAGTTTGCTAAGAAATCAATTTTTTTTCATTTTCGAAATCATGATTCTTGGGAATAATGAATCATGAAAATCATGAATTTTGGAAATTATGTTTCCTATGAATGAATAAAATTTGTTTGATTTGTTATTTAGAATCTCTAATTAAGTTTTCTAAAAATAAAAGAATTACACATAGGTTATTTTTATTATTTATCATATTATATAGTTTTATAAAAAATAATATGATGTTTTTACTATAATAAAAGAAAAATTAAACTCACAAAAGTAAAATTCTCACTTCCCATATGAGAAAATTTTTGTAAAAAATTGATTAAAAAATATTCTAAAAAATATTATTTCTCATTAATGTTATTTTTCTAAAACGCATATCAAACATAAAAAACTAAATTTCTCAACCTATATAATTCCTGAGAAACCAAAGACTTCTCTCCTATCCAACACTCTGAAAGTGAGAAAAATTAGTAACATGTATAAAAATTTAAAATGTAATAATATTAAAAAATAGGACAGCATATAAATAATAATTCTTATATACATAAATAATCCTAATAATAATTAAATTAAAGGATATAAACACTCAATTGTATAATAATTCTTATAGAAAAACACCTGTAAAAATATTTTTTTTAAAATTTTAAAACCAAAGAAAGTAATCATAATAAAGTTCAATAACTTTGATATTTTGAAAGATAAGACTTGTTCAATAATAATATAATTATTAATCTTCCTAAATTTAAATTTAATACAATTATATTTAATATACTATTAAATGTTTTAAAACATAATACTTTTATTTATGTAAATATATTTTAAAATATATTAAATACATAGATAAAAATATATAATTTAAATAAATTTATGTAACGCACGGGTTTAAAATCTAGTAAAGAGCTATAAGAAGATTTATATGTATGGATAACAGAGTAAGAGATTAAGATAAAGTAACAGCTAGTTTATAACAATTAATGGAGTGATTCATAATATAAAACAAACCTTTTGCATTCATGAATCTCATTTTTTTCTGTAACTTTTATATCTTTGTTGTGTACGGAAAAACTTATATAATAACTAATATAAAAACTTATTTAGTTTTTTTCTGTATGGGTTTTTCATTCAAATTTTTTTATGATTTTCTTGCAATTGTTTTAGGAAAATTTTTTTTTTATTTTGAAAAACAAATTATGATTATTTCCTTCAAAAACTCATTTAAAACATTAATATTTTTGTGTATAATAAAATATTAATAATTAATATTTAAAAATAGCATTAAATACCTAAAATAACCTATAAAAATAAAATTATCAAAAAATTACATTTAATTTATAGATTATAATTTTAATTATTTTGGTCCCTTCAAACTTTTTTATCAAGCTCCGCCATTGCAAGATACTATAGAAAGTATGATTCAATCAACTTCAAATAAAATTTATTAAACTATTTTTTAAAAATTTTATTTTCTAGTAAGACCGAGTATAAGTTCTCATTTAATAATAATTTATCGAGTAAATAGATTTTTTTTATTATCAAATTAGGTGTTTGTTACGGATGATTTTGATCACATAAACTTTAAGAGACATCAATCAAAATGGGGCAAAGAAATTTAAATAATACTTATTTAAAAAAAATTACAAAAATGGGACTGTTTTGAAACTATTTTAAAAAATGAGGCTATCAAACACGTCCAATTTGGTCGTATTTCATGTAACCCGCTTTATTTAAACCTCCTCTCCTGACCCATTTATTCACAGCTTATCTTATAAATCTCCTATTATTCTATTGTTTATTGATATTAAAACTTTTTATTTTTGTTTATATATTTTGTTATGAGTTCGGGTGGTGAGTGTGCTCGTGTTGTGTTATTTTTTAATTGAAGGAAAGTTGAAGAGCGACATGGTGTTGTTTTTGAAGGGGAACAAAAAGGCCGACATGTATCAAATGAAACTCAACACTGGGTGAATTGCATGAGAAGATACGACAAAAATTAGCTATGAAAGACAACCAATGTATCACTTTGCTGACGACAAGATTATGGCAACATGAACAATACATGGGGTTTCAAGTACTGGATGATGAAGACATAGAAATGGTAATGGAAGAATTTTTCAACCAGTCAAGAAAAGATTTTTTAGAGTTGTACGTGGATTTTACTGGAGCAAATGATGTTGTTTTACCCATGAGGTCAGTTGCTTTAAATTATGCACATAATACATCATGATATGTTGCTCCAATTGTAAACATGTTTGAGGAAGATGAACATGACCCAACTTGGGTTATGGATGAGGATGAAGAGGGTGACGATGATGAAAATATTGCAATGGAAGATCGTCTTCTTGAGGAGGATGCTGGTGCGTCGGATAATGATGAGGATTATGGTGTGCATGCAAATGATTTCGAAAAAGATAATGATGTGGGGTCGTCTCAAATCCGTCATCATGCTGACATTGGATCTACTCAACCAGAACAGCCTATTAAAGGTATGTTAGATGACTGAATCAATGAAAATGTAGTCATATATGTATATTTGTATGTTATAGTATTTTATTTGCTTGATATTGTTTATTAAACTGATTTTGTATGTGCAGGTGCTGAGGTCACTCCTTTTTGGGATGGAATTCCACATTACAGATATATTGATTTCAGTCATCCAAGCGAAGAAGAATCTTTTACCGGTTCAGGTTCGGGTTCGGGTTCAGTGTAGGGTCCATGGCAATTAGGGATGAGTTGTTTGTTAAACAGGAATTTGCATCCAAAAAGGATGCACAATTTGCAATTAAGCGGAACCTCATGAAGGAGCATCAAGAAGCATTTGTGGTTGAGAGCAAGCCTAACAAGTTTAGCATGAGGTGTGTTGCTCATAACGAGGGTTGCCCTTGGAGGGTTAAGGTAACTAAACCAACGTACGGTGAGAAGTGGCTTGTTTCAAAATGGGGTGGAAAACACAATTGCCTAAATGACCATATTACACAGAGTCACAGACAGCTTGATGCTGATGTTATTTCTTCACTTGTAGTAGGTATGTTTTTATTCAATTTCCTCTATATGTCTTTAATAATGGTTTTTTTAAGGTATGTTGTTAATGTGAATGTTACAATTTCATTGTTAGGAATGATTAAGAAGGAACCGTCTGTATCAATTGCATTGGTTCAGGAGAGGATTACCCATACTTATGGATTTAAGTTTCATATCGAAAGGCCTGGTATGCAAAGCAGAAAGAAATGACAATGATTTATAAGAATTGGGAAGAATCTTATTCATTTTTGCCCAGGTGGTGTCGGTACATGCTTCGTTTTTCACCAGGTTCTTTTTATGATATTCAAACAAATGATTATTTTGTGGGACATCGACTGATACAGGAAAAGCGTGTGTTTCATCGCATTTTCTAGACTTTCAGACAGTGTTGCGATGCTTTTAATTTTTGCAAACCCACCATTCAAATTGATGGAACTTATTTATATGGCAAGTATAAAGGAAATTGTTGATTGCCACGAGTCAGGATGGAAATAATGAATGTCTGTCACTGACATTTGCCATTGTTGAAGGGGAGACTTTGGAAGCCTGGGAATACTTTCTTGCTAACATTCGCTTGCACGTTACGCAAATACAAAATATATGTTTGATTTCAGATCGGCACCGGAGCATATTATCTGCAGTGGAGAATCATGCTGGTTGGCAACCACCTTATGCGCATCATATGTTTTGCCTTCGTCATATTGCTAGTAATTTTAATCAAAGGTTCAGGAATGAAAAATTGAAGAAGACCCTAATGAATTTAGGTATGCTTAACAACTATTTTTAATATATTAAGCTGAGGAATATCTGTAAATGGAATAGTGTTAATGGTATGACTATTTTGCATGTTGTACTCCCTCTATGGTTGATTTTGACATAGCGTTTACACAATTTCGTGATACCAGTCCTGAGGTTGTAGAATGGATTGATAGCATCCCTAAGGAAAAGTGGACAGGTGCATATGATGTAGAGGGGAGAAGATATGACCATATGACAACAAACTTGTCTAAATCAGTTAACAGGGTGTTCAAGGGAGCAAGAAACATGCCTATAATTGCTCTTGTGAAACACACGTACAGCAGATTGGTTCATTATTTATATGCAGGGGTCAGGCGGCTGCTTCACAATTTGTCCATTCACAACAACATTGCAAAAATGTGGTTGATGTTTTGACCCATAATTAGTCCGTTGCTACAGCCCACCATGTACGCACATATAACGTTGATCAAACATTATTTGAAGTGGACGAGGGCTGTGATAGGACATATTCAGTAAACCTTGCAGAGCGTTTTTGTCAGTGTGGCAAGTTTAAGGCCTTCAAATACCCATGTAGTCACACCACAGCTGCTACTTTACATGTTCGTCATAATCATTTTCAGTATGTGGATGATGTCTTCCTCGTAAGTAACTTGGTTCAAGCTTACTCATTGCCATGGCAGCCAATTGGTAATGAAGGTGTTATTCCACCGAGTGAAGATCTAGTTCTCATACCTGTCAGGTCAATGTTGCGTGCAAAGGGTCGTCCAAGGTCCACTAGAATACATAACGAGATGGAAGAAGTCAAAACAACTCAAAGACTCGTTAAATGCGGTATTTGCAAGCAAGTTGGACATAATCGGAGAGCTTGTCCTACTCGTGGTGGTATTTCATGATTTTGTAATTATGTTTGTTTAATTAGTGGTACGTTAATGTATTTCTTTTATAAATATGTTCTATTACCCTTGTACGGCTTGGGAGAGGTCATATTACGCATCATGTTTTGCATGTGATTACACTTACGACGACCAAGTATTCAAAATGAAAAACGAAATAACAAATTAAGTGGGCGAATATGGGACTCACAAATACAATGGTTATATAAAGTGCTGCAAATTAATCTAACTTATGAACTAAAGTCCATTACAAACGAATTAAAAATATAAACACAATGTCCCGTTAAATCTAAGACTCTGGTGGCCACTAATAATGATGTGTCTGACTATCAGGTAACCTCCGTCTACGCTGTGCCTAAGAAGGGCTTGCCTGAGAAGGGTCTACATAAGGAGGTGGAGATGGAGGTGCCTGCTCTGGAGATGATGGCTGGGGATGATCAGGAGATGGGGTGGCTTGTGGTACATCTGATGGCCAACCCCCACAACCAGCTGGAGAATAATCAAGTTGAGAGAGATTATGGTCAATATCGGCACCACTCTAATCCCAAGAAGGTATGTCACTACTGCTCCCAACATCCGCTGATGCCATTGCCATAGCAGTAGCATAATATGACTGCATCTGGGAGTCTGCCGATGGAGAAATATGACTTTGCATACTAAATCCTTCGTACCCCATGTCCCCCTGCTGAGAGGCCTCATAATACAAAGGTTGGCTACCGTATGTAGAACCTATAAGTGGAGGCCTAAACCAACTGCCAGTGCGAGGCCTGGGAGCTCTAATGGGCTCAGGAACATGGTGCAAGGCTTTTCGTCAACGCTCTAGCCCATGTCCCTCCTGTCTACCACGGGCAACATCAAGAGATACGTGTGGGTCATCCTAAAGCTGGGAAGGGGGGTGCATGTGGGCCTGCCTCCTCCAGGCGACAGGTCTCTCTGAAGATACCAATGATGCGACCAATCTCTTCATGCACCCATTCGACAGTATAGCCCAGCACTGCTCATGACCAGTCGCAAAGTACAACATCTCCAAGCCATCAATCTATAAATTAAAAGATATAAACATTATTCCAAACCATGTACTCCATCTTAATGAATATAAATAGACAAATTTTAATGTCAGCATAACTTACACCACCACCAATCTTGGCAGCCCTCTTCGAGACATACTGCTTTCCATTCTCCCTGAACCAAACCATGTACTCATGGTTTGGTACATCAACCCCTGCAGTAGAGGGGGGCAACTCGATGTGCTGGTCCCTAATCTCCCATCAGCTAATATACGGTCTCAGCTTCCGGACTTAATTATCTTGTAGTTTACCGCGCAAGGACAGGTCATGCACACCCTTTAGCTTCCTAGGACTACGTGGGATTGGCTTATCCCTCCCAAATTGCCGCATGCATCTATCTAGGTGAGAATACTCAACTGTGTGGAAGCATATAATGGGAGTACTAGCCATCCACAACAGTCACTGATGATCAGATGCACCAAGGAAGTGGTAGTCTACATATGGTTGCCAAGCCACATGCACAGAACACATAAACACACAATTATGTAATGACATGGACCAAAAATGCACATTTATCAAAGAACAGTGACCAAAACACTTAAAAATAACTATACGTACCTCATCCCGACAAACGGAATCTAATGCCAGCCGATACCATAGAAGCTCGTGTGCTCGAAACCGGCCTAAAGCATTAAACCTTATTTCAAAATAATTGACATTAGAATAAATGAAAGACTCAATAATACATATTGTTTAAAGCATAAAATAATAACACATACATGTGTCCATAATGCCACTTCGGGTGCATAGGCTGAGGAATAGCTGGAGCAATGGGTGAGAATCTGAGCCACGCCCATACTTGAAGAAGCATATGACACCCACCAATGTCACTTCTCCGTGGATCTGTACAATCGCACATTTGTCTAAACAAATGTGCAAGAACCGCAGAGTCCAAGCTATATCTACCTATGTCCTCAAAGTCCTCTCCATGCTATTTAGCACATAGCGAGCGCTGATAGTGCTCCCCCAGATCTGTCGCATAGGAGCCATGCTCCAAGAAGACGTGCAATGTGTGCCTTTGTAAACTGCATGATGTCGACGAAATTCACAGCTATCTCACCCCAATGCGCATAATGTTTATCAAAGTAAAACAGGCGCAATAATCCACCTTTAAGCTTAGCATCTGGATGAGGTTGATGACCAAAAATGTCCTCAATGACGGTTGCCTATTCGTCTGAGGTGGATCCTGTGACGACATTGCTGTCGGTGGGCAATCCTAAGACTAAAATACCAGCCACGTCTTCCAACGTGATGGTTATCTCTCCCTACGTCATATGAAATATATGGGTCTCTGGTCTCCACCTCTCCACCTAGGTCGACTCAGAGACACAATCAATATGGTTCCAACTTCAATTCACTAGTAAATACTGGGAAAATTTTTATCAAACAGTTTGCATGCGTGAATAAAAATTGCAAAAAAATGTAACAAAATAGAAACTAACAGAATTGATAAAAGGTATTCTAAAACAGATTAAAAAGCATCAATCTAATTCACCAAACCAAGCAATACGAATTATCATAGTTCTTAGATAATGATTTTATTGTGAAAGTTCATTCAATTTCATTAGAAGCGGTTCAACCAAATTAACCCCTAAATTAATTGAAACTACAAACCTAATTGAAATATCATCGAAATAATTTGTGATTAAAATTCAAAATTAGGAAATGAATCCATAATCTAATCCCCTTTCAATCCTAAACACATTCATAATCATGAAAATCGAATAGAGGATTGAAGAAGAAAGTGAACATTCACACAGAATTTGAAATACCAAACCAGAACTCAAATTCTCCTTGCTTGGGCTTGGATCCTTGGATTGATTGATTCTCTAGCCTTCCATGATCATCATCAACGAAAGCCCCATGAAATGAGTGCAAGAAAATGGAAGAACAGAAATGAAAATAAAGAACAATGAAGAATAATTGAGAGAAAATAAGAGAAAGGGTTTTAATTCTAAAAACTTCTAAAAGTCATAACAAAATGTGTTTGTGCTAAAATGAAGTGTGTCCATCCAAATAACTAAAATCACTTAAATATAGTGACTGAGTCAATAGGAAAGGATGGGCCACAATGAAGTCCAACTAATTTAGCTAATTACTAATTACACCAATTTCGCAGCCCAAAATTCAAGTGCAGTGATTCTTACTTCCAAGCCTAAAATGACCTTCAAAATGATAGAATTGGCCTTGGCTTATCTTTGACAAACTTGTATATCTCTTCCTTATCTTTCCAGGGACAACTCATATGTGTCATTTGGAGTTCTGTAAAGCTCTCTAGGTCCTTCACAAGAAAGATAGGTCAAGTAAGCAAAAACTCCGAAAATAAGCAACAATTATCAATTAAGCCCACTTGTTTGCCTAATGCAAAAACTGAATTAGAATGGGAAAATAAAAGTCCAAGAGAATTCAAATAAGCTAAGAATAATAGAAAAATATTAAACTAAAAATACTCAATCAAAATACCCCACACTTAAACTTTTGCACTCCTGGGCAAAACTAAAAGTAAGACTATAAGAAAAAAATTCAAACTAAAGTAAACCACAAACTAAAAGAAAGGTAAGAACAAGGCACACACATTTTTCAATGGATCCTAACAATGCACAAAAGTGAGAAAGATGAAAAATGGAAGAATGATATTAAGGTTTCAAACAATCCATGAACACATGATCACAAATTGCAAAGTGAAAAAGTAGTCAAGTTAAAATTAAGAATGAATCAAGGTGATAGAAATCTCTCTCAAAGAGCAACACTCAACCTCTTCTAATGTGTATGGGTTTATGTTTACACTCAAACACCACATGTAACTAGCACATCCAAATTTTGACAAGACTCTAATTCATTCAACTTGAAATACACATGCATCAAAAGATCAAAAGGACTTTATATGCTTGTAATGTATGGCTTGGGTAAAGGGAGGATAAGAAAAGGATATTTAGGCTAAAACTAAGAGAAAAGAGGGGCAATGGAGAGTAAGCCAACAAGTATAAAGACGGGTAGAAACAAAGAACTTATAAGGATGAAAATGAATCACAACAACTTTTGTTGCATTTTCTTTTCCTTTTTCTTTTTCTTTTTCTTTGCTTTTCTTTTTCCTTGTTTATGCATTTTTTTTCTTTAAACTTTTGCTTTGTAAACTCTTTCTTTTCTTTTCTTTTCTTTTCTTTCCAAATCAAAACAAAATAAAGATACCCCGCACTTGTTTGAAACCTACTCCCAAAACAATTCCAAGGCCCGTTTTCTTCCTAAAGTTAGGATAAATTGGTTTTCCATTTTTTTTTCTTTTTTTTATAATGAGGTACACAAGAAAGAAAAGGTTAAAGGCTCAAAAAGGGTAGCAATGGATATTAATGCAAGGATAGTTTATTTGGCTAGTGGATGAAAGAAAGAAGGCCTAAATCATCTCAATCAAAGCATGTGCAACAAGGAATGTCAAAAGAGACAAAACAAAACATAGAGTAATCTAGCACAAGGGTGAAATCACACATGAAATAACATGAATGAAATAATGTGATTCATCCACAAAGGCCCAAAAAATCACAAGGCATAATTCTATCACACATGATCCATCTTAAATTCTATTTCTCAAGCCTACTTATTGCCACAATGATTCACATTAAGCATGAAACCTTTCATTCCAACATAAATTAGTATATTTCTCACAAATTACACAAGTTAGAAATCCTATGAAAAATATGAAAAAGTGCCTAAATTCTAATTTTTATTTTCTAAATGTAAAAACAGACTAACAACCAAACCAAACAAAACAAATACACCAACAAAAACAGACAGAAACAGACAAAAATAAAACAAACAGAAAAAGAAAACAGACAGATAAAATAGAAAACAGACTCAAAAATTAAAACAGACAGAATGTAAAAATAGAAACAGAAATAGAAAATAAACAGAAACAGTAAACATTAACCAGAAACAGAAAACAGATTTAGTAATCCTTCACCCCACACTTGAAATGCACATTGTCCTTAATGTAAGCATGCAATAAGATGCAAACAAAGAGACAACAAATAAAAGAAGGGAAAAGGAAACTCCCCAAATGGAATTCAAGGCACATCATCACATAGAATTGGCAAGACCAAAGAGATGTCTGCTACAAGCTCCTCCTCTACTTGAGGGCTATCATGAAATAACTTGAGTTGGTGACCATTCACTTTGAAGACCTTGTCGGTAACTTCATGTTTAATCTCAACTGCACCATGGGGAAAAACATTAGTAATAACAAAAGGTCCATCCCATCTAGATCGAAGTTTACCGGAAATAAGCTTGAGGCGAGAGTTTTACAATAACACTTTTTGGCCAATATGGAACTCCTTCCTAAGAATCCTAGAGTCATGAAATCTCTTCACTTTCTCCTTGTAAACCTTGGAGTTCTCATAGACTTCTAAGTGGATCTCTTCAAGTTCTTGCAATTGAAGCTTCTTTTCAATACCTGCTTTATCAAATGCCATCTTACAACTCTTCACCGCCCAATAAGCACGGTGCTCAATCTCCACCGGAAGGTGGCATGACTTACCAAAAATCACCCTATAGGGAGACATCCTCAAAGGTGTTCGGTAAGCGGTCCTGTGAGCCCATAAAACATCTTTAATTAGCTTGCTCCAATCCTTCCTGTTGGGTTGCACTACCTTCTGTAACACTTGCTTTATCTCTCTGTTAAAAACCTTTGCTTGCCCCCATTAGTTTGGGGATGATAAGCTGTAGCAACTCTATGCACAACCCCATACTTCTGAAGCAAGGATGTCAATGATCTATTACAGAAATGGCTCCCCTGGTCACTAATAATGGCTTTAGGCACACTAAACCTGTAAAAAATGTTGGATCTCACAAAATCCACAACAACTTTAGAATCATTACTTCAAGTGGCCTTAGCTTCAACCCATCTGGAAACATAATCAATAGCAAGCAGAATATATAAAAAAAACCATGAGAATGGGAAATGGACCCATAAAATCAATACCCCACACATAAAAAATCTCACAAAAAATAATGGGTTGCTGAGACCTAGATGCATGAGGTGGAACAACAGATGCAACTATGAAATTCACAATGTTAGCAAACCAAGGGGTGATATGTGATGAAGTGCATCAAATGCTCGTCAGGGAAATTATCCCTAATAGGAAATGATTCAACAGGTCCCTCAATCCTGCTCAAATGATCAGCAACCAAGTTTTCCGCACCACTCCTATCCTTAATCTCAATATCAAACTCCTGAAGAAGAAGCATCCACCTGATCAATCTAGGTTTAGTATCAGGCTTCTTCAACAGGTACTTCAAAGCTGCATGGTTAGTAAAGACAGTGATATGGGAGCAAAGCAAACAAGATCAGAATTTATCTAAAGCAAAAACAATAGCTAAAAGCTCCTTCTCCGTGGTAGTGTAGTTAACTTGGGCTGCATCTAAAGTGCGTGAAGCATAAGCAATGACATGGGATCTTTTATCAACTCTATGTAACAACACAGCCCCAAGTGCATAGTTAGAGGCATCACACATGAGCTCAAATGGAAGTTCCCAATCTGGTGGCTGCATGATGGGAGAGGTCGTAAGCTTCTTCCTCAATTCCTCAAATGCCTCTCTGCAAGGTGATCAATCATAAAGTCTACGTCCTTTTGGAGATGCTTGGACAATGACAATGCAATCTTGCTGAAATCCTGGATGAATCTCCTAAAAAACCTGCATGATCAAGAAAAGAACGCACTTCCCGCACAGAAGCAGGGTAAGGTAAAGAAGTAATAACATCAATCTTAGCTTTATCGACCTCAAGCCCTCTACTAGAGACCTAAATGCCCTAAGACTATACCTTCATGTGCCATAAAATGACATTTCTCAAAGTTAAGAACAAGGTTAGTCCCAATACATCAATCAAGAACTCTAGAGAGACTATCCAAACATGCATCAAAAGAGAAACCATAAATAGTGAAATCATCCATAAACACCTCCATGCAACTCTCTAATAAATCAGAAAAGATACTCATCATGCACCTTTGGAAGGTAGCAGGTGTGTTGCATAGGCCAAAAGGCATCCTAGTGTAGGCAAATGTGCCAAATGGACAGATGAATATGGTCTTATGTTGGTCCTCCGATGCAATATGAATCTGCATGTAACCAGAAAAACCATCAAGAAAGCAATAATGTGATTTACCTGCCAACCTCTCCAAAACTTGGTCAATGAAGGGGAGAGGGAAATGGTCCTTGCGAGTTGCCTGGTTAACTCTCTTATAGTCAATGCAAACTCGCCAACTGTTGGCTACTCTAGTTGGAATCAACTCATTATCCTGATTTTACACAACAGTTATACCCGACTTCTTAGGGACCACTTGGACAGGTGAAACCCAAGTACTATCTAAAATGGGATAGATGATCCCTGCAGCTAGTAACTTCATTACTTCCTTCTTCACCACATCAAGAATAGTGGGATTCAGCCTCCTTTGTGGCTGCCTCATCGGCCTAGAATCCTCCTCCAAGAGTATTCGATGCATTCAGATGGAAGGATTTATTCCAGGAAGGTCAGCAAGTGTCCATCCAATGGCCTTTTTGTGGCCTCTCAAAACATGCAACAACTTCTCTTCATGCTCAAGTGATAGGCTGCTAGATATGATGCTGAAAGCTACTGAGCATCATCTAAATATGCGTATTTAAGGTGCTCAGGTAGTGACTTCAGCTCCAAGGAAGGTGGTTGAATGGTGGAAGGCAAGGAAAGGTTGTTGGCTGAGGGAAGGGGGATAGTAGAATCAGAACCTATATCTGTACCTGCAACACAATCAGAGTCAAGTGCGGAGGAAATCTCTGCACAAATACTATACACAACAGCAGAATCATCATAGGTACAATTACAAGAACCAAGATCAAAATCAGAAAAATCAGAAATATCTACACTATCTACTGCAACATCAATGATATCAAGAAGAAGGACAAAATGTTCCTCTACATGATGTCTCATGGCCTCAAAAATTGTTAAACTGGACAATGTCATCACCAAACTCCATGGACAAAGTTCCTACATACACATCAATTTTGGTCCTAGCTGTCATCAAGAATGGTCTCCCTAGGATCAATGTGGAACCATGGCTAGAAGACTCATTCTCTATATCCAGTATGTAAAAATCTGCAGGAAAAATCAAATTATTAACTCGCACCAGCACATCTTCTATAAGTCCAAGTGGAAGCGCAGCACTCCAGTTGGTTACGTGAATGACAACACCAATGGGTTTCAAATCACCAAGATGTAATGATCTGTAAACTGATGTGGTCATGACACTAATGGAGGCTCCAAGGTCACACATGGCATCTGCAAAAGTACAATCTCCAATGGTGCAAGGGACAGTGAAAGTGTCAGGATCCTTGCACTTCTGGGGCAAGGTAGATAGTGGAATGGCATCAACAGATTTGCCTTGTATAAGTGCAGATACATTTCTGCCCATCTTCACTTGCTCATTTCCCTTCAGCTTCCTCTTATGGGTGCACAAATCCTTCAAGAACTTTAATATAGGTAGAGATAGGCAATCAACAACATATAAATGGGGAGACAATGAAAAATTGACTAAAAATATCCACAAAGCTTATTTAGTGACAAAACAACAGATATCCTATCCATGTTAGATCAGAAAGATTCGAGAAAAGCATATATATATATATATATATATATATATATATTACTATATCAGTGGCAAACAAATAAAGAGATGACCACCTACAAAGTTAAAAACATATGAACGTCACATGACCAAAAAGAAAATTACATGAAGTGTGATCTTCAATCCTAGAAGAAGATTTTTTTGAAAATCAAATATAACAATGTGTCATGTAGGAATCAAATCTCTCAAAAAGGTAGCAAGTAGCAACCAAGTCACCTTAATAAAGTGAGACAGTAGGTGAAAGTTGGATTGAATCACCGCTACACTCAAACCACATTTCATATATTATCTCAACATGCATCAGGTACATTTTGCCAGACACACAGAATGTTTCGCCCAACAATGAATCCAATGGGTTAACTAATTTTGTCATAAACAAATTCAATTAATCCACCAATAGGTGATTTGCAAATCCATATAAAAGCAATGTAGTATACCATGATTCACAAACCCAGTGGGGTTGCATGAACTTCTATGAGGATCTGCAGCTTGGTTTGTTATATTGGATGATGAGATGCTTCCCTAACAAATTTCTTAAAGGTGAACCATTTTCAAGGTTAATAAAATGTCAACATGAAAGCTACACATAGTTTTGGTGCAAAGTGTCATTAATAGGAACCAAAACCATTGAATTCTTACACGTTCTTCAAGGCTATGGCTGTTAGTGGCTTGGCCTCTTTTAGCTCTCACATGAATGTAATTTTTTGGTGGCTTAGGAGGTTTTGAGTTACTTTTATTCTATTTCGCTTCCTCTGCTTTGGACTCTTCCTCTACCATGATAAAAATTAGTATAGAATTTCCTAGAAGAACATTGTGTTGTATCAATGCATTAATGTATTCTGCTGCCTAAACCTTGCACTTTTGGTCAACATTGGTTTTTCAGATCAGTAAATACACATATTTGGTGTTACTAAAGAAATTGATCAAATTGGGAGTTACTCTATCAGCATCAATTCGATCAAGCAAATCTAGAATCAATTAGAACAAAAAAAAATGAGAAATGATAATTGATACTCAATAAATTGAATACAACACTGAATTAAAAATCATGATGCCCTTCATTTCAGCCTATGTTACTATTGTAAAGAACACTATATTGTGGCAATAAATAATATCACAGAAAAAGGACAAATATTTCAATTAAAATAAAAGTTAGTATAGAATTTCCTAGAAGAGCATTGTGTTGTATCAATGCATTAATGTATTTTGCTGCCTAAACCTTGCATTTTTTGTCAACATTGGTTTTTCAGATCAGTAAATATACATATTTGGTGCTACTTAAGAAATTGATCATATTGGGAGTTACTCTATCAGCACCAATTTGGTTAAGCAAAGCTAGAATCAATTAGAACAAAACAAAATGACAAATGATAATTGATACTCAATAAATTGAATACAACACTGAATTAAAAATCATGATGTCCTTCATTTCAACCTATGTTAATATTGTAAAGAACACTATATTGTAGCAATAAATAATATAATAGAAAACAGGACAAATATTTCAATTGATATTTTCCCAGTAGAATTTGGCAAACCTACTATCTTGAAGACCTTCGTGAAATCATTTGACAAAAACTCCTGAACATGCAATACTTAAGAAGTAAACATATGCATCAATAAATAACTTTATAAATAATTCAAGAAACAAATGTAATGTAAATGACCATGCTACTGTCATTTCCTCTGCCTATAATAAGAAAATAAGTTTTATGATCTCTAAAGTCCAAACTTTGTAAGAGATGCATAGAGAAGAGACAAAGATAGGTAAATGCTAAGGATTGCTGACTATGCTACCTAGACTTCAATGAACTACATCCTTAGTTTCATATTTTCAATGCTGGCTAATTTTAATTCAAAACTTCATATACCATTATTCCGAACCAAAACTCAGCACTTAATTCATACTAATGTACAACAATCAGAATGGAGGAGAGTGATAAACTACCAATCACTAAAATTGTGAACAAATTACAGCCCATGTACACATACGTATGAGGATAATATAAACACATCATTAATTTCTAAGGATATCACTTATCACTAAAATGAAAAATAATACTCAATTAATTTTTATGATTAGGATTTCACTTATGCTATCATCCATATCATCATACTTTCGGACAAATGAGCATGATATTTATTTTCCAGCCTTTGAAACCACCTAGACATATCAGGTAAAATCTTAAAGATTAAATTATCAAAACATAAAAATCACGTTTAAAAAAAACATACTTACATCTAAACTAAATAAAGATAAGGCTGTACCTCAGCATCATTAAGTTTTTCTAGTTTTCCATTGGTGTAGATGATGTTGTAGGAACATTGGTATTTGAGGAATAAGCCTCTAAGCAAACTGCGACAATAACATTTGTTACCTCAGCAGGATTCTTTCCCAACCTTTAACCACCTAGACATATCAACTAAAATCATAATGATTAAATTATTAAAACATAAAAATTACCTCAGGAGAAAACACACTTACATCTAAACTAATTAAAGATAAGGCTGTAACTCAGAAGCAATAAAAAGGTTAAAAGATAAAACTGTTGATATCATATTATTTTCAAACCATAATGAAACTAAACATATAGTTCTCGCAATTGAGTTGAAAGCAACATGAATGGAATTTAATTGGCTTAACATTCAGGAAAATAAATGCAAAGAGCAAGGACTGTCCAATTATAAAATTATTTTACATTCACAGAGCAAGGATTATCACATTAAATAATGACAACTTTAGTGTTCAAAGTAAGCAAATAAAATTCTTAGCCATTAGGGTGGGGGCAAGAATAATTTTTGGACCATCATTTACAGCTCAAACTAAAAGGGCATTATTTAGTTTAAGAGAAAATGGTTCAATATAATTGCCTACTATTACAGCTCAAACTCATTATAAATATATTTGACACTAATATAAATAATACTTAGCAAATTTGGTTCTTCAACTTTGTCATCGAGATTTTTTCTTCGCAGTTTTTGTCAAACTTGTTAAAGATCTGTTGCACCTCATCATCCAGGATCGTGTGTGTGAGAAGATGGAGGAAAAGAAAGAGAAAAAAATAGAGGAAATATATTAATTAATGTAAATGAAAGATAATGAATTTATTCTTTCATATAGAACATATAAATATTGGCAGTAACTTTATAATTTTCATAACAAATTACAGCATCACAAAACCAAACACATGCACTAAAATCCCCATATAAAATCAACTCCAACCTAAAAATTGTTGTTGATTCTTTGTTGTATGGGATTATTTGCTTAAATTATTTTATTTTTCACAAAATCTCATGGATAGAGGTTGAAGCTTCAAACTGAAACCTGCTATTCAAAAAATAGGTGTGATGGGTGGTGACTGATAACATAATAACTCAGTCACTTTATATTTCACAGCATTGTATCCATTTATAATAAGTTCAGTGACAAAGCTATTAATTTAAAAAAATCAAATAATCCAATACAAATAAAAATCAACAATTGCAAAACAGATTTAAGGAACATATGCTCAAAATGAATAATAGAAACAAAATGTCATCAAGAGCTTCTTTCTCCTACTTACCCAACATCCTGTCTAAAATGGAAGAAATATGTGAAATAATAGGGTAAATCAGGTGATATATACATCTTCATCCTCATTCTCTAAAAAAAAAAGAAATGAACCTCGTGGTCTCTTCTTCGGCAGCCATGGATTTCGTCGTTTTCCATGGTAGCGTCTCGTGATATTGCTCTCCCTCGCACCACCCTCAATTCCATCTGAAGAAAAAAAAAACACATAACAAAATCACAGTGAAACGCAAAGAAAGAGAAGAACGAGAGCATTTGAATGATAAAGAAGAAGAACAAAGAATGAAAATGAGGGATTGAGAAATGAGAGGTAGTGTTTATGGGTTTAATGTTAAGTGGCTCGTTGTGTGGTGCCTCTGATGGGTTCTGATTTCTCTTGTCGGTGGCTCGTCATGTGACAAACCTGTTTCTCCTTCCCTGTCGATTTTCGCTTCCTTCTCCTCGGCCTCTGTCTCGATTTCCTTTTTCTTCTCTTACAAAGTTTCAACTAAGAAAGATCAATTGTCACTTAGAAGAAGCTTTTAGAAGAAGCTTTGGAAGTTTCAAAATTCTAAAATTTGAAATTTTGAAACTACACATTCCTTTGTTGATACGTAGAATAAGTTGGAGAGGCAACAAATTAAATAAGTAATAACAGCTTTTCCTTATATTTTTACTTATAAAATTCAACAGCTTTTAGCATAGATGAAATTTCCATTTTATCAACTAATAAAGACAGCTAATTTTGATAAAAATGAAATTTCTATGGCCTAAAGTTATTATAGATAGATATTAGATTTTAAATTGATCACTTATGTTTTAAAAATTGTAAAATGGGTTCCTACAGAATTTTTTTAGTAAAACTTTAGGAGACCAAACATATATTTAGAAAAAAAAAAATTGTGGTTACAGTTGATTATTTTGAGGGTATAATAATATAATCTAGCTAAAATAAATTAAATACACAATACACCGTAAATGGATTGAATTCACAAAACAAAAAAAAAGAGTAAGTGAATTGATGAATGAAAGTTTAGCAAGGGACAGAAGAAGAATGAAAAAAAAAACGTAACATGTATTTATTTTGCTTTTCATCTTAATTACTTCTACCTTGTTTTTTTTCTACCTTTTTTATTTTATTTTTTATCACACGATTTGTTATATTATCATTTTCTCCTATGTATACATCCAAAAACAGGGTGTAAATTTATCATTAATCCAAAAGAATACGTGTGCATTATTGTTTTGCTTGTGTGTGAAAGTTCAACAGCGTTTGATTCAAGTAGAGTTGTTAAGTCATCAATTTTTTGAAATACGACTAATTGAGTCAAATTGTTTAAGTAACATTTTTTTTTTTTAAATTCGACGAACTCAAATTGTTTCTCTTCACAAGTCGCAAGCTAAGGCTTCCACTACTCCTCTCGTATTATTTCCCCTTTAAAGTAATACACATTCTTTAATAAATTTATTAATTTGTACATAAAATATACAATGATAAATTTTTGTTTAGAGTGGTATGAGTTAATTAGAAATAAAACTCTATAAATAGGATGGGAGGAGAAAAATAGAGAGAAAATTGTATGAAATAATTCTTCTATTTACATGTTCTCAACCATGGGTGATAGGCAAAATCGTCCAATAATATTTGTTTCTTAATTTCTCTATTGTACTGCACCTCGGCACACCCTTTGCCCAATGATGTATGTTTTTTTTTCTTTTCACTTTCTATACAACTAAATAAGAAAAAATATTTTTTTTTCATTTTCTATCTCACCAAACAATTTATAAAAACATCTCTTTTTCTATTTTTTTTCCCTTCATCTTTATTTCCTTTTATTTTATTCTTTAAATCATAGCAAGGACCCGCTTGCACTTGCACCTCTGCTCGAGTCAATTCGGAAAATTTTGTGTGGGTGCTTGTAGGAATGGGGTTGTGATATATATATATATATATATATATATATATATATATATATATATATATGAAAGAAATGTACTGTATACTTTATGCTCTGTATATTCGTATGATTTGGTTAGGACACATCTTGAGTTCTAATCTGTTAATAAAAGTTATTTTGGCCTTAGAAAAAAACGTTTTGCATCTTATTTTAGCTACTTTATTTATTGTGAATAAATTCATGTCCAATAACTACGTTAGACTATGACCTGCCGTAGATTAGGTTTTGAACTAAATTTTAATATTTCTTTATTCTGAGGACCTTTTAATTACACTTGATCTTAGCGGGAGAAAGTATCCATGACCTTTTAAGTTTTAATTGAAGCCTTTGCTTCGCATGGACAAAACTAGATTAAATCTAATTTTAAATAAATGAATTAAAACTAAATTACTTTTTTTCATTTTTTAATCAAACCCGTTTAAAATTAATTTTAAATTGATTTTAGAACCAATGCTTAATTCAAAATCACTTTTATAACAAAACTTAATAGGGAAATATTAACTAATGTCCTAAAAAATTTAAAATAGAAATATTTTTATTAGAAGGTGAAAATTTATTTTGTTTATGATTTTTTTATGCTCGATTACACAGTAATATATATTCCTCTCTTTTAGTTGTTTAACCAATGCCCATAAAGTATCCAAACTTATATTTGAATATGGTTTTGATTTAGTTTCAAATTAGTTTGAAAATGAATTTTGTAAAAGCATAGGTCGGATTTAAAACCAACTTCAGTAAAAAAGTCCTCCTTTAAAATCACTTTAAAATTTCGCATGGACAAAACTAGATTAAATCTAATTGGCTTTGCCACTACTGGTTTGATTTAAATTATGATTTGGTCAACTTTTTTTTTCACACAGCCCAATTTTTTTTAATGACGACAATAAACCTAAGTTTATGATTTGATTTAAATATTAGGTTCTAAAACCTAATATTTCATACAAATTATCTACACTCCACCACTAGACCAATAGTGGCAGAATCGATCCAAGTGGATTACAGTCATATTGCTTTAAAATTAAGCAGGCAAAGAATAGAAAAAAAAATCTTGTGCATTAGTCACCTAAGAGAAAGCTGAAACAATTTATATTTGTCAGACAAAATTGAATTTGAAATGAAATTCTCTCTTCTGTCAGGGGCCTATACTACACATTTCTTTCAGTATGATTGAGATGCCATCTACTCTTCTCACTAGTTAGTTGGTGAGACAGAGGAGAGGTAAGTTTTCTAGGGAACACATCTATATGATGTATCATTAATTTTTAACTGAGATTAACCACTTTTTGATGCTCCATTTTTGTCCTAGTTTTATCTGGTGAATGGCTTTCTTCTGTTTCCTTCCTTTTGTTGTTGATTTGTTGGACTTCTTCATCCTTAACTTTTGATTTCAACAAATGTGGCCTCAGCTTGTTTACATCTGACTGTTGAACTGGTTTCAAAAAGAATTCATCCGCTCCATCTTCTAGGCATCTGATACAAACAAAAATGAAGGTCTTGTTAGATTTCAAGTTCAGTCATGTGATGCAATCAGAATTTGTGAATTTGAAGAAAAACAGATATATTTTGTCTTGACATAATTAAAATTTTGGTAATTGGATTCAATTTCCCTCACCTGTTGATCCTTGCTGGGACATTCTCTGACGACATAATCACCACTGGTATGTCTTTAAGAGATTTAGATTCCTACAAATCAAAAACTTTCTGTTATTTTTCTAGCATCAAACCAGGGAAGATACAAGCAATTGAAGGTTGCTAGCACATCACAAAAATGGTTTGAGAGTTGTTATAAAAAGATTGATAAACACCTCATTTGAGTCGTATAAAATAAGTTATTTCTGAAATCAGATCCCATCATTTCAAATTTTTTAATGAACGAAGGGGGAGAAAATATTCAAATTCAATGTATATAATTTGGGAAAAGTTTTATGATGTACACAAATTTTGGAATTGAGGAGCAAATAGTGAGCTATTTTTATAAAATATAAGCCTGATCAACAACATAAGGAAGAGTAACATAACTACACAAGCCATGCTATCAGTATAAAAATATCCCAGGAGTTTACCTTGATCTTTCTCAGCAGATCATAGCCTGTCATCTCTGGCATACAGTAATCAGTTATGATCAGATTTACTTCTACATCCTGCAATCAGAAGTAAAATGATTAGAAAGTTTAAAATATGTACGTATCAGTATTTGTTGACTTTGCTAGAGGATTATTGTACCTGATGGGATTCTAGAGCAATAGAGGGAGGCTCTTTATTTCTCTGCTCATCTTCAACCAAACCAAGAAACTTCAAAGCCTTACTACCAGAATCCAAAGCAGTTACTGTAATTACAAAACATACCAAAATGAATTAGATTTCAAATTCGGCAAAACCAAATCGCCTCTTCAAATAATGTAACATATATAAAAGACCAACGAAACCACATAATTACATTATTTATCTGATCATGTTTCTGTATAGCAATCCAAGTCCATATTTTTATAGGAAATTAATGGAAACCACAAAAGAACAAACACAGAAAGAATAGAATTAGAAAAATACCATGAAAGGAAGAGGTTTTGAGGAGCCTCTTAATCAACATTCTGTCAATAAGGCTGTCATCAACAGCCAGAACATGAAACTGAGCCTCTGCAGCCATACCCATGATTCTGATGATAATGTGAAAGTGCAAGCCAAAAACAAACGAGGCAAGGAATAATAACAGAAAAAAAGAAGGAAAAGATAAATGAATAGGAAAAGAATAGAATACAAGGATGAAGAAAGTGATGTGAGATGAAGATGAAGGAGGGTGGCATGCACATTTTAAAAGGCGGAGCACACATCATGGTCAAGAAGGATACAAAAATCCACCAAGGAAATCTGACAGTTTGGAAAGCAAGATCCGACAGATTTCATCAAGAATCTGGCGGATCTTCTGGGGTTGATTTTTGAATTGAAAAACAAGCAAAGAAAGGTGCTCTTATTGTACCAAACTCAATCTGACTTGTTCATTACTATTATTAATTATTATTCTATTTGACCCTTTTGCGTATGGTTAAAGACAAAAAATTATCGAATTCAATAAATATAATTCAGTTGATAACACATACTGATTTTGTGGGAGATGACATACAATCTTAAAGAAAGACGATGAACTTCAATTGTGACATAATCGACTCAAAGGATTGAAACTTGTCGGATACCTCAGGTCCCACCGGAACTCAAATGCCATAATCACTGTAACTAAAAAAAAAAAAAGAGACAACTATTGGGGTGTGCTACACTGCTCTCTTAAGCCTTAACCCTACTATTGCCCTTTCACGAGACCAAACCATCATTGTTCACTGTTCAGAGTCGTGTAGAGTCTATTCTATTCCATGCACGTGCATGACCTGCATAGCACTAAGTGATGACCCACGTACTAGTAAAACTATACAAGCCAGTACAAAACGTAATTTTCTTGCTTTTATTACTATTATGAAATGTTTGTTTGTCTTTAGCCTTTTTTAAGAGCCAATATTGACCTCATAAACCATATAGTAGAATTTTCAAACTTCAAAGGTCCCTAACCGATTCTGTTGCTATTTCTTAGAACATTCCACTATTTTAATTTTTTTTAATATTTAATTATTTACTCAGAGACCCTATTTGATTTGTTTCTCATTTCCGAAATTTAATTTTTTTAATAGTTGCCTGAGTTTAATTAAAATAATTAGAGAAAGAATTTAGAAAAAAATGGTAGTTACAAGTCTTTGATATTCCAAATTTATCCTTTCAAATTAGGCTGTCTCAAAAGAATACCCTTTTGTCTTCACTGTCTCAAAATCAGCATTCTTCTGTCACCGGCATATTATTGACTTTCCAATTATTCCTTTCTTTTATCTCGAATTTTCTTTTCAGGGGTCAATATTTATTATTTTAAAAGATATATATATATATATATATATATATATATATATATAATTGGAGCATGATCGTGTGAGTGATTAAACAATTGCAAATATTTCATATTCTGGTTTTCTTTTATGCAAATCATCTGACAGCATAAAATAGAAAAAAAAAATTTAAGGGAAAAAATATTTCATTGTAATATTTGGCCAGATTGTATTAATTATTTTGGTCAGTAAGTGAAATAATATCTGTTGTGCGACAAGTGCTCCCTTGATGGAGGGGCCATGAACACGTTGGGGGCTTTCACAGAATCATTTGCGATATTTTTAATCTTTTATTTCAAAGCAAATTAAATTTTTTATCTTTTCGTTTGAAGCATATTGGAAAATATTAACTGTCAAATCCTTTTACTTAATTGGGGGATTTTTATTTTTATCTGTTACGCCTGATACGTCAGCCTATGCCTATTTATCTATATAATATAATAAAAATAAATATTCATGTTACACCAATAATTATTATTAATTAATTTATAAGACTAAAATCAAACTATATATAAAAATGGAGTTAAATTTGGATTATCCTTATAGTTACGTAGTCTTGCGATATTGTATGGCTTTTACGTTAGTTTTTCATATGCGTTAGCTTTTTTTTTTTTACTGTTAGGCTTTTATGTTAGTCATATAATAGGAGTTAACATATTTATACTGTCTCATACACTAGTGTTTTAGTTTTTTATTCTTTCTAAAAACTAAATTTTAATAACAAGGAAGGGATAAATTTTTTTACCATATATTATTTTTAAAGCTTCATTATTGGCCAATTTAAAATTAATTAAATGAAATTTACTTTACTAACAATAATTGGTACAATTGGTAATAACTTATGTTTTTTTTAATTAGACAGTGTAGATTTTGAATCCTAATTGATTATTGGTACAAAATAAATTGTGTTAAAAAAGAAATATTCACTTTCCATGGGCTCAAGTCCTGACAAAAACTTGTTATTGGTTTCCAAAAAATAACTTCATACTAATATCATAGTTATATAAAATGAAACATTATCATGTTGTAAGCATAGTTTTAAAAATCGATCTGATTATGATTCTAGATCATTGGTCGAACCGCTGGATTACTAATTAACCAGCATGACCCAGTATGTAATAAAAAATATAAAAAAAATTATATTTATTTTAAAATCTTTCTTCTGGTTATTGAAATTAAAAAGTCTTAAAACACAAATAAAATATGAAGAACAAAAGTTAAAAAATAACTATTATCTCTAACATTTAACATTAAAGGTATTAATGACAATATATATCAATATTCACATTGAAATGAAACATAATCATATTACATCAATGTAGATTATAAAATATAAAAAAAAAATCCAAAATTTCAAACCACAAATTTAAAAAATGATTCGGGATCACAATTTCAACTGTAACTCAATGACAATTGCGGTCACTTCTATATCAATTTAGCTTAATAAAAAAATGCAATTACAAATACAAAAAATATTAAAAAATGAATGAAAAGATCAATTTAACTCAAAATTACAAAAAAACTAAAATAAAATAAAATGAAAAAAAACTAAAAAAAAGATAAGTGATCGAGTCCGGGTTAACGGATCATCGATTTGACCACAAACCCGATCGGATCAATCCGGGTCACTCCGAGTCAAAAGCGTAGTCGATCGAATTTATGACTCAACCAAGTCCAACCACTGGATCGCGGTTAGACCGGTCGATTCGAGCTTTAAAACTATGGTTGTGAGGATGAAACAAGACTAAAATTAAACTATGAAAATTTTACATATGAAATTTTAGAATTTAAAATACTATTTATCCATCAATAATTAAAAAAATTATAAGAATATAATTTATGGTGTTTAAAATCCAAAATATAAACTAAAAAAAATCTAAAATGAAAAACCTGAATCAGATTCAGAAAAAGTGAAAAACACAATCAGCCATCCATAACTACCACACCTCAAACATTATTACCACCGCATGGAACCAAACAACCACCACCTCCCACCCCCAAATTAGATTAAAAAAATGAATTATGGATTTGAACAACAACAGCATTTCCGGAGGGGACATTGCAGTCCGCGAGGTCGATCGCGGAGGGAGCAGCGGGACTCCGTTGGACACGACAGAAGCGGTCGTGGAGGAGTCGTGGAGGCTGGAGGGAGTGGCATCGAGGTCACCACCAAAATCGAAGTTGAAGTGAGTTACTTTCTCCTGCCTCATTCTCAATTGTTCCACGCAACGTACAAAATGAACTGAATGATGTTCTGGTGGAATCTCATTGGTTTGGCTTTTGTTGATTTGACCGAGAATGACGACGAATGTGTTGGCCGAGAGCGGGTTGAATGTCACGAATTAGAGAGAGAAATTGGATTAGGATTTCAACACGAGTTAGTGCTCAGTTGATTACTAGACCAGCTTACATTCACAGTCATCAGATAAAACCAAACTTAGTTTTGGATAAAAAAATTATCCATTACAATTTTGCAAGGATTTTTAGAATTTTATAAGAAAAATATATATTTTGATAAAAGAAAATAAAATAGACTTTTAAACATGTTGATAGGATAAGTTAAACATTTAAAGAGGTTAGATTAAATCTAAAAAAAGTCTATAATAAATAATATGTCAACTTAGACCTTAATTTTATATAATAGGTGTCAATTTTGGTCTATTTCTATCTAGTTCAAATTTTTTAATTCACACTTCTAATAAATTAACATTTCACGATAAATAATAATAATATGCAGAAAAAAAATTGAAGAACGAATTAAAACTTTTGATTGGGATTAAATAGAATCGAATAGTGAATTAATTTAACGACGTTCTTTAATTAATTAAATTATTTTGTAGTGCAATCCTTAAAATGACTAGCTAGGTACCAGAAAAACAAAATTCTCAAAATCACTAAACAGATTTTTATAACACAAGGAATGAATTTCAAAAATATCAATATTAACTTTTGGCAGGGAAAATTAATTCATGAATAATTATTTGATTGCCATAAGATTTTAACAGGAAAAATATATTTTGATTTTAGAATATTGGAATTATCTTCAATTTGTGTGAGGGAAGATTTGAGAATGTAAATATCTGCCTCAGAACCTGAACCCACTCTGTACGTAATAATAGTAGCTAGAAGAAAATTGCGCAAGTGTTAGAAAGGTTTGGTTCATTCTTACATTTCTATTTTTCACAATTATTAAAAATAAATTATTTAAATTGTAATTATATAATAAGGTTGGATTTCAAAACTTTTGGATTTGAGAAATTATTTTCTAATTTCTTCACACTTTTAATTACAAGGATTATATTTTATTCTATATATTTCTTTTTTCAAATATAAAAACAATGAAAATAACCTTTTTTCTGTCTTTTGTTTTCTTCACTCTTTTCTATATGGAATTTTTAAAACAGAAAATAAAGGGACATATTATAGTTAAAAATAAAAAGAAATGAAAATAAAATATATTTTCTCAAACTAAACAATGTCTAATTTTTCTATTTTTAGAATTTTTTATGTCTTATTTTATATTATTTAAATTAGAATCCATTTGATTTATTTTTTAATATGTACGTTAATTAAATGGAAAAATAATAACAAGACAAGCAAATTTCTTTCATTGTTTTCAATGTCGACAGATGTGAAAAAACCTGACCCTACAAAATACAAACTTAACTCGATCATTGGCAAGGTCAGGAAAACCTTGTTCATCAGACATAGTTTTGATATTCTAAGTAACACTTAAGCTCTAAGTTATTGTAGTTAAATAATTATTTTACATTGAACATAGGAATAAGATAAAGCCATAAAGGTGTTTGCGGGTACGTACCTACAAACATTACATGATCGGACACTTCTGTTAGGTGAGTGGATAAAAAAATGAACATGTGGAAACTAAATGCTCCGTTACTTTTAATATAATCGTGGAATTTTTAGAGAATTTTATTCTTATTTATCTATTGTTTACTAAAATTAATATCATATTAATATTATTTTTTATCAATTATTCTTTCCATTTTTAATTATAATTTTTTTATAAATTCATTTGTCTCTTTTGTAAGATTATTTTTTTAATTTTTAGATGCATTAAATATCTTTTCTTACATATTTTTACTTAATTATTTTTTCTCAAAAAATTAATGAGAAATAATCAAGTAGATAGAAAAAAAAAAGTAATTTTAGAATAATAGTATAATTAATTGACAGATTTAATATGATTAATTAAATTAATTATTTTTCTTAAAGAACGTAAATTAGTTAAAAATGTAAATTAGATACATAGGAAGTATACATTTATTTGGCTTCTTATATATAATTAATATACATATGTATTTATTGTTGGTTGAGGAAAAAAAAAGGAGTGTAATAGGAAACTTGAAAGTTATTCTATTAGAATAAAAAAATTATTATATTTCTTAATTTTTATAAAATAACCTTAAACCACACATAAAAATAAAGGATAGCAATTGACTACCTTATTATCTAACATTTTTCAATTTTTTTAAACAAATACTTCTTCAAGAGTTTATAATTATTTTAAAATCCATAATGTCATTTTGCATAAAATTAACTAATTTGGATAACATATTTCCTTTGATTTCAAATATAAGGAAAAAATATTTTTCCTAATCTTAAATTTCAGAAAAATTAATTAATTATATCTTATTTAATTTTATTATCTCTAACATACTTTTTATTCAATGATTCTTTTTATTTCTGATAAGTTTTAACGAAGGAAAAATTGGAGAATAAATTAATTTTTAACTGAGATTGATGAAATTAAATATGGTTAATTAATTTTCTTAACTAGTATAAATTTTTTTTTCTTAAATTTGATATTAGAGTGAGTATGTCATCCAAATTAGTTAACTAACTTGCAAAATTTCTTTTATGTGGATTCTTTAGAGTTATTAAGTGGCCATGCCAATCTCAAAGCATGCTATATATGAAATCCTAGTGTCCCACCAATTAGCGAAGATTGAATCTTAAACAGTAGTCACCAATTAGCTAGTGAAGAAATATCCAAATTCCCCATTTGTTGGACCATTCATCACGTGCATGTGAAATTAAAGTAACTAATCCATTACTAGAATCACACGTTTTGTATATCCATGAAATTGGAAACCTATAATATTTTGTTAATTATTTGTTGTTTGTTGCCATATGCTTTTGTCGTTTGAAACCTAAAATAAAAAACATTTGCTTTGTGTTATGTATGATTATTAGTCCTTTTTATCTTATTCATGAATATACATTAATAATTGACAAATTTACAATCAGTTAGCTAGTGTGATAAATGAAGGAAGAGACTTGGTGTTCATTTCTATGTGTAGCAATGAATTTGTTAAATTATATATAAAACTTTTTTTTTCAATGAGTAATTTAATATCTTTGAAGGGAATCATCTTTGAAGAAGTGTCTAAATGCAAGCAGCGGCCAACGGTAACATGGAAAATAACTAGAACCCGTAAGTACATGATTGAAGGGAATCATCCAAAAATTAGACGAGTCTTTACGGCATAAAAATATGGTGATGTTGTGTTTTTGATGTCTCAACGTGGCAAGTGAAGGCAATGGTAAGTGAAATTTATGCAGATATTTAATGGCGAGAGGAGTGGTGGCAGGAAGGTGGAATGGACGATGGCATCAGGATACTGGGGGGGAAACAAGAAATGGTGAACAAATATAATTGACGAGATTAATAAGCTTTTATTTCACAAACTTTCCGGACAACTATGAAGTCATTGATCTCTGGAAAGTCATCTTGCGATGGGGAAACTGCTGGGAGGTTTACATAGCACCAAGGAGAAATAAAATCGGACAACGCTCCGATTTCGTGCATTATAGAGAGGTGGAGGACCCGAGTAGATTGGAAAGACATCTGGACAACATATTTTGTAGAAAACATGAAGCTGGACGTTAACTTATCAAGGTTTGAAAAGTCTAATCCAGGGTCTGCGAAGAATACAAATTTTGAAAAGTATGGTAGAGGGGATATTGGAAGGAAAACAACAAGACATCAAGGGAGAGAAGAAATGCAATCAAAGGGTTCGGAAAGGTAAGGAGGTGGTTTATCAAAATGCTGGCCAGAAAACAGGGAGACACAACAATGCAAGATCATATGCCCAGTTAGTTACTACAAGGGAAATACAAGTTGGCCAAACATGGAGGCAGAAAAATGAAGAAACAGCGTTGGGAAGGGAAATCGTGACACCTGTATGCCATATGGAATGGCCAAACAAGAGTATCGTGGTTAGGATGAAAAACCCAGAAGACGCATTCAATAGGAATGAATTGTTCTTGTTGGACGACCTCCCTTCAATAAAAATGAGGCATTTGGGGAATAACATGGTACTCTTAACGACTTTGGAGGGAGGTGATTTAAATGACATGTTGCAAGAGTCCGAAGCATGGATGGGGGAAATTTTCAAATCTATTGAGCCTTGGAACCCGTTTGTTGTTTCGGGAAACAAAAATTGCTGGATAAGGATAGTCGGGGTGCCATTGAACGCATGGAGCAACATATGTTTCGAACAAATAGTTTCAATCTTTTACAGTTTTACTAAGGTAGATGAAACACAGAGAAGATGGCCAGTTTGTTATATGCAAGGGTTATGATAAGCACTTCATCATATGACAATATTTGCACTACTCAGTGGGTAAAAATACATGGAAATCCTTACTTTGTTCGTGCTGTGGAAGAACTAGCACAATATGAGATCCAACAACCCTAGTATTTGGAGGAAAGGGAGTCGAAACCTGAAGATGATATGTCCTACATGGGCATGTATGAAGACAACATCTCAAGTGTGTTAAAGTACCCATCGGATGATGAAGGTTGGTGCCAAGGGGTAGGGGTGGAAGGAACAGTGCCTTAGGTGATGATGGTTGTGGTCGAAGATACAACCATGGAAGGTTCAAATCTAAAGGGAGAAAAAACCACAACGGGTCACATTTATGCATTAAATGTAGTGGAAAAAGAGGGTGACATGGAGGACAACCTAGACTTTAAGGATGGGAAAAAGCAGGCTAAGGAAATAGAAAAGGGAGTAGTTGTACACAAAAATGGTATTGATGTATCTGAGAAGGGCAGAAAGGTGGTTTTGGATAAGGGATTTTCCCATATCTTGAGAAAGAAGGTGTGGGAGAAGCCGTCAATATGTTCATTGCTGGTGATAACGAGGGAGGTTGAACAAAGTGAAGGATGGATTGGTGGGACATGTGTATGGCGTAGATGAAGGGAAATAAGTGGTGGAAATGGAAAGGGTGGGCACGACTAGTGGTGACAATGGAAATAA
Source organism: Glycine latifolia (assembly GCA_013407115.1). NCBI lineage: Eukaryota > Viridiplantae > Streptophyta > Magnoliopsida > Fabales > Fabaceae > Glycine > Glycine latifolia. The sequence goes on along the minus strand of CM023944.1, from coordinate 19,895,084 downwards.
TGTTTTGGGCTATTACAAGAAGCCCAAATATTCTACAAAGGACAAAAGAAATGGGGTATGTGGTTTTAAAAAAAGCATGCTCTCGAGACATATTTAAGAGAGAAAAAAATACATGGGAGAAAAATAGCTATGTTTGGCCTCCGGATCACTCTCAACGAAAAATATCAAGCACCAATTTTGGTACTTTTGGGTCCAAATCAGCAACATCGGTTAATGGCGAGCACAAACACACAAAACAGTAGCAAGGAGAAAGGGAAAGAAGTGTTTTCTCAACCAGATGTTTTAGAAGTGGCTGAAGTAGTGGAAGATGAAGGCTTGGAAGTAAGGTATATAAAGATGGCACATGGAAGCACGTTGGGAGTTTGTGCTGATCAATTTGATCACGCCTCAGTGATGAGAGGGCAACGACGATAGTGTATTTCTCTGAGCCATTCTTCATTGGGAAGTCAAGTCAGGGAGGGAAGCAAGGTGAAGGTGATAAAGAATAAGCAAGTTGAGGGGGAGTGGATTTTGGTGATAGGGAAGAAGCTAGGAATCATGTTTAAGGGAACAACAAAGGAGGTTCTTCAAGGATCAATTAAAATGGAGGAGATGGATAGTAAACAAAAGAAGAATATTGAGAATCATAAGAGGGGTTGTGATAAGGTGAAATTATGATTATTTTAAGCCAAAATTTAAGGGGGTTAAGTAAGAGGTTCAAATGGAGAGCTATAAAGGAAATTATAGAAAAAGAAAAGTTGGAGTTAGCATGTTTTCAGGAAGCATAATTGGAGCATATTTCTAGTAGTATTATTGGTGCTTTATGGGGTAATCAACAGGTTGAGTGGAGGGCTATTTCAACTATAAATACTGCAGGTGGCATTTTGTGTGCTTTGAGGAAGGATGTTTTCCAAATTGACGAAATGTTTATTGGCGTGAGGTTCCTTGGCTTGAGAGGTGTACAGAAGATGGGTGATGTACCATGTATCAACATCAATGTCTATGCTTCTTGTGACATTGATGGTAATAAACTTTTATGCAAAAAATATTAGCTTTGAAAAGGAGATTCACAGGGTTGGCTTGTTCTGTTCTTGGGGATTTCAATGTCGTGAGAAGTATTGATGAACAGAGGGATGTGAGAAATAATCCGATAGGGGAAGGGATATGGAGGACTTTAATCAATTCATTCATGAGGCGGGTTTATAGGACCTCCCTTTTGTTGGAAGAAAGTTCACTTGGTATAGAACGAATGGACATTCTAAAAGCAAACTTGATAGGTTTCTTGTGTCAAATGAATGGTTTGATGTATGGGAGAGATGCAAACAATATGTGTTGGAAAGATCCATTCCGACCATTGTTCCATTGTCATGAAGGATGTAACCATTGATTAGGGACCAAAACCATTTAATGTCCAAAATTGGTGGTTGGAAGAATATGGGTCCTTACAAAAAGTGAAGGATTGGTGGAGTTCTTATAACTCACATGGATGGGCGGCTTATGTCCTCAAAGAGAAATTAAAACTTTTGAAGAAGGACATGAGGGAATGAAACATGGATAGCTTTGGAGGTATACAAAGCCAAGTGAGAACTATGTCAAATATAAATGCATTGGTTGTGGTGGATGAGAATGGGGGGTTAAGGGAGGAAGAGATAAAGAAGAGAAGAGATTTGTTGGAGGAGATATGGAGGATAGCAAAGAGAAACAAATATATCTTATAACAAAAGTCAAGGAGTAAATGGCTAAGAGAAGGAGATAGAAATACCAAATGCTTCCATTCCACGGTCAAGTGAAGGAGGAAGATCAATAACATCAAAGGATCAAAGGTTAATGGCAATTGGGTGGAGGACCCAATGATAGTATAAAAGCCACTATGGTATACTTTCAAGCATGTTTTCAAGAAATTGGGGAGGAAAGAACAAACCTTGATGGAGCGCATTTTGAGAGACTTAATAAGGAATACAACATCTTTCTATGTCAACCTTTCGAGGATGAGGAAATCAAGGAGGCCATATGGGATTGTGGTAGTGATAAGAGCCTAGGACCGGATGGCATGAATTTTCATTTCATTAAAAAATGTTGGGGCATAATGAGAAATGAATTTGTGGATATGATGAAGGACTTTTGGGCAACTGGGATCATTCCGAGGGGTGCAAATGCTTCTTTCATTGTGTTGCTACCTATAAAGGATAATGCGCTTGGGTTGGATGAGTATATAGCCATTTCTTTGATTGGTTGTTTGTATAAAGTAATTTCAAAGGTCCTAGCTAAAAGGTTGGGGAAGGTGTTGGGGAAAATAATTGATGTGAGACAAAGTGCTTTTGTGGGAGGATGATTTATGCTTGATGGTATGTTAGTAGCCAATGAAGTGGTAGATGAAGTGAAGAGGTGCAAGAAGGATTGTTTGATTTTTTAAAGTTGACTTTGAGAAAACTTATGATTCGGTTTCTTAGGGTTTCTTGTACTATATGATAGGGAGGTTAGGGTTTAGTGAGAAGTGGTGAGATGGAAAAAAAAATGGGTGTTGAATCAGCAACAATTTCAATCTTAGTCAATGGAAGTCCTACCGATGAGTTTAAAGCACAAAGGGGACTACAACAAGGAGATCCTATTGCACCATTCTTGTTCTTGTTGGTAGTAGAAAGGCTAAGGGGGTTGATGAGGCAAGCAAGGAGACAAAATGTTTTCAATGTATACTTGGTAGGGGAGCAAAACATTAAAATTTATCTTTTGCAATTTGCGGATGACACTTTGTTTTTCGTAAATAACTCCATGCAAAATGTATTGACTATCAAGGCTATCCTTAGATTCTTTGAGCTTGTTTCGGGGTTGAAGGTGAACTTCTTTAAAATTAAGATGGCGGGGATTGGGGTGGATAAAGCTTCCATGAGGAGATATGCCGAAGTACTTAATTGTGAAATCATGAAGACACCTTTCATCTATTTAGCCATTTCGATTAGTGCAAATCATCGGAGAGCCTCTACGTATGAGCTTATTGTTCAAAAGTTCAAAAGCAAGTTGTCAACATGGAAGCAAAGAACACTATCCATTGGTGGAAGGGTCACTCTCATAAATTTTACACTTTCTTCCTTACCTTTATTTTTCCTTTCGTTTTTCAAAATTCCAACTTGTGTTGTAAATGAACTTGTTCATTTACAAAGTGAGTTTTTGTGGGGAGGGGAGGAAGGAAGGAAGGAGAAAAATAGCTTGGGTATGTTGGGAGGATATTTGTTTGCCAAAGGAGAAAGGAGGTTTGGGTGTAAAAATCATTAGGTTATTTAACGTTTCTCTTTTAAGGAAATGAAGCTGAAGGGTATATAGTGGTCATAATTGCCTCTGGCAACAAGTGTTATGTTCTAAATATAGCCAAGGTAATTCATTGCTTGTTAATAGGAAATCTAGGAAGCATTCTTTGTGGTGGAGGGACTTTGTAGGGGTGTGCGGGGAAGAGATACATGACCAATGGTTTGAAAAGAATGTATGTTGGAGGGTGGGTGATGGAAGGTTAATCCAATTTTGGAAGCAACCATGGATGACAAATTAAAAACTTGAGGATAGGGATGGGAGGGTGTTTATGAACTCGAACCAAAAAGATGAAGTGATAGGGGTGATGGGGTCGTGGTTGGTGGAAGTTGGGAGTGGAATTTTCAGTGGAGCAGACAATGGTTCCAATGGGAATTACCCATGTTCACTAGTTTCATGAACGGATTGGAAGGGGTGAGTTTGGTGGCAGATAGGCAAGATTCATTGTATGGAAATTGGCCTTAACATGGTGTTACTCCGTTAGAGACGTGTATTTGTTTTTGATTGGAAATATAAATCTTGTTGATGTCCTTTTCTACAGATCATTTTGGAAGCTTGCCATCCCGCACAATGTTACTATTTTCGTGTAGAAACTGTAAAAGGACAGATTATCCACTAGGAAAAATCTACAATGTAGGAACATCTTGTTGGAAGAACAACAGCAGCTTTGTCTGTTTTGCTCAAGGGAAGAGAAAGATAACAACCATTTAATATTCACATGTCTGTTTTAATATCAAATTTGGCAAAACTGTTTTATACAAATGGATTGGGGTTCATATTGCTCAACACAATCCCAAATTACTTCATAACTTTTTTTTGGCACAAAAGGAATAACATTACTGTGTGGAGAATTGTTTGGTGTGCAGTGGCTTGGTCCATTTGGTGTCACACAAATAAAATTGTCTTTGAAGGGGAACAAATGGATTTTGATGCAATAGTGGAATTAATACGATTCAGAGCATGGTCATGGCTTTCTATGAAAGTAAAGAACTTTTCCTACTTTTTTTATTGGTACGTGAATCCTAGTTATCATATCCAAACTCTGGCTTCTTGATATTAGTTTGGTAATTGCTACAGCTTGCAGGATAAACATCATATATGTTGTATAGCTTGTATGTAATTTCGGGTTAGCATTAGGTAGTTGTAGGGTTTGTGTTCATTGGGATAGCTATCAGGTACATGTGTTCTATTTTTAAGAATGAATTATATTATAGTTTGTTGGATGGGGAAAATATGTGAGGTTTAAGTTATTTACTGATAGCATATTGTGGTAATATGACTTAGGTACTAATGGCACCAAGCAATGGTTATATAAAAATATCTTTTTGGTTGTTCAAAAATAAAAGTTTTGTATCTTTGAAAGTTGATATCAAAAGTGCATAGAATATGGTTCTGAAAAGATAACATTCCCCATGTCATGGATCTGTCTCTGTGGAAGAAAAGTATTATGTTGTGCAGGCACTTTGAGAAAATTAGGACATATGAGAGGAATCTACGATGGTTTTGTTTTTGTTTTGTAGCACTATTTTATTAAGTGTAGAAATAATTTCTTTTTGTTTGCCACAGATTTGACATAGCTAGGGTTGATGGACCTCTAGAACGTGTATTGTAATTATAACAAATCCTAAAAAAATCACTGTGATGATATAAAATAAGAGAGGTACAAAAGAGTTTTTAATTCTCTTTTCTAAGCATGTACAAAGTGTTGAATATATTTAATACATATATATATATATATATATATATATATTAAATATTAATATGTTCACATACAAGCCCAATAAGTTATTGTATGATTATATGAGCCAATATGGACTGGAACCTAATAGCTTGCTATATTGCTATATTACTAGGGTTTTCCCTAAGCTAGAGGTAACACTGTTGAGCATTCCACATCTGATGCCTCTTGGTGCAATACTTCAAGCACCCAACATTAAACTTTTCTCTCTCTCAAACCCCTTACCTCCAACAATCTTGAAGTATTAACTTCGTGTATCATATTTGAGCGAGTAAGGTGTTGTTTCTAAGATCTCATCGAGAGGAACTCAAGGGTGTGATCACTTTTGTGTTTCAACGGAAGGATTGACAGGGATCTAAGTTTGAAGACTCTGTAACCGCAACCTTTGAGTCCAGATCCTGGGAATTTTAGCTGATTTAATAAGTTGAAACCTTGTGGGTTTTGTTCTACTCGTCGAGAAGATTATTTTGAATGGTCATTGGCGTAAAACGGAGGTCAAACGAAGGAGATATAGCCATTGGAAGTTTCTGCAATTTTTCGGCGACTAGTTCATCTTCTCAGGTGAACTCTTTGACGAATGGTTCATCTTCTCTGGCGAACTTTTCTAGCAAGTTTTCAGCAAGTCTCTAGCAACCCAAAATAGTCATTTCTAAGGTTTTTGGGCATTCCACATTCATTTTTGGGGTCAAATTTGACAAATTTCACCTCTAAAGTGCTGTTTTGAAAAGTTAGAAGGTTTGATATACTTTGGAGGATTTTAAGGTGCACTATTTCTAACTCTTTTACTTTGATTAAAATGGCAAAACATAACTTCCATGATATCATAAAACTGAAATCCTTTGATGTCACTAAATTTCATGGTTGGAAATTTCATGTTCAATTTGACATGAAGGAACATGACATATTCTATAATGTATTAAGTGATTTTGCATCTACTGTTGAAAATGTGGATGAATATCAATGGATTACAGATGAAGATTTTTTAGAGATTACTTGTTAAACTCTTTAAATCCTCTTTGACTTTAAGTTCAATATGAACTCAAGCATCACTTCTCAATTAATTGAACTTGAGAATATGAGGAACAAGCTAAAAGAGGACAATTTTGATTTGTCTAATAATCTCTTTGTTGGTCTTGTGTTGAGTAAACTACCTACTGAATGGCAGCAGAGTGTAAGCTACAAAAGATGTTAAAGAACAACACACCACAAAATGAGGCTAACATGCCAATTAGTGAATCTGAGCCTCAAGCCTTCATTGGAATGATGAATAATGGAAAGACCAGTGTCTCTTCTAAATGGTGGTTGGATAGTGGTGCTACATGTCATGCGACAAATGATGAGAATTTACTCACTGAGGTCATAAAAGTGAAAGACACCGTGGAAAATTGTAATGGTGGTGAGGCAGAGGTGACTTATGCTGGAACTGCTAATTTGGTGTTTTCTTCAGGTAAGTTACTAACTTTGAAACATGTTAAAGTAGTACCTTCACTTAAAAAGAATTTAATATCTATGAGTTTACTTGATAAAGCTAGTATGTCTTTTTTAACTATGAATGGTAGAGTAACTTTATCTGTTAACTCATGCTAGTTCGGTTGTGCATTTATGATTAATGGCATGTATAGATTGAGTTAGATACTGATAGCATAAATCATGTTAGTTCTACTTTGATTGATCCAAAATTATTACATAATAGACTTGAACATGTGAACTATAGGAAAATCCAACATTTATCTAAAACTCACAACATTCCATTAGATACTTCTATTGATTTGACAAATGTGAAGTGTGTGCACAGACTAAGATCACTATAAAACCTTTTAAGTTGGTTTCAAAAAGCACAACACTTCTTGAGCTTATACATTCTGATCTTTGTGACTTTAAAAACTATGTCACCAAAGGGGGTCAGAAGTACCTAATCACTTTCATAGATGATGTTCTTAGATAATTTTCATGTTTATTTGTTGAAATCGAAAGATGAGGCTTTTGGGAAGTTTAAGATTTTTAAATCTAGAGTTGAAAATCAACTTAATTTGAAAATTAAGAGGTTTAGGAGTGATATAGGAGGAGAATATACAATGACTAGGTTGAAAATGATATGAATATCTTATACTTAACCAAGAGGGGGGTGAATTGGTTAAACCTTGGTAAGTTAAAAATTTCTTTAATCAAAATCAGAGTTCTTAGGATCTTTATCACTTTTCAAAACCAAGATATCTTATTCAATCAAGTATCTCAGCCCCAAAGAATTCAATGAATCAAAACTGATATAATGGGTCAAGCAATTTAATCAAGAACACAATGAATATAATGAATTAAGGGACAGGGAAACAAAACACAATCAGATTTATACTGGTTCTCGTCAACACTAGAAGCTACATCCAGTTTTCTTCCAACCAACACTAGGTTAGAGTTCCACTATTATAATTTTCAGTTCTTACAATCAATTACAATGTCTCCCTTTATCAACCCTAGATAAAGTACAGAAATCTAAAACCCTATTAGATTCTAAGAGACAAGAACCTGAGAACACTACTCAGTTCTCCCACCTAGAGAACCCTACTCTAGATACATGCAAGAACCCAAATACAATAGTCAATTCACAAAGAAAAATGTAAAACGAAAATTACAACCAGATTAAGGAGAGAAACAACCTAATGATCCAATGATACAATGCAAAATGAAGTTACCAGCTCAGGTTGAATGATTACAAATCAATAAGCACAGCTTTCCTTAATCTTGAATTGAGTTCAAGCTCCAAGAATGACTCAAACACACATGATCAATGCACAATGGAGAAAGAACGAATTTTATCCCATAGAAAACACTTAAGAATGCTCACAAGACTGTTTAAGCTCAGAAAATACAAATGGGTAATGTTCCACGAAGTTCTAAAAGCAGCTGAGCCATAGTTCTATTTATAACAGTTTTTCGTAACTACCTTTAATCGATTAAATGGCCATTATAATCAATTAAAATACTTATGTAATCGATTAAGTCACCACTTTAATCGATTAAAGGTTCATGAGTTTTCTAATTTTGAGCAACGAGCAAATTAATCGATTATTTCAAGCTGTAATCGATTATGCCAGTAACAATGTGTTTTCTAAAAACTTATATAATCGATTACGAATCACGGTAATCGATTATGCCAGTTCAGCATGATTTTCTCAAAACATTGAGTAATCGATTACGAACTCTGGTAATCGATTATTCCAGTAAAACTTGTTTTTCTCAGAGGATATGTAATCGATTACGAGAAATGGTAATCGATTATGGCAGTGCAGTCTTAAATTCATATATAGTCATGTAATCGATTACTATCTGTTAATAATCGATTAAAAGGTTCAACAAGATAGTTTACATGAAAACGAAGGTCAAATAATCGATTATTCTGGTAGGTAATCGATTATATTGTGCTTGAAAGCTTTCCAAAATTGACTAAAAACAAAATAATCGATTACAAACTTTAAGGTAATCGATTACATCAGTGTAAAATGCATTTTTCCAAAAACCTTTGAATCAGTTTAAAACACTTAGTCAAATTGCCAAAGTTTTGTGATTTTTATGAAACCATTTAGGTTAATTATGGATTAAATGAATGCAATGCACTTGGATCACCAAAATTGCTTTTCTCTTACACTTTTCACACTAAATTATCTTCAAGGCATTCATTGCATGTTGAAAGCTCAAAAACAATGCTTGAATCAAAGTTCCTTTGCATTCTTTAAGTAGCTTCCCCTGAATCCAACATAGGTTTAAGGAATTTTGTGCTTTGGAGGACATAATACTTGAAACGAGTGCTCATTACGCACCCCAATCAAATAGTGTTGCAGAGCGTAATAATAGAACATTTTTGTAATTCAACATTATGTAATAGTAAAAATCTTACACTTAGTTTGGAGATCGAATGCGTTATCTGCCTTTATGTATTTTGAGTTACACCAGGGCCAATAAGGCCTAACTAGAAAATATATCAATTTCAAAGAAATTTGAGGCTTTATCTATGATATTATCAGGTTTTGTAGATATTGTTAAATTAGAGGTCTAAATGTTTGTTAGCTATTAAATTAAGGGATCTGTTAAAAAAATTATTAAATTGAAGGATCTGCGATTAGAAATTTTATAAAACCCACTAATTTGTTTATTTTTAATTTTAAAAATCTTATATATATATATATATATATATATATATTATTTCTGATTTATCTTTGAACTACTTTTAAAAATCACCCACAATCACAAGTAATTATTGTCTAATAACTTTTCAACATGAATTTATTACAATTACATTTAACTATAAAAAAAAACAGTTGAGACACAGGGTACGGAGTATTTGTTTTTTCAACTAGTTATTAATAATGAAACTATTAGTTGTTTTAACTTATTTTTATTTATAATTTTTTTAAAATTAAAAAATACTCCATCGTGCTTTAAACTTTTGAGTAACTTTTATTTCCTGTACACTATTGCATAAGAAAAAAAGTTTTTGATATATTTTTTCTTAATGCACAAACTAAAAATCAAACCTCTACTCATATATTTTATTTGAACTCATGTGTATATAAAAATAATTAATTTCACACTAATTAATAAAGTTAGTTGATATTATTTAATTTTATTTATCTCAAGTAAAATAAATAAATTTATTTTTAAAATATCTTTTATTAAAACTTACTTCAAATAAGTGCTTCTTTCGCATAGTCCAAACAAGATATGCAACAGGCAAAGCCAACCAATCCATATAAGATATGTAATCAAAGTTCAATCGGTGGTCCTGATCGATGATGCAGGATTATTGCACACAAAAAATTTATGTATATCTAAGCACGCGGTGTGCCCATTAAGAAATGGTGGTAGCTATAACGACCCAGACTCCAAATTGCTTAGTGAATGCTTGGTGTGTGTATTATATTGATTAATTATATGTTTTATTGTATTAATTACTGTCCTAAGTGCTTTGTTTTGGGATGCGTGCTTGATGGGTGATGGGACGTAAGTCAACACTGGTGTGCTATGGTTGTTGGTTGTACACGTTAAGTGGACGTGCTGTGTCAGCTGTGTTTATAAGCAACAGGCTGGGACAGCAGAAGCTTACTCTTCCTTTCTCCAACCTTAGTGTTTTCTCTTTTTTTTTCTCCCAAGTTTACTCACACCCAGAAACCTTTCTCCCTCAACCCTTCTGTACCACCATCAACCCACATGAACCACCGTCACTGCCACGATATCCCGACGCCAAGAATGACCTCATGGTCAGAACAGAAGCTCAGGACAACACGTCGTGTAGCTGTGAAACGAACTTTTGGTTAGGTAAGGGGAGCTTATAATGTCTGATAACAATGTCAGGTAGCATGGTTGAGGACCAGGGAAGTCCAACCATCGCGATGATTGCATGTCCATGTGTGCGTTATTTTCCAGAAAGTTGTGTCTTTGAATGAATGGAATGAGTTATGCATTATGTTCATTGATTGGTGTTTTGTGTTGATGTTGGCATTTTGATGCTGAAAAGCTCCCAAAACACTTTGCAGAAGTTTCCGTGAAGGTGCTGAGTACCGGGTAGGGCTGGCCGAGTTGTATATACATGTGCTTATGATAACGGCTGTCGAGATGGGTTGGCCGAGTTGTATATATATGCTTATGATGTCGGCTACCGAGATGGGTTGGCCGAGTTGTATATATATGTGTGTGTGTGTGTGTGTGTGTGTGTGTGTGTGTGTGTGTTTGCGATGTCGGCTACCGAGATGGGTTGGCCGAGTTGAGCGGGTTATGTAGCATGCATGTGTGCAGGTAGAACGTGACAGTCCTTGTTGGCCGGCGTCGGCATACCGGGTTCCTTACTCGAGATGATACCTTAGAGCTATTGATCTCAAGTTCTCTTTGAGAGAGTAAACTACTAGGTTGCCTAACTCGGATGAACTTGTGCTTCCTTGGGAAGAGAGCCATCAGGTCCTTTACTCGGTTGGGCGATTCTCTTTAAGGTTAAGTCCAAGCCTTGAATCCTTAACCGCCTTGTCCGGCTTCGACCGACCTCATCTGACCTTGTTTGAATTCGTACCTTAAGTTATTAAATCCAGGCGTCAACCCGAACACCTAATACTTCACACTGGTTCACTTGTTTGTAGTGTTGTGTATGACGTATGTGACTATGTTGAGGTCAGCCTATGTGATGGTTTGAGATATTTATAACATGGGAGGGTATGGAGATCCTAGCCAGGATGGGATGTTCCTGTGCCGGGCCATATGTTGATGGTACCCATGAGAGACATACTTCATTTGTATGACGAAAATAGGATAATTGACTGTAATAGTAAGAGAAGTACTGGGGGGGCCACGTTTGTAGGGAGATCCTTATGACATCCGTTTGGCTGATCACCACGGGGGGGGTGAGTCCTGTGCACGACAGAGTGACCCCGACGTCAACTACAGCTATCATTTGAACCATGGATTTGGCCTATTTCCGGGATGGTACCATATTGCATGATGAAAGTTGAGTTAGGAGCATGCATCATGCTAGGCACTTTAATTTGAATTGTGGAATGTTCCTGGATACGTGTTCAGGTTGGTTGCGCGTGGATATATCTAAAATTTGTGGTGATATTGTGACGCTTAGATAGTTTTCCTTGATTGATGTTATCATTTGCTTGTTATTTCATATATGATGAACTCACCCTTGCTTTGTTGTGCCGTGTGGTTTGGCATCTGTAATGATCGCGAACCCGGTTTGTGTGAGTAGACGGACAGTAGTAGGTGACCGGGAAGATGAAAACCTTTGGTTGGAACCGCCGAGTTGTCGGGATGTTGATGTGATGGATCCCGGGCAGGGGTTATGTTTTGCTGATTGCACCATTGGTTTTGATAGTCACAATCGTGTTTTGCTAGTTATAGCCTTGACGTTCATTTTCTTGTTCTCTGTGTAAAACACTTTACATTTTAGACATGGATAATTGTACTTACAATTAAACTACATTTCATATATATATATATATATATATATATATATATGTAATTGGGATGTTTTATACGTGCCTTGTTTATGTTTATGATCGTCATGTGATTGCGAAAAATTTATCACAGTTTTCATTGACAAAACAAAAAGGGGTCTTCTTTTTTATAAAAAGTTACGTTAATGTTATGGTTAAGAGTTAGTGATACAATAGCGACGTGGCGGGTTGTTACAGCAGCTAACTCACCATATCTCTAATTAGGATCTAAATCTGATGGAATGCTAAACAAGTAATCAATAGCTGATCTTCACATCCATATCATCACAATCTTCTTCTTTCCTTGCACCTTGCATCGTGTTTGTCTATTGGTCTAGTGATTGTTGGTAATAGACTCTCCTCTTATCATTGTTATTCTTACGATGGACAAGTATATCCATTAGTCCATTAATAATTAGTAAAAATATTTTTTTTCTTCTCTTAAAATGTAATTATGATATTTTTATTTTTTTTACCTGTAATTTTAATTATCTAATTCAAAATTGAGAGGATTTGATTCTCTTATTTTAAGAAATTTATAATATTGGTCAACTTCTAAATTTTATCTATATTTTTTTTATCCAATTGAACCCTAAACCTAACATATTCATTTAAAATATCATCAATAAATGATTTAATTAATTACAAAGTAAGAATTAAAATAAATAAAATCTAGGAAAAAATAAATATTAAACCAAAATTGTGAATTATTTAAAATATGGAAACCAAAATTGCGGATTTTCTAAAATATGGGAACCAAATGTTTGTGTTTTGAAATAAGGAATCAAAATATTGGATTTTTAAAAATAGGAGAATCAAATGTCTCAATTTTAAAATAAAGAGATCAAAATTGCATATTGAGTAAAATAAAGAAACCAAAATTGCATTTAAGCATTTTCTTATTATCATGTAATTAGTATGGAGTATTAACCGACTTTGTTCGATGATTAATCTTTATAGATAACCCAGCTGGTCACATTTGATGAAGTCTTATTTTTTTGTTAGGTTTTTTCATCTACAAAACTTAAACCTGAGATTTTATTTAAAGAAATCGAGTCCATTTATTTAATTTTTTATAGGCATAAAAGGTTGGGTCTAATATTACTCGGACCAACAATTTGTTGGTAGTAAATTTGGATATTTGAGATTAGAATGAAGGGGAAATTATTATATAATAGATTATCAATCAATTACCATTTTCTCTCCCCGTGAGAATATCTCTCTTCCTGTGAGGTTTTATTGGCCTTCCTTGCAAGAAGTTTTATTCTTTTTGTGATTTCACCGCTTGTGTGTTTTTCTTTTTGTTTTCCTAAACAGTGAGTGGTCTTGGTGAGTTTCACCCACATGGTGCTTTTTTTGTTGCATTCATGGAGTAACCCAACGTGAAAAAAAAGGAGCAAGGTGGTAAGGAAGAATTTGATTTATCCTTGTCTTTGATGGGTCGAATCAAGAAGCAAGATGGGGAAGATTAGGAAGTATTTTTTAAACATGAAAAGCTTGGCCCATGTTGCTATTTATGTGGTGTAATGGGGCATATGGAAGTTCTTTGTGAAAAGCTGCTTACTATGGTGAATGATGATGAAAAATGAAGTTGGGGCCATGGTCCTCGTGATGTAACAAGAATGTCCATGGAAGGTGCTAGTTCAAGTTGGCTACGTGAAGACCGGACAAGCATGAAACCATGTTGGATGTCGTCCAAGGAGCACGATGACAGTTTCAAAATGGGAATTAATTTTTTCATTAATCCAATTAATTAATGATGGCTCAATAATTGCGAAGGCACAAAAATGGATGGAATTGATGACTTCCATTTTTAAAAATCTTCAAATTCTCTTTATGCAATTAAAGGATCTTTTCTCACCAATAAAGAGTCAGCAATTAATCCAACAAATCGTTCAAAAGCGGATTGCATGGAAACCAACATAATTGTGAGTGACAAAAAACATAAAATTGTTGATGCTAATTTGCAAGAAATTAATGCAAATTTGAATGGAGGAATAGGTGCCTCTTATGCTCTAACTAAAGTGAAGGAGTCAATCTTCATTGGTGAATATTTTTTAAAGGTAGGTCTTGGCAAGCAAGCCTACTAGAAGCCATGAGTATTCTAAGTTGGAAATGTCAGGACCTGGGCAACCCACACATAGTTCAATCCCTAAGAGATCTCGTTCTGTTGCATCATCCGGACATTATTTTCTTGTGTGAGGCTTTGGAGCACTCAAGGAGAATAGAAGAAATAAAAATCTTCATGCGCTTTGATTCGTGTTTTTTTGTTGATTCATGTTTTTCTTATTGTATGAGTGTAATTTTGTCGTTGTCATCTTTGGGTGATGACATCCAACGAATGTTGAATTTATTTTGGTGGGGTTTGTTGTGCCAAGAACTAAGATTTTCTACATGATCCTGATCTTATGATGAAAATCAAACACACATACACACACACAAACACAATAACTAGAACATAAAAAAGAAAGAAAGAATCACACACACGGTTGCTTTTGGTTCAAGTAAGAACAATGTATTCTTCCTCTCACCCAATGAACAATGCTCTCAAGCCTTTGATTTCACTTGAGAGTTGAATCTTCCTCTCACAATACAATTATAGATTTCTCTCAATAACAAAAATTAAAATCAACTCTAACTAGTAACTACCACTGGAATTGGTTGAAGCTATATATACATGCTTTAACACTCTAACTGTAAAAACAGAAAATAATTAACAAGTGATTGGTTAATTAGAAATTAACCTACTATCGTAATAGCTAACTAACTTGATACTTAACTAATTACAAAAGTTCTCCACCTTGGTTAAATATCAAGTTACCTAGACTAGTGGTTACAACATCAAACATTTACATCAGAAAAACATCAAACACATATAGCCTTGATTTTCCCTTCAACTGATTCAAATCCAAGTAGTGGAAGAATTTACTGCGTGTGGAAGTGACTTTGTGATCATATCAAAGGGATTATGATCATTAGAGATCTTCTTAACCAGCACTGATCCTTTAGCAATCACCTTTCTCACAAAATGCAATTCGATGTCAATGTGATTTTTTCTTTCATGATAGACTTGGTGTTATGACAACTGAATTGCACTTTGACTATCACAAAAACACTGTGATAGCCTTAGCTTGTACATTTAGTTCTCTAGCTATGCCTTCAAGCCATAAATCTTCCTTCACATCTTCAGTGAGTGCTATGTATTCTGCTTCTATAGTTGACAAAGCAACTACCTTCTGTAAGCATTCCTTCCAGTTGATAGCAGTGCCAAAAGTAGTGAAAATGTATAATGTGAAAGACTTCCTTGAGTCAAGACATCCTACACAATTAGAATCAACAAATCCTTCTATCACAGTAGCTTTCTTTCTCTCTTTGGCTCCACCATAAACCAACACTTTACTTAGAAAACCTTTTATATATTTAAGTATCCACTTCAAGGCCAACCAATGTGCTCTCCTAGGATTGGACATGAACCTACTCACTAGACTCACATCATGAGCTATGGCAGGCCTAGTACGTACCATAACATACATAAGAGACCCTACTAGATTTGCATATGGAACACTGTCCATATAATTCACTTCTTCAGCTATCTTAAGGGCTTGATCTACACTCAACTTAAATTGTTGAGACAATGGAGTGATGATTGGTTTCATTTTTGTCATTCCAAACTTCTCCAGCACCTTCTTCAAATATGATTCCTAACACAATTTGAGAGTTCCTCTTCTTTTGTTTCTCTTAATTTCCATGCCCAAGATTTTACTTGTTTCCCCTAAGTCCTTCATCTTAAATTCTCTATTCAATTCACCTTTGACCTTGTTAATTTTAGGCTTGGAATTGCTAGCAATTAGAATGTCATCAACATACAACAATAAAATCACAAATGTTCCCACAACTGGTAATCTAAAATACACACATTGATCATACACTTCTTTTGAACTGGTGTGAGACATGAATTCATCAAACCTTTTGTTCCACTACCTAAGAGATTGTTTTAGGCCATAGAGTGACTTCTTCAGTATTCAGACATAATCCTCTTTTCCTTTAACTACAAACCTTTCAGGCTTCTTCATCAGAATAGTTTCCTCAAGCTCTCCATACAAGAAAACAATTTTGACATTCATCTACTCTAATTCTAGATCATGTTTTATAACGGGTGAGAAAACCTCATTGTATTCAATTCCTTCCTTCAAAGAGAAACCTCAAGCAACCAACCTAGCCTTGAATCTTTTAGGTTCAACACCAGGAATTCCTTCCTTCCTATTATAGATCCATTTGCAGCTAAGCAACTTTGAGCCATGAGGCTTTCTAATCAGCTCCCAAGTGTTATTGTCATGAAGAGACTTAATCTCTTCATTCATGGTTGTCAACCACTTTCTCTTTTCTTTGCTAGAAAGCGCCTCTTCATATGATTTTGGTTCTTCTTCCAGAACCTCACTTGCAGAAATGAGTGCAAAAGCAATCAAATCAACATATTTATACCTCTTAGGAGCTTCAGTTTCTCTTCTAACTCTATCACGAGCTAACTGATAATTGTCTAACTCTAATGTCTGTTGCTCAGATTCATCATCATCTTCATCAGATAACAAGTAATTATTTGCAGCTTGATCACCCTTGCTTATCTGCTCCACCTCAAAGTTGACTATTCAGTCTTGTTTGTATCACTTGTGCTTGGTTTTGTAAGATCAAATTTGTCTTGATAAGCCATAATATTCTCATTGAACACAACATCATGGCTTATAAGGCATTTCTTATGTCCAGGTTTTAAACACCACAGCTTGTAGCCTTTCACACCTTCTAGATAACCCAAGAACATACACTTTACTGCTCTAGGATCCAATTTATCTTGCCTGATATGAGTATTGGCAACACAACCAAACACTTTAAGCTGATCCAACTTTGGAGGATGGCTTGACTAAATCTCTTCTAGTATCTTCATGTCAAGAGCTGTGGAAGGACATCTATTAATCAGATAGGTTGTAGTCACAGTAGTTTCTGCCCAAAATGTCTTAGGAAGACGTGCACTCAGCAGCATGCATCTCACCCTTTCAAAATGGTTATGTTGAATCTTTCAATAAGACCATTTTGTTGAGGTGTGCCAGCCACAATCTTGTGTTTAGCAATGCCTTTAGCTTTACAGAAATCATTGAAAGCTTCTGAACAAAACTCAAGCCCATTATCAATCCTGAATCTCTTCACTTTCCTTCTAGTTTGATTTTCAATGAGAGTTTTCCAACATTTGAAGTTCTCAAATGATTCATCCTTAAACTTTTGAATATAAATCCACGATTTTCTTGAGTAATCATCAACAGTTGACATGAAATATCTTGCTCTTGAATGAGAGGGAGTTCTAGAGGGTTCCCACAAATCAATATGATCATAATCTAAGGTCCTTTTAGTTCTATGTTGGCCAGTATTGAATTTAGTTCTACAGGTCTTGCCATAAACACAATGTTCATAGAAATTTAATTTCTCTACCTTGTCTCCATATAGCAAGTTTTGTTTTCCCAATTCAATTAAGCCACTCTCACTCACACGGCCAACCTCTTATACCATATTTCTATTTTTGGAACCAATTTCTAAGATGCAGGAGCAGTTGTTCCAATTACAACATCATCATCTAAGGAATATAGGCCATTCTTCTTAATTCCTCTCATCACAACCACTGACCCCTTAACAACTAGCATTTCTGAATTATCTCCTTTGAACATATACCTTTTTTTTTTTTATCTATTTTGCCAATTGAAATTGAGTCTCTCTTAAGATCAAGTACATACCTTACTTCTGGAAGCAACCTTTCATTGCCATCATGGAGTTTGAATCGAATTGATCCAAAACCAACAATCTTAGAAGACTTGTTGTCACCAAGGAGCACAAATCCTTCATCTTGTCACATAAATCTTCAAACCAAGATCTATTTGGGGTCATATGCCAAGAACATCAAGAGTCCATGATTCATTCTGTTTTTGGACTGCTATTAGACACAATAAAAAATTCTGATATCTCATAGTTATCATGAACAACAGCAGCATCTCCCAGGTGCTTTTGCTTGTGATTTCCACCATTTGTTTTCTGTCTTTCAAGACAATACTTTCTGGTATGGCCTTCCTTTTTGCAGTGGTAACATCTGATATAAGGGACATTCCCTCCACCATTTATCTGTTGAGATTTGGTCTTCTTTTTATCACCTTTATGCTCTTTCTTGTGAGATTTTCCCTTCACTACTAACCCTTCACCCATAGAGGAAGCCTTCAAATATTTCCTTTCATTTAACTCCTTGGAGTTAAATGTTGCCTGCACTTCTTCAAGAGACAATGAGTCTCTTCCAAACATTAGTGTTTCCTTGAAGTGCACATGGGATCTTGGTAAAGAACACAGTAGTAGCAAAGCTTGGTCCTCATCATCGATAGTAACATCAATTTTTCCATATCAAGAATAAGTTTATTAAACATATCCAATTGTTCAACTATCAATTTATCCTCTTGCATCTTAAATTAATAAAGGGCTTGCCTCAGATATAATCAATTTACCAGAGATTTAGTCATGTACAGAGATTCAAGCTTTGTCCAAACTCCTACCCTAGTTTTCTCTTTTGAGACATGTCTAAGCACTTTATCTCCAAGACTCAAGATAATTCCACTATGGGCTTTCTCCAACAGTACTTTCTTATCTTTCTCAACCATTAAATTTTTGAGCGTTGCTTCTCCTTCAAGCGGTTCAAGCAAACTCTGTTGTACCAAGAGAGTTCTCATCTTCATTCGCCAGAGACCAAAATCATTATGTCTAGTGAACCTTTCAATCTCATAATTAGTCGATCCCATGATTGATCCTTGATCCATGTTCACCACACCAATCAGTTGTGCCAAGAACTGAAATATGCTACACGATCCTTGATCTTCTAATGAAGATCAAACACACACGCACAAACACAACATCCTGTGACAATTTGTAGAACTTTTTTATCCAGAGATAAGCCAACCAAGTTACTTTTGCAAGAGCATCTAAGTTTCTTGCTAATCAACAAATTTTAAAATATTTACATTCTTGTATTGATTTTATTATTATTAATGGAATTACATATGTCACTTTTTGGAAAAAAAAATTATCGATCAGTTCTTTAAGTAACTCATCTAAAATATCTTGTTGTATGTACAAAATACACACGTCCATGTGCTTCTTGACGTGCTTAAAAATGGGCACCAATGATGGGGGAGGTGAAGACAATCAACTGTGATGGTGCCTAGTCATCTTTGACTGGTATAGCTTCTTGTGGTGGGCTCGTCAGAGACAGTAATGGAGTTTTCGTAGCTTTGTGTGTAACCTTGGGAAGACTTCTATATATTAACCAACATGAGGTTTAGGCTGTTCTTCATGGGATTCATCTCGCAAAGTAGCGTGGATTCTTGGAAGTGGAGATACATTTTGATTCTCTAGGGATTATGGATTTAATTCAGAAGGAGTATTAAGACAATCATCATTGCTTCCCGATTATGCATGCTATAAAAGAAACTACTGATTGTGGTATGAAGACACAATTTAAGCATCTTTTGCGCAAGTGCAACAATCTGCAAATTCTTTTTCCAAATATGGTATGTCTATGTACCAGGGTCTTGCAACTTTTGTAGATCCTCCTAGTTTTGCTTTGTCATTTTTGCAACCTGATATTGCAACTCTTTGTATTCTAATTTAGTTTGTTTTGTTTTGGGTGTTAGCCGCCACCACACAAAAAAAACATGGTTAAGAGACTGACAAATCCGGTTGCTAAAGCGACCAAACTCCAATTCGGTGACTATTTAGGCACCAAAATGTTCGGTGCCAACTACATAATATTCGGTGGTTGCATATTTTGTTGCTATTGTGCTTGGGACAAAATCCGCAACCAAATATTTTTGTCGTAATTTGGCCGCTAATAAATAATTAAATTTTAAATATTTAATGAAGTAAAATAGTATCGGTTGCTAATTAGGTAGCTACTGAACAATTACATTATAAGGAAATAGAGTAAAACAAAAATAGGTCGCTAAATGGGTCTCTATTGAGTAATCAATTTTTAAATCAAATGATAAATGTATTCGGTCTCTAAATCGGTTTCTAATTCAGTTGATAATATTATATAAAAATCATTATAAATTCGGTCGCGATGTAATTAATTTTTAGCATCAAATATATTTAAAATGCGTTTTGGTCGCTAATTCGGCCGCCTTTTAATATTTAATTTTTAAGTGCAAAATAAATTAAGAATACAATTCAATCACTCTTTGGTAATGAATTTTAAAATAAAATAAACCAGTTGTAGATTCGCTCACTAAACAAAAATATGAGTGCAACAAAAATGAGTTTTTTGCACTAATAGTAATAATATTTTTTTGATGTAGATTAGTTAGATCTAGTGTGGGTGGTTTACCATTGGGAGACCCTCAAACGACGATGACTGTTGAATAAAAAACAATGAATTTATACTTCTCATAAAACGTGTGCATGGAAATATGTGTTTGTGTGACTAGTTACATCATCAATTAACATGGTTATTTAAAAATAAAAACTAGAACAAGTAACATAAGAAAATGAGTTTAATGTCTACACTCACAATGTCAAATAATTTTACATTATTATCTAATCACAAATCACAGTTTGAATTACATTAAGATAATTATTTTAAAATTCAATAAATTTACTATATATGATGGGTTGTAATTGAATGACTATGTAAAACTTTTTATATTGTTAGTGTATAGTTTTTTTTCTAAGAAAAACATAGGGGCCAAAAATGTTAAAAAAATTGCTTAGGAACTACAAGTGAAATTTAGCAAAGTGTAGGGACAAAAACATAATTAACGCAATTGTTTATAGTATTTTCACAAAAGAAAAATATAACAAACATTTACAAATTACATAATATCATGTCAATAAAAAAGTCTAAAATATTTAAATTTCTATAAATTAAATTATCTTATACACATTTTCATACATTAAAAATATAGATAATTTGTATATATTTAATAAAAAATATTTTTGCCCCATAAAAAGATAGACATTATCTCCGTAAAATAGTTTTCTTAAATGAATTTGAAAAATATTAAAAATAAAAAATTATACTAATTTGATGACTTCATCTTTTTATTTTTTTATAATACTAACAATGGAAAAATTACTCTCAACTCATATATAATTTGCATTTTCTCAACCTTTACTGTTAATTCCTAAACATTATTGAACAATATTGCATGACGGTTCTGATTAGAAAAAGGTATATAATATTAACTAATTAGAATTTATTTTAGGCTTGACTTTTATCATAATAGTATTATAAAAATTAATAATTTTATCATACATAATAATTTAATAATTTATAATTAGATAAGAATGTAAAAAATATTTATGTTGTCAGTTTATTTTAATTAAATTTATATTTTATCAATAAAATACTTCTTTAAAAGTATCGTTTAAATTTATATAATTTTACATTTCGCATTATTTATATTCCTGTG
This sequence comes from Glycine latifolia, assembly GCA_013407115.1. NCBI lineage: Eukaryota > Viridiplantae > Streptophyta > Magnoliopsida > Fabales > Fabaceae > Glycine > Glycine latifolia. The sequence goes on along the minus strand of CM023944.1, from coordinate 19,873,602 downwards.
TATTACATTAATAAAAGTTTTATCCAGGGATAAGATTGCAATTAGATGGGCAAATAATCTATAACTAAAATCAATAATGAATATCAGAAAATCATAAAAACCAAAGTCTTCAACCTTTCTTAGGCATGCAGACATTTCAAATTTAATCAATACTTTTTTGTCGTCATAACAACGTGTGAATTTATAGAGTAATTGAACTTTAAACAATGTGTTGTTGAGTTAAATTATCTAATCTAGTTGAAATCTTGGAGGGAAAGGATTGAACATTGAAGACACATTATAATACCCTGTGCCGTGCATGCGCAACTTAACCACGCGTATGCCGGTGCTTAAGGTTATGAGATACATTGGTCGTGCTGATTAAGATATTTTAGTTATTATTATTTTGTTATTAACTTAAAAATTTGTTTAACTATTTGATAAATAATTTTTTTTAAGTAGTTTCTAATATTTTTAAAATGCTAGTTTATAGTTTTTAACTTTTTATATTTTTTAATTTTTATTCTTAATATATTTATCCAATTTCTTGATTATACTTTTTAAATGAATAATGATTTTATTATTTTTCTGTTATTTTATACTTTTAATTTATTTAATCAATCAGTTTTATCACACACTTATAATTTAATAAATTAACTTTTTAATTTTTAGTTAGTAACTTATATTTATCGATTAGCTTTACAGCAGCTAGTTTTGTAGAAAATATTTTTCTTTCCATCTCATTCATTTTTTGTGCATGTTGCCAAAATCTTTGAGGGTGAGGTACAGTGTAAAGTCAAAATCAACCCACAATTATTATGGCTTCAATTGGGAACCATCAAAGACCACAACGATCACGGGATTAAATATTCTTAAATTATGCTAGCCGTTGAAAAAGGAAACTCCCCTTTAGGCAAAAAAATGAAAATATTATTATTTTAATAATTAATTACGAATTTGGTCCATTTTAGAAACATATTACGAATCTCGGAGGGGTCACGTTAAAAATGTGAGTGACCTATTCCATCGCTAATTCCGTCTCTAACATATTTTTAATAATATTGAATTCTAAAAAAGTATTAGCGACTGAAATAGAGACCGATATTTTAAAAATTGAAAATTTTTATTTTTTTAAAATTGTAAATAATTTTTTAATATATAAAGAATTTTAAATAAAATATTATAGTAAAAGTTAGTTATATAAAAAATCCAAAAAATATTAAACAAAGCCATATAAAAATTTAGAAATTATATTAAATAAATAATATTATAAATATAAAAAATATATTAAATAAAATAATATAAAATTAAAAAATATACTAAATAAAGGTCTAAATATAATTTAAAATTAGATAAAATAACAATTAATAATATTAAATAACAATTTATAAAAGCAACTTTCGTTTTCGGATAATTATTATATTAATTCTTTTTGCTTTAATAAATTGATTAATTTAATCATTAAAGAAAAAACGTTGATTGTTAAGTAACGTGACTGTCAGTGTATCACTGTGGCTAGTAAATATTATTGGTAACTGGATATTTAAATTAAATAAAATTTATTTATTTTGTAATCATAAAAAAAAAAGAATAGCATTAAATATGTGTATAAACTTCGAACGGTCATAACTTTTGATAGAAATGTCCGATCGAGTCGTACGATGTGTCAAAATGCTCAAAATTCAGAGAAGTAATTAAAAAAATAAAAAATAACATTAAATTAACTAATTAAATAATTAAGAAAGTAGACAAAAAGGAAATTTTGGGATGATTTAATCTTAAATCCTAATTTTGAGGCACTTAGAAGCGTTTTTCGGAAAAAATAGTTGACCAAATCTCCTTCGGCAATTTACTCGGGGCTTCTCCTCTCAATTTTGAGCATTTTTACACCATTTTCGCATCAATTGGACATTACTGTTAAAAGTTATGACCTTCTGAAGTTTATATACACATCGCTTCTTGTATGCGTGACACGTGTCGCCATCTAGTGAAACACACCCCATTTGGGCGTGACTAGTCACGCTCATTTTGGACATGTTACCCCTTCCAAATTAGTAATATGTTTCAGAAATAAGGCAAATTTATAATTAATTATTAAAATAATAATATTTCGGTTTTTTTTCCCTCCCTTTAATTATTAATCGTTGAAAATTGAAAATTTTAATCAACGTTTCTTTGAAGTTTCTACTTTCAATTATTTAATTGTACTGATATTATTGATTGAAGCAAAATAAGTTTTTGTTTTTTTTTTTCCTTTTCTTCGAAACCCATGTCATGTGTTATTTGGAAGTGATCATTTTTTTCTTACAAATTAAATACTATTAGCTTTTGTTCTGCTCCAACGTGATTAGAGAGGTTTGTAGGTTAGTTGCTGATGATGGAGTTCAACGAGTAACAGGTTATTATTACCTACAACTACAAGGGTACTACAAGTATTTCAATGTTCAAGTAAGTTATGTGTTCAAATGAGAAAATGTAGAAGTATAAAGAAGAGTGTACCTTGAACAGAATGACTTCTAGTTTTATACAGACAGGAGGGCACATGATGAAACAATAGATAAGTACCTTTATAAATAAGTACGGTAAAATTTAAAAATATTTTTAGTACTTAAATTTAATCAATTTTTGTTTTTGGTTTCCTAGATTTAAATTTCATTTTTTAGTCTCTTAATTTATAAAAAAAAGCCTTTTAAACTCTCCTATTGTAAAATATAGGTTTAAATACAATTTTGGAGTCAGAAAACAATTATGATCCAAATTTGAAGGATAAAAAACATATGTAAGTTTATTGTAAAATATAGACTTAAATATAATTTAGTCCTCCTATTTTACCAAATCCATAATTTTAATCTTGATATTTTGAAATAGAAATATTTGCTCTCTCTATTTGATAAAACTCATAATTTTGGATATATCTTCAATTTTGTCTATATTTATTTCTTTTATTTTTTACATGTTACTTGATTCTATCATTTTTTATAATAGCTTAATGAATGTTATATTTAGATTCATTTGGATCAAAATTAAAATAAAAAAAATATAAATCTAAAATAGGAAAATAAAATATTTTTATTTTAAAATAAAGGAAATAAAATTACATATTAAGTAAAATAAGTAGAACAAAATTATATATAAACATACATTTCATTAAAAAAGAGACATACAATTTCCAAAAGAAGTAATTTGTTTTCTTCTGACATTAATTTTTTTACCCCTTTAATCATGAGTCTGGTGTTATATAATGGCTAGAGTAGTAGTGGAGTGGACGAAGTGAGGTGAAAGTTACTCATATGTGCTCAGGAAATATGGTTGGGTGGCATGACTACGTTATCGAATCCAAAATTCGTTTTTTTTTTCTTCCAATAATTAGATTACATTAGTTTGTTATATAACTAGTATTATAGAAGGAGCATGGCATCAATTCAATGTTTGTTTTATATAATTAAAATTAAAATATAGAATAAATAAATTATTTAATATAAATTTATAATATAATTGAGATTAATAATTAATTAATAAATATATTTGAATATATAAATTATTTTGTAGATTTACAATCAACAATTTAAATTCTGATGTAAGATTACCTTTAATTATTAATAAATTTTAAAAAAATAAATTTTATGTTAGAAATATAGAAACAAAGGATGGAACACGAATGCGTACAAAGGATGTAAAATTAAATATACATATAAAGATTAAAAAATAACATAATTTGATATGATTGAGGGGTTTTTTTTCCTAGTTACAAGAATATGTAATGTGCAAAATGCACATTCAAAGGGACAATATCAAGAGTGTTTAATTGAGATAGTGAAGAGCCAGTTCTAAAATATGTATTCTAATATATAATACAATGTGCAATATATAAATTGGATTGTACTTTATATGCTAGCCTTGTGCCTATAGAGTTATATGCTATGCTAACCAGATCTAACGACGAGATCATAATCTGTTTGCATCAACCAACATCCACCTAAAGAGATAATGACATATGCCTAAGGCAATCAAAGCCATCAATCGAACTATAACTCTTGAGGTGTAACATTATTTTTTTCGCAATGTTTGATTAAGTACTTTTAATTAGAATGTAAGAGTAATTAAATTTAATTTAAGAATCATCATTGATTGATTAATTATGAGATTATTATTTGTGATGCTTATATCCATGTTCATATTTTTGTTTATGCTTGAATCATATTTTATGTGTGATTAGTTGGTTTTTAGAATATTTGGGCCTAAGTGACCGGACTTTGAGTGATGGGAAAGGGGTGGTGAGCTTAGTCAAGTGTGGCTGTAAAGAGAAGAAAGTTAGAGAGTCATAAAATCGTCACCAATCTTTTAAAAATCTGAACCTAAATAAAAAAAAATATTACTCTCTACTCTTTTCTCCTTCTCCAAGAAAACCATTCCCTTGGGAGCTTAAGTTTTGTTTCTACTTGTGCAAAAGGAAGCTCCTTTCTCTTTTCCTTGTTATTCGTTGGGTTGTTTTTAGTGTGGTAAGAACCTTTCTTCTTCCCCTTTTGCTTCCACTTTTGTTTTCCACGTGGAGCACTCATGGGAGCTCACAAGAAATCTTGCTTTGGGTTCTTAATTGAGGTTTCTATGTGTTTTTGGATTATGGATCATACCCTTGTATTGTAGTTGTTGTGGTATGGTGGAAAAGATCTCATCTTGGACCCAAATTTCATCATTTTCTCCTCCTCCTTCACAAAACTCTCTTTTTGGTTCTTTAGAGGTAAGGGAAGCTTAAATTTTTATTTTATTGAGTTTGATATTTTAAATATTGATCTCTAGCTTTAGATGATATAAACTACGTGTTTTGAAATTATTGAAGCATTGGGTGCCATTTTGGAGAGTCATGGAGTGATTTTTGAAATTCGCTAAAAGTTGTAGACCTTAAGCTTAAGCACGAGTATTTTGGGGCTTAACTGCGAGGCTTAAAAACAAGTATTTGGTTTTTAAGCATGGGGCTTAAGAGTAAGTATTCTGGGGATTAAACACGAAATTGAAGGGAGCTTAGTTTTCTATTACATATTTAAATATGATTCTCCAAATGGGACCCGAATGCAATTGTCTTGTTTTATGAACTAATATAAGATGATTATGTTATGTTTGGGTAAATGTATGAATATAAAGATTGATAAATGCTAATTGTCAAAGTGATAATATATGTATATCAATATATGTTTTACTTGTTATAGTATGATATACTCTTAATTGTGTAATTTAGTTGGATTTATGTAATTCACATTCATATGGTAATGTTGGTGTTTGAGTGTGAGAATTTCATTTGTGAAAAGTCTCATGGTGTTAATGAACTAGGTAAGAGTTCATGGCTGGTGAGTAAGATATGAATGATGAATTAAGGATGAATTGAATCTATATGGATTTTATTTGATGAAGTGAATATGTTGATAATGAAAAATGATGTATGATTGTTGTGGATGATAGTCTTTTTTTTTTTAGAATCATTTATATGCGTGAAAAAAATTTAACTATATTCTTTGGGAAGATTTTTGTTGTTGTTAGAAAATGGTATACTTGGGAGGGTGAGTTCCATGCTAGAACTCCGCCTCATTAAAGTGACTTGGGACCTAGTTGAAAATGATATGAATACTTCACACTTAACCAAGAGGGGGGTGAATTGGTTAGACCTTGGTAAATCAAAAAATTCTTTAATTCAAATCAGAGTTTCTAAAAGGATCTTTATCACATTTCAAAACCAAGAAACCTTATTCAATCAATCAACTCAGCCCCTTAGATTTCAATGAATCAAAACTGATTAATCAAAGCACACAATGAATTAAGAAACAATTAATATGAGAATGAAAGATTCAGAAACAACACACAACCAATTTATACTGGTTCACTTCAAACACTATGAAGCTACATCCAGTTTCTTCCACTCAAAACTAGAGTGAAGTTCCACTATTTAATTTCTGTTCTTACAAGCAATCACAATGTCTCCCTTTATCAACCCTAGATAAAGCACAGAAATCTAAAACCCTATTAGATTACAAGAGACAAGAACCTGAGAACACTACTCAGTTCTACCCCTAGAGAACCCCCTTCTCTAGTTGCAAGCAAGAACTCAATTACAATAGCAAATTACAAATCAAATTAACAAAACGAAAATTACACCCAGATTAAGGAGAGAGACAACCTGATGATCCAAGGTATGGAATGCAAAATGTGTTTACCAGAACATGTTGAATCTTTAAACCATAAGAAACATATCTTTCCTTAATCTTGAAATGGTTGCATGCTTCAAGAATGACTTAATATCTCATGATCAATGCAACAACTTGTATGACTGAATCAAACTCTCATTAAAGATGTTGTTGAAGCTCAGAAGACTCTTTTTGCTCAGAAAAAATGAATGGGTATATTTCACAAGAGTTATTGAACCAGCTGAGCAAGAGTCTTATTTATAACAAAACATTTTAACCGCACGTAATCGATTAAACCGCACAAATAATCGATTAAACTGCATTATGTAATCGATTAAAATTATGTTATAATCGATTAAAATGTTCTTAGCTTTTCTGGGTTGGAATTATGATCAAGATAATCGATTATATTGATTGGTAATCGATTATTACAGTCTAAACATATTTTTCCAAAGCTTGTTTAATCGATTACAATTTCTGGTAATCGATTAAGCCAATTCAAGTAGATTTTCAAGAAAGCTTAGATAATCGATTACGAACTCTGGTAATCATTATGCCAGTGCAGTTTGGTTTTTCAAAAATGAAATATAATCGATTACGAATTCTAGTAATCGATTAAGGCAGTTCAATATGTAAAACAGATATACGCATGTAATCGATTACAGCTTTAAAAGAATCGATTAAACCAGTTCAACTATGCATTTCATTTAAAGCACAGCTTAAATAATCGATTAAAACGATATGGTAATCGATTAAAGTGTTCTAAAAAGCTTTTCCAGTTACAACGAAGAACATAATAATCGATTATATGCTTATGGTAATCGATTATTATAGTGAAGAACACTTTTACTGAAAAACCTTTGAATTGTTTAAAGCACTTGGTTGTTTTGAAAAAACTTATTGATTTTAGTTTGCTTATTTAGATGATTATGCAATGAATGAATGTCATGCACTTGGATCACCATGATAGCTTTTCTCTTACACAAGTTTAACACTTAATATATCTTCAAGTTGGCCTTTGCATGTTTGAAAGCTCAAAATCAATTCCCTTTAAGCAGCTCCCCCTAAGTCCAACACTAGTAGGGTATCTTCCTAAGTATCACCCCTACATTTTTTCTTCAAATGACATGTGGAAGTATTGAGAACTATTTTCTTGGGGGATTAGTGACCTTTTTAGTGCACATGGTATGGATTGTTGTTGATGTTAAATGTGGATCCTTGAGACCAGCCATGAGTGAGATGGTGGGTACGAAGGTGTTGTATCTTAAACCTCAAAGAATCCAAGTTTAATTTTTGTTGTTTTGGGTAGGAACTAAAATATCAACTATCACACTAGAAAGGTAATGGGTTGAATAATGTGTTAGTCAAAGATGATAACATTTCACAAATAATGACTTTTATCACCAATTTAAAATGATAGATACAACAGTGTGTCAAAATAAGCTTAAAAGAATACTCAATAGAACAACTTAAGAAAGGAGTAGAAGCACTTAATTTATATAGTTCACTCAAACAGTGCTATGTCCAGTTCTCCTTTACACAACCGTAAAGGGTTCCACTAATAAAAAATTTGATTACAAACAAGTATTCTATCCTGCCATTGCTGGCTATACAAATATTTTCTATGCCATTCCAGGCACACCCTTAGACTCTCCCTGAATATAAGAATACCCAAGTATTGTTTAACACTAAGTCACTCCTAACTTTCACATACAAAAGTTTGAATGAATACAATGATTCAAAAATACTAAAAGATTGGATAAATAGTTAAGATCAAATACAAATAAATTTGCTTACCAAATGATGAAAAATATCAAGTGTTGAGTATATCATTCACTAATTTAGTAGAGTTTTGCTTTAGAGAACTTGTGCTTATTTTTTCACTTGATTATTTCGATAATTATTTCTTGAGCAAGAGACTCTTTTTGTAGACTTTAGTGAAGGATATGTTACGGGATTAGAGTTGAGGCTTGATATGACCATTGTCTCATAGCTAGAGGCAAAAACACGTGGCTCGCTCTTGTTAGATTCAAGTGTTTGAAGAATCAGAAGAAGTATTACAAGAAGTGTTTTGATATTTGATTCATGCTTTGTAATTTTTTAGTTTGTTAAAGTTTGGTTCATTAAAAGGAATAATCTAATAATCCATTTGCAGCTATTAAAATTAACAGACATGCATTCATACTTAGGATTAGAATCACTTAAGTATACACATTCATATAGAAATGCATTAATAAGCCTGAAACATGCATAAAATGATTTATCACTGGAATAATCGATTACATAGGTAAATAATCGATTACATAAGCACTCTGCATAATTCTGTGTAGTATAGAAGGTGATTTAATCGATTACCAATTATTTGTAATTGATTAAATAGGCTAGAGGCAAAAGTGAAGCTCACTGGAATAATCGATTAAAAGGTAAAATAATCGATTACTTTGATCATGCTTATTTTCCAGAACTGCTACGAACACTTTAATCGATTAAATGGTCGAATTAATCGATTACATGAGTTAAATTAATCGATTACATTAGCGAAATAATCGATTACAGTCTGTTAAATCTGTTTTTTTTATAAATAGGCATGCAGTGACTCTGACCATAAGTGATAGATTTCGAAAGTACTCATTACTTACAAAAGTTCTATTGTTCTCTGAGTGATAAAAAGCATAAAAGAGAGTCTTTTAAAGTCTTGTTGTTCTTAGAAGTGTAAAACATGAAGGTTGCATAGAAGAAGAAAGACAATAGTGTTCATTCATGCATTAGTCTGTTTCAAGATCATTCAAGAAGGCATTGCATTCATCACCAGGTTATCAATTTCGTTTGAAATCTCTTCAGCTGCAAATGGAAGTTTAGGTGATATCCTTCTTGAACCTTATGCTTAACTCTTTGTGAGATTTAATTCTGTATTTTACAGTGTGTGTTGTAATTGTCCATGTAACAAGTTAGAATTCTTTAAAGCAAAACTAGATAGGGTTTCTAGTGGGTAGAACTGAGTGGTGTACTCAGGTTCTAAAGTCTTTAGATAAATCTTAGTGTTAGATTTAGAATTTTGCCTAGGGTGGGTACTTGGGTGATTGCTTGTAAAGAACAGAATCTTGTTAGTGGAACTCTAATCTGGTTTGGATTAGAAGACAACTGGATGTAGCCTCAAGTGGTTAGAGGTGAACCAGTATAAATTTGTGTGTAATTGTGTTTTGATTTACATTACATTCAATTGCTTGTGGTATTAGATTGTGAATCAATTCTGATTTTGTTTCAGCACAAGAGTTAAATGATTGGAAAAGAGAATATTGCTTATTAAAAGTGTTTAGTTTAAAGATACGATCCATTGTTTATCTTCCGCTGAGTTTGAATTTCAAGAAAAGTCAAAAAGTTTTATAAACCAATTCACCCCTCCCCTCTTGGTTTATTAGATTAGATATTCATTGTATTTTCAGCTCTGAATGGAGTGGATAAGAATAAGATACAGACAACTGCATGTGCTCTTCTTCTGCGACGAAAGTGACCTTTGAGGAATATTATGCAAATACCTGATATTCCCTTCTATTTTGTCTTTTCCTTAAATTTCAAATAAAGAGAGGCAAAATTGAAATTCAAAAAGCGAGAACATGCACTTCCCTTTGTAGCTACCATGTCTTTTAGTACCTTGTTGGACGTCACTTATGAGGATATAAAATAAGTGCACAAGTGATTTTAAGTCCAATGGATGTAAGTTAGACCAACTCAGTGTGTAAACATTGGTTTTCATGATAAGTAGACGTGGTTGATTTAACAATGCATTGAATGCTAAATATATCTTAACAAAACTATTTTCCACTTAAGAATGGACGCATACTTACTAGATCTTTAGATGTTGATATAATAATAAGTAAGCTCTTTTATGAAGTAGGTCTTGTTCATTTAACAACAACTCATTAGTTCATCAATAATTTATACTTTTGTAAACATCAAAATCCATCTAGCAGAGGTATTGAGGTTGATAAGGCTAAAATTGATGCTATTACTTCTCTACCTTACCCCGCTTCTGTGTGGGAAGTGAGTTCTTTTCTTGGACATGCAGTTTTTTATAGAAGATTCATCCAGGATTTCAGCAAGATTGCACTGCCATTGTCCAAGCTTTTCCAAAAGGATGTATACTTTGTGATTGACCAGCCTTGCAAAGAGGCATTTAAGGAGTTGCGGAGGAAGCTTACTACCTCTCCCATCATGCAGCCACCAGATTGGGAGCTTCCCTTTGAGCTCATGTGTGATGCCTCTAACTATGCGCTTGGGGTTGTGTTGTCACAGAGAGTTGATAAACTATCCCATGTCATTGCTTATGCTTCACCCACTTTAGATGCAGCCCAAGTTAACTACACCACCACTGAAAATGAGCTTTTGGTTATTGTTTTTGCTTTAGATAAATTCAGATCTTATTTTCTTTGCTCCCATATCACTGCCTTTACTGACCATGCAGCTTTGAAGTACCTGTTGAAAAGAAGCCCGATGCTAAACCTAGATTGATCAGGTGGACACTTCTTCTTCAGGAGTTTGATATCGAGATTAAGGACAGGAGTGGTGCAGAAAACTTGGTTGTTGATGATTTGAGAAGGATTGAGGGACCTGTTGAGTCCTTTCCAATTAGGGATAATTTCCCTAATGAGCATTTGATGCATTTTCATTCATCACATGTTACACCTTGGTTTGTTGACATTGTGAATTTCATTGTTGCATTTGTTGATCCACTTTATGCATCTAGGTCTCAAATAGGTAAACTTAAGAGTGATGCAAAATACTATTTGTGGGATGATCCTTATTTGTGGAGGTTTGGTAGTGACCAAGTGATCCGTAGGTGTGTACCAGATCATGAGATTCAATCCATTCTTAAGTTTTGTCATGGCACACCTACCGACCGTCATTTTGGTACTCAGCGAATCGCTAGGAGAATATTGGACTGTGGGTTCTATTGGCCCACCATTTTTAGAGATGCTCATCACTTTTCCACCACTTGTGAGTAGTGTCAAAGAGCAGAAGGGACCATTACACATAGGCATGAGATGCCTCAGCAGCCCATTATTTTCTGTGAAATTTTGATGTATGGGGTATTGATTTTATGGGTCCATTTCCTGTTTTTCATGGTTTTTCATATATTTTGCTTACTGTTGATTATGTTTTAGATGGGTTGAAGCTAAGACCACTAGAACTAATGATTCTAAAAATGTTATGGATTTTGTGAGATCTAACATTTTTTGCAGGTTTGATGTACTTAGAGACATTATTAGTGACCAGAGGAGCCATTTCTGTAATAGGTCATTGACATCCTTGCTCAAGAAGTATGAGGTTGTGCATAGAGTTGCTACAACTTATCATCCCCAAACTAATGGGCAAGTAGAGGTTTTTAATAAAGAGATCAAGCAAGTGTTGCAGAAGGTAGTGTAACCTAACAGGAAGGATTGGAGCAAGCTACTTGAAGATGCTTTATTGGCTTAGAGGACTAATTACTGAACACCTTTGGGGATGTCTCCCTATAGGATGGTTTTTGGTAAGCATGCCACCTTCTGAAAGAGATTGAGCATCATGCTTATTGGGCGGTGAAGAGTTGTAACATGACATTTGATGAAGCAGGTATGAAAAGGAAGCTTCAATTGCAAGAACTTGAAGAGATCTCCTTAGAAGCCTATGAGAACTCCAAGATTTACAAGGAGAAAGTGAAGAGGTTTCATGACTCTAGGATTCTTAGGAAAGAGTTCCATATTGGCCAAAAAATGCTCTTCTTTAACTTTCGCCTCAAGCTTATTTCTAGTAAGCTTCGATCTAGATGGGATGAATCTTTTGTTATTACTAATGTTTTTTCCCATGGTGCAGTTGAGATTAAAAATGAAGTTACCGACAAGGTCTTCAAAGTGAATGGTCACCAACTCAAGCTATTTCATGAGAGCCCTCAAGTGGAGGAGGAGCTTATGGCAGACCTCTCGTTAGTCTTGTCAATTTTATGTGATAATATTCCTTGAATGACACTTTAGGAGTTTCCTTTTCCCTTCTTTTCTATGTTGTCTCTTTGATTTCATTTCATTGCATGCTTACATTGAGGACAATGTGCACTTTAAGTGTGGGGGGAAGGATTTACAAAATTTGTTTTATCTATTTTCTGTTTTTGTTTTGCTATATTTGTTTTGTTTTATTGTATGTATGTTTTTACTATTTTTACATACAAAAAATAAAAATAAATAAATAAAAATAAAATATTTTGCAATAGTTATTTTGTTTTTGTTGAATTTAGGCATTTTTTCATGTTTGTTTAGGATTTCTAACTTGTATAAATTGTGAGAAAGGTACCAATTTTTGGATTGAGAGGTTTCATACTTGATGCCAATCATTGTTGCAATTGTTGAAGTGATAAGTAGGCTTGAACAATAAAATTTAAGGTGGATCATTGATAATTAGGATTTATTACACTTAATTAATACTCTTTTTTAATGATTTTAGAACTTATTTAGGATGCAATTAGTGGTTTTTGGGCCTAATGAGATTTTGGGCTTTTAAATGAACTTAATTCGTTTTTGTGCTAATTTTCAAGACTTAGACTATTTCCATATTTCAATCATAACTTTTGATGTAGGTGTCTAATTTATCTGATTCTTGTTTCTTTTTGTAGCTATCTTAAAGGTCTACAACTGCTATTAGAGGCTTGAAGGTTAAATTCAATCAAGAAGATGATTGAAGTTCAGGGCTTCTGGTTTGTTTAGGGTCATCCACGAATTTGCTAATCATTTGTAATCGATGAAGGATGTAATTAGGAACCTAAAATTTGGATTGACTGCTCCCTTTAATTGTTAATTTTGTAATTTTTTATTGTGTTTCAATTGCATTAATATGAATCAAACCCCCAATTTCTATTTAGTAAGTAAGTTGCTAGAAACTACAAGAATCTTTGGGAAATAACCCAGGTTACACTGTACTTCAGTTAGTAATTTGGTTTTAATTTGGTAGCCTTCGACTGGGTTGTCAAATTTTGGCACCGTTGCCGGGGACTCTTGTTGTCTTCCTCTATAATTTACTTACTCTTTGTTTTCATTTTACTTACCTTGTGTTTCCCCCTCTGTTTTAGCTTGTTTTGTGTTGTGTTTTTGGTGGTTGGCTTGAAATTGGGGTGATTTTGTGACCGGGTTGGTACCAACTTTCCTAGATCACTCTGAAGTGTTGTTCCCCAGAGGGAATCAATATTCTGAGATTGCCTCACTTCCTAAGGGAAGTGACCCACCCCTATTTTTGTGAAATTCAATCATTTAGTGGTAATTTTTCAATTTTTGAAGTTTTTACTTTGCATTTTCGAGTTCCCCACTAGTGTTAAACTTTAGTGGTGGTGGTTGATAGTGTTTTTTTTTTATACAATTTTATTAGATTAATTTTCAATGATAGGATTTGAATTTTTGTGTGTTTGTAGTTGCTATTGCTTGTTTTTGCATGACTAGGAGTAGAAATGCATATGAGCTGTTTGACTTTAATCCTGAAAGAGACAGAGTATTGCATGCTGCTAGGAGAGCTAATAGACGTAAACATATTGCATCTGATCCTGATCCTAATTGTGCTGAGCAACCTTCTACTGGTAATTTAGGTCCTAATAGTGGTAATTTAAATTCTAGTAATTTCGGTTTTGATAACCTAGATTCTGAACTCATGGAACATATAACATTGAAGGAATTGGCTACACCTGATGTGAATTATCAACCCTTGCATCCAATATCCAGAATTAGATGATGATTTTGAACTTAAGTTTGGACTAATCCATTTGTTGCCTAAGTTTCATGGTCTTGCAGGTGAAGATCCACACAAACATCTTAAGGAATTTCATGTGGTATGCAGTAGCATGAAGCCACAAGGAATCGATGAGGATCAGATTAAGTTGAGAGCATTCCCTTTTTCACTGGAGGGGACAAGGATTGGCTATATTATCTTCAACCATGCTCAATCAGAAGTTGGAATGATATGAAGAGGTTGTTTCTGGAAAAAATTCTTCCCCGCCTCAAAAGCTGCAACAATCAGAAAAGACTTTTGTGGGATAAGGCAAGCAAATGTGGAGAATATACATGAGTACTGGGAGAGATTTAAGAGATTATGCTCAAGCTGTCCACAACATCAAATAACATACCAAATCCTAATTGTGTATTTTTATAAAGCACTGCTACCAATGGACAGAAGCATGATAGATGCTGCAAGTGGTGGAGCCTTAGTTTATAAAACCCCCACTGCTGCCAGAGAGTTAATTGCATATATGGCTATTAATTCCCAATAGTTTGGGACCAGAGTAGATAGCAGTGGTGGAGTGTTCCAAATTCAGACCCCAGCCCAGCAACAAAACAGTTAGAACTTAGTGGCATCCAGTGCAGACCACCAAATGCTAGAAAACAAGCTCCTATTGTGCAATCAACTAGTAACTGTGGAATATGTTTTGATCCTATGCATATAACTGATACTTGCCCAACCATGCAAGAGAGCACTTCTCAAGGCCAATCAGTCGCAGCTACAGGAGTATTTCCTGGAAGACCCCAACAGCAGTGTAACAATCCCTATTCAAATTTTTATAACCCTGGCTGAAGGGAGCATTCAAATTTTAAATGGAATCAGAACCAAAATTACCCCAACTTCCAGCAGAGGCCATTTCAGCAAAATAGACAGAATTTCCAACAGCCTTCTGCACTTCCTTTGTAGTCAGTACAACAACCTGTGCAACTAGTCCAGCAACAGCCATAATAGCAAAATACTGGGCCTTCATTGGAAGACTTGATGAAACAGCTTGCAATCAACAATTTGCAATTCCAACAGAGGACTGAAGCCTCAATTCAGAATTTGCAAACCCAAATTGGTCAGCTGGCGACCTCATTGAATCATATTCAACCTCAAGGAGCAAATTGTTTGCCATCACAGACAATTCCCAATCCCAAGGGAAATGTTAGTGCTATTTCCTTAAGGTCTGGGAAGCAAGTTGAAGAGCCCAAGCAAGTTGATGAGGTTGAACCAGAAACAGAAGCGAAAAACAATGAAGATGCTAAAAGAAAGGGCAAGATGAAGCTAGGCAGCGATGAGACAGAAATTGCCATTCCTCTACCTTTTCCTCAGAGAGCCATCCAATCCAGGAAATTGGCAGAATTAGCCCAAGAGAAGGAGATCTTGGAGACATTCAGCAAAGTCAAAGTCAATATCCCTCTCTTGGATGCCATCAAGCAAATTCCAAAGTATGCCAAGTTTCTGAAGGAGTTGTGAACCAACAAGAGACAACTGAAAGGAAACATGAGAGTCAGTTTGAGTCGGAACGTGTTAGAACTCATCCAGCCCATGCCCAAAAGATGCAAAGATCTAGGGACGTTTGTTAGATTCAAGAATCAGAAGACAAATGTTGTTTTGATGTTTGTTACATGCCCACTCATATTTTGATGGCATTTGTAATTTTTTCTTTTTGGTTAAGCTTGGTTCATTAAGGATAAAATCCTACAATCCTTTGCAGTCATTAAAGAAATCATACATGCATGCATTCACACTTAGGTTAAGAATCATATTAGTATATGTAACTAGTTAGAAATACATTTGTAAATCTAAACAAGCATAAAATGATTTTTTACTATGTTAATCGATTACATAAGTCATATAATTGATTACATAAGGCATCTGCATAAATTAGTTTAGCCTGATGAACTGGTTTAATCGATTACCAAATAATTGTAATCGATTAAATAGGCTCTGTGTGCTTTGGACATGTTCTGGCGTAATCGATTAAAGTGAATTTTAATCGATTACCACTGCTTGTAAAGAATATTGGTATTTCTGGCGTAATCGATTACATGGTCAAATAATCGATTATTTTGTTCGTTCAAGATTTCTTGAAATATCATGAACAACTTAATCGATTACATAGACGGAATAATCGATTACACATGTTAAAATAATCGATTATCATAACGAAATAATCGATTACAGTCTGTTAAATCTGTTTTTTTATAAATAGGAAAGCATTGTCACAGAAAAGAGAAGTGAGATTTCGAGAGCTTTCATTCATTCCAAAGTTTTAATAATCTCTGAGTGTTCCAAAGAGTTTGAAAAATCATTTTGAGAATGTTGTTCATTAGAGTTAGAATCATCATGCTTGCTTAAGAGAAGGAGTTATTTTTTGTGATCATTCATGCATTGAGCTGTATCAAGATCAATCAAGAAAGCATATCATTCATCACCTCAGGTTATAAATTTCGTGTATATCCTTTATGCTGCAAAGGAATATAAGGTGATATCCTTCTTGAACATTAAGCTTTGTTCTTTGTAATTTTTCTTTTGATTACTATACTTTGTGTTAATTTTTCCATGTAACAGTTGGGGTTCTTTAAAGCATTAATAGAAAGGGTTTTTCTAGGGGTGGAACTGAGAGGGGTTCTCTAGTTCTAGGTCTTTTGATAAATCTAGGGAGTAGATTTAGAGTTTTGCCTAGGGTGGGTGAAAGAGACCTTGTTGATTGCTTGTAAAGAACTAAAATCTGTTAGTGGAACTCTAATCTGGTTTGGATTAGAAGGTAAACTGGATGTAGCCTCAGTGGTTGGAGGTGAACCAGTATAAAGTTGTGTGCATTTAAGCTTTGGTTTACATTTCTTTGATTGCTTGAGATATTCAATTTTGTATATCAACTCAAACTTTGATTCAACACAAGAGTTAATTGATTGGAGAAGAGAATTGTTTTCTAAATTTGTTTTTGATTTAAGATACGATCCAAATTAATTCTTCCGTTGAGTTTTGATTTGCGAGAAAAGTTCAAAAAGGGGCAAAAACCAATTCATCCCCCCCCCTCTTGGTTTATTGGATTAGGTATTCATTGTATTTTCAACGTTTACTATCCCTTGTATATAGAAATTGTAAATTTGATGTTTGCATGCTAGACTTAGGTGATTCTATAAATGTGATGCCTGAATTTGTTTATAAATCTCTTGGTCTTGGTCCATTGCTTGTTACTGGAGTTGTTATCTAGTTAGCTAATAGGAGTAATGTTTACCTTTCTAGTTTGATTAAAGATGTAGTAGTCAGAGTTAATGAATTAATATTTCCTGCTGATTTTTACATCTTAGAAATGGAAGGTGAATCTCCTAGTAGTAGGCCCCTAATTATTTTGGGAAGACCTTTCTTGAAAACAGTTAGGACCAAAATAGATGTGCATTCTGGTACTCTTTCTATGGAATTTGGTGATAACATTGTGCAATTTAATATTTTTGATGCTATGAGACATCCCATGGAAGAGCATTCAATTTTGTGCATAGATATAATTGATGATCTAGTTGATGAGGTTTATGATGAATTTTGTGCTCATTTTTCACAGTTGGCATCTTTGACTAATTCTGTTAATTGTAGTTGTGTTGATCATGAGTGGTGCTCTATTTGTACTGAATTTTCATGTTTAGCAAGTTTTGGCAATTCTGATCTTAATGACATTTCTAATTATGATTCTGATTCTGTTAAATATGTTATTTTTTTATCATTCTAATTCTGAATTGCATGCTGCTTGTATAAGTCTGGATAATAATGAATAACTTTTAGGCACAAATTCTATTGAGTTATTGATGTGCTATTGACCTGAATCTTAGCATCTTTTGCCCTGATATTCCTTGCAATGGAAGTCACTCTTCAATTGAACTTCAAAACAGAGCATTCAGCTCTTCTCTTGAGTGAGGTTGTTTATGTTTTCTAATTTTCAGAAATGGATTGTGGAAGAAGAATAGGAATGAATTGGAAATGACATCATGGAATAGGAATTCGAATAAGTCTTGCGAGAATCACCACAATAGAGAAACAAGAAGTTCTTGAAGAAGAACAAGAGAGAAAACTCTCACCACAATTCAGAAATTGTATTAATCATCCAAAGATCAAAGATCCCTTACAATTAGTTTGTGAGTGGTTTATATAGACCACGAATTATTAAGCTAAATGACACTAAATGAAATGTAAATGCCAACTAAAATGAAGCCCCAAACGTAGCTTGTAAGACAAGCTTTACCTAAGTAACCTTTGGCTTTCCAAAAATGTGCAGTGGCCATCTCAGACTGGTATAATCGATTAATTTGCTATTGTAATCGATTAAATAAGTCAGAAACTGAAATAATCGATTACACAAACCAAATAATCGATTAAAGCAGTAAGGTCATGATTCCTGCTTACAACTGACATTCTGGTAATCGATTATTTTGACGAAATAATCGATTAAAGTAGTAAGGGCTTATTACTGATTGCTTTTAAGCATCCTGTAATCGATTACACTAGCAAAATAATCGATTAAAGTAGTAGCAACTTATTTACAAATGTTTTATTGAATTCTTCTAACAAGTGCTGGAATTTATTGAAATAAATTCGATTTGGGACATCAAAATCCAGCTCTTGTCATCCTTGATTTGGTGTGCAACTTCATGCTTACCCAAATTAGCTTGAATATGGTCTTGAAGTGCTTGAGTCCTAGCTCTTGTCATTGGTCCTTTGAAGCTCACCAAAGGAAGTGCTTCAAGCTCCCCTTCTAGACCTTTGGCTTGTCTTGGACCTCCATCATACCCTCCTTCTTGGAAAGAACTTGTCCTAAAGTTTGCCTCCTCATTTGTACCTACATCATACAAAGAAAGATCACAAACATTGAAAGTAGTAATCACACCATACTCACTTGGCAACTCAACATTCTCTTGAGGAAATCTATCCTTCCACTTGTGCTTATATCTCTTTTGCTTCCATGGAGGAAGTTTCACCACTTCCTTGAAGAAGAGATTGTCTACTTCACAACCTTCATCACTCTTGCGACAAGGAATGAAAAATGTCTTCTTTGAGAATCTATCAACAACAACAAAGTTAGAATCCTTTCCCCTCTTGGATCTTGGAAGACCAATCACAAAATCCTTAGAAATGTCAACACCAGGGGAGTTAGGAATAGGCAAAGGTGTATATAAACCATGAGGCATTATTCTAGATTTAGCTTTATAACAAGTAATATATTGAGATACAAGCTTATGCAAATTGTGCCTCATTTTTGGCCAAAATAATTGTTTATGTAAAGTAGCCAAAGTTTTACCTACACCAAAGTGTCCCATGAAATTGTTCTCATGAGTTTCCTTCATGAAAAGTTCTCTTAAAGAGCTTTTAGGAACATAGTTTCTTTTCCTTTTCAACATGTAAACAAAGAGAGTTAGAAACCATATAATGAAGAGGTTGTCTTGCTAATAACACTCTCTTGACATCTTTTCCTCTCAAGAAAAAACTCTCTTTAATCTCATGAATTTTTTTGCTCTCATTTTTTTCCACTTTTCTTTTCTTCTCACTAGTTTTTCTCTTTGAAAGCTCACTTTTATTCTCTTTTTTAGGTGCAGTATTTTTTTTTCAACTCCTCAATTCTCTTTTCTTTCATGTTTATTTGATCCTCACACACTTGTCTAGGAGTCAAAGGCCTCAAAATAATTTTCTTGCCTAGGTGCTCAAACTCAAAAGTGTTCTCCATGCCATTGTGTATCACTTTTCTATCATATTGCCATGGTCTACCAAGAAGGATATGACCAGCCTCCATTGGAACAATATCACAAAGAACATTACCATGATAAGCATTAATAGAAAAAGGAATGAGCACTTGAGAATTTACCACCACTTCCCCACTTTCACTAAGCCATTGTAGCTTGTACGGCTTTGGATGCTTTGTGGTTGGCAAGTGTAATTTCTCCACAAGTCTTGTACTAGCAACATTGTTGCAGCTCCCACCATCAATGATAAGTGAGCATACCTTGTCTTTTACCAAGCACCTTGTGTGAAAAATATTTTCTCTTTGAGTCTCCTCTTTTTCTAGGCAAAAATTGCTCAACATTCTCCTTACCATCAAGAGATCCCCTTCTTCGGCCTCTACTAGTGTGAGTTTTTTTTCTTCTTCACTTGAAGCACTAGTTGAGTCATTGGAAGACTCACTTCTTATGCCTCCATCCTCAAGCAAAATCATAGTTCTCTTGTTAGGACATTGAGAAGCAATGTGTCCCTTGCCAAGACACTTAAAACACTTGATATTGCTTGATCTTCTTGGAGTTGGCTCCACAATTTTTTTTCTTGGGCTCTCCACCTTTACTTCTTTATTTTTCTTAGGAGAAACCTCCCTTTTAGGCTTGTCCCTCCAGCTGGAAGTTGCAGCCCCCTTGGAGAATTTGGAAGCTTTTCTCCTCTTTAGTTGTTGCTCCACTCTTTGAGCTTTGTGGACTAGCTCCTCAATTGTTGCATATGAATGTAGCTCTATCACATCTTGATTTCTCTATTCAAGCCATGAAGGAACCTAGCCATTTTTTCTTCTTGAACCTCCACAATTTCAGCCCTTATCATCATCAACTCCATTTCCTTATAGTATTCATCAACACTTTTGGCACCTTGGAAATGTCTTTGAAGCTTGTTATGGACTTCCCTTGCATAATAAGCTGGAACAAATCTTCCTCTCAAGCATGCCTTCAAGTCATCTTGAGAATTTACTCTTTGTCTCCTCATCCTCCCTATATCCACTTGAATTTGGTTCCACCATGTCAAAGCATAACCACCAAACTCCAAAGTTGCTAGAGTAACTTTCCTTTCCTCCTCAAAATGTTGGCATGAGAAAATTTGTTGTACTTTCATCTTCTACTCAAAATATTCTTCCGGATGATTATTGCCAAGGAATTTTGGAATTTTGATTTTCACTCCATTCAATCCTACATTCCTCCCATCTCTCTCTTCCCTTCTCACCCTCTCCTCTTCATCTTTATTTTGCCTCCTAGGATTGTGTCTCCTATGATTTTCTCTTCTATTTTCTCTTCTATTTTCCCTCTCACTCCTCTCATCATAATAGTTTCCTCCATAAGAAGAAGCATACTCACTCAACCTCCTACCATTATGAGCCTCTCCATCCACACTTTCCATTGGTTGACTCCTCTTTTGTCTACCCTCAATTTTGGCCTCCAATTCGGTTTTCAAGTCTTTCATTTTTTTTGTCATAACTTTCATCAACCTAGAGGTCCTAGGTGACAAAGCTTCTCCTCTACTTGAACTCATCCTTCAAAAAAAATGGTTAGCAAAACACAAGTATATAAAGAAATTCTCACCACTCTCTAAGTGTTTTCCACTCTCAATCTAGGCTTTTTCTATAATGTTCTCTCTTGCCTTTTTCCACTCTTATTCCTCTCTATAGTTCTTAAACAAAAACTTCTAATCAAATCAAGCCTCCTTACTATAGTGAAATAGGAAATGATTCTAGGCTAGACTCAAGAGTCCAAAGAACAAGAAAACTCTAAGACAAAACCTTGGAAATTTTAAGAGACAAGCAACAAAGCAAAATTTAGAAAAGCACAACTCAAATTGGAATTTAATGAGACAACTCAAGGAATACTATGGCTATACCAAACTGCAAAAGGAGGATATGCCAATCAAATTCAATTGCTAGAAGCGAAATTTCATCAAATTTGCATGTCATACAAGTTCACTTGATTTTGTTGTTCAAAGGAAATTTTTGGAACTTGTAATTTTTTAATTTTGCTTCTAAATTCTGTTTTTTCTTTCACTTTTTCTAGCCACTAATCAATAATGTCTTTGGCTGTACACTTGATGTATTTTTCTTTTGCTTTTGGATTGTTTCTTTCACAATTTTTTTTCAGCTTTTGTTTTCTTTTGAACAAGTTCAAAAATCCTTAAAGAAATTCAATGAATCACTAAAATATGATGTATAACAACTGTAAAATTTGCTTCTAACAACTCAATTCAGTTTAGGCATGAGAGTAGAATCAAAACAAGTGGTCATACAACACAAAAACACTACAAACAAAAGTTGATAAGAATCAAAGCTAGAAAATCAGAAAAATATCAAGAACACATGAAGAACATGTAGAACATAAGAACAAGAATTCACATAGAACTTGGAGAAAACACTAAGGTTTTGTGGCTGAACACACAACAAGCCCAAACCACCAAGAATCAAAGGAAAACAACAAGAAACAAGGAATTGAAATGGATTTTTGTTTTTGGGAATTATGCAGAATTTTACCTTTGAAGAAAACCTAAAACTGAAATTGAAGAAGAATTCCACAAGGATTAAGCTCTAGATACCAAATGATGTGCTATTGACCTTAATCTTAGCACCTTTTGCCCTGATCTTCCTTGCAATGGAAGTCACTCTTCAATTGAACTTCAAAACAGAGCATTCAACTATTCTCTTGAGTGAGGCTGTTTATGTTTTCTAATTTTTAGAAATGGATTGTGGAAGAAGAATAGGAATGAATTGGAAATGACACCATGGAATAGGAATTCCAATAAGTCTTGCAAGAATCACCATAATAGCTGGGAGGCCATTGATAAGAAACAAGAAGTTCTTGAAGAAGAACAAGAGAGAAAACTCTCACCACAATTCAGAAATTGTATTAATCATCCAAAGATCAAAGATTCCTTACAATTAGTTTGTGAGTGGTTTATATAGACCACAAATTATTAAGCTAAATGACACTAAATGAAATGTAAATGCAAACTAAAATGAAGCCCCAAACGTAGCTTGTAAGACAAGCTTTACCTAAGTAACCTTTGGCTTTCCAAAAATGTGCAGTGGCCATCTCAGACTGGTATAATCGATTAATTCGCTATTGTAATCGATTAAATCAGTCAGAAACTGATATAATCAATTACACTAACCAAATAATCGATTAAAGCAGTAAGGTCATGATTCCTGCTTACAACTGACATTCTGGTAATTGATTATTTCGACGAAATAATCGATTAAAGCAGTAAGGGCTTATTTCTGATTGCTTCTAAACATCCTGTAATTGATTACACTAGCAAAATAATCGATTAAAGCAGTAGCAACTTATTTACAAATGTTTTATTGAATTCTTCTAACAAATGCTGGAATTTATTGAATTAAATTGGATTTAGGACATCAAAATCCAGCTCTTGTCATCCTTGATATGGTGTGCAACTTCATGCTTGCCCAAATTGGCTTGAATATGGTCTTGAAGTGCTTGAGTCCTAGCAATTGTCATTGGTCCTTTGAAGCTCACCAAAGGAAGTGCTTCAAGCTCCCCTTCTAGACCTTTGGCTTGTCTTGGACCTCCATTAGTTATAGCCCACAAGGCTCCTTCGTTCTATTGAGCAACATCCCAAATTGGAGTTGAAATCTCTTCCTGACCACCTCAAGTATGCATATCTAGAGGAGAATGAGCAGTTGCCTGTAATTTTGGCTAAGAACCTTTAGCCTAATCAAAAGGAGAAGCTGCTGAAATTATTAAAGGAAAATAAGAAGGCAATTGGGTGGACCTTAGCGGACATTCCTGGTATTAGCCCCTCCATGTGCATGCACCAAATTTTATTGGAAGAAGGGGCTAAGCCAGTGAGACAACCTCAGAGGCGACTGAATCCAATGATTCTGGATGTGGTTAAGAAAGAGGTGACTAAGCTTCTTCAAGTTGGTATCATCTATCCCATTTCAGACAGCTAGTGGGTCAACCCGGTTCAAGTAGTGCTGAAAAAGTCTGGAGTAACTGTGGTGGCAAACCAGAAGGGTAAGCTGATTCCCATTAGAGGTGCAAAATAGTTGGAGAGTTTGCATAGATTATCGGAAGCTCAACCAAACCACATGTAAATACCATTATCCTCTTCCACTCATTGATTAGATGTTAGAGTGACTGGCTAGCAATTCTCACTATTGTTTCCTAGATTGCTACTCAGGCTACTTCCAGATCCATATCATGCCCAAGGATCAAGAGAATACCACCTTTACATGCCTCTTTGGAACATTCGCGTACAAAAGGATATCGTTTGGACTTTGTAATGCACCCAACACCTTTCAAAGGTGTATCCTAAGCATTTTTTCTGATTTGTAGAGGATTGCATGGAAGTCTTTATGGATGATTTTACTGTAAATGGGTCTTCTTTTGATGCATGATTGGATACTTGGGCTAGAATATTGCATAGATGCATTGAGACTGATCTTGTATTCAATTTTGAAAAGTCTCATTTCATGGTCGAGTCAGAGATAGTGTTGGGTCATATCGTGTCTAATAAGGGCATTCAAGTAGATCATGCCAAGATAGATGTCATTACTACTTTACCTTACCCTGCGTATGTGCGAGAAGTTCATTCTTTTCTTGGTCATGTAGGATTCTACCGGCGATTCATCAAGAATTTTAGCAAGATTGTCCGACCTCTATGCAACCTCTTACAGTATGATGAAGACTTCGTGTTCGACAATGTGTACAAGTCAGCCTTCAACAGCGATGCCTGACCACTACTCCAATCATCCAGTCGCCTGATTGGGCTTTGCCCTTTGAGATTTTGTGCGACGCCTCCAACTATGTTGTTGGTGCTGTTCTTGCCCAGCGGGTTGACAAAGCTTCTTATGTCATTTCTTATGCATCCAAGACCTTGGATTCTGCCAAACAAATTACACCACCATTGAGAAAGAACTTTAGGCTATAGTTTTTGCACTTGATAAGTTTAGGTCTTATTTATTAGACACTAAGGTTATTGTTTTCTCTGATCATACAACCCTGAAGTTTATTTTAAAGAAGGCAGATGCGAAACCTTGACTCATTTAGGTGATGTTGTTGCTGCAAGAGTTTGACATTGAGATCAAAGATAAAAACGGGGAAGAGAACGAGGTAGCTGATCATTTGAGCCACATCACTGATCCACCTTCAAACCCTTCTCTCATCTGGGATGATTTCCTAGATGAGTAGCTCTTACAGCTGTAAGGTAAGCTTCCTTGGTATGTTGACTTGGTGTTATGACTTTTGGCAAGCGTACCAATTGTCATTGTAAGTTACAAAATTTATAAAGATCGTCTCCGCAGGGACTTGAGCTACTCAATTAATCCAAATAGAATTTAACAGTTCAATAGTTATGTACAATAAGAATGAGTGAAATTTCATGTGATTACGAAAGTAATGGAAAATTACGAAACTAGTAAAATGAAATATATTTATGAGAAAGTGGGATTGGGTTTCATCATTCATACCCTTAGTATTCAATTAATTTTACCATGTATAAATCATTTTCTATCCTTGTTGATGCACACATTATTTCACCCTGAATCTATCCCTCGTATTCTAGAATCCTAAGGATTTTTACTGAATATCGATCCCTCGCATATGAAGTAAATAACCCAACATTATAATCATAATCTCGTGCTATTTGCAATCAAAACGTTATGCTCTATTCCTAGCAACGTAACATAATGAGTAAAATCATTCAGTTCAAATCCTAAGGGCACTTTCCAGTCAAGCTTAGAATCTAATTTCATGAAACTAGTGATTAAGTAGAATCAAGCATTAAGAACAAAATGACATTACCAATAAGGAATAGAAAAGATTCATGTATAAATAAATATTAAAAGAGATACATAGGGGTAAGAAGATTACATCCAATCCTTAGAGAAGCTAGCCAATCATTGTGGAGAACACCCCCTTAATGGAAGAATTGATGAAGGGAACCATCACCGCTTCTTTCCGACAGAGTCTCCACACTAATCCTCACTTCTCTCACTCTCCCTAAGCCTATTCTACTTAAATTTATGTCCTAAGGCTAAGAAGCCATCCAAGGCATGCATTCTCTTTCAATTTTCGTTGCTCTTTATAGGAATTAGCCTCCTGCTTATGTCCACTAGCCCGGGCAAGTGTTTTTGCCTGTTTTTACTCGCCTGGGCGAGCTAATCATATCTCCTTGGAACTTGAAGCTCGCCTGGGCGAGCAAATTACACTGAAGATGCTCGCCTGGGTGAGTTAAAAGCTTAATGGTGAAGAAAGGTCATGGGACTAAACGAGTTTTGGGCCATTTTACTTCTGACACCTCCCAAATTTGATTCTTATGTTCCTTTCGCTTGCTTTGTTTGCTTGGATGCTTCGGATACCGTCAAACCTATCAAAATACAAAATATTATTGGAATAATCTTCCAAAATGTGAAAAACAACATTTATATAAGTACTAAATACAAATCAACTAGGTTTTAGGGCAAGTTTATAAACAATTTTACTGAAATCAAAAGATAAGTGCCATCATTGTAAGCTCGATTTTACTAAAATAGGGCACTTATCACTTGGTTAATTATTTGGTTGCTGGTGTTTTACCTGCTGATTCCACCCAAATTATGAAATTGAAAAGTGATTCCAAGTATTATGTGTGGGATGATCCCTATCTGTGGAAATTTTGTAGTGACCAAATAATTAGGAAATGTGTGTTTGACCATGAATTCCATTTCATATTGAAATCTTGCCATGCTTATTCTTGTGTTGGCCATTTTCGACCCCAAAGAACTGCTAGAAAAGTGTTGGATTCTGGTTTCTTTTGGCTTACTTTACTTCATGTTGCCTATCTGTTTTGTAAATCCTATGAGAAATGTCAAAGGGTAGGGAATATATCTCGTAGACATGAAATGCCCCAACAACCTATATTGTTTTGTGAAGTTTTTGATGTTTGGGGTATGATTTTATGGGTCCCTTTCCTGTTTCATATGGTTTTACTAATATCCTGCTTGCTGTTGATTATGTTTCCAAACGGGTTGAGGCGAAAGCCACACGCACTGATGATTCTACTGTTGTTGTAGATTTTGTTAGAACCCATATTCTTTGCAAGTGTGGCATCCCTAGGGCCATCATAAGTGACCAGGGCTCTCATTTTTGTAACAGAGCATGAATGCTCTATTGCGTAAGTGTGGGGTGATTCATAAGGTTGCCACAACTTATCACCCACAGACCAATGGGCAAGCTGAAATCTCAAACAGGGAGATTAAGCTAATCCTGCAAAAGACTGTCAATGCCAACCACAAGGACTGGAGTGTAAAGTTGGATGATGCTTTTTGGGCTTACCGGACTACCTTCAAGACTTTGATTGGGATGTCTCCCTATTGAATTGTCTTTGGCAAGGCATGCCACCTTCCAGTGGAGTTGGAGCATCAGGCATATTGGGCTATTAAGCAATGTAATATGGACTTGGCCCAAGCTGGATTGGAAAGGAAGTCACAACTACAAGAACTCGAGGAACTAAGATTGGATGCCTATGAGAGTTTGCACATTTATAAAGACAAAACCAAGGCATTCCATGACAAGAAGATTATGAGAAAAGAATTTGTTATGGGTTAGAAAGTTCTTCTCTTCAATTCTCGTCTAAAGATTATGCCTGGCAAACTTATATCTAGATGGGATGGTTCTTTTCTTGTTACTAACATTTTTTCATTTGGTGCAGTTGAGTTGTATGATGAGAGGACCCTGAAGAATTTCACTGTGAATGGGCAGTAGCTCAAAGAATTTTATGAAGGGCCGCAAGAGCAAGCTACTATGGAGGAGTTTTCACCGTTGGATGCTGCTTATCCTCCATGAGGAAAATTGGATGGAGAGTTTTTTTTCTTTTTCCTCCCATATCTTCTTCTTTTATTTTTATTTTTTTCTTTGCTTTATTTTGCTTTGAATAAATAGAACGCTGTTCTAAACTGATATTTTGAACCTTTCTGGCAATTGTTGGTTGTATATAATACTAAGCTTGGACTTCTTTTGTTGTTGATGAGTCAATCTTGATTGATTAAGTTCCTTGATTCTTGATTTGACTTACTTGGCAATGAATTTTGTACTAATAATTGTGCTGATGGCATTGAGCCTTGTGAGTTGTTGTTGGGTCTGCATGATTGGAATTATCATTTTTCCAATCTCTCTTTCTTTCTTGTGTGCATTTACTCATGACTTTGCTCTCTAGAACTTGCTTTTATTCTTTTCGAGACTACATTTTTCACTTGCATGCATAAATGTGATAGAGCCTTCTTTCTTTAATTTTTGTCCCACTTTGGCCAAATAGCCAACCCTTGCATTCTGTTGATTAGCCCCTTTGTGCCTATTGTAACATCCTTTGTTTATAGCTCATTACTATCCTACAGTGTAAACCCAATCTGTCCTTTTACTTCTGAAATTGATTGAGCATTAGTTTTCTCTTGCAGTCGTGTTAATCGCTAAGTATGGGGGTTTGCCCGAGACATGCAATAGTTTAACTGTGGGGGGAGGTATTTCGTGCATTGTGTAACACCCCGAATTTTAAGTCGCTAATCTGGACGTTTATGTGTGATTAATTGCATGTTTTATTGTATGTTTTGTATAATTATTACTGTTTGAGTGACCTTGCCTTGGTATACGTGTTAGTGGTTGATAGCTGTCCGTGTTGACCGACGGTTACTGCATTTGCACGAAGGGCAAACCTGCCCTATCAGTCGAGTACTTAAGGGTAGAAGTGTGCATTGGAAGCATGCTTTTCCTTCTTCTACCCTTGCGTTTTCTCTGTTCTCTCTCTTAAAAACTCACCCAAAAACCTCTCATTCTCGACCCCCCTCTGTGTTACTTTCAACCCGTGAGAACCACCATTGAATCCTAACGTTGAGATGGACCTCGTGGCCGGAACGGAAGCATAGGACAAACCATCGTAAAGCTCGTGAACTAACCTCTGGTTAGGTAAGGGAAGCTTACCATGTCTGATAAGAGTTTCAGGTAGCATGCTTGAGGACCAGAGAGTCCGACCAGGGTGATGGTTGCATGTCCCATGTGTGTGTTGTTTTTCAGAAAGTTGTGTCTTTGAATGAACGGAATGGGTTATACTCTACGTTTGCTAATTGGTGTTTTGTGTTGGTATTTAATGATGTTCTGGTGTGGTTTTTGATGGTATTCTGGGAAAGGGGGAGTTGATGTTGTAAGAACTCCCCTTGCATGTGTGTGGAGTTGGCATTTTGATGCTAAAAAGTTCCTAAGACACTTCGCATAAGTGTTTGTGAAAGTGCTGAGTGCCGGGTAGGGTTTAGCTGAGATATATATATATATATATATATATATATATATATATATATATATATATATATATAT